>CM039721.1:38947970-39554510 GCA_022539455.1 Dendrobium nobile | reverse complement strand
AAACCCTTCTCAATCAGTTCAGCCAACTGACCTTTCAATTCTTGTAATTCTTTGGTTGCCATTCTATAAGGTGCCTTGACAATAGGACTTGTGTCAGGTTGTAAATTTATTGAAACTTCAACCTCTCTCTCAAGAGGTAAGTCCTTCCATTCCTCAAAGAAAATATCTATAAATCCGTTCACAATAGGAATGGAATGAATATCATTACTTTCCTCTTTTGTAGCTTCTACCTTTGCAAAAAATTAAGTCACTTACTCTTAGACTTTTAAGCACTTGACTAGAAGCAATTAATGAAGAAATTACTCTTCTTTCACATTGAAAATAAAATACTTCTTCTCCAGGTAAATCAAATCTGACCTTCTTCTTCCAACATTCAATAGTTGCAAAATGTTTTACTAACCAATCCATTCCCAGAATTATATCAAATTCTACCAATGGAAGTACTATCAGATCTGCTTGAAATTTTCTACCAGCTATCATAAAATCAACTGAACATGTTGTACTGGCATTCAAATAATTACCCGCAGGTAATCTACCATGCAAGCCAGGAGTAAAAGAGACAAGTTCCAAATGCACTTTCTTACAAAATATCTCAGCTATGAAAGAATGCGATGCACCAGAATCAAAAAGTACTCTAGCAAATAAATCTGAGATATTTAAAGTACCTGTCACCACTTCAGAAGAGTCTTTGGCCTCCTGGGAATATAAGGCAAAAACTCGAGCTAGTGCTGATCTGGTTGCTTCACTTGAGATTTCTCCTTTAATCTTCAAAGCAGATTGATGCATCTGTGACCTGGCACCTCTGTACTGATCTGTCCTCTGACTGCCTCTAACTTTTGTACCTCTTTGAACATTCTTTGGACAATTTCTCTTGATATGACCTGATTCTCCACATAAAATAACACTTTCCTGAATTCATCATGCATCTTCCTGGGTGAGATTTTCACAGGTTGGACAAATTGGTATTGTAGGTAATCTCAGTGGCTGCTGATGTTGACTTGGTTGGAATTTCTGTCTTTTTGTAGATCGTCCTCTGTGATCGATTTGTCTCTTTTTATCATTAATATCCCATTTCTGCTTAACCATCTCTATGTCATTTTCTAAAAGTCTGGCGCTTTCTACCAATTCAGAAAATTCTTTTATGCGAAGAGGGATTAAAGGCTGTCTCAAAGAATCCCTCAAACCCTTCAAAAATCTGTAGCATTTTTCCTCTGGAGTACTGATGAGCTGTGGTGCATATCTTGAAAGAGCTGTAAATTTTGCTTCATATTGAATGACAGTCTTAGATCCTTGCTTTAGGTTTACAAAACTTTCCTGCATTGCTTGCCTTGCTGATGGCGGAACATACCATTCTCTGAAGATCTGCTCAAATTCTTCCCACATGATTTGTTCATCTGATCTACCTCTGAATTTCTCCAGTTGTTGTCCTCTCCACCATCTCTCTGCTTCACCCTCTAGCATAAAAATTGCTAGAGATACTCTTCTATTCTCAGGACATCTCATTCCATTTAAAACTTTCTCTATTCTGATGATCCAATCCTCAGCACTTCTAGCATCAACTCCTCATTTAAACAAAGGAGGTTTTAGGCTTTGGAAATGCTTTAAATGCTTATCCACTTATGCACTAACAGGATCACCCGCCTCCATATTTGTACTACTACCAGGAGTGGTAGGAGTAACTAGTGTAACTACAGGTGGAACACAAGGTGTTGTCGATCCCACTATAGACTGCATCTTTTCCATCATCTGCATCATCATATTCATCATCTGCAGTTGCATCATATTCCCTGACATTGCATTCATAGCATCCATTCCTACCGGTGCAGGATTTACATTTGGTGCAATGCCTCCTATTGGTGCCACATTTTCAGGATCTTCAGAGATCCTAATAGATTGGGATGACTGACCTTCCTCTCTTTCAGGTATTCTTTCAGCCATTAAATCTGTAACACATTATATCAGAGTTATGCATTTATATAATCATGAATTCCCATTTAGACATTACTTTCATATACTGACATATTAGTCATATTGAAAATTAAACATGGCTACCTATAAATCAATGAAATTAGACTCATTATGATTTAGAGTTATTACACTCTCCTAGGCTCTGTAATAATTCCATCACATTCAATCTTATCCTCATAAATAATTCACTTTTCTTATGCTTCCTTACTAAATCGTAAGAATCCTAAGTCTTTGCTCTGATACCACTTTTGTAACACCCCACAGTACCCCTTAACAGTAAGGTAGAGTGTAACAAGAATAAACATATATTTTCATCACTAAACATCACATTATGATTTCATTACATTAAGACTTCATATAAAAGATCATATAAACTTCATTTAATACTATAAAGGAAGCATGTACCAATTTCCAAGTTTCATCCAAAACCCAGTACAGAGCCACTAAGAAAAACCAAATAATTTCAAAGTAATACATGTCTAATTTGCTTTCATACCTTGAAAATTAAACTTACTAACAAAAGGTAACCTAACATAAAAAAAGAAGAAACACTTGCATAAATTAGCTTGCGTCAATCTTCTATTTTCCCTTTCCTGTAACAACAGCCAGAAGAAAGTTCTGGTGAGCTATGAGGCTCAACAAATAATGCAGGATTAATTAGCAATTAAAATAATATAACATGAATAATTACAACTTTGAAAATTATTATTGAAACATTATAAGTCTTGATCAATATTATGCTTTGCTATCTTTTGAATCTTTGTTGAATATAAATTTTATGTGAAAGATTTGGCTATATTTTTCATAATATTATTCAATGGAGCCCAGGTAAACTTGGTATTATCGCCACTGAATTATATAGAGGTCCCTTTTGCCTCTTTTGGGGTCCCTTTTGCCCCACCTGCTATGCAGGCTTCATAATTCTCTGGGGTCCCTTTTGCCCCTGGGTTCCCTTTTGCCCTACTTATCATGTAGTTCTGATATGAGAATCCTTTTGTCCCAACTACAATGATAAGGTATACATTATTCATAGCCAAACTTTACATTAATTTAGTATTCAACATTCTTTCATAATTCATATCATATCAGTCTTCACTGTCATTCTTGACATATCTTGTGTAAGGCTAATATACATAAGTTTTTCAAGAAAGATCACCTCAGAAAACTATCCAATGACCTTACAAAACATTGACTTGGAATTATATCATAACAAAGATATAAACAGCATGTCATATTTAAAGGTATGAAGAAAACATTCTAAATCAAAACAAATGAAAATAACATATTAGTTTATTTAAACATTAATCTTTGCTTTACTTACCTTCGTGATGAATTTCCTCTCCTAATTCTACACCATGTAATCTTCTCCTTTGATAAACTATCTCAAAACTTTCTTTCTGCATAAATCTGATTAATCCTACAATTACGATTGATATACACTTCTTGAAAACTTTCTTTAAAAATAATTTAAAGAAACTAATTTACATATCTTGATTTCTTCCTTTGATTTTCCTTTGATTCTTACTTCACATATATTCTTCAGATCTTATGGTCACAATAAACTGTAATTATAATTCCATCAATTCATCATTCTCAATCTTTGATAAAATTTCTAAATTGAATTTACCAAAACACTTCAAATACCTTTACTGATATCTCTGAATTTTCTTCATTGTTAATTGCTACAGTTTTTCACTAAATTGTTCTTCTACCGCAGTCTCCAGCCACCCCAAATTCTGAAGAAAGTCACTGTGCCGAACCAAGGAATAGTAATTCCTGCATCAGGCCGAGATCTTCTCAGTTAATCCAATGAATTTATCTATAGGAATTCACTGTTGAACTCAGCACTTTGTCCGCAATATGCTATAGTCTTTCACTGCCTCTTGCTACAGAACTTCTCCACTTCTTCTATAGGACTTCTCCGCTTCTTTCTACAGAATTTCTCTGCATTGCTTTAACAAAAACAGCAGCATTCCCATGAAACGATTACAGGATAAGGATAGAAGAGTAGGTCCCACTCTTCAACCGACTTCCAAAAGTCTCCTCCCCAAGGCATCTATTCGGCTGTTAATTTAAACTCAGTTAATTATATTAATTCTACTATTTAACGAATCCTTTTATTTTAAATAAATAGTTATTTCACAAAACTTTTCACAAAAAATATAAGCACATACCAAAGTTGGGTCTTTGGATATTACAAAGAAACCATCGAAGGATGTATTCCTTGAAGGAGGTTTAGAGAAGTTTGCATTTCAATGAGTCACTGATTTGCATCAATGTCGTTGTTTACTCATAATACGTGATATAGTTGGCAGGGTCAAATCTTCCATGATATGACTTTAGGTAAGACATTTTCAACTTTACATGTGGCTTTGCCTTTGCAAGTTCCCCAAAAAAATGTATTGGTCAACTCTGGCTGTCTTATCCTTACTTGCTTGGCTGGAGGAGTATACTCTTCATCATTGGCATGAGTGTCTCTGATCAACAAGAGGTATTTAAGTTAATTCTCTACTAGTTGTTGAGCCAAAGGATCCCTTGGGAGTACTTGCTTTTAGTACATCCCTCTCAGATCGCCTCAACACCTTTTGATTCATTTTTGCTAGTCTCTTTATGTCATCATCAAATCATAATGAGTTGTGAAGGTCTAGATTTCCATATTCATGAATGGCTCTTGATTTTGTCTCATCAAATAGTGCGCGTCTTCTGTGATATCCCATAATCTAAATTGGAAGAATTATTTATCCTTTAAATAAACAACAATCAGAGCTATCTAATAAACAACAAAATATATTCTATAATTTAAAACATCAATATTCACATTTATATTCATTCCCAAAAATCATATACAACACTCAGGATATGCATAATAAAATTATAACTATTCTATCATCAGTATAAAAGAATAACTAGAATAAAAAAAATAGAACATGAAGTATACTGACCAGCCTCACACCTCTGCTCTCCTGCCATGACCTGAAATCATTTAATCACATATAATGAGCATAAAAGGCCCAGCAGGTTACCAAAACCTTCAGCTGAATTCAAAGTACGGTAAAAAAGCAATATGCTTGTCAACAATCAAATTATAATAGTTGCATTCATGTGATTATTGAATTAGTTCAAAAATAATAAAATTTATATGTAGTAATAGTGAAATCTATAAACAACAAAATACTATAGCACGGAAGCTTGTAAAGTAATAAATCAGTATGAGTATCAAATCTATAAAGAAATTGTCGAATCAGTAATACCAATCAGTACAAGAATTATATAAAATATCAAATTAAAATATCGGTAAAGACGGTCGAAATCAAATCAATGTAATAAAATCATATAGAAATGTATACATGTTATCAAGGCATTCTATATCATGTGCTTAATATATCAAATGCTTAATATCAGTACATTGAATTAGTAGTATCAAATAGTATCTGTATCTACACAATAACAACAACAATCTAGTGACAGAGGCAGTAAAATAATGCAATAATGATAAATCCGTACAGTAATAATAAATCCGTACTATACAAATCATTTGCTTCTATACGATCTTTTAAATAATTGCCTAATTAGATCAATTAATTAGGCAATCAAATAGGATCTGATTGATTATAGATCGTACTATACGATACATATATCATGTTGTACAAGTTACCCAAGGAGTCTTTGGGCAAAGTATTGTTTGTCCAGTACGATAAAAAAATTGTACTATACAAATTACCTGAGGACTCTCTATATGATTTTTTGTTCGTCTTATATGATTTGATAATGAGTCATTCTAACCATACTGTACTATTGTTCAATTGTACAATATGATTAGTTAACCGGCTTTAACTGATCATCCTGTGTACTATTAATTATACAGTACTATAGGAGAATTGAACTAATCGTACTGTACGAACAATGACATCTGAATTGAAAATTAGCTTTTTCTTAGAGCCTAATGTTTAACATCGCTAATTTCATTTGGAGAAGTCTTTTGGAAGTCATTTGGTTATGTATTATGTGAGAAAGCGTTGAAGAGAGGGTTTTGAGTTAGGGAGAGAAAGATTGAAGTTTAAGAGAGAGGGAGAAGATCCATGTGGGTTTCAAGGGAGTGTGAGAGGGTGTTTTCACATGGTTACTCTAGCAAACTTGCACCTGATTTCCTCCATGAGTCAAGGTCTATCTTGAGGGAAGCTTTGGGAAAAAGACATCTTTGTTGTTAAAGGGCTTGACTATTCTACCGCATCAAATTTGGTGAAATGGATTCGACTACTCCGCCGCACCGAGAAGGTGAAAGGGATTCAGTTATTCACCGCACCGGGTTGGTGGAAGAAAATCTTGTATAGGATTCTCTGCCTTCTGTGGGGGCAAAATAACATACACTAAATGGTTTAGTGCAATTCTCGGAGAGAACTCTGAAGAGTGAATGTAGGTCAAGTTTGACCGAACTAATGTAAATTTGACATTTTTTTTCTTGTTTTTCAGTACTATATTTTTTTGCATTTTTTTTCTTGCACGATTGCCTTCTTGCAAATCCGAATTTAAAATCTTGTGATTGGTTTTTATTTAAGTTTTGTTAGTAAAGAAAAATAAGCAAAAATCTAAAAAAAGGAAGAAAAATCTTTTGCTATTTATTTTTCTACCAAATTAAAAAAATTAGTATTTAATTTTTCTTATTGTTCGCTTCCACTTGAGAAAATTTGTTTTAAAGTTATAGCTGTGAATTTGGTTTAAGTTTTCAAAGAAGAGATTCTTGGAAAAAAAATAAAATACCAATTCACCCCATTTTGATGTGCTGTTGTAGTTCAAGTGGGCTTTAACAATCACAATGTTGACCTCATATTACAGCTAAAAGGAACAAAATAAATAAATAAAAAATGCTTGAAATGATTACCTCTGACATACCTGCTCCTGAATCCTGCGCAAATTCAGCCCATACCTGCTGCAGCTACAGTACGTACCCTCTGCAATACCGAAGAAACATCGTATCACGCGTTCTCTCTCTCGACTCTGCTCTTCTTGTTGTTAAAACCCAAGCAAAATGAAGCCTTCAGGTTTTTCCTCCGCAGACCTCAAGCACACAAACGACTTTCCTCTTCTCGCCTTCTCTTACACGAACCTCAACCCACGTCACCAGCTGTCGAAGCTTCAACCTGTCGCTGCTTTTGATTCCCTAAAGCCGCAGACCTGACTCCATAGCCGCAGATATATCTGATCTGATGTCTCAATCCAACTCTACAAGCCTCCAACCACCTCCATTCCCTCTTTCTATAGCTTTCAGAACCTCACGCCTATAGCTGCCGCTCTTCTCTTCCATTCTAAGCCCTCACCTATTTGAATAGCAGAACCGACCAAGGCTTCAAGCCGCCGACTCACCTATATGATTCGGCTCAACCCCGATCTCCCTCTATGCCCACTAGAAGCCGCAAGCATCTTGAGGCCTAGCTCGATTTCTCATATCCTCTATCATCCTCCTCAACTGAGCTTTACAGCAAGCGGATCCCCCCCCCCCCCCCCCCCCCCCCCCCCCCCCCCAAGGCTTCCTGCTCACGTAAATAGTCGAGCCCCAACATCCTTGCCCTAGCCCTCTTTAAACACGATATCCCTCTCCCTATTCACATCTACTACACCGAACCCAAGACACCCAGCCCATCCAAAATCCAAATCAACCCGAACAGTTTCTTTTTTATTTTTATCCTCATTTATTCAGTTCATTATTAGCATCACTCATCAATGCTAATCAGTGTGTTTAACATTATTAGCATTTTATTAGATGATTATTGTTGTTGTCAAATTAGTATGTTTATAGGAAGAGAAATGAAAAAAAAGCAAAAAAAAGAAGAAAAAAATAAAAATGAAAATCCAGAAAAAAGAGAGAAAAATATATTTTTGTCCCTTTATTCACGTGCACATTTTCGACGTCGTCGTCACCTCTCGCAAATGATATAACAGTCTTTAAACTTCAAGATCCCGCTTTCAATGCTTGCGTCGCAGCTAGCAACCACCTATATATATTTTTCTTATAGCGGTGGGAGAGCTTGTTGCAGTGCTCGCGACGAAGCAGAAAATCTTCAAAAGTCCTTTTGGCGTTCAAAGCACGCCGAGGGACCCCCTATGCACGCTTTTCTTAGCGTGGTGGGAGGGAACTCGGTGTGATGTTTACGGTGAGACAGGTGAGCCTTGTGCGCACTTTTCTTAGTATGGCAGGGAAAAATTTAAGTACCCGTATACGCTCTCATAGCATGGCGGGGAAAGCAACTGCATTTTCAAACAGGTACTTTCAAATGCCCATACACGCCTTCAGTGGCGTGTTGGGGGTTGAATACTAAAATTGCGGTGTCACCCGACACCAACCGTCACATCTTTCTTGACTTGGCAGGCAGTCTAAGACTCCTGTAGTTTCCCTAAACGGGAAAGATGCCAGAAGGTTTTCGAAATTCGATCTGAAGACGCACAAGACTTAAGAAAATTACTTGGAACCATATTCGAACTCAAGTAAATAGCAGGACCTTGCAAAATTGAACTGAATGAACTAACAAGAGAACTTAAATAAATAACATAGGACATGGATTGAACATTAAGTGAACTATAGGAACTTGATTTGGACAGGTGGGAATAGGACTTAACACTTGGAATGAAATTTAAGCTTACAATGTAAATCAAACTCAAATGTGCAAATGAGAAAATCATGGTGAATAAAATTACGTATAAAATTCGCTTGCAATAACAGTCAATTGAACTAAATGTGATGTACGTCATGAATGCAAACAACGTACCTCAATCATGCTCTTACGTAAATAAAGAGAGAGTTGGATGGGTGGCACTTTCATAAATGAGATGTGAGGGACACATGATGAATGAGAAACTTGTGTTGAACATAATCCCAAGCAATTAAATCAAAACTTGTGGTGAGATTATCATGATAGTTGAAATGTGAGCATCCACAAACAAATGCGTTGTGAACTATAAGCTATTTTTTAAGACAACGGAGGGCATGTTATTTTAAACATCATTCGCTTACAAGCAACGATCAGATGGAAACGTAATCCCATGCTTATAATCAACGACACAATATTTCAATCAACACCGAAAGATTATTATATTATCTCAAATGTTCACTGCATAAAAAGAACAATATATGCACAAAGAATTACAGTCGCGTGCACACATGGTTTAAAATTGCGCAATATGAGGCTCGCATTTGAGCAATTCCAGTAAAAAACGCCTCAATGCTTACGCCTCTAGTTTTTTTATGAGGCTTGCGCCTCAACTTGGTTGGTGCCTCACTGGCATGAGGCTTACGCCTCACTGGCATGAGGCTTACGCCTCACGCTAAATATATTAAAACTTACATAAATCTTTTAGTAAATGTTCGACATTGGACTCTATAGGAGAGGAGGAAGGGGAGAGAGCAGTTTATCATAATGATGATTCAAATGAAGAACCCCTTAGTGATGACAGTGCTGATGATTTATGAGTTCTTATGTGATATGTCATTGCTATTTATTTTTTGAAATTTGAACTATATGTTAATGAAAAGAATATTGGGATTTGGGAAAGATAGAATTTTGAGTTGAACTATATTTCATGTTGTCTTATATTGGGATATTTTGATTTCACTTCATATCTTATGGTTTTTTATATTTTATAGTATTCACTCATTAGTATATAAAAAATTTATCATTTTAGGTTTACGCAATCTTTTGATTTTGAGGCTTACGCCTCAAAACGCCTTGAGGCTTACGCCTCGCCTCACGAATGAAAAACGCCTCAATACCCGAATACTCAATTTTAAACATTGCGTGCACATAATCCTAAGCACGAACACGACGCTTGCATGAGTGAAAAAGTTCATCAGAATGAGGGGGATGATTATGAGGAACATATAACTCCATTTGCTGACAATAAAGGGGAATGAATGATTGCAATAAATCTCGTAGTGTGTTTATGGATAAGAACACAAAAGTTCATACACAACTGATGTCACCTAAGTGTAAATAAGTAAACTAGGCCTCCATAAGCGACGGCAATCAGCATGTATGAAGAGATGGATGACAAGGAATATAACTCAATTAACAGTCAATGACGACATGCGAATGGAGGCACCAAAATCTGTATCGCCAACAACAATTTAGCTTTGAGCAAATATGGTAATTTCTTACAAGCGAAAAGGGTCAATTTACAATGAATATAATGATTCCACCCGTACATGATGCATGCGATGCATTGTCTATAATTTGAGGCTACGAATTATAATGAATGCAAACCCTTACATGCAACAATAGAAAACTGGAATCACACATAATAGCATTACTCATAGTCGATGCTAGAAGATATTGCAATGGACATAATTTTCCTACTGTCAGTATTTACTTGCAAGCAAATGCATCGGGTTAGTGCAAGTAATAAAAGGTTGTGTATGATGAATGTGATTGATCCCCTTTGCATGCATAGCTACACATGCAGCATGCTATGCATAGATAGGTATGACAAATCTACAATACTTACAAGTTTCTACAAGCTACTATAAGGGGACTCTTCGTTCTTATAATGACCCTATTTGATAAGCAACGGTGGTAAATGCATCACCAGTGTGGTGGATCCTCTATAGACAAGATATAGAAGATCATGGTGAATACAAGGGCCTACTATCAATGATGGAAAATGCATCTTATGCACAATAATATATATAGGTGGGTGATGATCAAGTGATTGTGGATGTTACAACACCCCTACAATCAATCACCATTTAATGGCCAGCAAATAAATCGACCCCTTTGCAACTAGAAGCGAGCGGCATGCAACAAATGCAAGCGTCTACAAGCTACTGTAGAAGACCCGTTAAATATTCTAAAAACACCGTCGCACGTGCATTACAATATGTAAACACACAAACAGAAAGAAATGCATATGCAATTATAACATGATGGGCCTCGATGAGCGTATTGGCACTCCCGAAAGTTAATCTGTTAAAACTCTCCCGAAAGAAAGGGGAGGTCGTGGCACAAATTTTCGGAGCCCACATATAAATTAAACTTTTAATTGGTATCAGAGCAAGTTCTCCGAATTAGTGGTCTAATAACCCTGAGAAAAGATCTATGGCACAATTTAGGAATAAAAATACCACGGAGGGTTATTCAATAAGCCGTTCACTATTATTTGATACCTCGTTTGATTTCTTAAAAATTTGCATGTCTACATTTTTATATTCAATTGACTATAAAATGTGCCATATGATACAAATTGTATATTATGTTTCTTTTCGCATTGTTAATGGTGTTAAAATCGAAATCACATTTAATGAATCAAGTATAGATGATAGGGATCTTACACAATGAAATGTGACGTGCTTGAATTATTATTATTATTTTTTGCTTTAAATTTTGAGAATTATATACGTTTTCTACTCATTCTACTCGTAAGGAGATATAGGGTAGGCTTTGTATTACTTATGAAGGTACAAATGAAGTGAAATAATCTCGTCTAAATTTATTGTTGCGTGAATTCGAACTCTTTCGCTTGAAACCCAGCGAAATTGTATTTGACATTTATACTAGGTTTATCAAGGTAGTGATATATTTGCTTGCTTTAGGAAGGGAACTATTTAACTCTGAGAAATTAAGATTTTACACTGTTTGCCTGATAATTTTGATGCTAAAGTCAATGGAATCTGTGAATCCAACGATTTGAATGTGTACTCTATTGACAACTTACTAGGCTCTTTCGTTGCTTACGAGCAAAGTATGTACCAAAGATTTTTGGATGTAGGTGACAATAAAGAAAGCTCCAGTGGAATATAAGATTAGAGAAAATCATTTTAGATGGGTTTGTCATATAAAACGACAGGCTTCTTATGACCTGATTAGGAGAGCAGATATATTAGATTTGACTTATGTTAAGAAAGGTAGTGGTAGACTTAAAAAGACTTGGTTAGAAAATCTTAGAAATGACATTTCTTTATTAAATTTAAATAATTTAACCGTTAACTGGATACAATGGAGAAAATAGGATTCATGTAGCCAACTCCACGTAGTGGGATAAATACTTATTGTTATTGCTGTATGATATGATTAAAAAATAGCCTTCTGAAACATTTGGTGATATTCATTGCATATATGTACATTGATATAATTATTTGAATTACTATTTAATATGTTTGGTGTTGATTTCAGGTTCATCAAGCATTAAAATTCATGATGAGAAAACCGGAGCAATTTACACTGTTGATGCCCATAATTTATCTTCCACTGCCAGAAGCTTGGATATTGGAAAATTTATCGCTGTTCTCATTATTTGCTTGATGTTTCATTTATTCCATTGAATCGGCAAAAATGATTGATTAATAACATTTTTTTTCTCATGTTGGGTTCATATATATAGATGTCATTACCGAAAATAATGTGTACAATCATTTTCTCCATCCTAGCTGACGGATTTGGAGTTCTTAATTTCTCATTTTCATATTATGCTTTGTAAATGGTGAGGGATGATGGAAAGCTTTAGTTTCAGGATGGCTATAAATATTTAGATATTAGCTTAAGTTGAAAAAAAGTATTAACAACCCAGGACGCTTTAGCTTTTTTTTTTTTTAATAAATTTTCTGCTATTCTAATCTTTGATTAGGGAATAATAAGGTTCACTATATTCGAAATATTTCTCTCTTTTTTTTTTTTAATTATGTTCCGACAATGAAGAGACCTCATCCAAAGCTTTGCCCGCAGAACGTTTAAGCTGAATATTTATTTTTGGATAAATTGCCAAGAATTTTTATTTTAGACTAGGTATACTATGAGATTTACTAATTTCCAAATTTCAATTTTAGTTGACTCATTTCTTTGAAATTATTTTGTAGAATGCGCTGTTTGGCTGGATATGTTTAAAATTAAAATGTTTGTATTTTAAAAATTTATAAACTATTTGGTTGGATGCAAATTGAATGGTTTGTAATATTTTTAAAATATTTATCATGATATATTTTAAATGTATTGAACTATGACAGATAATGGTAGGTGGAGGTTTGTGCTAGAAGAATATTATGGAGTTGTGGGCGGCAATGGTAGTCGCAATTGGGTGATGTATATTTATGCATGTCATTTTTAATGTCTTGCAATTATTTAATTAGTTTTCATAGAAGAACCCATACCCAAAAGCTTAGCAAGAAATACTTGTCCAAGATTAGTTGCTCCATTGCTACGTGACAATTAAAGGAATTAATCAAAGTTTGTAATCCAAATTAAGAAGATTGGCTTTTATGGAAAATTTAGTGGTTCAAAAAGGAATTTTTAGACTTAGAAATGATGTATTGTATGAAACTAGAGTAATAATGTGTATATACTAGATTTAAATTATTTTAAATTTCCTAATACTTTTTATTTGAAAGTAATTTCTAATGAATCTTGATTATGGTATAGGAGATTTTGTCATGCTAGCAAAAAAAATCTTAGAAAGATTTCCCAAAAAGAACTTATTATAAGTATACCAAAATTAGATTTTACTAAGGATCACTTGTATAATACATGTCAACTAAAAAAATAGGTGAAGTCCTCTTTTCATTCCATTAAGGATTTTAGAACTAACAAATCATTGGAGATTATACATATAGATTTTTTTTAACCTGTTAGCACTATATGTTTAGGAGGTAAGGTATATAGATTTGTGATTGTTGATGATTTTTCTAAATTCATTTAGGTTATATTTTTATTTTAAAAGAGTGAATCATTTATGGAATTTAGAAATTCTTTGACTTGGATTCAGAGAAAATTAGGATGTAAAATATTATCAATTCAAAGTGATTATGGAGGTGAATTTTATAATAAAAAATATGAAGAGTTTTGTAAAGAGAAATGAATTGATCACAATTTTTCAGTACTTAGGACCCCTTAACAAGTAGAGTAGTCAAAAGAAAGAATAAAATATTAATTGAAGTCGTTAGAGCCATATTGATAGAGTATTCACTTTCAAAATATTTTTGGGCTGAAGTGGTTAGTACAACTTGTTATGTTCTGAGGTGAATAATAGATAAAAATTGAATAAGACATCCTATAAGCTTCTTAAGGATAGAGCATCAAATTTATCACATTTGCATGTTTTTGGATGTTAGGTGTTCATTCATAATAATGAAAAATCTCATTTAGAAAAATTTGATCCATAATGTGACGAAAGAATTTTTCTTGGATACTCTAGTGTTGAAAAATCTTATAGAGATTTTAACAAAAGAACTTTCGTTATTGAGGAGATCACACATATTGTGTTTAATAAATCTGGCAATTTGGAAGAGCCATGTTTGAAAGAGGATCATATTGAAAATAACCCCCAAAGAATAAAAATGATTGATTTGGAAGAGAATATGGAAATTGAAAATCTTTTGGCTAGAGAATTGAAATTTTCTAAAAATTATCCTAAAGAATTAATTTTTGGTGAACCTAGTGAGGGTGTTAGGATTAGACATGGATTTAGCAAGAGGTTAACTATTCTATTTTTATATCAATGATTGAACCCATAAATATTAATCGAGCACTTTCAGATGAATTTTTAATTTTAGCATTGTATGAAGAGTTCAATTAGTTTATAAGAAATGACGTTTGAGAATTGATAGAAAGGACAAATGATCAAAGTGTTGTTGGAACTAAGTGGGTGCTCAAAAAGAAAATAGTTATTTTTCAGTGTTCAACCAGCCTCCTCCATATTAGGGCCCCTCTAAGTTCTGGATGTACTTCATTGATGTTGTTTCTACCGAGCTTTTGCAAGTGATGTTATGATGTATTTTCTTTCATGTTAGTAATGTTTGTTGTTTGTTGTTATGTTTTTCACGCTCCAGTGGTAGGAATCCTCCTTTGAATGCACTCTTACACTCTCTCCTTAGCTATTCTCTCAAGAGGCACGAAGATCAAATGACAAAAAGATTGGGTGGCAGTCTAATTTGGACTATTTAAACAAAAGACAAGAAAAACCGCCCAAAAACTACAAGTTTTCAATTCTGTACGCAGTGGATCGTTCCGTACGATCGTGGATCATACTGGACGATATTACTTAAAAGCTTTGAAACGACCTTATTTGAATATGTGTACGAAATGTCTTCGTACAAGCTGATCGTCCCGTACGAACTAAGTTCGTCTGCTATGAACGGTTATTACAAGGTCGGTTCTAGAAACTGCAGAAAAAACCGTCCTAAGTCGGTTGTATCGTCTGGACGAAAATTGGTTCGTCCGGACAAAATTTTTATAGAGAACAGATCGTCCTGGACTATAATTTAATTTCGTCTGGACAAAGATTTTACAGAGAGCAAATCGTCATGTACGATAATTTAATTTTGTCTGGACGAAAATTTTACAGAGAGCCGATCGTCCTGGACGATATTTAATTTGATCTGGACGAAAATTTTACAGAGAGCCGATCGCCCTGGACGATATTTAATTTTGTCTGGACAAAAATTTTACAGAGAGCAAATCGTTATGTATGATAATTTAATTTTGTCTGGACAAAAATTTTACAGAGGACAGATCGTCCTGGACGATATTTAATTTCGTCCTGGACGAATAGGACTTAGAAAAATTTTTAAAGCTAGTTCTTATTCGTTCCATGTGCTCAATAGGAGATAACTGTCTGATCGTCCCGTACGATCTGATATCGTCCCGTACGATCAGTATAAATTTTATATGATCTCCTTATGTGTGTGTGTATGTTTTTATTCACTCAATTACAATCACTCCCTTTCAAATTTTAATTCAAAGAAAAGTACAAGCTTCAAATTCACAAAGTATCTTATGTTGAATTTGATTTGAAGTCTTCAAAGTCTGGAGTTTGATTTTCCTGAAATGTTAGTACACACAAGAGCAAATACAAATCTTCTAAAATTGTTAGGAGATAACTACACATTTGAACAATAATGTTTGGAATCATCAAAACTATATAAGTTGCAAAAATATAAAGCATGCAAATAGCAACTATCTTAACATTATCTAGGTACCACATGCTCTCATGAGGCCTTCTATGAGATCACACCTACAAAATCATTAGATGTTAGATATGGCAACCCAAACTGGTTTGGGTTTCATCTTATGGAAAGAAGAATGAAATCCATGCATGTTATGCTATATAATTTGACATTTTGGTCTCCACACAACATGTGTTCTATGGTGAATGGTACAAGTATGGGATATATGTCCTAGCATGCTACAGGAAAAATATCTAACACCAGGAAAATGATTTACTAACCTATTTAGGTTATAGTTCCTCTTATTAGCTTTGAATGATGCATGCTAAGGTAATGGATTACAAAATCTTCAAATGAAGGTGGTTTTTTGTTTTTCTTGAAAGCATTTATTTTGATTTGTAGAAATTCATTTGCACTCTTAAGACTTGAATTTTAAATTTTCAATGCATGCTTACTACTATTTAAACCAGATGTAAGAGTATCTATGTTCTTTTATGTATTTTCTAATTCAGTATATAAGGTCTTTAGGGATTCATTCTCTTTAGTTAAATTAAGATACTTTTTATTCTACGAGTCAACCTCATTGAGTACATTCATGTAAATTTTATCTGGAGTGGAATGATCTTTCCTTTGAATTTCTTGCTCTCTTTGAAGATTTAAAAATTCAACTTTGAGGCTATCATATAATTTTTTGAACTTCCTATTTAAATAACAAATTTTTTTCAAAAACTTAAAGTAATTGATCAAAAGTAAGCTCACACGCCTCTTTTTGATCATATGATTAAGTTGATCATCAAACATTAAGCACAAGCTTGTTACCTACTCTTCTACTTCAGTTTTGAGGGAGTCTAATACTAAATCCACACAGAAAGTCTTTTGGATCCTTTTCTTGTCCTTCTTAAACTTAGGTTTTTCTTCACCCTTCTCCTTTCTTGGTTGAGATTTAATAGTTGGGCAATCACACTTCAGATGTCGTTACTTCTTGCATTCAAAACAAATAATATTAGAAGAAACTTTAGAATTCTTACTATTATCATCTTTGTTCCTTCTCTGATAATGCGTTTTCTTTTTTCTTATGTTGCTCTTGAATTTCTTATTTATTAATGAAATGTAATCAATTTTAGAACTCAGTGAATTAATTTCAGAATCATTAGCCCTTAAGGTTACAATTTTCTCCTTTTTTTTCACCTACGTCATGCTTCCTTTGCTTAACTCCTTTCTCATAAGCAATGAGTGATCCAAGTAAGTTATCAATTGAATAAATATTTAGATATATTGATTCGATAATAGTAGTAATTTTTGCATCAAAGGAAGATGGTAAACATCTCAAAATATTGTTAACTTTTTCATAGTTTCTTAGTTCTCTTCCTAAGGCATGCAGGGATGTAACAATTTGTGCAAATGCAATATATATTTTAGAAAATTATTCACTAGGTTTCATGCAAAAAAATTGATAATCCTGCAAAAGAATGTTCAATCTAGATTGTTTAACTTCATTTGTACCTTCATATGTTATGCATAGTTTTTACCAAATTTCCTTGCTAGTATAACAAGTGGAAATACAAATATAATCTTTATATTTTAAGGCATAGAAAAAATAGTTCAAACAACTAGCATTTAATTGTACTAGATCTCTATCATCAGTAGTCCGTTCAGTAAAAGGAATTTTAGTTTTAACATAATTTACAATTCTATAATGTCTAGAATAACCTTCCTTAATAAGCATCCATATATGATAATCAATTTATTATAAAAGGTGGGCATGCAAGTTTTCTTAAAATCAAAAAGAATATAATAAAAAGGAGGAGGTATAGTAATTGAATATCCTTCCATGATGTTTTTATTTTGAATGTTATCCATGGATTTAATTTATAAAGTTTATGAAACTTGGTCTTATGAAGCCTGCTTCGATACCACATGAAAATTTGTGAGGAGTGTTAAACCATAAAGAAATAGTCTTGAGGCTAACAAGGGTAGCTAAATTAGGTATTTAAAAAAAATTCAAAGAAAAAAAGAAAATCTTTTTTTGAATCTTTTTAAATATATTAAACGAATGATTTACGAGAAAGAAAAACAAATTTGTTAATAACAAAGATCTGAGATTTTGACCACAGATCAAATCACAAAAATATATTAAAATTAAAATGTAAAAAAATTGAAAGAATACACCAACATTTTTGTAGTTCGGTCAACTTGACCTATGTCCACTCCTTGGAGACACCCTCTCCAAATATTGCTCTAAATAGAAGTGACTCCCCTTTTCCTCCCACAGAAAGGTAGAGAATCCCTTACAAAATCTTTCCTTCGACCTGGTGAGGTAAAGAATCTTGAATCTCCCCCTGAGCCAACAACGAATAAGAGAATATACTTGAACAAGAAGATGAACTCCTTGCTTTGAGCAACCTTTGTGAATCCCTCATAACATCTCTTCATAAGGATCTCTCTCTCTCTCTCTCAAGATCTTTCTCTTCTTTCTCAATCCTCACTTTTAGATCATCTCCCCAGCAAAAGATTAATTTAAGGGACAATTAAGAGAGCTTAAATAAAGAGCCTCAAAAGATGCTCTAAATTTAAACTTGCTGATGAAGATCATCTAGAATGATCAGCATATCAACTTATATGAATAGTATAAAATAACACTTTTAGCTAGAATGATCACCTTAGCTCTAAAAAATCAATACAAGAATTTGGACAGGTGTTCTAGAATGATCCTATGATCATCCGAGATGATTAGATCAAGATAAAATATTGATCGCCTAGAACGCCATGGGATGATGTGTTGTAATCTTCATATCATCTGGGAACTCTCTCTGGACATCCAGTACGATTCTCCCATACTAGCAGAAGAAAATTATGATTTTTTTTATTTTGGATAATAACTGATCATCCTACAAAATATAATAAATCATCCAATATAATCATAGTGGATCATCACATATGATATGATTGATTAATCGAACCATAATTACTCCACAAATCTCCAAATCAATTTAAGCATGATTTTCATGAATCATCTAGGATGATATATTTCATCTTGTATGATTAAAACAAAATTTCAAAATTAAAATATTACCTAAATTATGATCGGTGCCTATTTTCACAATCTGAATTGATCACCTTGTATAATATTGAATCATCCAAAAATAGTACTTAATCAAGCTTAATTACTAGGAATGCCCAAATTAGTGTTCTATTTTTAACCGAACTTTTACTATGATTTTAAATCGTCCTATAAAAGTTGTTTAAAAAATAGAAAATTTTTCAAACACACTAAATCACCCCCCTGAATATGTGTGTGTAAGGTTACAGAGCTTGGGGTCCACCAGCTATATGACTTGACTCAAGAAAGGTTAAAAATATATTAAAAATGAAATTATAGATAGACTAAACTTTAGTCTACTCAATCTTCAGCTGATTTATATTGCAATTGAAATTATGAGCTTGAAAAGTTACTAAGCAGGATAAACAAAATAGAAATACAAGAATAGAAGTAGTAAAGCAATAATAATGTTTATTATCATCAAAATCACTATGCTTGGGCCCATATTTGTAAAAAGGTCCTAGAAAGAAAAGATTCATTCCCATTTTATCCCTAACTGAAAGAAAATTAAGAGCTTTAAGAGATTAAGTGTACAAGAAGAAGGATCCATTGAGGTGAGGCAGATTAGTAGGCCCAAAAGTAGTAGGAGTTCTAGGCCTCCTAAATCTTTAGTTGAGTATGTTGCTAAGTTGAGAGAGCAGATGGGGGGTGTGGATGAGTTATGTAAGAAGAGTAGGGAATGAAAAGCTAAATACTTTTATATGCAAGAAAAGAATTACCATTATACAACCAAATTTAATGAGGCTTTAATTGGGATGTTTTAGAGGAGGCCCTTTATACCAGCTATATTTCCCAGCTTCTCTAGAATAGTGGTCATGAGTTTGTCATTGGCTTGATGATAATGATGATGAGGAGGAGGAGAAAGATCATGACTCTGAGTGATGGGAGTAATTTTTTTTTTTTTTATTAAAGTTGTTTCTAGTAGGCTTGAAGTAGTGAGATGAAGGTTTGGATGTTACAACATTTATTTATAACTTTTTTTTTAATTCTTTTTCTTAGGGTATCCCTGTGATGTTGTGGAGAGCCATTATTATTATCTGATTAGAATACATTATGTTGATCTTGGATGAAGATAGATAAGAAGAACAGTGGTTAATGCACTAGCTATCTAATGTTTGTTCTTAATAGTTATATTATATTGCCTTTAACCTTTTTATCATTTAATGAAAGGCAAGTTTATTTTATGTTGAATTTTTATTTATTCTTTTGCAATTTGTTGCTTATGTTTCATGTATATTTCACAATATTTTGCTCAAAATTAACTCTTAAAAATTATCGTCTACATAATGCTTGCATTTTAATTTCTTATTTATTCAAAATAAAAACATTAATTTAAAAATATATAAAATACTGATAATAAGAAAATCCTAGTTGATAGTTCTAATGAAAAGTTCACAATAATTCATAATTTAAAAATTTTAATAATTAACTAATATAGATTACTTAAGTATTTGACTTATTCCTCATTTTTTTCTAGTGAGAGAAACTCTGGGTTTCTAGTGAGAGAAATTTCGAGTTTTTTGAATTTTCTGTTTCCCAGCAATCTATTTGCCGGTTGCTTGACGATCAGAGATGATGGAGGAGGGCTGTCGTCTTTCAACGGTGGTGGCTATGGTTGGATCTGAGTCTACAGGTATTGGTTTCAAAGTCCCTGAAGGCAGCAATCGATTGGATGGTTATATGAATAATTTGAATTTTGAATCTTCTGTCAAAAATTCTGGAAAACCATTGGTGATCAGAGAAAACATTGATAATGGCCTGAAGAAGAAAACGTATGTGGAAGGAAAAGGTAAAGGATTTGTTGAAAATATTAGTTTGGGTACACCTCAATTATCGGGAAAAGCATTGGATCGGGATATGGTTGAGCAATCGGCATCATCATCTGCAATGAAAATCTTTATCAATAGGTTTGGTAAATCAAATGCAATCTCCGGAGTTGTCCGTGGGATAAATGCAAATTCCAATTCCCCTGTTAACACAGATCTTCATTCTAAAGGATGCTTGCCTAAGGAGGATCCTAGGGGAAAGGAGAAGGTTGCTGTGAATGTGCTAGTCATATCTGTTAAGGATGCAGTTTCTAATCCCTGGTCGAAAAAGTTGTATATCCAAGTGGATTTCAATGAGGAGGATTTGGTTCTTACTGAAGATGGCAAAGCTATTAAACTAATCGAAGAAGAGGAGATTCTGAATTCTAGTAAGTTGAAGAAATCATTAGTAATCAAGGTTTTTGGGAAGGATATTCCTTCTCATATTGTTGCTTGGGAAATTAGAAGACAATGGAAGCCGTTTGGTAACTTCCACTTCACTACTCTTGGTAAAGGGTGGTTTTTGTGCTCCTTTGATTCAGTAGATATGATGGAAGGTGTTTTGGCTGGTGGACCATGGTTTGTCAATGGACATATTGTGGGTATGGAGAGATGGTCGGTGGAATTCTCTACCCTTTCCTTAAAGGGGATTATCCTCTCCAATATGGATTAGGATGCCTCACTTGCCACTGCATTGTTGGGATGAGAAGAATGTGGCTAGAATAGCAGCTATGATTGGCAAACCCCTCATGATGGATTGAAATATGTTTCAATGGGGGAAAAGGGAATTTGCAAGAGTTTGTGTGAGAGTTAACCTTGATCAACCTCTTCCCTTGGGAGTTTGGGTGGAGGGCATTGCTGGAAGATTCTTTTAGAAAGTTGAGTATGAGAAGATATCCACCTTCTGTTTTGATTGTGGATTAGTTGGCCATGAGAAAGCTGAGTGCAAGTTGAAGAAGTCAGTTATGGAGGAACATACTACCTCTAATGCTCTTTCTGATCCTGGAAAGAAGGGGGATATGAGTTTTGAGGAGAACAATATTTCCTCCTATGGACCATGGATTATGGTTAATAGGAGGAGTTCTAGAAGACCGGTGGCTGTCAAGAATAATTTGAAGAACATAAAAAAACAATGGATGAAAACCAATCCTAATTTGGGTAATAAAAAGGATCTGAATGAAATATCACTGGAAAGTGGTACTAATGTGGAGGTAGATCCTCTAACAAAGGACAACACTATTAAAGAAGGGGAAATCTATGAAGTCCAGGAAATGCATTGTGATGAACATCAACCTTTGGCAACAACAGCTATGAAGAATCTTGTTAAAGCTAATAATTATGAAGTTAAGGTTAGTATGCTACCTTCTTTTAATAATCCTTTCAGTCCTGTTCTTTCAAATAAATTTGATCTGCTGACCAATGAAGAGGGGGTTAAGGAAAATGGTGATGTTCTTAAACCATTGGTTGATAATAGTAGCAAGCATAATGAGAGTATGCATGTGGATGAATCAAAATCTGTGGCAGAGAAAGGGTTTTCCATTAGAAATGAGAAGATGATTGGTGTGGAGAAAGAAAGAGATATTGGCTCAAATGGGGAAATCATGAAATGAGGAGCTAAGGGCTTTAGGGCCTATTAAGAACAAACCACGTGGTAGAGTCCTTGAAGGAGGTAAAAAAAGAAAAGATGGGGGCTCTTCCCCCTTGATTCTTTAAATGGAATCCATTGCTTTCTGGAACTGTAGAGCGGCCAAGAAGAGGGAGGCCTCTCTTTATATGAAGGAGTTTATTAAAGACTGTAAAAGTTTTTTTGTTGGGTTGATTGAGACGAAAATTAACTCTTTTGATAGAATCTCTTTTAATAGATTAATAGGACCTTTGTGGGATTTTTTTCTGCTTCCTTTAGAAGGTCTTTCAGGTGGTATTATGATCATTTGGAGAGTGGATATGACAACTTTTTCTGTTGTTAAGACATTAAACCAATGTGTTATTGGGGATCTTAATGTCCTTAATAAGGGTATTTGGAGAATCAACACTATTTATGGAAGTAAGGAGACACATAAGAGAAGGTTACTTTGGGAATGTATTCAAGAGCATTCTCAAATAAATATACCTTCGATCATTGGTGGTGACTTCAATTGTATTTTGGCTAAGGAGGACAAGAAAGGTGGTAGTAAGTTTGTATTCTCCCAAGGCCCAATGGAGATGTTAAAATTTATGAATGAGAATGACTTCCATGAGATTGGGTTCATTGGACCAAGATTCACTTGGTGTAACAACAAAATAGGAGGTGGGAGAATCCTTGAGAGGTTGGATAGATTGCCTCCTCAACTCTTTGGCATTGAATAAAATCCAAATTGCGGTTATTAGACACCTGACTAGAGTGGCTTCATTGTTGTATGAGTCGGTCTCTTATGGAAGAAAGGGTTTTAAATTTGAAGATGCTTGGTTATCATTCAAGACTTCGGCTCACATCATTGATAATGTATGGAAGAAAAATTTTCTTGGAGATGATATGGAGATCCTTAATAAGAAGTGCAAAAGAAGCTTGAAGGATTTGTTCTATTGGAGCAAGTCTAAGTTGAAAGAATTCTCTATAGAAAAGGAGAGGTTGAAAGCTGAAATTTCTCAGATTCAAGAGGAGGAAGCTAGTGAAGGATGGTTAGATAATGATAAACTCTGGGTACTTAGGAGCAAAGTCAAGGAGCTTAATGTCATTCTCAATTGTTTAAATACGTGGTGGAAGCAAAGGGCAAAAGTAAAGTGTATTGAAGACGGTGACTCAAACACAAAATTTTTTCATTCATTTGCTAATGCTAGAAGAAATGCAAATTGGATCTCACAAATTAAAGATGATGAAGGAATCTTGTTTAATGAACCTAAGGAGGTTGAAGAAGTTTTCACTCAATATTTCCAGGATAAGTGGAAGAGAAGGAGCTGTTATTTGATCAATTGGCCTAAACCGTGGCAGGTTTTTGAAGCTAGTGACTGTTCAAGGCTTGACAGGGAGCTCTTTTCGCTTGAGATTGAGGAGGTTGTTATGAAGTTGGGTAATAATAAAGCTCCTAGTTGTGATGGGGTCACTTACTCCTTCTTCAAAGCTTTTTGGAGTATCATAGGTGAGGATGTCACTAGAGCCATTAATCTTTTCTTTTCTACAGGTAAATTGTGCAAGGATTGGAAAGACACTTTAATTGTTTTGATTCCTAAATGTTCTAATTAATAAAATAAAAGACTAATTAGTAAAATAAATTAAAATTCACATTAAAGAATAAAACATAATAGAGTTCCCTAATCTAAAACATTGTTTTGAAGGTTTATGACACCTTATGACTCATTTTTTGCATATAGCAATAGAACATGCTTGTAGGCACCATAACATGACATTTTCCACCAAAACCAACCTATTTTCCCAAAAATATAGCTTTTAGCTTCATAAATATGGCTTTTAGTCACCACAACATGGTGTTTTAGTAATGAGAATATAGTTTTTTACCCACCAGTATATGACTTCTTAATCATTAGAACCTATTATATAGGCACCAAAATATCTTTCTTTTCTTACAATAACACTTTTTAGAACATCCCAATTGCACTTAATTCAATAACTTAATCTGTTATTTCATAACATTATCGTAATTAAGGCACAATTTGCTTGTATCAAAATTACAATGATTTTTATAATGGTAGGCAATAAAAATTCCAACTTAGTAAGATTCATAAATTTAAAATATAGCAAAATTATATCACTTTCTATAAAACATTATTTTAAGAATTTAATCATATTATAACACTCTCTTTTAGAGTTTAAATTACTTTTTATTCAACAAAAATTATACAAATTCCAAAACCCTCACTATAAAATTTCTTGAAAATATTTAAAATCTTTAGAATCTTAATCTCTATAACATATAATAAGTTATGCATTAAAAGTTTTACCAGTGCAAAGCTATCCTAATTTTTTATAACAAAAATAGAAATTTAATTAGAAAATTAAAGAAATTTTCATATTTTACATTTTTAATATAGGCATGGTGTGACAACCTTAATCCCAAAAATGTTTTGATCAAGTTGATGGCTAGAAATGTCCTGTAATAGTTCAAAATCCCTTATTTCCCAAAAAAAAACTTTCTCCTTTCTCCAACATTGGTTGCTCGGATGTTCAAATGAATGGAAAAATAGAATTTAAAATAAATTAAAATAAAAATAATATCCTAGTACTATAGTCTTAATTCAAATTAAAAAAAGAAACTAAGATCTTAATTCTAGGGTACCACTTTTGAGCACCTAGGCACCGGTCAAAACAACACCTATGCCCTAGAACATCTAACTTTGTGAGGCTCTAAAGAAAAAAAATGGATTTTTCCAAAATGCTATCAAACCTCTCGAACTAACTCCGAAGAAGATGTAGAACATTTCCATCCACACATTGCTCCTCCAAATATTACAAAAGAGTTAAAAGGGAAAAGTTCAAATATTTATCTGAATAGGTTAAACAAAATGTTGAACCTAGAGGTGTCAAAATACCACTTGTAGTGTATCTATTTGAAGGTGAAGCCAAGATATTATAGATAGGATAGTAGCAGAAGATATAACTTGGGCAGAGTTTATTATTATCTTTAGAGATTTATTTATTCTCCTTTAGCTTGGTAATAAATGCAAGAGGCTTTCATGAGACTAGAGTGTGGACAAATTCCTTCTTATGCTACACAAGATTTGCTTTAAATTTTGGTTTTAGGTTTCTTTATTCAAATCTACATAGATTGATATTTTACATTCCCGAAGGACAAACTAATATCTCACTATCAATTTGTTAAGAGAACCTTTTTTTTATGAAGAAATAAAGTATAAGGAATAATTAATTTTCCCATGTGATAAAAGGAATATTTTCTTTTAATTTTAATCAAAAAATTAAATTGATGACTGTATTTTCATATTAAAAACTGCATATGGAATATTTAGTCCATTCCTAAGGATAAACATAAACATTCACTTGCCATTTAAAAAAAAATTTATGAAAGTACGTTAATGAATTTATTTTCCTATTCAAACTCTATAATGAATATTTAATTTATCCATAAGGATAAAAGAAATTTGCACTTATCATTTAATCATCAAAGTAAATTCATATATTTATTTTTTTAATAAAATATATAAAGAATATTAATATTATCTATATGAATAAAAAATACATTCTCCTTTTATTTTTATTAAAAAACTAAACCAAAGTTTAAAGCTTAAGTATGCATCTTCAAATTTCTTCCCTATCTTAGAAAAGAAGGAAGAGCTTATTTTAATCTAGGTTCTAGACTCCCTATAGGGGGCAAGCCCCTATAATTAATTAAATATCCTTTGATAATACTCATGATTAAAGTGAAAACTAAAGTTTAAAAATTCTTATAAATGTAAAGAAATTGTTGGGTTAAAAAGATTTTAATGTACAGGCTTTATATTATAAATTATATACATGTACTCTAAAATTTTAATGTACATGTCGTTTGGTCAAGTTTAAGGGCAATGAGAAGATCTCCAAAAATAAGTTATGGACTTAGGACTTTTGGGTTTGGTTCTGACACTGAACTTTGAAGTTTTGAATAGTCAAATAATTTAGCCACTGGAGTGGAGTTAGATCTGGATTAATCAATAATTTAGGAGGATTTAAGTTTTGAAATGCTTAAATCATTGATAATTATTGATGATCATCATTGAATGAATAGGTGAATATTACCTGTCACTAGGTCAATAGATGAATTTAATATTTTATGTAGATTTAGGTTTATAATTAATGAAGAAAGATTAATTATTGATGGAATTTTTGTTTTGTAATAATAATATCACTTATAATTATTTTTTTATTATCAAGTGATAAATCAGATGACCAAATGAAAGTTATGGGTGATTATCAAGTGATAATTTTATGTGTCAATGAATGGTATTAAAGAAAAACATAGCATATGGTTTGATTTAGTGTTTGAAGCATGGTTCAAATGATTGATGAATGGAAAATAATGTTTGATATATGGACAATGACCTCATTAAAAAATGTGGTCTACAAATGGACCCATAATTGGTATGATGAACTTTAAAAAGTAAATCAAACGTGTTAGCATTAATTGAAGCAATCAAATGAAACCAATAGGTTGCTTAATATTTAGATTTAAAAATAGGTGGATGTATACTTAAATATGATAGCATCTCCAAGATAAAAAAACTTTAAATTTAAATGAGATAGCAGCTCTCAAGTAGATGAGATTTATACTTGGTTAGGATAGCATTCACTAGACAAAAGAGATGGAAATCTAAATAAGATGGTAACTATCAAAAAAATGGAATATATGCTTGACTAAGATAACTTCTTTTATATATGATAGATTCAAATTTCGATGGGATAGTAGCTCTTAAGTATATGGGATTTATACTTGACTCGTATAACATCTCCTATATAAGATAGATTGAAATCTAAGGGATATAGAGTATCTCAAGTTGATGGGTTTTATACTTACAAGGATAACATATCCTAGAAAAGAAAATTTTAAATTTGAATGAGATAGTGGCTCTCAAGTAGATGGGTTTTTTTTTACTAGGATAGTGTCTTCTAGATATAAAAGATTGACATATGAATGAGACAGCGACTATCAAGCATATATAATTTATACTTAACTAGGATAGCATTTCTAAGATAAGAAAGATTGAAATTTTAATGAGATAGAAACTCTCAAGCAGATGGGATTTATAATTCATTAGAATGACATTTCCAATATAAGAAATATTTAAATCTTATTGAGATAGAAACACTCATGTAGATGGGATTTATACTTAACTAGGATAGAACCTCCTAGATAAGAATGATTTAAATCTAAATGAGGTAGAGGCCCTCAAGTTGATGGGATTTAAACTTGACTAGGATAGCATCTCCTAGATAATAAAGATTAAAATCTAAATTAGCAGGCAGCTCTCAAGCAATGGGTTTTATACTTAATTAGGATATCATCTCCTTAATATGAAAGATTGAAATTTGAATAAGCTAGTGTCTCTTAAGTAGATAAAATGGACACTAAAATGAAGTTTATAGAATACCATAATGGATTTTCTAGCTTAAAGATTCCTAGGGAATTTAAAACATATAAACTTTAATATGAACATTAGATCTAGCATTATCCTCACGAAAAAATTTCTTTTAAAATTTTCCATACATTCAATCAATATATAGAAGCAATGACAAGATAATTTTTTTTTATATAAAATTTCTCCTTTAACACTATCCACCATAGTAGCACTTGATATACCATCCATTTATAGGTAACATTGGATGATCTTATTTACAATAAAGATAATGATAATATCCACTTAATACATTTTCTTTATTACAAAAGACCATCCCAAGTTGATTCAAACTTATTACTTATCTTTCGTGGGGCTAAAATAAGTCTTCATAGAACTAAAATTAAATTTCACACATAGAAAGTTTTTGAATGAACCAGCTTGTTGTGTGCTTAAGTCATCATGGCTTTATATAACTTGAGGTTCTATTGAGATTATAGATGCTTTTCTTTTAAACCCTTGAGTTTTTTCTATTCTTAGTTTTGCATTTTGCTTTTCAATGATCTTATAGCTGATAAATTTACATATTATGTCGTATTACAAAAGTCAATGATCTTCAAAAGAAGAAAATTCCTACCTTCTGAAGATAATATTATTATAGGGGGATGCATGAATATATATATACAATCATTTTTAGTCTCTTATAACTCTTGACACTATATAAATAATCTAACTATATAACGATCTAAAATATTTACATCATTACTTTTATATTTTCCTTTACATCATTTTTTAGTATATTCTACTATATAAACAAATAGTTATATAGACTAAAATTTAAATTAAAATAAAAATTTATTGCTCAAAATTTTAACTATAATCTCTAATGCACTAATATAGAAAGTATATATTACAATGAGAGTGCATAAAGTAAACACACATATCTGAGTACCCTTTAGGTATGTCACTCCAAGAAAACAAAAACAAATCATCACTCTAGCCTAGGCTAGAGTTAGTTGTCATAGTAAACCATCTAAGTACATGTATAAAAGCTATGTGGTTTAGAAAGGTCCTAAGTTTTATTAGTTTAAATTTTTTTATAACCAATTTATTCTATTTATACTCCTTAAGGAAAGACTAAAATTTAGTTATTTAATGATTTAGATTGGATAAATTTTATTTTTAAAAGTGCATTTAATTGTTACAATTGCTAATTTTAGATTTTATAAACCATATCACACAACAATTTCAAAGTGTTAAGAATTATTTATCAACAAGTCATTAGTTGATATTTGTAATGATATGAGTCCTCAAAATTTGGGGTACATGGATAGCATAGAATCCTTTATTTTAATTAAGCATTTTTGTCCTTAAAGCTTCTCAATCTAATTTGTATTTACCCTCTTGAATGGAATCGATAAAAAGAGCATACATGCTATAATGTCTAAATACTTTTTTAGTAATTTAAAATTAATTTAGTTTGATTAATTGCTAATTTATTCAATTTATAATTTTAACATTTATATTTAGCAAAAATCATTTATGGCGTTATCACAGAAGGCATAAGGACTAATGCCTCTTTTGGACATGAAGCTGTATAGTCCAAAGAAGTCCAACCTAAAATCTCTATTAACATAGTATTGTTTATTTATTTTACTATTGTTATTTTATTTATTTCATTAGGTTTATGATTTACTAAAAATTATGATGATTTAATAATTTTTCTTATTTTAATGAAAATTTTAATGGATTTAATGTGGGGTCCATTTCTTGACTTTTTAATTTGCAATGATTTCTTCAAATTTTATGTTTTTCATAAAAAAAAAAGATCATATTATGAGCTAAATTCCATTGAGTTAACTAGTTTTGAATTTTGTTTGAATTAGTTATTCATTTTACAAGTTTACGTATTTAAATAAATTAAACTTGACCAAATAATTAAATTTTTTATTTACATTAGGTTCAAATGTTTTTATATTTTTAATAAACATTAAACCAAGAGATCAGTAAAGTGCCATTGAGCTTATTGGATTTAGATTTTCTTGAATTAGTTATGAATTTTACAATTTTAATGCATTTTATGTACTAAGTTTGACCTACATGTTCACTTTTTTATTTACAATGAATTTAGGAGCTTTTATATTTTTAATAAATACTATGCCTAGAGATGAGTAAAAGTCTATTGAGTGTGGTAGATTTATCTTTTTTTGTAATTATTTATGAATATTAAAATTTTAATTCACTTTTTGTATTTTCTATTAGCTTAGTTAGAACATCTTTTTTTTCATACAAAATCATTTCTAAACATCTTAAAATAATACCTAAATGTTTAGAATGACTTCTAAGGATGATTTCAAGTGTTTTGAGTTTATTTATTATTTTTTATATATTTTTAATTATGTATTTTAATTAAATCTTCTATTTTATTAATTAATAATTTTTTTTTTGTAATCAATTTTAAGGGGATTTTTTTTCCTCTTTTAAATTTTAATTTTGAGCATTTTGATATAATAAATATATTTTTGGGATTTAAAATAGAATTATTATGAATTTTCAAAGATCTAAAGTCAATTCTACACATAATTAATGAGTTCACTATATGACTGACTAAATGACCTCTAAATGCTGCAAAATTTTAGACTTAGTTATACATGAGTATATATGCTTCAAACCCACTGAATTTAGGCTCATCAAAGCTTACTAGTTTTAAAATTAATCAACTAACCTAAATGCATCTATAGCTTTGGTGATTTGTTTCAAGATCTATATTCACTATAATTACATGAAATACGTGGCAAACTAATCCTTACATATATATAAAAACATCATAAAACACTGAAAATCTAAATCTATGCATGTGGATAGTTATGAAATTTCAAAGTTATGGGTCCAAAATTGACTAGAGAAGTTAAAAATTCAATTCATAGAAAATCTAAATAAATCTTAACTCATGAAAATTAGTGTAGCTTAAGGATAATCCTTAATATCAACCTTACAAATTGGAGGTCAATTAGACCATTAAAGCATGAGAAATTCAAGAAATTTGGAAACTAAACTTGACCAATTATCTTCAGAGCCACTGGTCAAATAATCTTTAAAATATGTTTAATAATAGTAAAGGTCAAGAGATTTTCAATAGGCCCAAGATTACCCAATTTAAGTTAAAATTAATTTTCAATGAATTATTAAAGTTATAAGTTATTTATTAATTCAATTTAATTAAATAAAATGGTAGTGTTACCATTTATTATGAAAATGCATGTAAGTATATGAAGATGAATGAGTAGAAGCACACGGTTTCACTTAACTATGGCAACAAGCTAATAAGTGTCTTTGGATCAAATGCTTCTTAAATAGACACATAGGATTATGTTATGTCACCCAAATTTTAAACCACGTGATCACCGTTTAAAACCGACCATATACATTTCATCTTCCAAAGTGATCTGAGACATCCGATCGAGACATGCTTATGATCAGATGGTCCAGATAATCCGAATTGATTTTAGTTCAAATTTGAATAAAATCTTTATTTTCATATAACTTTCAATCCACCCATCCAAATTTGATAAATATTCAAACATGGGATCCATGTTCCCTAACTGTTGAATCCTTGAAGTTTGGGGGCACAAGGCATTGATATTTTTGAGAATTTTGAATTTGAAATTTAAACTTAAAATTGAGATTTTTCTCTAACCTATGGATGGATATTTATCATCTTCGGCTTGTTGGAAAGCTTGAGAGATACTCTACAAATTTTGTAGAAGGCTCTAAGGAATTATTTCCATTGGATCAAAAGTTGGATTTAAATAATTCTTTATCTCTCTTTCTGGTTTGGAGATTCTTAAACTATGGAAGGGCAGAGGAAGTTATGGAAGCTAGAAAATTCGGTAATTAAATTGATCAATACTTTCTTTAAGAGTTTTTGGGATATTTATAGGAGAGAAATGGGGTTTGATAGCTAAGATCTTGCCACCTAATCTTTGGGCCACCTTCAGATTATCTTTAAACTAACTAATGAGAGCTCAAGGAACATTCAAGAGAATTTGAAAGCACATGGTTGGTTGTTGAAGGAGTTAGGCTAGAACCAATAATTAAATTGAGACTATTTTGGAGGTTATTGCCACATCAATAGACCATGTGGTGTGAGATTGACATTAACTATAGGGAGAAGGTTCTAGAGTGCATACAACCCTATAGTTAGGTTCAAATTGAACTAAGTTAATCTAGGACATCAAATTATTGGTTTTAGAGAGCTTGGTTCAACCCATACTTTTAAACTAGGTAAAACCATGGGTTCAAACTCTTGGGGGATGTGGATGGGGTTAATACACATGTGTTATAGAAATTTTTTAAATTTTATTTTGATAAGAGTAATGATTAAGACCAATAAAATTCTATTTTTATCACTTGGTTCAATCCTATAAGTCAAACGTAGTGGGCCCCTGGGTTCAAATTTTTTTTATTTGACTCATGGGGATTAAAGGAGCAATCCCATAGAGTTTAATTCAATGATGAAGTCAAAATCATGAGTTTTAAATTTTTAAAGTGTGTGTTGTAGGTTATTGTCAACTATGTTTGATTTGGTCAACCTAGTTTAACCAAGGATCAAGGGTGAGTCCATCACATTTTGAATAATATTTTGGACATGTTGAAAGTGCTCCCAATACATGGTGGGGTCATTTAGTTCAAAATTCATATTTAATACCTAAAATGTCCCTTTGATCAACCTAGTTTAACTTGGTCAACCACAGTTGACTAATGGTTTGGAAGTTGATTCGATGCATTCAAAATTGTGTTTAGGGTTTATTGGAGGTGGTCCCAATACTTAGTTGGGACTCTATGCATGTAATGTAATTTAAATGGATAAAAAGGCAATTAAGTCAAGCTAGGTTGACTTCGTCAACTAGGGTTAACCAGTTCTTCGGGTTTGATTTAATCCAATCCAAATCATCTTCTAGATATGTTTGTAGAAGGTTAGATGGCTTGGTTTGATAGAACCATGCTGAAGTTTAAGAAAAACTTAGTTTTCAAAGTTTAGGGTTTTAGGGTTTTTCATTAAATAATGGATAACCAACGTTCAATGTAAGGTTAATGCATCAAACTAATGATAATGATATAGATTAATGAGTTTGGAGAGGCCTTCATGGTCAAAAATAATAATATACCTTGTTTTTAAGGGCATATGCTATAAAAATTTAAAATTTTTATAGCTTATGAAAATGCTTTGTGTTTTATGAGTTAGGGATCTTGAAATGCCCTCCAACTAATATGTGGTTGACCCTACGGACATTCCAAATCAATATGCAAGTTATAGATTAGGAATCAAGATCATTTGGTCAAGTTTAAGGGCAATGTAAATATCTCCAAAAATAAGTTATGGACTTAGGACTTTTGGGTTTGGTTATGAGACTGAACTTTGATGTTTTGAATAGTCAAAGAATTTATCCACTGGAGTGGATTTAGATATGGATTAATCAATAACTTAGGTGGATTTAAGCTTTGAAATTCTCAAATCATTTATAATTATTGATGATCATCATTGATTGTATAGGTGAATATTACCTGTCACTAGGTCAATCGATGAATTTAATATTTTATTTAGATATACGTTTATAGTTAAAGAAGAAAGATTAATTATTGATGGGATTTTTGTTTTGAAATAATAATATCCCTTATAATTATTTTTTGATTATCAAGTGATAGATTAGATGACCAAATGAAAGTCATCGGTGATTATTAAGTGATAATTTTATGTGTCAAGGAATGTTATTAAAGAAAAACATAACATAGGGTTTGATTTAGGGTTTGAAGTATGGTTCAAATGATTGATGAATGGAAATTAATGTTTGATATAGGAACAATGACCTCACTAAAAAATGTGGTCAACAAATGGAACCGTAATTAGTATGATGAACGAATCATGTCAAGCATGGTAAGGCTTCTTTTCCATGTTTTATGGTTGCTTCTAAACTTTGTTCTCAGCCATTTCCAAGTCTAGTCCATATCTTACTAGCTGGGGTACTAATCTCCTTAGGGAGTCTCAATTTACTTGGTGCCCTCCACTGAAAGATTGGATTAAGATTAATGTGGATGCCTCTTTGCATAGCTCCAATTTGGCTGGTATTGGTGGTGTTTTTAGAGACCACAAAGGTAGGTTTACTAGTGCATTTGGGCCTGAGCTAGAAGCAGTTTTCACGGTGAGGGAGTTCCTTAGAAGCTGGATGTTGGAATGTAAAGGGCTGATCATTGAGAGTGATAATACCAATATTATCAAATTCATTCAAGACTCTTTAAAGAAGAATAAGTGGAATGTGGATAGATGGCCGGCAAAAGATTTATGCTTCTTAAATGATTTCAATAAAGTTGTTTTTCTCCATGCTTATAGGAGTTGTAATAAAGTAGCTAACTGTTGTGCTACCATTGCATTGGTGAGTAGTTTCTTTTTTGAAAGTTTTTCCTTTGAGAACATTCCTTCCTTGTTGTTGGACTTAATCAAGAAGGAATGTGATCCTTTTATTACTTGTAATTAGTTCTTTTTTTTTCTTAATGCAATTTGATGCACTTATTCAAAAAAAAAAAATCGCATGATGAACTTTAAAAAGTAAATCACACGTGTTAGCATTAATTGAAGCAAGCAAATGAAACCAACAGGTTGCTTAATATTTAGATTTAAATATAGGTGGATGTATACTTGAATAGGATAGCATCTCCTATATAAAGAAACTTTAAATTTAAATGAGATAGCAGCTCACAAGCAGATGAGATTTATACTAGATTAGGATAGCATCTCCTAGACAAAACAGATGGAAATCTAATTGAGATAGTAACTCTCAAACAAATGGAATATATGCTTGACTAGGATAACTTCTCTTATATATGATAGATTTAAATTTTAATGGGATAGTAGCTCTTAAGCATATGGGATTTATACTTATCTCGTACAACATCTCCTATATAAGATAGATTGAAATCTAAGGGATATAGAGTCTCTCAAGAAGATGGGTTTTATACTTACTAGGATAACATATCCTAGAAAAGAAAATTTGAAATTTGAATGAGATAGTGGTTCTCAAGCAGATGGGATTTTTTTTACTAGGATAGCGCATCTAGATATGAAAGATTGAAATCTTAATGAGATAGCGACTATCAAGCCTATATGATTTATACATAGCTAGGATAGCATTTCTAAGATAAGAAAGATTGAATTTTGAATGAGATAGCAAATCTTAAGCAGATAGGATTTATAATTCATTAGAATGATATTTCTAATATAAGAAATATTGGAATCTTAATGAGATAAAAACACTCATGCAAATGGGATTTATACTTGACTAGGATAGAACCTCCTAGATAAGAATGATTTAAATCTAAACGAGGTAGTGGCCCTCAAGCTGATGGGATTTCAACTTGACTAGGATAACATCTCCTAGATAATAAAGATTGGAATGTAAATCAGGTAGCAGCTCTCAAGCAATGGGTTTTATACTTAATTAGGAAATCATCTCGTATATATAAAAGATTGAAATTTGAATAAGCTAGTGTCTCTTAAGTAGGTAAGATGGACACTACAATGAAGTTTATAGGATACCATAAAGGATTTTATAGCTTAAAGATTCCTAGGGAATTTAAAACATATAAACTTTAATATGAACTTTAGATCTAGCCTTATCCTCTAGAAAATTTTCTTTTAATAATTTTCATACGTTCAAGCAACATATAGAAGTAGTGACAAGATAATTTTATTTATTACAAAATTTCACCTTTAACACTATCCACAATAGTAGCACTTGAGATACTATCCATTTATAGGTAACATTGGATGCTCTTATTTACAATAAAGTTAATGGTAAGATCTGCTTGATACATTTTCTTTATTACAAAAGGACCATCACAAGTTGATTCAAACTTATTACTTATCTTTCGTGGGGCTAAAATAAGTCTTCAAAGAACTAAAATTAAATTTCCCACATTGAAAGTTCTTGAATGAACCAGCTTGTTGCGTGCTTGAGTCTTCATGCATTTATCTAACTTGAGGTTCTATTGAGATTATGGATGCTTCTCTTCTAAACCCTTGAGTTTTTTCTATTCTTAGTTTTGCATTTTGCTTTTCAATGATCTTATAGCTGATAACTTTACGTAGTGAAGTCATTTATACCTTTAAATGGGGAATATAATCTTCTCTAGATACTACAGAAATTGGCATACACTAAGTAGAAGTTCTTCATCAAGAGCAAAAAATAGGTTCCTTCACGGAGGGAAGGATGATAGTTAAATGGTGATTGCTACAAATTATGTATGTTATGCATCTATTACATATGGTGGAAGGAAAATTAGGACACTGGGTACTAATCGGTCGAATAGACTGTTGGATCATTGGTACTCTTCTCCTTCTGATTGGCTAAAAATAAATGTTGATGCATCATTGTTACAGTCATTCAAGGATGGAATTGGAGGTGTTATTCATGACAGTACAGGAATATTTCTTCTTGGGTATGGACTTTCTTGTATTCATTGGGATGATTCTCATCTAAAACTTATGGTGATTCAATTTATACATGAGATAATGAAATATTGGATGTTAAACTACAAAGGTAATATCATAGAAGGAGACAATCACAATATCATTAATTTTTTGCAAGAATTGGATGGCAAGTGGAGAGATGAACTTTTATCTTTAAAGGACCAGGATTTCATTTTTTTTAATTGGGTTAATAGAAGTTATAATAGGTTAGTGAATTTATGTGCTAACTATGCTCTTTTTACCAATTTTTGTTGGGATGATTTATCTTCTAATAACATTCCTCCCATGTTTTCTAGTTTGTTAAATGAAGAATCTAGTTTTGGAGAGTTTAGTTTGTAATAAGTATTTTTTTATATAGTACCGACAAATCATTTTTATTTTTCAAAAAAAAAAAGTAGGAGTTCTACTTGTATTTTTATATGTCCACAAAGTCTCTCCTAACTTTCATGCCATTGGCATTAATTATCATCCAATATTTTCTTTTGAATTTGAACCAATATTTTATTGGGGACTCAACTAATCAATTTTTCTAAAGGTAAAAGATTTTTTAGTATCTCCAATCAATATCATAACATTTAGAAAAAAAAGTTTATCATAGTGCATCTAAAAGATCGACCATTAACTGATAGAATATAACAAGGAATACCAAACCTGTATACAACATTATCTTTAAAATGGTTTAGAATCTGATGAGATTTAACTTCTCTCAAAAGAACTTCCTCTACCCATTTTAAGAAGAAATATGTAGTTGCTAAGAAAAACCTATGACCTCTAGAAGATGGAAAATCAATTTGATTGATAATATCCATACCCCAATTTTTTAAAAACCATGAAGTAATTATTACGTGTAATATATTTGGTGGTTGATGTTGAACCACAACTTGTACTTAGCTTTGATGAAAAAATCTATAAATTTAATCCATTCTTATTAATCATGAACCGTTAATATTATCCCATTTTTAAATATTCATTTTCATCTTTGGATCTAATTTATGTGTATAACATAATCTGACATGTCCTTGCTTTATAGTTTTTAATGCTTCTGATTTACTCAAACACCTTAAACATAATTGATCGAATGATCTTCTATATAAAGTATTATTAGAAAATATATATAAAAAAAGATATTCTTTTATTTTGATTATCTATCGATTTGACATGAGGGAGGTTATTTTATCATAAGTTTAAATTAAATACTATTTACTGTATTTTAATTTTAGTGAAAAAGTATGGTTTTTGTTATTTATATGTTGAAAAAACTCAAAAAAATTGCAGAAATTCTAATGAGCCATCAACGTTGTGGCATCCAATAAAATAATGTCATAGTGCTACCTTCAATACCACAACATTATGGCATCAAGATCTCAATTTGTAAGAACAATGACAGTAACACAGATGGAACCAAAATATTATCAGCACTACAGAGTCTTAAATTTAGTGTAGTAGCCTTGGATTCTTTTTTTTCAAATACCGCGGTGCCATAATTTCTCATGCCTTAGCACCATTTCGCACTTGGGCACCATAGCACTCCAATATCTATAGTGTACCAGTTGTAACTTTCAATGGCCATGTTCTATTAGTGAAAAGACATGATTGTTCACTAAGTAAACATTCCATGTCAGCAAGCATCATAGTATTGCAAGCTCCAATGCCGAGGTAATAGTTCACTTTATGAACACTTCGATGCCATTATTTCATGCGTTGCAGTACCAGTTGCCATTTTTTAATTTTTTTTATAAAAAGTTATAATGTTATTTTTGTAGGGGGGTTCAATCACTTGTAAAATTTTAGTAATTTTAGAGTACTTCTCTAGTTCCTTCTTAAAGTAAAATCTATGGGAGGTTAAGAAGTACAAGATACAATCATTTGGAGTGTTTAGCCTATTTTCTTGATTCAACTCTATAGGTTAAATGGAGAAAGAGTGTAGTGGAGATACTTTCATTTGTCTTGGTGATGTCACTCTCTTGAGTTTTTCATTTTTCCATGAGTTTAATGAAAATGAGTTTTCTTATTATTTATTCCATGTTTCTTTGATTCTCTTATATGGATTCATGTTTTGAATTGTATGTTGAGTACTAATGAAAACTCTTATTTATAAACTTTTAAAAGATATTTTCAATAGTATCTAACTCTTTATTTATTGAACATAGAGGCTATGTGTAGTTAAAGCTTAATGTAATGTATATCCTCAATGGAAGAATATGAAAACAACCAAGAGTATTAAGATAAGAAATTCTGCATGCATAAACATAGGATTTAAAATGTTCAAGAATCTTAAGGAGATATTATAATTATAGGAGGTCAGTATATATCCTTCTTACCCTTTCAAGCTTGATAGAGATCAAAGAACACATATGCTTTGAATCACATTACTTTCAAGAGTCTCATTAGGAAAGATATATAATTTATACACATCAATCCAAAACTCTTTAATTAAATATTGTATCTAATATTTACTATTTAACTAAATGATAAAATCTCTTAAAATATAATTTTTATCTATGTAGGATAATAATTGTAATTAGAAAGAGTAATAATTTGAAGAAAGTAAGCATACTTCTTTGTGGGTTTCACACTCTATATTACGACTTTATTACTTGATTCAACACATATACTTATGCATATTAAGTGATATTTATTATTATTTATATCAAAAAAAAAAAACTAAGCATTATTTAGTAGTAATAAATCCCAATATTTTAATACAATTCAAAAGTTCACTCCATAGCCCCCATCAAGGTTTTGGCATCATTTCCAAGGAAGTATTTTGTTATTTATAAATTTAACCTATAATTTGAATTATTTAAATAGTTATACCTGCTAATATCTTTTTTTTTAACTTGATTCATTTTATTTATTGATTTTATATTTATGGTTTCATGCTTTATAGACAATGATGAAAGTCCGTATGAGTTGCTAGACCTAAAGAAATTATCCCAAGCCTAATCAAGAGGGGGGGTAAATTGGTAATTTAAAAAACTTCTTAGTATATTAAAAAGCTGTTCATATAATTTCAAGCATAATAAAAATTTATCAAACTAAACCTTTAAACCAAAAAAATAAAAAAGCAGAAAATTAAAAATACGGTAAATAAAAATAAAATAACATAGAAATTTATAGTGGTTCAGTCTAACTAGACCTACGTTCACTCCATGAAGAATCCCTCTTTAGGTATTGTACTAATACCAAAGTGACTCTCCCTTTTTTCGCACAATAAGATGGATAAGCCTATACAATTAACCTCTATTCCACCAATCTTTGGTGTGGAAAAGAACCGTCGTCCTTTCACACCCTCCTGGTGTCGACAGAGAACCCTAGTCCTTTCACACCAACATGATGTCAGCATAAAACTGTCATCCTTTAACACCTTCTCAGTGTTAGTAGAGAATAGGTTCTATTCCAAAGATCTTCACTTGAGTACTTAAAAGAAGTAAGGAAGAGATTTGACAAAACTTATAAAGATATCCTCACCTTTTGGCAACCTTGTGAACCCTTCTTAAATTCCACTTGCAATATCTCTTTCCACGCTCTTAAACACTCCCCCAAAGCACTCTCACACATGCTTCCAAAGAAAAAAAATGACGAAGAATCCATTTATAGTCAGTTTCTAGAACCTTATATATGAAAGATACAAAAAATCATCCAGAAAATTGAAGTTTTCAATTTGATAGTCCATGTTCGTACAATAGGATCGCACATCATACATATGATCATTACAAATATCATTTGTATGATCCTATATGAACCAATTTTATACTCTGATTAAACTGTGTATATGATATCGTACATTATGATCAATTCAAAGTTGAACAAAGTCATCTGGTATAGTTATGTATAAATTGATTTCGTATATTAGAAGTCATCTGTATGAACCCAATATCATACAATGTGATCTATTTTAATGGAATCATGCTTTGTTAGGTACAAAAATGGTTGAGTCAATTTCGTACTCTAGAAGTTGTCTACACAAACCCAAGTTCATATAGTACGAACAGTTCAAAAAAGTCACCTGTTTGTATAGATGAAATGATACGCACCACTTTTATATGTTGGATGTCATTTGTATGAAGGTAATTTTGTATAGTACAAATAATACTTAGAAAAATTTCAAGCTTGATTCGATTAACTGCTTTTTGTTTGAAATGCTCAGATCAAATTATCCCATAAGATCTAAAATCGTATTATATGATTAGTTTTAAAAAATTACATATTCTTACACTCCCCTAGTGTGTGTTTGCATGGTTACCTAATTATAATCACACTCTCTTAGACTAAATATATATATATAAAGTATAGACTTCAAATATAATAAAACCCTAATCTAATATGTCTTAAAGTCTTTAGCAATCTGGAGTATGATTTCCCTGAGATGTTAGTTCGCACAAATAATAAAAGTAATATTTCTAATAAATGTTAAGATGTGCCTTTTATTTGGATTCTAGATGTGCCTTCTAGAGAGAGAAGCTCTGTGAATTCTAGAGAGAGAATTTCCTTTATTTTTCAAAATTTACTAGCTCGCGGTTCTTCCGTCTCATTTCGCGGAAGGAGGTAGGCATGGCGGCGGATGGCCGCCGGACTAATCTGACATCGTTAGAGTCCTCGGAACTTCGACATCTTCAAGCAGCAACTGATCGTCAAATTGAGATCGATCGCATTCGTCGATGAAGGGGAGAACTTGTTATTTCTGAAAGATTGCCTGAGAAACATGACAAGTCATCGCTTGTAGAAGGTAAAGGTAAACAGGTAGTTGCGGTAGATCAAAATTTCTCTCCAGTTCAGGAGGCTTCCTCTTCAGGATTGAAGATTTTTGTGAATCGATTTGGGAATTCAAGTGCAATCTCTGTCCCTGGCAGCAAGATAAACGCGAATTCCTTAAATTCGGTAAACAAAGAAATTCATTTTCCTATCAAGTCTCCTGGTGCCACAGAGAAATTTGCTACCACGCATCTCTGCAATGAAAATCTGACGGGAAAACAATATCAGTTTGATTCTAATTCGGACTTACAGGAAGTCCGATAATGTATCTCAGCTGATTTAGGAGGCTGTAATGATAATCCTCCTCAAGCTGGTAGGGAAGGAAGTATTACACAGCATTTCAAATCATCCTTAGTTGACAAGGGAATATCATTTGCGGACAAGGTTACTGGAGTATTGCCGGAGAAGAAAAGTCTTGAACAAAAATCAAGGAATGGACTGATGAAACCTTACATCAAGTTGAATTTCAAAGAGGAAGATGTTTCATTGTCTGAAGATGGTAAGGCAGTAAAAATTTGTGAAGCAGCTGAAATTACCAATGCTAATAGATTGCTGAAATCATTGGTAATAAAAATATTTGACAAGGATTTACCTCCACATGTGGTGGCATGGGAAATTAGAAAACAATGGAATAAGCTGGGCAAATTCCATTTTGCAACAATTGGTGAAGGATAGTTTTTATGCTCTTTTGATGATCTTGACTCAATGGAGGCAGTGCTTTCAGGGGGACCCTGGTTCGTCAATGACCACATAATAGGCATGGAAAAATGGAATCTTGATTTCTCAACAACATCTTTAAAAGGTTTGACCTCACCAATCTGGATCAGAATGCCACACCTTCCTCTACAGTGCTGGGATGAAAAGAATATTTCAATTATTTCTTCCAGGATAGGCATTCCGCTTATGTTAGATGGTAATTTATTCCAGTGGGGAAGGAGAGAATTTGCCAGAATATGTGTTAGAGTGAAGATTGACAAGAAGCTTTCGGTTGGTGTTTGGGTGGATAGTATTTCAGGTAGCTTTTTTCAAAGAATTGAATACGAAAAAATTTCCTCCTTTTGCTTCCATTGTGGGAGGATTGGTCATGGTGAAGAGGGTTGTAATAAGAGCAATTTTGAGTCTCATGAGACTAACGTTGATAGCAATGAAGATGGAAAGGGTGGTAATCTTGCTGATGAGGATGAAAGGTTGAAAACTTCTTCATATGGACCTTGGGTCATGGTAAACCGTAAGAAGAGCAGAAGGATAAATCAGAGTAAATTTTTTGATGAAGATTTGAATATAAATGTTTCAAAGTATAAATTTCCTCTCAAAAAAATCTATCAGCCGGTTTTGAAGATGGGCAACCCAGAGAAAGCTGATATGGATACAGGGAATAAAAGTTTTCAGTTAACGGAGGGAGAAGCTAATCAGAAGATCATTAACAAGAAGGAGGATGCTCAGAGTTTGGAGAGAATGTGGTGTAATGAAATAAATGAGCTGTAATTTAAATCAATTCAAGGAGAGAATGTGGTGGAGATTCAAGACATCATAGAAATGAAAAATCCTGAAATCTTTTCAGCAAAAAATTTTGTTACATTGGAAGGTAAACTAGTACCAGATCCCAAAAAGATTATGGTGGGTTGCCTGCGAACTCTAGTAATTCAGGAAGAATTACTAGCGAACTCAGGTATTCCCATTTCTAGTGCAGATAGCATGAATAAGGCCGAAGCTCAGAGTTTGGAGAAAAAGATTTCAATTTCAGAGGCGACTATGGCAGATACTTGTATTGAGGAAGGAGAAATTTTGGAAAATGAATGGAACAGCAGTGGTCTTTTAGACAACCCAGTAAAAGACAGAATGCTGATGGGGAAAAAATCCAAGAAGGATACTTCCACAGAATCTTCAGGTAAAAACAAGGTAAAATTGCCTAAAGAGCTTAAATCCTTGGGTTCTTCAAACATCATTGTTCAAAATAGGAAGTTGGAAGGAGGGAAAGTTAAGAAGATTGGGGGTCCTACCCTCACTCTTTTACAATGACTTCCTTGATTTTTTGGAATTGTAGAGGGGCCAAGAAAGTTGAGGCCGCTCTATATCCCAAAGAAGTGGTAAAAGACAACAATACTTTGTTTATAGGCTTGTTGGAAACAAAGTTAAACGCAATTGAGAAATCCCAAATTTTAAACCTTTTGGGGAAAAATTGGGAATCTTTTGTGGTACCTTCTGAAGGTCTTTCAGGCGGATTGATGGTTCTATGGAGGAAGGATATATCAAAATTCTCGGTCATAGATTATTCTTCTCAAGTAATCATTGGTAACTTAACAATCCTGAATAAGGGTTGTTGGAAGGTGGCAGCAGTTTATGCAAGTCCTAAAACGATTTTAAGGAAACAATTATGGGAATGTTTGGAGAAAAACTGCTCTGTTAACGATCACATGGTGATTGGAGGAGATTTCAACTGTGTGCTCTCTCAGGAGGAAAAAAGAGGAGGAAAGAAATTCATAATGTCTCAAGGAGCTTTGGATATGAAGAATTTTATGATTCATAATGATCTCCATGAAGTTAAATCAATGGGACCCAGATACACTTGGTGCAACAACAAAGAAGGAGGGGCCTAAATTCTAGAGAAATTGGACAAATGTCTTATCAATTCTACGGCTTTGAATGCTATTCATTTGGCTCAGGTAAAACATCTCTCAAGATTAGCTTTGGATCATTGCCCAATCCTCTTGGAAATCTTCAAGCCTTTGGAATCTTTCCGTAGAGAAATTCTCTATGAAGATGTTTGGTCTTCCTACTATGGAGCTACTGCTTTGGTGAAAAATGTTTGGAATAAGAAAGGTGAGCTAGATCCGGCCAATTCTCTAAACTTAAAATTCAAAAGGACCATAAGAGCTCTCTTCTTCTGGAGTAGAGCAAAGTTCAAAAATTTGAACTTAACAAGGGATAAGTTGAAGGAGGAAATTTTCGAGATTCAAGTGGAAGAAGCAAATAGTGGTCTTTCCATAGAAAAGCTAAAATTGCTCAGGTTCAAAGTCAATGAATTCAATGTTACATTGGCTAGGCTCAATACTTGGTGGAGGCAGCGGGCTAAAGCAAAATGGCTAGAATTTGGTGATACCAAATCTTCTTTTTTTCATGCATTTGCTAACTCAAGAAGGAATCAGAATTGGATCAATCATATCAAGAATAAACATGGTTCTATGACTGAAGTTTCAGCCGAAATACAGGACATTTTCAAAGAATTCTATTCTCAGAAATGGAAGTTTAGAGAATGCCTTTTGGAAGGATGGCCAAATCCAGTGAATACCTTGGGAGAAGATGAATGAAAATTCCTAGAATCAGAGTTCACCATGAAAGATATGCAGGAGGCACTGAAAAATTCTGATTCTAATATTTCTCCAGGCATGGACGGTATCACTTTCTCATTTATCAAAGATTTTTGGTTAATTATTAAAGAAGATGTATGGAGAGTTGTGAGTCATTTTTTTTCTACCGGTAGTATGCATCAAACATGGAAAGAAATATTAATTATTTTAATTCCGAAAGTCAAGAATCCACAAGAGGTATCCAACTTTAGACCTATTAGTCTTTGCATGACAATTTACAATGTGGTAGCTAAAATGCTTTTGATTAGAATGGAAGGAGCTATACATAAAATCATTTCAGCGGAACAAGCTGCATTCATTAGAGGTAAATATCTATCAGAACATGTACTTTTAGCTCAACAAGTCTTCAACAAATTCAGATACTCTAAAGCTAAAAAAGGTCTCTTGGCAATCAAGTTGGATATGGAGCAAGCCTATGACAGCATGGAGTGGAGCACATTAAGGCAAGTACTTACCAATTTCAAGTTTCCTATCAAATTTAGAGAACTTTTAATGCAATGCATTAGTGATCCTAAATATTGCATTCTTATTAATGGGAAGAAATCGGGTTGGATCAATGGTAAATGTGGATTTAGACAAGGATGTCCTTTGTCTCCATATTTATTTATACTTTGTTCTCAAATTTTGTCGGATGCTTTAAACCAGAAGAAGAACTATTTTGGTATTTCCATGGCTCCTAAAGAACCCAAAATTTCACACTTGCTTTATGCCGATGATGTATTAATCTTCTCGGAAGCCAATGTGATAATTATTAAGGATATGAAGAACATTATTTCACTATACTGCAAGTGGACGGGTCAAAGAGTAAACCAATCCAAATCCATGGTTATTTTTGGTAAACATACTAGGATTGGGCTGAAGAAGAAAATTGGTAGAATACTCAATTATAAAACTGTTAACGAGATAATATATCTTGGAGTAAAGTTAACAGTTAGAAGACTGAAAAAATATGATTTTCAAATCTTATTGGAATCTGCGGCCAATAAACTAAACACTTGGGGAAAGCACTGTTTGTCTTTGGAGGGGAAATTCATTTTGGTAAAATCAACTTTCCTACACTTCCAATGTTCTTATCTTCTCTCACATTGGTTCCTACAAGCATTCTCAAAGAATTTGATAAGATGTGTAGAGGATTCTTATGGAATAAGAGCAATGGTAATACTGGATTGCACTATGCATCTTGGGAGCTGCTTTGCATGCCTAAAGATGAAGGAGGCCGTGGACATTATTCAGCAGTCACTAAGGTAGGACCTCTTCGTGCGAAATTTGCTTGGGATTTCTTCATGAAGAAGGATTCAGTGCTTTACAAGATTCTTAGAAGCAAATATGGTATGAATATTTGGAATGAACCGGTGAAGAATGCTAGTTCAGCTACTTGGAAGATTATCACAACAGGTGCAGTATCTCTTAAAAATATTGTGAGATGGAATATTTCAAATGGACAATCTATTAACTGGATGTTCGATACTTGGGTCCTTGACAAAAGCATTTCTAAATGGCCTACATTCATTAATATGTTAGAGCCGTCCAATTACAGTTTATGCACTTTTATTGTGGATGGTAGATGGAATTTAAATCTCTTACAGGTTTTTTTTGGAGAACCACTAGTGGAACTTATCAGAAAAATTCCAATAAAAACAGACTACTGCAGCGACCATTTGGAACTTAAAAATAACAATTCTGGGAAATCGATAGCTGCTCTGTCATCCAAAGCAACATTAGTTCAGAAAACATAGAACACCATGTGGAAATGGATGAAATATTTAAAAATGAATCCTAGAATTGAACTCTTTTGGTGGAGGCTTTATAATGAAGCGCTGCCTACAAATGTTTTCCTAATGAAAAGGAAAATACGCGATTATTCATATTGCCCGAGAGGATGTCAGGAAGAAGAAAACAAGTGGCATATTGCTGGTAGCTGTAAAAAAATTCTTAAGGTGATTAATTTGCTTAATACTTGGGGATTCCAGGTCCCTTTATTCTCTAACTTCAACTCATGTTTGGAGGAGCTCGAGAGGTATGCAAAGAAAATTTTTTTTTCAGCTAATCTTTATTGTACAACTATTTTTCTAGTTTGGAAAAGTAGATGTAAACTAATTCATGAAGGAGTGGAAGACTCAGATATGTTTATAGCATCAAATTCTATCTCCCTAACTTCGGTGAGCAAATTTATGAATACTCACTCGGGCAACTGGGATGTTAACCAGCTTATGCTATCTAAATCTTGGCATCCTCCTCCACCCGGTTGGATTAAAATTAATGTAGATGCTGCACTCAAATGCAACAATATGGCAGGAGTCGGCGGAGTTGTTAGGGAAAATAAAGGTCGGTTTTTACTTGCCTTTGGAGCTGACTTTGTGCATTGGGATATTTCTCAATTGGAATTAATGGCTATCTTCTTCCTCGAAAACATTGTAAAAGATTGGATGTTTGAATATCAAGGAGTGATGATTGAAGGTGATAATTCTAATATTATCAAAGCGCTCCAAATTGGATGGAAGAAAAAGAAGAACAAAGACATAACATATGAAAGGTTGGCTTTTCTTAATAACTTCAACCAAGTTCTATTTTCTTTTTGTAGTAGAAATTGTAACAAATTAGCGGATATTTGTGCTAATTTGGGAGTCTTTAACTCCTTTACTTGGTTAGATCTTTGGGATAAAGACATTCCTCCTTCATTCTTGTCTTGCTTGAAGGAGGAATGCGATGCTTTAGGATTGTCTTGATTTGTTTGTTTCTTCCTTCTTTTTATTTTTAACGCTATTGCATTTCAACTCAAAAAAAAAATAATAAATGTTAAGAGAAAATAGTAATCAATAAATATTATTTTGGAATCATAAAAACACACATGATATGAAAACATAGTTATGAAAACTAAATTGCAACAATCTCCCCCGCTTTGATGATGGTAAAATAATTATTGTTTAAGTTAACATTTAAAACAATTTTTCTCTTTAGCATCCCATAAATAAATGACCCATTTAAAAATAAGGGATTCCAATGAAGATTAAAGAAACCCTAAAAATTAAAAACATACACAAATAATAACTACTAAAATCAAATATAGTAGTTTAATTATCGAGGTAATGTCTCTCTTAGTTTGGAGGCAATTTTGGGGCGATTTTCCAAGGGCATCATCCCGAGCGTTTCTTTGATCTTATTGTGGATCTTCTCTTCAATTTTTTTGATCGATTTCTTTGCCTTTTTGCATTTTGTTTTGTGGATTCCTTCATTTTGAAGTTTCATTATTTTTGTGCTGGGCGATGGCATCCCCTTTGTCATCGACCCATCATCTTCTGCTCTTATTGAGGGGAAATCGCATTCCTTCAAAGATGTGTTATTTTTTTGAACAAATGCATATTTCGCAATAAAATGAAAAAGATAACAACCTAATACAAACTAATAAGAAAAAAAAAACTCTTGGTTCCTTGTTAAAGAAAGGAACCTTATTGAAAAGCATATTTGTTATAATAAACTTATTATAATTTAAATGAGTCCCACTGTTTCCCATTTTCAAACCCTTGAGATATAGGGGATACCAAAGAATTAAACAAACCGAAGGTTGATTAGTATCCCAGAGTTCCCAACTGGTTAAAAAATAGGACCTAGTATCGATCTCATAAGCAATTAGAGTAAGTTTATAAACAAATAACTATAAAAAATAAAAAGAAGCTACAAAAGATAGCAAGAAGGAAAATACAATTTATCTTCAACATCTATAAAACACCCAAGAAAAGGTATTTCAGATGCCTTATCCAACTTTCAAAGCTGAATTCCAAAGCAAGTATTTTGACATACTCTTCGATCAATAGCTCCATCCTCGTGTAACTTTCCCCTTTTTTAATTGTAAAGAGAAGCATATTAATGAGTTAAGCGAGAAGAACTTCTCATACAGTTCTTCATTCAGATATTAGCCATCTTTCTTCTAGGTAGATCTTTCACCGGTCCTAAGGTTTGTTGTTCTTTGAACAATTTGTGCTTAGAACAAGTAGAACCATTCTCCTTTAAAGAATTAGTTTTTCCCTTCATTAATACAACCTTTTTAAAATTTAAACTAATCTCAAAAGTAGGAGAAATAATTTCCCCACAAATACCTCCTGTTCCATCAATAGTATCGTCCATTTCAATAGTTCTCATAGTAATATTTAGAGGAAATACAAAATATGGTTCATCAACTCCCTTTGACTTAGTCACAAAGTCAAATGAAAGAAAATTAGGTACAGTAGCCAATTATGTTATAGTTTTAATAGCATCCGCTCCATCCAATATTTGTTTAAGTTTTATGTTCAAAATTTGAATTTTGAGCTTCCAACGGTACGCCAAACAGAGGATGATCCACGAGATTATCTGAAGTATCCAAAGGATCAGCAACAAAAACATTTTTAGATCTTACAACATCTTCTTCTACACCCAACTTTTGTGTAAGATTGAATTAATGTTTTTAATTATGAACTACAAATGACTCAACAACAAAATCAGACGGTGGGGGAGTAACAAATTTAGTTTCAGTAAAACTGAATTCCCTCATTTCGCTTAACAGAGCATCCGTTCTACCATAATTTTTGTTATTAACAAAGATGTAACAACATTCGGTTCAGCCTTAAACCGAGTAACAGCTTCCACTCCAATATCCTAATTTGATTCCTTTAATAATTCAAATTTTGAAATTTGAATCTTAACTGATTCCTCTCCTCCATCCTGATTTTGAGCATTCTCTACACCTTCCAGGAACTGTGAATCAATTTCTGAATTAGCATAATCAGGAAATAGTATGGCTTGATCAGCAATTGATTCATTAGCATTATCTTGACAACGGTCATTTGGATTATTATCCTGACACTGAACAAGATCCGATGAGATTTTAACTGCTTCAGCAATACCATCTTTCCTTTATCTTCAATACTAATCCTACCCAAACTAGGATTACCTTTCGAGAGAATTTTCTACCTTCTTTTGTTCTTGAACTTAACATGCACCAGAGGACCATAAGAACCATCTTGAGAAGAACTTTTAGGGATTTCTTTGATAGCCATATTCAATTATTGAGAGACATTTGGACATAAAGAGTCTATATGTCCAATTCTCCCACATTTAAAATAAAGAGACGAAAGATTTTCATATTCAAATTTTTGAAAAAATCTTCCATCTAGACCTTCAACCCAAATACCACAAGGTAGCTTAGAATTCAATTTAACTCGAATGCAAGCTCTAGCAAATTCCCTTCTTCCCCATCTAAACATGATGCCATCTAATAATAAAGGAATCCCAATACTAGAAACTATTCTAGTAATGTTGGTTTCATTCCAGCAATGAAGAGGAAAATGAGGGAGACGAACCCAAATGGCAGAAGAAATCCCTTCCATGGAGAGAGGAGACAAGTTAGGTGACCATCTATCTAAGCCAATAACAAAGCCCCCAACATACCAAGGTCCTCCATTAAGAACATCGTCCATAGCTTCAAATGATTGAAATGAACACAGGAGTCAATCCAATCCGAGTGAAGTTAAATGAAACCCTCCAAATTTAGTTCATTACCTCCTCAATTCATTTGAACAAATTGAAAAGGCAAAGTCTTACTATGAGTCTTCACCACTAATGAATTTCTCAAAACTTGAATATTGGGTATTTCCATCTCCATATCAAGTTTAACAACATTAATATTTTCATTCCCATTTAAAACTCCATTAAAATTTAATTTAATATGTGATTTTTTAATCCACACATTAGACTTTTCCTTTCTAGATGAAGAAACAAGAAAATCTTTCTTCAATGGACTAAAGCCTTTACTACCCGAAGAAGAAGCTTCCTTATCATTTAATTTCTAGATAAAAACCAAACCTGGAGAGAAACTCAAGTCAGAAATTATTCCTTTACCTTTCCCTGAATCTGACAAAGGCTTCTTTTTGGAAATCAAACCTCCCTCTATGATAACAAGAGGAGATTTCAAGAATCTATGAGAAAAATTACGATTAAACAAAAATCTACCTTTTTAATCCAACAGAGTTGGACTGCAGCAGATATTAAGGAAGAGGTATTTCTGTCATCATTAGATGACCGGCCACCCTCTTCTATCCTCAATAATGGCAGCCAGAAACACCAAAATCCTTCTTAGAATTGTAAACATTCTCTCTCTTCAAGTATGTGTCTCACAAAGTGATTACAATAACACAAAGGAAGAGCCAAACTTACAAACCATAATAGGAAGAGCCAAACTTCAAAGATGTGTTACCGAGTTCTTCTTCTTCATCTCCAAAATTGAAATTTGTGTAGTCCTCCCTTAAGGGTTGTCCGGTACTCTTGTTTGAATATTTGGTTGTTAATCAATTTGCTGCTCCTTATGCTTTGATGCTTGTCGGTAAATTTGTGTTGATACGACCTAACCTTGATGTTATTTGATTTTTTTTAATCTCAAACATTCCGGATCATTTCACATTAGATTGATTGATCAAAGGCATGTTGCTATACAACTAGCTATAGATATGGATTATAGCTGTATGTTTTCTAGGAGATCTTATTATATTTAAGCATGTGAAATGCGGTTGCTTAAATGGACTCCAGATTTTGATGTTAGGGAGGAATCCCCTATTGCTCCCGTTTGGATTTCTTTTCCAAATTTGAGACTTTATTTCTTTAATCATCAAATCCTTTTTGGTATGGCATCTATTTTTGGGAGACCATTACAAACTAACCATGCTTCGTCTACTCTATCAAGGCCGTCAGTTGCTTGGGAGTTAATTGAACTTGATGTCTCTAAAAAACACCTAAGTGAGATATGGATTGGGTTAGAAGTCAAGGGATATTTCCAAAAAATTGAGTTTGAAAATTTACCTATTTTTTGCTCCTTTTGCAAGATGCATGGCCATGGCATGAATGAATATTTTTGGAAGCACCCTCATCTCCATAAAGAAAAGGAATTATTAAAATAAAATGAGGGAGTGGTTGCTCAGGTTGTCTCTAATCATATTCATGCTAATTTAGAGGTTAATGCCTTTATTCCTATCTAGAGTGGAGATGACTCGATGGAGGTTAATAAGGAGGACCCTCTTATTTCTAATACTTATGATGCTCCTATTATGGTTTATGAAAGAAATATGGATAATGTCTTGACTAATATTGGATATCGTAATTTTACTAATGTTGAAACTATTCCTTCTTGTACTTTTAATCAAAATGCTAATGATTCTAGTGGTAATATGCTTATTTCTACTTCTACTAATCCTTCAAATGACCAAGAAGTTTTGGCAATTCAAGTGGCTTTCAAAGATACCTCTTTAGAGGAAGGAGAATTTGTTACTTTGGAAAATGGTTCTTCTCTTTAGAAATGCAAGGAAGTTCTTATTGTGAGGAACTGCGATTCTATATAGGATGATGGTATGTTTATGGAGGATGAATGTCCTCAATTGACTTCTCTAAGGGAACACCCATGTGGTAGTAAGACTTTCTCAACTTCCTATTATAATATTGATGCTTTTACTGATATTGAGGATATGCATATTTCTATTAAATGTTTTGTTAGATATCATAATGACTTTGGTTTTATTAAGGTTCATAGTAAAAGAGGAAGGAAACCTAAGCACATTTCTCTTCAACCTCCTAGAAATAATTGATCGCATACTTCTCATTATTTGGCACTTTATGTTTAATGCTATAATTTGGATTGTGAGGGGCATTGGGTGCCTTCTTCTAGAATTCATGTTAAGAACTTAAGTCGTGTGCATAATCTTTCTATTCTAGTGTTGCTTGAGCCCCTTGTTTCTTCATCTAGGCTGATTAGTATATCTCCTATTTTAGTGTTTAATCAAGCTATTTCCAATGTGGCTAACAAGATTTGGTTCTTTTGGAAAAATTCAATTACAATTTATGTTATTGGTGACTTTACTCAGGTTTTGCATTGTAAAGTTGAGGCCCTTAATTTTAATTGTTGTGATTCTTTTGTGTATGCTGCTTCATCTCTTTATAATAAAAATTTTCTTTGGGAGCAGCTTATTGATTTTCATAATATTTGTAATTTTTCTTGGCTTGTTGGTGTGATTTTAATGTTATTATTAACCCTTCTAAAAGGATTGGAGGTTCCCCTCCTTCTTATCATTCTATGGAATATTTTAATAATATGATTTTAACTTGCAATGTTATAGATATACGGTTTGTTGGTAATAATTTCACTTGGAATAGAGGTCATTTATGGAAAAGGCTGGATCTTGTTCTCTTTAATGATTATTATCTCAATTCTCTTTTTTTCTACCAATGTGCAGCATCTGAGTAGAACTTTGTCGGGTCATTCTCCTTTACTTATTAGCATTAAGTTTAGACATGTTAATTCTTTGTCCCATTTTAGATTATAAAACATGTGGTTAAGTCATGACACCATTTGGATGTTGTTCAGCATAATTGGAAAGCTCCTTTACATCCTAATAATTCTATTTTATGCATGAGGAGACATTGGTCTAAGTTGAAAATGCTTATACTTGTTTTAAATTGGTGGAACCATCATGTTTTCAAAATATTTTTTCTAATATTCTGCAAGCTGAGCTACTTGTTCTCTTGAACTGGCTTGTAAAGATGATCCTTTTGATTCCAACTTTTCACTTTTATAGAAATCCAAAGAGGATCTTTTTAATTTTGAAGCTCAGGAAGAAGATTTTTAGAGGCAAAAAGCTGCGTCTAAGCATTTTCTTGAAGGTGATAACAACACTAAGTATTTTCATGCTTTGATTAAGAGAAAAAGGGTCAAAAAAAAGTATCAATAAAATCCAAAGGGAGGATGGTTCTTTTACTGAAAATTCTGTGGAGATTGCTAATTTAGTTGTGCATCATTTTCAAGCTAGGTTCAATAAAGTGTTTATGCCTTATCAGATTATAATCTTTCTTTCATTCCTTCCCTAATTTTGAATGAGGAGAATATCCTTCTTTCTAAGCCTCCATCTTTTGAGGAGGTTAAAGAGACTTTGTTTGAGATGAATAGGGAGTCTGTGGCTGGGCCTAATGGGTTACCACTCTGTTATTTCAAAAAGCTTGGTATATAATTGGTAATGATATCTTTAATGTTGTTCTTGATTTCTTTGTGGGTACCCTATACCTAAGCTTTTTACTTCTACTTCTATTGTTCTTATTCCTAAAAACAATGCTATTTTTAATTGGAATGATTTTAGACCTATTAGTCTTTGCACTATCTTTAAAACGTTGATCTCTAAAATTATTATGAATCGTCTTACTTCTATTTTATCCAGAATTATTTCTCCAAATCATATGGGGTTTGTTAAAGGTTGAGCCATTACGGATAATATTTTGTTGGCTCAGGAGTTTTGCCAAGATTTGGATGTTAGGGTGAGAGGTGGTAACTTAATTATAAAGCTTGATATTACCAAGACCTATGATAATATTGATTGGAACTTCATTTATCTTATTCTAGAATTCTTTGACTTTAAATCTGTCTTTACAAGCTTATTAAAAATTGTATTGAAGATATTTATTTTTTCTATTATTGTTAATTTCTCTAAATAGGACTATTTTAAAGCTTCTCATGGTTTAAGGCAAGGTGATCCTATTTCCCCTGGTCTCTTTATTATTGCTACTGAATTTCTTTCAAGGTGTCTAACTAACTTGTTTGATGCAAATCCTGGTCTTTTTTTTAAAACTGTGGGAGGGTTTCCTTTATCTCATTTGTGCTTTGCGGATTATTTTATCATGTTTTCTAATGGGTCTATTAGTAAAGTTCAAAAACATATGGATTTCTTTTGGTGCTTTGACATGGTGAGTGGTTTATCCTTTAATAAAAACAAAAGTTGTTTCATTATCTCTAATAGAATCTTGAATGATCGTATTTTAGCTATTAATAATCTTATTGGGTTTTCCCATGACTACTCATCAAATATCTTGGAGTTCCTCTTTCCTTTGGTAGAAGGAGATCCTTTTTGTTTGATGATCTTATTGCTTATGTTCAAAACAAACTATTATCATGGGAGTCTAATTTCCTAAGTTTTGTTTGTAGAGTTATTCTTATTAAAAGTGTTCTCTGTGTTCTTCTGGTGTATAGCTTTGAAACTATTTTTTTGACTCAAGCTATTTTCGATAGGCTTCACATGCTTATTAATAAATTTTTTTGGAAAGGCACTTCTTCTAGCTCTAAAATTCATTGGGCTTCTTGGGAAAAGTGTTGTGGTGTTTTTGCTGTAGGTGGTCTTAGGTGTAAGAATTTTTATAACCTTGCTAAGGCTTTCTCTTTTAAAATTTGGTATAATTTACATTCTAATGTTAGTCTTTGGGCTAATTTTATGATTTCTAAATATTGTATTGGTAAGCATCCGACTAATTGTGTTTCTAAATAAGGTAACTCTAGAGCTTGGAAAATGCTTTGCAAGGTGAAATGGGAGTTTGAACCCTTCATTTCATGGGGCTTTGGTGATGCTAATATCTTCTTTTTGCAAGATCATTGGTTAGGTAAACACTCTATTGGCTCTATTCTAAATTCTTCCTCTACTTCCTTGGTCAAGGTCAATTCCTTTTTAATGACAATTTGTGGGACTATGATAAGCTTGTTAATGAGATTCCTGATTTTATTCTTCATACTATTTTAAATTTTCCTATCAATATGATTTCTAAGGATATTATGTTATGCGATCTTTCTAAAGAAGGTGGTTTTCAATTAAAAAGTGCCTGGCATATTTTTAGAGATAAAAGATTCAATGATAACATTTTCAGTAATATTTTGCATAAGAGCATTCCTTCTACTATTTTTATTTTCGTTTTGGAGAGTCCTGCATAGATTTATCACTATGGATGATAACCTTATAAGGAAAGGTTGTATCATGGCTTCTAAACGTCAATGTTGTTTTCACATGGAGAATATGCATCATGTTTTTATATCTAGTTCTATTGTTATAAGGACTTGGGTGTTTTTTGATGATTTGTTTCAATTAAATTGCTTTAACTCTCATTTGTCTCTTAAATCTATGCTTAAGTTATGGTTTATAAATACTAAAGGTCATATATGCAATGTTATTCCTTCCCTCTTTCTTTGATTTCTTTGATTGGAAAGGAATCAATCCCTTTTCAATAATATGAGAATGAGTCATCATAATGCTATTCAAAAAGTGAAGGATAAGGTGTTAGCTCTTCTTACTATTAATCTGATTTCTACTAAGAATTTTGATAACTGTTACTTTGGTTGTATCCCTTTAGGGTTAAATTTGGAGGGTGTTCCCTCTGTTTTTAGTATTATATACTGGAATAAACCTCCCATTAATTTCTTTAAGTTGAATGTGGATAGCACTAATCTGGATTTATCTGGTGGTTGTGGTGGGGTGGCTAGAGAGAGTAATGGTGGCCACATTATTGCTTTTGTAGGTCCTGTTCATGGTAACTATTCTACTGCTATCTTCACAACCATTCTTTATGGCATTCAGTTGTGCATCCCTCCTAACCTTAATAATTTACATATTGAAGGTAATTTTGAGTATGATTTTAATCTTTTTTAAGCTGATGAAGAGATGGGTTGTACCCTGAATATCTTATATATGGTTAGAGAAATTAAAAACCTAATGCTTTTTCTGAACTACACATTTCACCATATTAGCAAGGATGGTAATGCCTGTGCTTCTTGGCTGGCGATGTAGGGTTATTGCATGAATAGTTTTTTTGATGTAATTTGGTCCACTAGTCTTGCTCCTCTTCGTGGTTTGCTCAATATTGATGCTTGTGGTATTCCTTATATTAGATCTTAATTGTTTTATTTTTGGGTTGTTGTTCGGGTTTGATCTTTTCTTTTGGGTTGCCTTTTGTTGGGTCTTATTTTACTTCTGGGTTTTCTATTCTCCCCTGCTAGATCTCTGCTGTCTTGTCCTATGTTTACATAACTCCCGGACCACTGCTTATGCTGATTAAATTATTGGAGATGTGGAGCCGCCTTTGCTTGTTCATTTTGAGTTCTGGAAGTGCTGTTTTAATCATTGTTGGAGGATTATTTACTCTATTGGCTTGAGGTTTATTTGTTCTATTGTTGGGGGACTGGACTTAGGTTTCTCTGTTTTGGCCAGAGTTGGCTGTTATGTTATGGTCTTATGGATTTTTTGTATTCTGCTACTGCCAGCATTCTATTTTCTCATTTTTAGCGAGTATCATGTTAATTTGGATCTGAGCCATGATTTTTTAGGTTTTATAGCTGATGGCATGTCCCATTGTTGCTCTTCTTCTTTCAGTATGTGGGGTGTTTGAGGTATCTTAGTGGTGATGGCTGGGCTGTCTTGTTTAATTAGTCTCACCTGGCTATTTCATCCTTTTTTTTGGTTGTGGTGTTAACTGCAGGCTCTAGTTCTTTGTTACTTGGTTGATGTTCTACAGGCTGCTTCTTTGGTTTTGGTGAATTAGTGGGGCTTCTAATCTTAGGATTTTGGGTAACTTATGGATTGGTGTTTCTCTATTTTTTCTAGAATTGGCTGCTATGTTCAGGACTGATGGATTTTTTATTTTCTGTACTGACAACATTCTATTTTCTCATTTTTTAGTTGGTATCTTTGTTAATTTAGACTTGAGCTATGATTTTTTAGGTTTTATAGCTGATTGTCAATCCCATTGTTGCTCTTCTACTTTTAGTATTTGTGGTGTTGGAGGTTTCTAGGTGGTGATGGATAGGCTATCTTGTTTTGTTTGTTCTCTTGCTGGTGTGATTGGTCTCACCAGGCTATTACATCCTATTGTTGGTTGTGGTTCTAACTACAAGCTATGGTTCTTTGTTTCCTAGTTGATTTCTACAGGCTTCTTCTTTTGTTTTGGTGGATTAGTGGGGCTTTTAATGTTGAGATTTAGGGTAATCAGTGCTTTCTTTATAGGGAAAATTTGGTTTGTTAGATGGGTTTTGCCAAGGTGGTGTTGGGGGACACTGAAGGTAGGATTTAGTGGCATGTGGATTTCCCGAATGAACCTTGTGTTATTATGCATACTCTTAGCTCTTTAAGTCTGAGTTCCAAGATTGGCTATCTTGGGAGCTTTATTTGCTTATAATTTTATTTCTTAGCAGTTATTTATTTCACTGTCACTATATTACCCATCTTTTTCATAAGCATAGCCTTCCTTTTTGTTTTTCTCTACAGGTGAAGACGCCTCTAGCTGCCTTTAAGACTTTTTGTAGAAAGATTCAGCTTTATTTTATCTACAGCATCTTTCTTTTTTGGATGCTTTCCTATAGCATCATTAGAATGTTACTAGGATGTTTTGTAATTTTTCTTAGAGGATAAAATTGGCTTGTAGGTTTTATTTTGATTCCTTTTGTAGCTCGTAAGAGCATTAGAGAGCTGATGACCTCCAATAATATACTAAATAACTACACACATTCACAATATAATAAACAATATTATGACTCCCTCTTTTAACTACAATAAAGGGAACAATATCTTGAAATGAATGGTTTTTAGAGCTAAACCAAATGAGTTAAAAAAAGGATTTTAAACCAATTATAAATACAATATTAACTTTGTATATGAAAAACAAAATTAAAATTTTAAATCAAAGAACAACTAAGATAAGAAAAGTCAACTAAGTTCGTTGTTCATGCTAGACAAATTAAGTAAAATATGACTAAATGAAGATTAGTTAAGTTCAAATTCAATACTGAATATGATTGCTAATTAGATGGATTTTGATTAGAGATTGGATGATAAAGGAAAGAGCACTATAAATATTTTCAATTGGCGACATTGCACTTTGTTTTTACAAATATTTGTGGCACACATTGTGCTTCATTTCTATTTGTGCTAATTTTATGTCACATTACACTTTATGAACCGTTATGCATATTTTTTTATTTTTTCATGCTTTATGCATTTCTCTTTTTTTTTAATTTTTAGGTCTTTCTAATATCAGTAATCTAAATTAAAATTTCACTAATAATAAATAAATAAATATATATATATATATATATATATATATATATATATATATATATATATATATATATATATATATATATATATATATATATATATATATTGTAAAAGAAATTAAAAATAATAAGACATTAATCTTGCAACAACTACAGTTTAGATCTCCTAACCTACTCCTAGTCATAATTTAATCTAAATTTTTAAAAGATTAAATTTTGTAAGGAAATTAATTTTTGCAACAAAGTAATTGATAATCCATTTTAATGATCAACTATAAATGGTTTTTCATTAAATAAACAAACATTTTAAGAATTAAAAATTAATAAATGACAAGAAACATATCACATTTTATTGATTTTCCAAACACATACAAAAGCAATAACAATAAAAGAAAACACTAACATATGAAAATACAGAAATCCAAATAAATATATCTCATAAACTAACACAGATAGTCATAAGAAACAACAACATACAAGTATATCTTAACAATGGATCCAACCTATGTCTTCATGATATCTTGCATCTTGCTAATTTAAGTACATCTCAATTTGATCAAAGCGTTGATCAAAATGAGTTTCCAATCTATCGAAGCATTGAACCCTTTCTTGATAAAAATTCTGGTCAGGACCAGGTGCAAGTGTAGGTGCTCGAGCAAGAGCTCCACCTTAAAAGTGCCCGAAAAGAGGCATCAATAAAGTAAATTGGTAAATCTATGGGAGGATCAGGATGGAGAATATTGAACTTCTTTTCTAAGATCTAGGCAACTAGATGTCCTAAAACCATATTTTTCTTTCTCTGATGATGTGGAAGTCTAATTTCAAGAAGATTTTAGATATAATTCATAATAAGTTAGGCTTCATCAAAAGGCTTTTCAATCATTATAAAATAGGAGTCATATTAAGGCGATAACCAGCTTTTGCAATAATTGAGGTTCACAAAACATCTTGAATGATCCTATAACTTTGATTGGGAGTATAAACCTGAGACAAATGACCCACTTGGGCGACACCTCCAAGATTTTGATTAATATAGGACAAATCAAATTCGGCTGTTGAGGTTAAAGTATGGGCTCTAATCCCTTGGGTTCTCAGATGGAGAAAGTTACCTAAATCTTCGTTTGTAATCTCTACCAATTTCTTAAGAAGAAAGGAAGAAATCCTAGAGTGGTCTTGATTAACTTTCATGTTGGATAGAAAGTATTGGAATGTCTCTTTCTGAAAGACATATATAAGAGTTAGGATGAATGAAAGTTGAGTTAAAGCATATAAGGGCATGATAGAGAAATAAAGATCACACTATATGTGAAGTCAAGAAGGGTTGATTTTAGTATCAAAATACCTAAAGTAGGAATCCTCATTCTCTTTTGATTAGAAGTTATCATCCCTACTAGTTCTAAAAGAAGATCCCATAGAGAGACGGGGTTGTTTGCTAGAACTTATCATTCCTAAGACATGGGCTCTAGAGGGTTTTGAAATGGATATGAAAGTGAATGAAAATATTTTAAAAGACCCTTCTATGTAAAGAAAAATGACCTATCGTGTAGTATAAAACTTAGATTGTACGTATGATTTTAAAATCAAACGGGTCAAAAATATTTTTTTATGTATGAATGGAAATGACAAAAAATAAAATGGGTTTTCGTAAAATACCATATTCAAGGCATCCTTTCATACTTACTTTTTGTCCATATAATTGTACAGATGAATAGATTTTTGTCCAGGATGATCATATTATTAAAGATTATTTTAAAGATGGTTAGGTTCATCTTCCATAGAAACAAACAATATAATCGTATAGATAAAATACAATTTCATACGTACAATCAGTAATTAATAATTGTCTCAAATTGGCTAACCGTCCCCACATGTACAGATTAAACTACACATATCATACAATATGATGACATCATCAGACAGTACGAACCCTATGAAAAACTAAGTTTCACATGCTCAACTCAGAAACATATCATGTAAAAGTAACAGAATTTATACTGGATGAAAACATATTGTATAATACGAAAAGAACAATTAAAAAACAAGACATTACAATCACAAAATGTTCTCAAAACCAATCACCTTACATTAAATGACATGATTCACAATAAAAATGATAACCAAACTAAAAAATATAAAAACTTAACACACAAAAATAAACAAAATAATAAACAAAGACAAACTAAACTAACACATATTTACAACACATAAGTTTATAAATTTTTCAATTTAAGAATTAAGATCAATCACACCTAACCTAGTTCTTAAGATGCTAAATGTGTCAATGGCTAATGGTTTTATGAAAATATTTGTAAGTTGATTTTCATAATAATGTTATTCAATTCAATTTCTCCCATAGCTATATGATCTCTAATGAAGTGATGGCTTATGTCTACATGCTTAGTTCTAAAATGCTAAATAGGATTCTTTGAAATGCATATGGCACTAATATTATCATAAAAAATCAAAATTGGACCAACTAGAATTTCTAAATCAATCAATTGGTATTTCAACTAAAGAACATGTGACACACAACTTTCTAAGGTAATATATTCTACCTCAGTAGTAGATAGGGCTACTGAATTTTATTTCTATCTAGATAAACAAACTACAGAATTTTCTATAAATTTGCAAGTTCTATATCTACTTTTTTTATTAACCCTACATCCTACAAAATTTGAATTAGAATATCTAATATTTTTAAATGAAGAGTTATGTTTAGGATATCAAATCCCTAAGTTTTAAGTTCCCAAAAGATATCTCAGAATTCCTTTTATAATTATCAAATGTAATTCTTTTGGATGAGATTGAAATATAATATATAAATAAACACTTAAAAAGAAGGCAATGATCCAATTATTCATCTAAATTTTGTTGTGATCAATAGATTTTGCCTTAGGGTCCTTATCTAATTAAACTGAGGAACCCATTGGTGCAATCATTGGTTTAGCATTATCTATTTCATATTTATTAAGGATGTCCTTAATATACTTTGATTGACTAAAAAAAGTTTATTCCTCAATTTGCTTTATGCTAAGACCAAGAAAATATGAATCTAGAAACTCCCTGTCTAGTGATAGAAAGACTCCCTTTTTCAAAATTTGTTTACCTATTTTTGTTCCTTACTTCCAGCAAATTATCTAGGGATGACAGTGGATGGCTACCGGCAATCACCAGTGGGAAACATGTCTAAGGAAGGTTTGAGTGTTCTGAATAAAGGAAATCTCAGTAGTCATCGTGCTGATAAGGACCAAGATGTTGTAGAAGCTCGTAAGAGGTCTTATTGTCCTTTATTAATAAAAGAAAATATGAGTAGTGTTTCTAATAAAACTATCTTTGTTGAAGGTAAGTGAAAGGGTGTTTTGAATGATGCTAATTGCATAACAAAAAAAATTAATATCTCATGTAAGTTCTCCCTTGAAATCCATTGATCATCATGCTTCTTCTTCTGGTATGAAAATTTTTGCCAATAGATTCAGAAATTCAAATGCAATCCAGCAACAGTGTGATAAATGCAAATTCCTTGATATCAGTTGACAAAAATATTTATCCAAACAATTTGAAAGGCGATTTATCAATTTAGTCATCTCATTGCTCAAAGGCAGATGGAAAATTTTATTTTAAGGATGGTGTTTCAAGAAATAACTCTTTAGGATATTGATCATAATTTTGGGCGTGTTTGTACTTCATGAGATTTAAATTATATGGATGGAATGTTAAATGTTGCTATTGGAACTACTTTTAAAGCTTCCAAAGGAAATGTTTTTCTAAATGCCTAGATTAAAAAGCTTAACTGATTGATATTAGGATTGATAATATGGATTATGGAAATTGCTTAACTGAAGATGGAGAGGCTATTAAAAAGAATGATGATAATGAGAGGGAAATAAAAATGAAGATAATCCATATTCATGTGATTAGTGGTGAATTACGTAGACAGTGGGCTCGCTTTGGCAAATTTTATTTGACATTTTTAGGAATGGTTTGGGTCCTCTTTGCTTTCAATAATTTGGAGGATGTATAAGCTATTATATCTGAGGGACCATGGTATGTGAATGGACATATTATGGGTATTGATAAATGGTCGCCGAACTTTTCTCCATGTTCACTCAAAGGTCTAACTGCTCCTATTTGGATCAGGATGCCAAATTTTTCATTGCAATATTGGGATGAAGTGAATATTTGTAAAATTGCTTCTCAACTTGGAAAACCATATATGTTCGATGGTAATACATTTCAATGGGGGAGGAGAGAGTTCTCTAGAGTTTGTATCCATATTTAGTTGGACAAATAGCTTCCTCTAGGAGTTTGGGTTGAAGGAAGTTTTGGTAGATTTTTCAAAATCATAAAATATGAATGGATTAACAATTTCTATTACAAATGTGGTAGAATTGGTCACCTAAGTAACAAGTGTCCAAGCATAAATGTTAATCAAGGTGCAACTCCTAAATCCTCAATGGTGGATGAAGTTCGTATTAACAAAAATGGTTTTAAATCTAATACTGAAAAGGTAGCTGATACTGATGTGAATTCCAAAATGAAACCTACATTTGGACCTTTGATCCATGTCAATTATGGGAAAGGTAAATTGAAAAATGTTGTGAGACATGGTTTTGCTAGTACTCCAATCAAGTTATCCAAAGAGAATGGAGCTAAAGATGTGTCTTTGGTTAATGTTGGCAAAAAGAAGGTTATGGAGATTGCTATAAAATCTATTGATATGCTGAATGCCGATAAGGTAATCATGCCTGACTTACTTGAAGTTGCAGAAAATGTGGATGTTCCTGTCGAAGTCACAGGGTGTAAGTCACCTGCTACTTCTATTAGTCAGTATCTAAAAAAATTTAGTGTGTTGGCTGATGGTGATGAGGATCTTGTTCAATAATATTCTATGGAACATGCGGATGGTGCAATCAAAAATATGATAGAAAATGTTAACACGTGTTTTGAAAATGAAAATGCTCCTAAGCAAATTTCTGTACAACCTGAACTTAAAGATTTTGAAAGTACAGATGCAATTGAATGAGAATCATCATTAGCTAAAAGCACTTTGGCTAAATATCTTAAAAGCCTAGGTCTTGTCAAGATATCTAAAAGTAGAACGAATGATTTAGGGAAGAAAAATATAGTGGGGGCTGTTCCCCCTCAAATTAATTAATGGCTTCTTTCCTGTTTTGGAATTGTAGAGGAGCAAAGAAAAATCAGGCTTCTCTATATTTAAAAGAATTTGTGAAGGAATTTGATGTTTTTTTGTTGGATTGTTGGAAATCAAGCTTTTTTTTTCCATAGATAAGAAGAAAGTGGATAAGCTTGTTGGAGTGGATTGGGACTTTTTTTATGTTCCAACTGATGGTCTATCAGGAGGAATTCTTGTTTTGTGGAATGCTAAGGAGACGTCATTTAATGTTTTTGAGTATTTGTTACAAGGCATTATTGGGAACCTTGATGTTCTTAATAAGGGTATTTGGCATATCTCTACTATGTATGGAAGCAATTACATTGTTAAAAGAAGAGAAGTATGGAGGAAAGTAGAACAATACTCCTCCAACGAATTACCTTCATTAGTAGGAGGGGACTTTAATTGTTTACAGAAAAATGGAGATAAAACTTGTGGAAGAAAATTCATTTTTTCTCAAGGTCCTAAGTAAATGAAAGCTTTTCAAATCAATAATGATTATCATGATGTTGGCTTTATAGGACCGCATTTTATTTGGTGTAATAACAAGAAAGATGGAGCTCAAATCTTGGAAAGGTTAGATAAGTGTTTTTTGAATTCTAAAGCAATTAAATTATCTCAATGGGTGGTGGTGAAACATCTTGTAAGGGTAGCTTCTGACCATTGTCTTATTTTGGTAAATATTTTTGAAAATAAATTCAAAGTAAAAAAGAATTACCAGATTTTAAGAGTCTTGGGCTTCATACCATGCTTCATATAGCGTGGTGGCCAAAGCTCAGTCTAGGCAAGTTGTTGGCAGTTTTTCTAAAGTTCTTGGCATTAAAGTTAAAAGGGCTTTGAGAGATCTTTATTTTTGGACTAAGTCTAAGCTTCAAGATCTGAATTTCTTGAAAAATCATCTTACAGAATAAATAATGGACTTGCAATTAGAGGAGACTAAAGAAGGTTTTCTTTCTATGGAAAAGTTGGCCACTCTTAGGTCTAAGGTGGATGAACTCAATTGTACCTTAGCTAGATTGAATACTTGGTGGAGGAAGCATTCAAAGGTAAGATGGCTAGAGGAAGGTGACATAAATTCTATATTTTTTCATTCTTTTGCAAATGCTAGAAGGAATTCAAATTGGGTGTATAAAGTTAAAAATGGGTTTGGAGATATGGTAGAAGATCCAAAAAAATTTGAAGAAGTTCTTTTAAATTACTTTAGAAATAAATGGAGGCAAAGAGAATGTTCTTTATGTGATTGAATGCCACCCATAAATATGCTAAAGGATGAAGGCAGAAGTATTTTGGATGTGGAGATCTCTTGGGAAGAAATTTTGGAAGTGCTAAAGCAGCTCGGTTGATTTAAAACATCAGGTAATGATGGAATCTCTTATTCTTTTATTAAGATCTATTGGAATATCATTAAATTTGATATGTGCAGAGCAATTTACCAATCCTTCTCATATGGAATTATGAATGATAAATGAAAAGAGACCTTAGTGTTGCTCATTGTAATGGATGATAATCCTTTGCTTCCATCCAATTTTAGACCTATAAGTTTATGCAAATCTATTTACAAGATTATGGAAAAAATTATTTTGAATAGATTGCTAAAGGTTATTCCTAAATTAATTTTTATAGAGCAAGCGGCTTTTTTGAAAGGTCATTATATGTTTGAACATGTGTGATCAGATCAAGAGATCTTCCATAAATTTAGATTTTCTAAAACTAAAAAAAAAGTTTGGTTGCTCTTAAGATTAACATGGAACAAGCCTACGATAGCATGGGTTGGGCAACTCTGGAACAAGTTCATTAATATTTTGGCTTTCTAGTTAAGTTTTCAACATTGATTTTGGAATGCATGGAGTACCCTTACATTTCTATTTTGGTTAATATAGATTGTTCTAATTTGATCAAAGCATTCTGTGGGTTTAGTCAAGGTTGCCTTTTATCTCCATTTTTGTTTATCCAATGCTCGCAATTGCTCTTAAATGCATTGGCTCTAAAGAAAAGTGAAATTGGTATCAATAATCATTCAAATGTTCCTTATATCTCACATTTACTCTTTGCGGATGATATTGTGATTTTTTTTATTCTTTTCTCAAAATGCTTAAGAAGATAAAAAACATCTTACTATAGTATTGCAGTAAGATGGGTGAAAGCATAAACTTTGATAAATATGTAGCTTTTTTTGGTAATTCAGTGAAGAAAAGGTAGAAAATATTGTTATCCCGTTTGATGGGCTTAAGAGTGGTTAAGGAAATGATTTACTTGGGTGTGAAGATTGCACAAAGAAGACTTGGAGTTGATGATTATGGGTTTCTTATTCAAAAGACATTGGATTAAATTCAAACTTGGAGCAACAAATACATCTCATTAACAAGAAAGTTAACATTAGTTAAATCTGTTATTCTTTCTCTCCCATCATTTCAAACTACTAATTCTCTTATTCCTTTAAGCATTCTTTCATGAATTGGATAGAATATGCAGAGATTTTATATGGCATAAACAGAGTGGAAATTTGAGAATTCACTATGTTAGCTGGGACGTTCTCTGTTTGCCTTGCAAACTAAGTTGGCATAACCTTTATTCTTGTGTAAATAAGGTTGAACCTTCAAGAGCTAAGTTTGCTTGGAATTTTCATAATTGCTCTTCATCGCTATTATATCAAGTTATGGCTTCTAAATATGGGACATGTAATTGGAATACCCAAAATAAGAAAGGTGTTTCTTTGATTTTAAAAATTTTGTTGAAAGGGTGTAAGGCTATAGCTTCGGTAATTAAATGGAAGGTGACTGATCAAAAATCTATTAATGTTCTCTAAGATGTTTGGTTGAGGGATAAAACTTTTATTAAGTGGCCAACTTTTATTTTGGTTCATTTGAGGAATGATATGAATCTTGATAAATTCATTAAACCTGGTTGCAGTAACTTAGAAGAATTAAAGAACTTGTTTGGAGAAGAGTTAGTTACAGTCATCTCTAAAATTCAATTTTTTTTATATCTTTCAAAAAATAGCTTGGAATTGTTCACTTTTAAACAGGTAAAACGTTAACTGCTGTTATTTCCAAAATTTTGGCTTCAGGTGATTTAATGGGAAGAGAAATTTTGGGATTGGCTTAAAAAAATTAAACTTATACCACATGTGGAGAATTTTTGGTGGAGAATTTTTCATGAAGCAATCCAACATATGGTTTTTTCATAAATAGAAGATTGAGAATGGTTGATGCTTGTCGTTTGGGCTGCTCATAGATGGAAAATACCATTCATATGGTGGTTAGATGCTCCAAATTGATTCAAAGTATACAAATCATTAATAAGTGGGGTTTCTTGTTACGAATATTTGATTCTTTAAAGGATTGTTGTTTGTGGATGAAAAGTAAATCTAGTAAGAATCCTACTCTTGTTAAAATATATTTCATTTTGTTTTTTCATAATTGGAAATCAAGATGAAAGCATGTTCATGGAGAAATGAAAGATTCTCATTTGTTCATAGCTGCTCAAGATATTTCTCTTGCTTCTTTTGTTGATAAAAGAGATCTTAAATCGGGCTATGGGGTGCTAATCAGCCTAATAAGCTATTTATTAAGAGTTGGCAACCCCAACACCTGATTGGCTTAAAATTAATGTTGATGCTTCTTTGTTCCTTTCTTATGAGTCTATTGTAGGTGGAGTATTTAGAGATTTAAAGGAAGATTTCTTTTGGCTTTTGGTTTTAAGGGATTGCATTTGGATGTTGCTCGGTTAAAATTATAGTCTATTCAGGCATTAAAGGTAATTTTACAACATTGGATTTTAGAGTATGAAGGAATTATTATTGAAGGTGACAATGCAAATGTCATCAATTTTCTTCATAAACTTAATAGAAGAGATTGACTTCCTCAAATAATTCAATAATGTGATTTTTAGTAAAGTAGAGATTGTAATAAGTTAGCTAATGTGTGTGCTAACATTGCTCATAGTTGTATTTTTGTTTGGAATGATTGTAATTGGGCTTCTATTCCTCCTTTTATTAGATTGCTAAAGGAGGAAAGTTATCCTTCTATTAGTTTGTAATCTCTTTTTTTTAGTAATAATATTGTTTTACATTTTTCAAAAAAAAAAAGACCAAGTAAATAATTCAAATCTCTCATCAAACTCTTCTCTTCAAAAAGAGAGTGGTATCCACACTTCCTTTCACAAAAGATATCTCTAATAGGAAAGTTCTTAACCTCTCATACTAAGTCCTAGGTGCCTTTTCAGCCCATACAATGTTAGAAAATTGCTTTGGGAGAAACTTATTGATTTTTATAATATTTGTAATTTGCCTTGGCTTATTGGTGGTGATTTTATTACTATTACTAATCCTTCTGAAAGGATTGGAGGTTCCCCTCCTTTTTATCATTCTACGAAAGATTTTAATAATATGATTTTATCTTGCAATCTTATTGATATTAGGTATGTCGGTAATAACTTCACTTGGAATACGGGTCATTTATGGCAAAAGCTGGATCTTGTTCTTTTTAATGATCCTTGGCTTAATTCTCTATTTTCCACCAATGTGCAGCATTTGAGTAGAACTTTGTCGGATCACTCCCCTTTACTTATGAGCATTAAGTTTAGAAATGTTAATGTCTCTTCTCAATTTAGATTCCAAAACATGTAGCTAAGCCATGAATCTTTTTGGATGTTGTTTAGCTTAATTGGCAAGCTCCTTTACATCCTGATAATTCTATTTTAAGCATGAGGAGACCTTGGTTTAAGTTGAAAAAGCTGAAACAAGTTTTAAATTGGTGGAACCATCATGTGTTTAAAAATATTTTTTTCTAATATACGGCAAGCTAAGCAACTTGTTAACTCTCTTGAATTGGCTTGTAAAAATGATCCTACTGATACTAATTTTTCTCTCTTGAAGAAGTCCAAAGAGGATCTCATTCATTTTCAAGCTCAGGAAGAAGTTTGCTGGAGGCAAAAAGTTGCTGCTAAGCATTTGCTTGAAGGTGATAACAACACTAAGTATTTCCATGCTTTGGTTAAGAGAAAAAGTGTTAAAAATAGTATTAATAAAATCCAAAGGGAGGATGTGTATTTTACTGAAAATTCTATAGAGATTTCTAATTTAGTTGTGAATCATTTTCAAGCCAGGTTTAGTAAAGTTTTTACTTCTGATCAGATTATTGATCATACTTTCATTCCTTCCCTTATTTCTCTTGAGGAGAATGTCTTTCTTTCTAGGCCTCTCTTTTTTGAGGAGGTTAAAGAGACCCTATTTGATATGAATAGGGAGTCTATTGCTTGGCCTGATGGGTTAACCACTTTATTTTTTCAAAAATCTTTGCATATTATTGGTAATAATATTTTTACTACTATTTTAGATTTTTTGTTGGTACCCCTATACCTAAGTTTTTTACCTCTATTGCTATTGTGCTTATTCCTAAAAATAATGCTATTATTAATTGGAATGATTTTAGACCTATCAGTCTCTGCACTTTATTTAATAAGCTGATTTCTAAAATTATTGTGAATTGTTTGACTACTATTTTACCTAGAATTATTTCTCCTAATCAGATGAGATTTGTGAAAGGTAGGGCCATTACTGATAACATTTTGGTTGCTCAGGAGTTCTGTCAAGATTTGGATGTTAGGGTGAGAGGTGGTAATTTTATTTTGAAGCTTAACATTACCACGACCAATAATAATATTGATTAGAACTTCTTTTACCTTATTTTAGAATTTTTTGGCTTTAAATCTATCTTTATCAAGCTTATTAAGAATTGTATTTAAAATTTTTATTATTCTATTCTTATTAATGGCTCTAACAATGGCTTCTTCAAAGCTTCTCATGGGTTAAGGCAAGGTGATCCTATTTCCGCTTCTCTCTTTATTATGGCTCCTGAGTTTCTTTCTTGGGGTCTTATTCACTTATTTGATACCAATCCTGGCCTTTATTTTAGAACTTCAGGAGGGTTTCATCTATCTCATTTATGTTTTGCAGATGATTTTATTATGTTTTCTAATGGGACTATTAATAAAATTTGGAAGCTTAAGAATTTCTTTTACCATCTTGAGAGGATAAGTGGCTTATGATTTAACAAAAATAAAAGTTGTTTCATTGCCTCTAAGAGAATTTTAAATGATAATATTTTATCTATTAATAATCTTACTGGCTTTCCCATGCTCAATTGCCTATCAAATATCTTAGAGTTCCTCTTTTCTTTGGTAGAAGGAAATCCTTTTTGTTTGATGATCTTTTTGCTTCTATTTAAAATAGACTATTATCATGGGAGTCAAATTTCCTTAGTTTTTGTGGTAGAGTTATTCTTATTAAAAGTGTTCTTTGTGCCTTTTCGGTGTATAGCTTTCAATCTATTTTTCCTACTCAAACTATTTGTGATAGACTTCACAAGCATATTAATAAATTACGTGCTAATGTCAGTCTTTTAGCTCTAAAAGTCACTGGGCCTCTTAGGAGAAATGTTGTGGTGTTTTATGATGAAGGTGGTCATGGTTGTAAGAGCTTTAATGACCATGCTAAGGATTTTTCTTTTAAACTATGGTATAATTTACGTGCTAATGTCAGTCTTTGGGCTAATTTTATGATTTCTAAGTATTGTATTGGTAAGCATCCTACTAATTGTTTTTTTAAACAAGGTGATTCTAGAGTTTTAAAAAGGCTTTGCAAGGTTAAATTTAGGGGGGAGCCCATTTTCTCTTAGGGCATTGGTGATGGAAATATTTTCTTCTGATGAGATTGTTGGTTATGTAAAAAATATATTGACTCTATACTGAATTCTTCTTCTACTTCCCAGGTTAAGGTCAACGCCTTTTTTAATAAAAAATTTTGGGATTATGATAAGCTTGCCAATTAGATTCCTGATTGTATCCTCTATAGTATTTTAAACTTGCCAATCAATACTACTTCTAAAGATATTATGTTATGTGATCTTTCCAAAGATTGTGGTTATCATTTAAAGAGTACTTGGCATACTTTAGAGAAAAAATAAATAATGAAACCATTTTCTGTAATATTTGGCATAAGAGCACTCCTTCTACTATTTCTATTTTTGTTTGGAGAGCCCTGCATAGATTTATTCCTATGGATGATAATCTTATCAAGAAAGGCTGTATCTTGGCCTCTAAATGCCAATGTTGTTTCCACAGGGAGAACATGCATCATGTTTTTTTATCTGGTCCTATTGCTATTAGAACTTCAGTGTATTTTGATGATTTGTTTCAGCTGAACTATTTTAACTCTCATTCATCTCTAAAATCTATGCTTATGTTATGGTTTGTTAACTCCAAAGGTCATTTATGCAATCTCATTCCTTCCCTTATTCATTAGTTTCTTTGGCTGGAAAGGAATCAATCCCTTTTCAATAATATGAGAATGAACCATCATAATATTATTCAGAAAGTGAAGGCTAAGGTGTTAGCTCTACTGGCTGTTAATCTGATTTCTGTTAAGAACTTTAAAAATTGTTACTTTGTTGGTAATATTTTAGGTTTGAACTTGGAGGGTGTTCCTTCCATTTCTAATATTATCTACTAGCATAAGCCTCCCATTAATTTCTTTAAGCTTAATGTGGATGGCACGAATACTAATCTATTTGGTGGTTGTGGTGGTGTGATTAGAGATAGTAATGGTGGCCTCATTGTTGCTTTTGCAGGTCCTATTTAAGGAAATTATTCTACTACTATTTTTAGGTCCATTTTGTATGGTATTCAGTTGTGCATCCCTCTTAACTTAACTAATTTGCATATTGAGGTTAATTCTGACTATCATTTTCATCTTTTTCAAGATAATGACGAGATGTGTTGTTCCCCGAACCTCTTCTATTTAGTTAAAGAAATTAAAAACCTGACGCTTTTTTTAATTTACTCATTTCACCATATCAGCAAGGATAGTAATGCCTGTGCTTCTTGGATGGCTATATAGGGTTGTAGCCTGAACTATTTTTTTAATTTTATTTGGGACATTAGCCCTGCCCATCTTTGTGGTTTACTTAATCTTGATTCTTGTGGTTGTCCTTATATTAGATCTTAGCACTTTTATCTCTTAGTTGGTGTTTGGAATTAGTCCTTTCATTTGGATTTCAATTAGTTGGGCCTTATTTTGCTGCTGGACTTATTGCTTTCTCCTGCTTGTTGGCTGGGTTGTTATGTATTGTTTCTATAATCCCTGGAATTTTCTTTATGCTGGTTGGACTCTCTGTGATGGGGAAGCTACTTTACATCATAATTTTGACTTCTGTAAGTGTTGTTCTTATTCTTGATGGAGGTTTATTTACCTTTTTGCTAGGAGGATGGACATATGGACTAATATTTATCTATTTATGTCCAAGATTTTAGTTTTCTTCTAGGACTCTCTATGCTGGTTTGTTCTATTTTGGGACTCTCTGTGATGACCCACTGTTTGGTTTATTTTCTTTTGGTTATTTAATTTTTGTTGCTTCCAGTATTCAGAGCTACCTTTTTTAGCTATTATCTAGGTTAATTTGGAATTGAGCAATGATTTTTTGAGTATTTGGGGTGCTAATGGTAGTTGTGTGGTGATGGCTGGGCTCTCTATTTTACTTGATTTTGTTAGCTGCTTTAGCAATTGGCTCTATTGCTTAACCTTTCTTTACAGTATTTTGTACACTTTTTGATATCTGAACCTCTCGAATTTGATCATTGCATTTGTTGTTTTGTTGGTTATGGATTGGAGCTATGATTGCAATGTTACTTTTGCTGAGAGCTTTTCCCATTGGTGCTCTCCCTCCCTCAGGATATTGTTTTGGGATGCTGGGGGTGTTTCTATCCATTTGGCTAGTGTTCTAGGCTGCTTTGTATTTGACTTTCTCTTAACTGGGAAGATGGGTTGGCCGGTACCTCATGTCAGATGGTGGAATGTCTTTGGTCTTCTTTGCAATAATTCTTTAGAGGGTGTGGCCATTTTTCTGGATGGCTTGAAGTTAAGTTATGGATTTCTAGTTTTTTTTTTATGTTGTTGTGCCTTTGGGATGTGTGCTTCTTTTACCCTATTTTGGAGTTTTTTTTCCTGCTTACCACTTATGCTCAGGTAACTTAGAGAACTGGATGGTTTATGATCCTAAGGGTTGGATCGAGTGGCATGTGGATATTCTTCATGAAGCTACTTATTCTATTTTATTCTTTAGCTCTAATAGTTTGTATCAATACTTTGATTTTCATTGGTTCCTTGATCATTTCTATTTTAGTGGCTTTGAACATCATTATTCCCTTTCTAATTTACGTTTTAGCATTTTTTACTGCTTTACCTATAAATTTTGTTGTTATACTCTTTTACTCTGCAGCCTTTTTGTTTTGCTGGTGAATAGGTTTTAGGCAGTTATCACCCCATTTTACAAAAAGATCGAGCTTCATTACTTTTAATTATCTTTCTTTTTTGGATGCTTCCCTGTAGCATCTGTAGATTGTTCCTAGGTATTTTTATAATTTTTCTTAGTGGAGACTGTTGGCTCATAGTTTTTTCCTTTATTTTTGTTTGTAGCTCATTGGAGCATAGTGAGCTTATAGTCTCCCATAAGGACTCTGTAATCACTTTTTTTTATTAACACGTAGACCCCTCCATGGGTTTTAACCAAAAAAAAATTTAAACACATGATTAGGGAATTTAAAATTTTCAAAACCTAGAGGTTGGTCAACATAAACATCATCTTATATTACCCCATTTAAAAAGACACTCTTAACATCCATTTAAAATAATTAAAAACCTTTAAAACGGCAAAGGCTAATAAAATCCTAATTGCTTTACGTCTAACTATAGGGGCAAAAGTCTTTTCAAATTCAACCCCTTCTATTTGATTATACCCCTTCAACACCAATCTTTTGTTAATTCTAATCATAACTTCTGAATTATTCACTTCATTTTTGAACTTTCACCTAGTTCCAACAACACCGTGATCTTAAGGCCTTTCGTTTAATTCTCAAACATCATTTCTTACAAATTAATTCAACTCTTCTTGCTTGGTCAAAATCCCAAATTCATCTGATAGTACTTGATTTATATTAGTGGATTCAATCATAGATATAAAGGTAGAATGGTTCACCTCTTTGCTAAGTCCATGCCTAGTCCTAAAACCCTCAATAGGTTCACCTAAAATCAATTCCTTAGGGTGATTCTTAAAAAAATTCCATTCTTTCGGCAAAGGGTTTTCTTTTTACATAATATTCTCTTCAAAATTTATCTTTTTAATTCATTGGGAGTTATTTTTAATATGATCATCTTCTAACCTTGGCTCTTCCAAAATGTCATATTCATCAAACTCAACATGTGTGGTCTCCTCAACTACAAAAGTCCTCTTATTAAAAAATTTATAAGATTTTCAACACTAAAGTATCTAAGAAAAATTCCTTTATTAGATTTTGGATAAAATTTTTCTAAAATAGTTTTCCCATTATTATGAATGAATACCTTACTTCATAAAACATACAAATGTGATAAATTTGATGTTCACCCCTTAAGAAGTTCATAGGAAGTTTTATTCAATTTTGATCTAATGTTCACCCTATTCAGAACATAGCAAGGGGTACATCACTTCAGCCCAAAAATATTTTGAAAGTGAGTATTCTATTAATATGGCTCTAGCGGCTTCATTTAATGTTTTGTTCTATCTTTCTACTACCCTATTTTTTTGAGGAGTCCTAGGTGCTAAAAATTATGATCAATTCCTTTCTCTTCATAAAAATCGTCAAATTTCTCATTTTTAAATTCTCCTCCATGATTACTTTGAATTGATAAAATCTCCCTCCCTAATTTGATTTGAATCCAAGAGAAAAAATTTTAAATTCCTCAAATGATTGACTCTTATGAAATAAAAATTTAACCCAAGTGAATCTTGAAAAATCAACAACTATCACAAATCCAAACAGTTTAACTCCTACACTTATAGTGCTAAACAGTCCAAAAAGATTCATGTGATTGATTTCAAATGATTTTCTAGTTCCAAGACCCTTAATGGAGTTAAATGAGGACTTCACCTACTTTTCTAATTGGCATGCATCACACAGCTGATCCTTATTAAAGTCTAGTTTAGGTATTCTTCAAACCAGTTCTTTTTTGATAATTTTTCTAAGATTTATTATTCTAGCATGATAAAGTCTCCTATGTCATAATCATGATTCTTTTAAGACAAAAAGTTTTAGGATATTTAATATAATTCAAATCAAGCATGTACATTTTATTTACCATAATTCCATTCAGAATATCATTTTCATTTTGGCTTATTATATCGCTAGTGGGAAAAACTTTATACTACAACCCTTATCATATAGCTGATTAATACTCAACATGTTATACTTTAAGCCTTCAATCAATAAAACATTCTTAATGAAAAAATTATTCAAGTTTACAATCATACCTGTGCTTATTACTTTTATATTGGTATTATCTCCTAGTGTAACCTTGCCTCCATTCCTGGCTTCTAGTGATATGAAATATATAGTGTCTCTAGTAATTATTCTTCTAAAATCTATTATCTAGGAACCAAATGCTCTCATGAGGTCCTGTATGAGAGTATTTTTATAAAATAATCAAACATTAGCCTTGGGAATCCAAACAAGTTGAGGTTCTCTTCCTGGCAAAATTAATCTAGATGCATATTTGATATGCTTTATTTTATGCATCTTTGGTCTCCATAATATATATAATTTACTATGAATAGTGTAAGTGTGAAATATATTGCTAATCATTCAATAAGAAAAATATTTAACTCCAAGAAAAGGATTTATCAATCTTCATGCTTTATTTTCTCAAGTACTTTCAATTCAGCTTTAAAAAATGAGTTAGCACTTTCTAAAATAGCATTGTCAACTTTTAAATGATGCTCTTGTTGCAAATCTAATTTTAGGAAAATATATTTTTATTGATAGAAAACACTTCTATTTTTATACGACAGCCTTGCCTACTAATATTTTAGGTCCATAAGATCAAATTACAAATCAAACCATCCCAAGATTAGGTAGATTAGGACTGAGTCAACATGTAATGCACATCAAGTGTCTTTTACCTTTTCTTGAGTCTATTATAATATTATGGGACCTGATGATAAGTAACCTTACACACACATAATTGGGGGAAATTTTTTGTTTATTTATTAGTGTTTTCTATTTTGATCACATCATCTGAATTGACCCAAAAATCATCCTGGACGATCAGTTAAAAATAGAAACATAAATTAGGGCATCCTAGTTAAGGAAGCCATAATTAAGTGAATCATCCTGGACGAGATTAGCATCATCCGGGATGATGGGCTCAAATAAGAAAGAATCAACTACCGAATCTATTTAGGCATGTGTTATTTTTCGACATCGTCCAGCACATCATCATGGATAATGCACTACAATTATGCCTAAATTAATCTGGAAATTAAGGAAAGTAATTAAGGTTTAATTGCTCAATAATATCATCTTGAACGATTGTAGGATCATCCAAGACGATCAGTTAACAAACCTTAGTTCTTTTTTGATGCTATTTGATGATTAGTTACTAATTAGGGAAAATTTGGAGCCCTTGTTTAAAAGATCTCTTATTTTCTCATTAGAAGATCTTTTGCTGTTGTCCTGACTTGAGAGATCCAAGAGGAAAGAGAGAGCAAGGGAGAGAGATAGGATCTTGGGAGGAGGACTTTGTGAGGGGTTTCAAAAATGTTTCTCCAAGCAAGGATCTAAGTCATCTTCTCCGGTCGTCGTCCCTAGTTCCTTGGAAGTTTGAGAGAGGTCTACTTTAGCAACTAATCAAGGTTTGATGCCTTCTTCTTGCGAAAGCAAAAGGAGTTGGGTTCTTTGCCTGCATCTAGAGGAAGCAAAAGAAGTTAGGTTTTCTGCTTGCTTCTAGAGGAATCAAAAAGGAGTTAGGTTCTATGCCTATTTCTAGATAAAGCAAAAGGAGTTGGGTTCTCTGCCAGCTTTTAGAGGAAGCAAAATGAGTTGAATTCTCTACATGCTTCAAGAGGAAGCAAAAGTAGTTTGGTTCTCTACCTCACCGAGGTCAGTGGAAAGGAGTTTTCATACGGTCTTGTCTGCCTTGCTGTAGGGGAAAAAAAAGAGACACTTAGGAAAGTGTAATACCCAGAGGAGAGGCTCCAGGGAGTGGGTATAGGTCAAGTTGACCGAACCACTATAAAATATGGTGCATTCTTTCTTATTATTTCTTCCATATTTAATTTTTGCACTTTATTTCTCTTATGGTGAATCTTAATTTGTTTGTGCTTGTATTTTTATTTGGAAAAATTTTTAATTACCAATTCACCCTCCTCTTGGCTAGCCTCGAGACAAGTTCATAAGAGCTTAACATCCCTTACAAACTTTCAAGTGATATCAGAATGGGATTCATAAAAATGAGTTTTTTGAAACCTTTTGAATTTCGATCAAAGGCTAACTTTGGTAATTGTAATACTATAAAAAGGTATTCAATTACCTGACCACCTTTGTTTAACAATATTTCTTTTGATTTTTAGAAAACTAACATGTCTACATTTTTATAATAGATTAACGACCGTCTGTAGATGCTTGTTAAAAAAAGTTATTCACCTCCATCTCATAAAATTAATAATTTTAAAACTAAACTTCCTTTTATTGAATGAACTTTTAATGATAGGGATTTAGCGCACTTGAATGCAAAATGTTTAAACAATTTTTTCTATGCTTTGAAATTAGAAGATTATATGCATGTTTCAACTTGTGCTACTAGTAAAGAAATTCGGGATAGATTGTGTATCACTTGTAAAGGAATAAATGAAGTTAAGTTATCTAGATCGAATATTTTTTTGCATAACTACAAACTTTTTTGTATGAATCCTAGTGAATCAATTTCTGGCATGTATACTAGGTTTACTAAAATTTTCACCTCATTGCATACTTTAGGAAAAAAGCTAGCCAACTATGAAAGAGTGAATAAAATTTTAAGATGCTTTCCTTCTTCCTTTGATGCTAAGATTACTACAACTACTGAATCTAAGAATTTGAATACTTATTCTATTGATAACTTATTTGGGCCACTCATTACTTACGAGCAAGGGGTGAACCAAAGATAACTTGATATAGGTGAAAAGAAGATGGTGAAATATATGGCGCTAAAGGCTAATGATATGGATACAAATTCTTCTGAGTCTAAAAGCATTGATGTTTCCTTAATCACTAGGCAATTCAAAAGCTTTCTAAGAAAAAATCACAAGCATCATCAAAAGTGAAAAAGTTAAGGATAATAAAAATTTTAAAAGTTATTCTGAGTTTATTTATTTTGAATGCAGGAAGCATAGACATGTCAAAGCCGATTATCCCACACTTAAGGATTACTCAAGAAAGGAGAAGGGTGAGGAGAAACCCAAGTACAGGAAGGATGAAAAGCAGTTCCAAAAGGCATTCTGGACTGATTCTGCATCTAACTCTTTTGAGACTAAAGCTAAGGAGGAGATAATAAACTTATGGTTGATAGTCGGTGATCATCTTGGTCAGTCTAACTAAGAAGAAGTATGTGAACTAAGCTAAGAATAATTACTTTATGTTTGTGAGATAATTCATGCAATCACATTCTAATTTTAAATTGGAGTTTTTAAATTTGCAAAGAGAGCATGAAGTTTTATTTAAAGATCACTCTCAAATTGATAGAAATCACATATCATTACTTGATGATTTTGATGAATTAAATAAAAAACATTCTGAGTTATTCAATGAGCATGATTCATTGAAAATATACTACATCTCACTTGAGACTGATTTTAAAATATATATTGATGAATGTAAGCATAGGGAGCACTATTTGAGAGTTGATAAAACTATTTTAGAAAGTGCTAACTCAAGGTTTAAAGCTGAATTAAATGCACTGGAGGAAAATAGGACTACACCCACACCTGATCCAAAGCTGATATTTTGGAAGAGGCGCTATAACCCGAACAGAATAGTAAATCCTTTCCTGGTGTTAGATATTTTTCATGAAGCAAGTTAGGACATATTTCATAAACTTTCACTGTTCACCATAGTACATATTGGGTGTGGAGACCCAAATTGTATGATTCACAACATAACACAAATATATTATATTCTTCATTCTATAAGAAGGGACTCAAACCTGTTTGTGTTCCTAAATCTGACATTTAATAATTTTGTAGGCTTGCTACCACAAAAGGCCTCGTGAGAGCATGTGGTACCTAGACAACGGAGGCTCGTGACACATAATTGCATAAACTTGGTACTTAATAAATTCTGATTTATATGTTTTCTGCTAAATTGCTCATTGTTATTTTTTTATTCCTTCTTTTAAGTTTTGAGTGCTGATTTTTTATTTGTTGTTATTTTATAATGGTTTCAACTCTTATGTTCTTATTTTTTAGTTTTTCTTTTTTTTCATAGATGAAATAATATTTTATGCCATATTTTTATTTTTTGAAAATTTGTAGTAATTATTTAACATCCCTCTCAGATTTTTTCAAGTTGAAATGGCAACAAAGAAAGTGCTCATTGGAGGGGTGGCCGAACTCTTCTAATGTCATTAGTAATGTTGACCAAACTATGATTGATGCTGAGTTCACTAAAGAGGATCTTCAGATGGTTGTGGAAAATTCTGCTATAAGCATCTCTCCAGGATTGGACGGGATTACTTTCTCTTTCTTCAAAGATTTTTGGGAAATTGTTAAGGAGGATGTGTGGCTTGCGGTTAATCATTTTCTGATTTCTGGTGCAATGGATAGATCTTGGAAAGAGACCTTGATTGTTTTGATCCCGAAAATATAAAGTCCTCTTGAGCCTACTCACTTCCGTCCTATCAGCTTGTGTCTATAAAATCATAGCAAAAATGTTGTTGAATAAACTGGAAAGAGTCATTCCTAAAGTAATCACGATGGACCAAGCGACTTTTATTAGAGGTCGTTCTTTATCGGATCATGTGCTGATTGCTCAGGAAGTTTTTAACAAATTCAGATGGTCTAAATCTAGAAGAGGAATGTTAGCAATTAAGCTTGACATGGAGCAAGCTTATGATAGCATGTGATGGCAAACACTTAGGCAAGTTCTCATTCATTTTAATTTTCCTAACAGATTTATGGAGCTTTTATTACAATGTGTTCTAGATCCCAAATATTGCATTTTGATTAATGGTAAGAAGACGAATTGGATAGAAGGGAAAAGTGGATTTAGGCAAGGTTACCCTTTATCTCCATTTTTATTCATATTATGTTCTCAAATTTTGTCTGACGCTTTATTTTTAAGACGGGATGGAAGGGGAATTTCGATTTCTACTTCATCTTCGAGAGTTTCCCACTTACTTTATGCGGATGAGATATTAATTTTTGCGGAGGCAAGGATGAAAGAGGTGAAAGATTTGAAGAAAATTATTTCTAACTATTGTAGTTGGACGTGGGAAAAGGTTAACTCTTCTAAATCTATGATTCTTTTTGGAAAGAATACATGGAAAAGAACCCAAGGTAAAATTGTTAATCTACTTAAATTCATTGTTGTTAAGGAGATTAACTATCTTGGAATTAAAATGACTCTAAGAAGAATGGTGGCATCGGATTTTCAGCCTTTTTTGGAAACTGTAGCCAGTAGATTGAACACATGGGGTAAAAGGTGTATTTTTTTGGAGGGTAAACTGATTTTAGCTAATCAGCTTTCCTTTCTCTTCCTCTGTTTTTGTCTACTCTTTCGCCGGTTCCTTTGAGTATTCTTAGAGAATTTGACAAGATGTGTAGAGGGTTTCTATGGAGTAAAAACAATGGTGAAGCCAGTCTTCACTATGCTTCTTGGGATCTATTATGCAAACCAAATATTGAGGGCGGTAGAGGATTATTCTCAGCTACCTAAATGGTTGGTCCATTACGTGCCAAGTTTGCTTGGAATTTCTTAACCAAGCCTAATTCTATGTTGAATCTCATTCTCAAAGCTAAATATGGTGTAGATATATGGTCGGATACAGTGAAGCAATGCTATTCTCCGACTTGGAAAATTATAACGATGGGTGCTTTTTTCTTTAAAAAAATTGTTAGATGGGAGGTATCCAACGGTAACTCTATCAACTGGCTGCAGGACACTTGGATTTTAGATAGAAGTCTTGCTTCTTGGCAGACATTTATCAACACTCAGGATAATTCTGAATTACTTCTTAAATCTTTTATTTCCAATGGCCATTGGGATATGGACAAATTGAAGATTGCTTTCGGTGAACATCTATTAAATCTTATACTTAAAATCCCTATCTGGACTGATAGAAATTCTGATTATATTGTTTTGAATGATAAATTCTCTGGGAAATCGATTACAGCATTGGCATATGAAGCTACTTTAGATCATAAGGAGGAGTTTGTTCACTGGAAGTGGTTTAAAAAATTAAAGTTGAAGCCGAAAATTGAACTTTTTTGGTGGAGACTTTGTTATGATGCTATTCCTTCTAACGCTTTTTTGGTCAAAAGAAAGTTAAGTAATTTTTTTGGATGTCCTAGAGGATGTGGGGAAGAAGAAGACAACAATCACTTAGTTGGGAATTGCTCCAAAATCAGGAAAGTAATTGATTTACTAAATTGTTGGGGCTTTAACATCCCTATATTTCACTGCTTTGAAGACTGTTTGTACAGCCTACAAAATGATGTGGGGAAAAATCTGCTTTCGGGAAATATTTTCTGTAATACGGTTTTTCTGGTTTGGAAGAGCAGGTGCAAGTTTATTCATGTTAATTGTGAGGATTCAGAAAACTACATTGCTGCTAATGCTATTTCTTTTGCCGTGAGAAGCAACTTTATTAATATCCAATCGAAAAACTGGGGTGCTAACCAGCTTTTGCTGAATTCTCCTTGGCATCCTCCTCCTCCCGGATGGATTAAAATAAATATAGATGCAACTCTTAAAAGGAATCACTTGGCAGGTATAGGTGGCATTGTCAGAGATAAAAAGGGGAGGTTTTTGATGGCTTTTGGCAACAATTCCTTGCATTGGGACTTTTCACATTTGGAGTTAATGGCTATTCTCGATCTGAAGAATGTGGTCAAATATTGGATGTTGGAGGCACAAGGAGTGATCATTGAAGGAGACAACTTGAATATCATCAAAATACTAAACAAATCGGTCAAAGATTGGAAGGTTAGTAGAAAAATTGATGAGAATTTGGCTTTCTTACTTGAGTTTAAGTTAATTGTATTTTCCCATTCTTTTAGGAATGGGAACAAATTAGCGGATATTTGTGCTAATTTGGCTCTTGTGAGATCTTTTTTATGGGAAGATCTTCATGATGTTATGATTCCTCCTTTCTTGTATTGCTTGAAGGAGGAATGTGATGCTTTAGGATTGGTTTGATTTGTAGTTCTTTGGTTTTTTAAATGCAATTTCAGCATTTCTTTCAAAAAAAAAAAAGTTAAAGGGAGAAATACCTTTGATTGTTTCCCTCCCTCAAAGCACATTTAGCAGTAGAATTTGCATTTCTAATAAAAAATCTATCTCAAATTAACAACTGGACTTTATGATTGAGATCTTTTCTATCTTGTTGTAGTAATCTATCTTATATATATAATGTTCAAAGTCTTTATATTAATTTTAATTTTTTTTTAAATCTTATTATTTCATTTATCATATGAATTTGGTTCTATTTTATGATTTATTCTTCCTAATATTAGATAGTGAGTTTTTCTTCTCTAAATATCTAGAAGATATACTCACAATTAAGAGTTTTAAAGAGTCTTGAAAAGGAATCTAGCTTGCAAAAATGACGAGGGCATAAAATGAGCCCCAAAAAGAAGAAAAATGGAAAAGATATGCAATGACTGCCAAAAAAATTGAAAGATACACAAAGTATATTAAATATTAAAAATTGCACAAAGTGAGCCAATTAATTGACAAGAGGCATAAAATGAGCCCATAAATAATAAGCTTCCTTCTCTTTCAAAACTTTTAAATCTTAGAAGAATTCATGTGTCACTTGATATTTTCAAATGCTTGATTTCAAATTTCATGATTGTGAAAAATTACTTTGGTATATTATTCTATGAGATATTCTTTTGAAACCAAGTTTTGAACATATCTCTTTTCTTATTCAATTGGGTTTTTTGAGTTAGGTCCTTTGTTTTCAAAAGATGATTCTACCCTGAGAGAAGTCCAAACAAGGGCTAACAGGATTGGCTATTCTACCATTTTTATAGATTTTGATAATGATAACTCAACGTTCTTATAATTTTTTTATTTTAATCACATGGAGCTTTATTATATTCATGCTTTGATAAAAAAAAACCTTTACTTTCATTCTTCTTTTTCATCTTATGTTCTGCTTTTCTTTTCTTGTTTTTTTTCTCCCTCCTTTTTGTGATGTTAAAAGGGGGAGTAGTGGATAGTGCTTGAGCTATTTTGTAATACTATTTTACTTCTGTTTGTGTTATATTTAGTTTTAATTGTTTGCCATCATCAAAAAGTGGGAGATTGTTACGAATCTAATTTTAAGAAAAAATAATTTTGATGCTAGCAAACACTTCTATTTTCCTATGTCTTCCTTGCCTACTAACATTTCAGGTCCACAAGATCAAATTACAAATCAAACTAACATAAGATTGGGTAGATTAAGATTAAGTCAGCTTATAATGTACGTCAAGTGTCTTTTACCTTTTCTTAAGTCCATTCTAACATTGTGAGTCCTGATGCTAAGTAACCTTACACACACACACTTGAGAAAAAAAATTCTATCTTTTTGTCAGTGATTTCTACTTCAATCACATCATCCGAGATGATCCAAAAACCATCTTGGACGACTAATTAAAAATAAAAACCCTAATTACAGCATCCTCGTTAAGGTAGCCGCAATTAAGTGAATCATCATAGATGATATTTGCATCATCCGAGATGATGGGCTTAAATAAAAAAGAATCAGTTGCCAGATATATTTAGGCATGTGTTATTTTTGGACATTGTCCAGGACATCATCTTGGTGATGCATTATAATTATGCTTAAATTAATTTAATAATTAAGGAAAGTAATTAAGATTTTATTGCTCGATCATATAATCCTAAATGATCATAAGATCATTCAATATGATCAGTTCACAAACCTTAGTTCTTCCTGGATAGCATTTGATGATTAGTTACTAATTAGGGAAAATTTGGAGCCCTTGTTTAAAAGTCCTCTTTTTTCTCAAGAGGAGATCTTTTGCTACTGTCTTGACGTGAGAGATCTAAGAGGAGAGGGATAGAAAGGGAAAGAATGAGAGGATTTTATGAGGGGGAGTTTGTGAGGGGTATCACAAAGGTTGCTCTAATGAAGGATCTGAGTCATCTTCTCTGATCGTTGTTCCTAGTTCCTTAGAGGTTCGAGAGAGGTATACTTCAGCAACTGATCAAGGTTCTCTGCCTACTTTTAAAGGAAGCAAAAGGAGTTGGGTTCTTTGCCAGCTTTTATAGGAAGCAAAAGAAGTTGGGTTCTCTTCCTGCTTCTAGAGGAGGAAAAAGGAGTTGGGTTCTCTGCCTACTTTTGAAGGAAGAAAAAGGTGTTAGGTTCTCTGCCTGCTATTGGAGGAAGCAAAAGGAGTTAGGTTCTCTACCTCATTGGGGTCAGTGGAAAGGAGTTTTTGTATGGGCTTCTCTGCCTTGCTGTGGGGGAAAAAAGATAGACACTAAGTTTAGTGCAATACCCAGAGGAGAGGCTCTAGGGAGTGGACGTAGGTTAAGTTAATCGAACCACTATAAAATTTGGTGTGTACATTCTTATTATTTCTTCTGTATTTAATTTTCGCACTTCGTTTCTCTTGTGGTGAATCTTTGTTTGATTGTGTTTGTGTTTTTGTTTGGAGAAACTTTTAAATACCAATTCACCACCCTCTTGGATAGCCCCAGGACTAGTTCATAATGGCTTAACATCCCTGATGAGCTTTCAGCTCTCTACTATCATATTCATCCATAAATATTTTAAAATCATTTTTAAGTTTAGTGTGGGATTATTTTAATAGTTCATGCTATTTGTTTAATTCATCAAACTCATCCAATAGTTTCATGTGGTTGTTATAAATCAGTGTGTGATTTTATGCTCTTTTTAGAATTCTAGAAATTTAATGTTCAAAGTAGCATGCATCTTTCTTAGTTTTATAGGCAGTATAAATTTTCTAAGAAATATCAAATAACTCTTCATAGGTTAAGTCACATACCTCTTCTTTATCTAACTGATCAAGCTTATTAGCCATCAAGCACAAATTGGTGACTTCCTCCTCTGCTGCTATTTCTGAGGAATCTAAAGTTGAATAAGCCCAAAATGCTCTTTGCAATCTTTTCATGCGCTTTCATACATTACTTTTCTCCTCGACCTTCCTCTTGGTAGAAGTGGCTTTAAAATTTGGGCAAACTAACTTGATATATCCAGTCTTTCTGCATTCCTAGAAAATTACATCATTAGAAGCGTTACCATTTTTGTTAAACTTAGCTTTATTATACTACTGGTCTCTCCTTTTCTTCCTCTTAAGAAAAATTTTAAATTTTCTTGACATCAGGGCAATGTCATCTTCATCCTTAGGATGTGTCTGATCACTCTCTGAGTAATCCACTTTTAATATTACATTCTTCTCCTTTCACTTCTCACCTACATCAATCTATTTTTTAGTCACTCCTTGCTCATAAGCAATTAGTGATCTAAGAAGATTATCAATAGAATAAACATTTAAACCTTTTTATTTTGTAAAAGTAGTTAACTTTGTATTATGTGTAGTAGGAAAATAATGAAGAATCTTATTTTATTTTAAGGCATTCATTAGTTCTCTACATAAAACATGTAATGAGGTGACTATTTATGTTAAATGTGCATACAAGTTCGTAATTGATTAATTTGGTTTCATGCAAAATAGCTTATAATCATGTAGTAAAATGTTTAATCTAGATTTTTTTACTTTGTTAGTCCCTTCATATGTGATACAAATTCTATCCTAACTTTTTTTTCCAGTTCTACAATTAGAGACTCACATATAGTCTTTAGATTTAAGAGCACATAAAAAACTGTTCAAACAGTTAGCGTTTAACTTAGCTAATTCTTTTTCATTAATAGTCCAGTCAGCAAACAGTGTTTTAGTTCAAATATCATCTACAAGTCTAGTTGGTATAGTGTATCCTTCCTCTACTAAAATCCATATGCGATAGTCAAGTAATTGAAGAAAAGTAGACATATGTGTTTTCCAAAAATCAAATGGAATGTTATCAAATAATGGAGGTCTAGTGATCGAATACCCTTCAAGTATGTAACAATTTCTAAAATTAGCCATAAACAATTTCAAAAAGTTATCTAATCCTTAATTTTTTTAAAGTAGGCTCTGATACCACTTGAAAGTTCAGATAGGTTTTTAGACCTAAAGCAATTATCTTAAGGCTAACCAAGAGGGGGGTGAATTGGTAATTTAAAAAACTTCTTGGTATATTAAAAAATCAATTTTATAATTTTAAGCATAATAAAAGTTTTATCAAATTAAACTTTTCAACAACAAAAATAAAAATACAGTAAATAAAAATAAAAGAACATAGAAATTTATAATGGTTCAATCCAACTATACCTACGTGCACTCCCTGAAGTCTCCCTCTTTAGGTATAGCATTATTACCAAAGTGGCTCTCCTTTCACTCCCACAATAAGGTGAAAAAGCCTGTATAATTGACCTCTCTTCCACCAACCCCTGGTGAGATAGAGAATCATCATCCTTTTACACCAACTTGGTGTCGACTAAGAACCTTCATCCCTTTACACCCTCATGGTGTCGATAGAGAATCATCATTCTTTTACACCTTCCTAGTGTCGGCAAAGAACTGGATCTTTTTTAAAGATCATCTCTCGAGCGACTTCAAAGAAGTAAGGATAAGATTTGACAAAACTTATAAAAAGATCTTTCCTTTGGGCAACCTTATGAACCCTTCATAAATTCCACTTGCAAGATCTCTTTCCAAACTCTAAGCACTCTCCCAAAGCACTCTTACACTTGCTCTCATAGAAAAAAATGAAGATGCATACATCCACAGTCAATTTTTAGGATCTTATATATGAAAGATATAAAAAACCATGCAGGAAACTGAAAATTTTAATTTGACTGTCCATGATTGTACAGTATGATCACACATGATACATACAATTAGTACAAAATTTGTTCATATGATCATGTATAAATTGAATTCATACTCTGATTAAGCTTTGTACAAATTGACATTGTATAGTACGATCAGTTGAAAATTGAAGAGATTCGTCCGGTATGAAAATGTAAGAACCAATTTTGTACACTAGAAGTCATCTGTACTATCCAATATCATATAATATGGTCTATTTTAATCAAATCATGCTTCATTTGATACAATAATGGTTGAGTACATTTTGTACTCTGGAATTCGTCTATACAAACCCAAGTTCGTACAATATGAATAGTTCAAAAAATTCACATGTGCATATAGATAAAATGATATGCACCAATTTCATTCTATGGACAAAAAGTTCGTTAGGGATGTTAAGCCCTAACGAGGAAGAGAATCCAACTCCTTTTGCTTCCTCCTGAAGCAGACAGAGAACCTTGATCGATTGCTGAAGAAGACCTCTTTCAACCCTCCAAGGAAAAGGGACTCTAGTAGAAGAAGAAGAAAAAGGAACAATGCTTGGAGCAACCCTTGTGAAACTCCCTCACATGCTCCCCCTCATAAAATGCTCTCTCTCTCTCCCTCTCCTCTAGGCTTTCTTAGGTCAATATAGCAGCAAAAGATTACCTCTAAGGTAGAGCAAGAGACCTTAAATAGAAGAGCTTCGGAATAGCTCTTATTTAATATAAACCAACTTTATCGTTAAGGCCGATAAGGGTATCGGCCTGGCCGATTAGCATAAATTTTGTACAATTAGACCGATCAGTTTGGAACGATTAGAGTAATTTTGGTCACATCATCCAGGACCCTAGAATATCGTCCTGGCCGATTAGTTCAAATCAGAGGAAAATTGTCCTGAACATCGCCTTGAATAGAAGTAGGCCGATGTCAATCATCCACGCCATCGTCCCGGCCGATCCTACAATCGGCCTGGCCGATATGATTGTGCAATCAGCCTTGATTGCTTCTTTAATTACCAGATTCATTTAGGCATAATTATGTTGCATCATCTAGGCAGATAGAATATCATCCTAGATGATGCCCCAAAATAAAGAATACATAAATAGATCATAGCGGTTGATTCTCTCTAATTTGAGCCTATCATCCCGGTTGATACAATATTGTCTAGGCCGATCAGCTTAATGGCTGCTGCCTTAACCATGATGCCCTGATTAGGGTTTCTATTTTTGAACTGATCGTCCAGGCCAATATAAATATCAGCCCGGCCGATGTTACCAAAATAGTAAACTTTAAGAAATAATCAAAAATTCTTCCAAGGTGTGTGTGTGCAAGTTTACTTAGCATTAGGAGCCACATCTTTTATAATAGACACAAGAAAAGAAAATGTGTATAAAGTGACTCGGACTTAGTCTACCTAATCTTGAGTTGGTTCCAATTTTTTTATGATCTTGTGGACCTGAAATGTTAGTAGGCAAGGTAGTCTTAGAGAAATAAGAGTGTTTGTTATCATCAAAATCATAATCCATAGATTTGTATCAATCTCCCTCTTTTTTATGATGGTAAATACACAATGAACAATTCTAAGTAATTAAGATAATAGTGTACCGAAAATAGTGCAAAACAAAGAGAATCATCAAATATCATAATAGAATAGTACAAGTAAAACCATACTACTCCCTCTTTTGACATCTCAAAAAGGAGGAGAAAAACATGAAGAAACTAAACAGCAGAAAAAACAGAAACTAATCGACAAAGAAAAAAAAAATAGAAACAAACTAAAAGAAAACTAGTAAAACGATGGGCCCTGATCATCTGAAGGAGGAGGTGGTGGTTGAGGCTACTAAAAGTAGCTAGTCAGTATAGCAAACTGATCTCCAAACCATGCTATGTCCTAGTCATGATGATGTTGCTAGTGAGCAACGTAAGCATCAAAATGGGCTAAGTCCTCCGCGCGGTGCTACTCGTAGTGGGCTATGTCCTCATCAAGTTATTGCTCCCGTGCAGCAACGTAAGTGTCGAATTGGGCCTCCCACTGGTCAAAGTGCTCGACCAACTGATCCAGTTGAGAGTGCCAGCAGAGCAAAATAGGTGCAGGAATAGCAGCAGGAGTAGGTGCAGGAGCCTCCTCTTCCCCTGCCTGATCTTCCCCATCCCCTGGGTGGAGACGAGTATTGTGAAGAGTTTGAAAGGAAATGTTATAGTAGAAGGCAGCTTGGAGGTTTGGTGGAGTAGGATATTGGATGTTATACTTTAACTCTAAGATATAAGAAATGATATCTCCTAGGGCTAGATTTGGTTTCCTCCTATGACCTCTATCCCGAATGGTAGTAAGATGGTCGATGTAGCGAAAGATTAGGTAAGTAATAATGAATTTATGATTTGCTAAAATGTAAAAGGTGGTGAGTAAAAGAAGGGGAGTGATGTGAACACGATCACCAGCCATAAGAATTATCAAAGTGCGAAGGACTTGCTGGACGGTCCTAGCATTCTTGAGTAAGGTGTTAGTGTCGCCCATGTGAAAATTAACATTAGAATTGCAAATAAAATGATTGGCTGGAGCCCAATCAAAATCAGGATCAGAATATAGGGTGTGAAGTTTATCCCCTATGGTGGAAAGCTAAAAAATCTCCGCATAATCCTGATATGTGATCTTGACAGGACGTCAATTCACATAAAAGGTAATAGAGGTATAAGCAAAATTAATGCAAAAACTTACAAAGAACTCATGGAACAATTCAGAATTGAAAGGGATATCAAGAGTTAGAAGAAAGCACAAGGAGGTATGGGCAAATAAGTCTAGAACTGGATAAGAGAGAAAATTTGGATTGACTGTCCAGGAGACTGTGATTCTGACCTCCTTATTGCGCTGGTAGGCGGCTTGATCATCCACCTCCAAGAAACGAGTGTCAAGAGTGGCCCTCGAGGAACTTCCATACGGGTGATGAGAGAGCTTTCCTCCAGCCATTTGTATGAAATAGGAAGAAAATAGAGAGCAAGAAGCTAAGAGAATAATTTGGTGTGAAGAAAATGGCTGGAAGGGCTCAGATTATAAAGAATCGGCCAGATCGGCCAGGACGATCACAGGATCATCCAGGCCGATATGGTTCAATAATTACATATAGGCTGATTGGTCAAAAAAGTGATCCAATCGTCTAGGCTGATCAGATATCGGCCGAGACGATTAGACACAAGCGATCATCCTGAGGAGTCAAGCTAGATGACCATTGAAAAAGCAGATCAGTCGGGCTGATTCGGTGGATCGTCCAAGATGATGTCCAATAATGGATCATACCGGCTGAATTTAAAACATGTAAATCATGTGCCACATGTATTGGCTAGGCCGAACAGTTGGATCGTCTAGGCCATTTATATAAAAATGGATTGTCCCAATCAATTTTAAATATTTTAAATGTATATTCACGTGTATCATCAAAAATGAACTCGTGGATCGGTCAGGCTGATTTTCTATAAAGAGGAGAACATCATCCGGGTAGAAAAATGTATCAGCCAGGCAGATATAAATGATTGAAGAAGAAGATGATCAGATCATCCAAGCCAATAATGGATCGTCTAGGATGATCAGAATTAGAAAATCAAATCAGTCGGTAGAGGAGAGTTTTCAAAGTTAATTAATCGGATCGTCTTGGCCAAGAGAAGTATCGAACGGGATGATCTGAAAACAAAAATGAGAATAAGAGGATGGAGATGATCAGAGAAGTCCCAAAAACATCAAAATCCAGTGAAAACAAAAATATATATATATTTGATATAAAAAAGAAAAACAGAAACAAAAGAAGGATTTCTTTTTTTTTCAAGGCATGAATATGACTAGTCTCCATATGATTGATTTTAAAATTTTATAAGGATTATTGAGTTAACATCGTTAAAATCTGAAAAACAGTTAGAAAAACTGATCCTATTAACCCTAACTCAGTCTTCTTCAGGGTAAACCATCTTTTGAAAAAAATTCTAAATAAAAAAACCAATTGGTTTAAAAAAGAAAATTCATTCAAAAACTTATTTCCAAAAAAAAATATTTTATAGAATGATATATCAAAGTAATTAGTTACAATTAGAAATTCGAAATCAAGTCTTTGAAAAATATCAAGTGACACTTGAAGTATTCTAAAATTTAAAAAAATTTAAAAGGAGAAGAAACTTGCTTTTGTTGGGCTCATTTTATCCCTCTTTTCAATTTGATTGGTGCTTTACGCATCTTTTGATTTTTGATACACTTTGTGTATATGTATTTTTTCAATTTGGCGTCATTGCGCATCTTTTATTTTTGGCGTTATTAGCCACTTTTTTTCTCATTAACTTTTATGCAAGCAAGATCCCTTTCAAAAATTCTTGAACATTCTTAGTTGTGATTAAATCTTCTAGATATTAGAGAACAAAAACTCACTCCCTAATATAAGGAAGAATTAATCACAAAGCAGAATAAAAAATTATATGATAATTTCAATGACAAGATTACAAAAATCTGAAAGTAGGACAATTCAGAAAGGTTCCATCATCCAATTGTCTTATGTTAAACCCCAAAAAGTAGGACAATTCTCCCATTATATGCATCTCAAACTCCTTACTCATTATTTTAGAAAAATCATCACATAGCCTTTTATCAGAAGATCCAAAAAGTATATCATTCACATAGATCTAAATAATGAGTAAATCATCTCCTACTTTCCTCAAGAAAAGGGTGGTGTCAACACTCCCCTTAATAAACTCCCTCTCAAGTAAAAATGTGCTAAGTCTCTCATACCAAGCTTTGGGTGTCTGCTTTAATCCATATAAGGCCTTTTTTAATTTAAAAAAATTATTTAGAAATTGGGAACTCTCAAAACCTGGGGGTTGTTCTACAAACGCATTCTCTTTTATTACCCCACTTAAAATGGCACTCTTAATATCCATTTGGAAAAGCTTAAATCCCTTATAATAGACAAAGGCTAGTAGCACTCTAATGGCTTCCAGTCTAGCTACAGAGGCAAAGGTTTCCTCCCTTATATTTGGTTGTACCCCTTAGCCACTAATCTTGCTTTATTTCTAATCACCACACCTAAATCATTCATCTTATTATTAAAGACCCATTTGGTTTCAACTACACTTTGTCCCTTTGGTCTTTCTACAAGCTCCCAAACATCATTCCTAACAAATTTGTTCAACTCCTCATGCATGGCTAAGATCCAAAACTCATCAGACAGGGCTAGATTGATTTTGGTGGGTTCAATCATTGAGATAAAGGCAGAGTGGTTCACTTTCTTCCTATTTCATGCCTAGTCCTAAAACCTTCAGAAGGGTCTCTTAAGATTAGTTCTTTGGAGTGACTCAAAGAGTATCTCAAATCTCTAGGCAAAGTGTGTGTGTGTTCAACCCTTTCCTCCAGATCTTCATTTTCTACTCTTTGGATAATCTCTCCTACTCCTTCAGTATTTTTGTTGTCTACTCTCTTCTCCAAATTTTCTACTCCAGTGGGAGTTTCTCCAACATCATCATCATCATCCTCAACTCTAGGCTTCCTAGGATCAAATTCATCAAACACAACATGAGTAGTCTCCTCCACCACCAATGTCCTCTTATTAAGCACCATAAAAGACTTCCCAATAATAGAATATCCTAAGAACACTCCTTCATCAGATTTTTGGTCAAATTTTCTTAACTGAGACTTCCCATTATTGTGAATAAAAACCTTACAACCAAAGACATGAAGGTGGAAAAGATTTGGTTTTCTACCCTAAAGGATCTTATAGGGTGTCTTATCTAATTTGGCTCTAACATTCACCCTATTCAACACATAACAATCTGTGTTAACCACTTTAGCCCAAAAGTATTTTGGAAGTGAATACTCGGCAAGCATGGCTCTAGTAGCTTCCATTAAGATCCAGTTTTTCCTTTCAGCTACCCCATTCTTCTGAGGGGTCCTCGGAGCCGTGAAGTTGTGGCTAATCCCCTTATCCTCACAAAAGTCTCCAAATCTTTCATTTTTAAACTCTCCCTAATGGTCAATATGGATGGTCAAAATCTCACAGCCTAGCTTTTTCTGAATCCAAGTGAAGAAAGTTCTAAACTCGTCTAAAGACTCATTCTTATGTGATAGAAATCTAGTCCAAGTGAACCTCAAGTATTCATCGATAATCACAAAATTATAGACTTTCCCTCCTAAGCTGGTAAGTCTAATGGGTCCAAACAAATCTATGTGAAGGACTTCTGAATGTTTAGAGGTGCTAATGTCCTTAATAGAGTGAAAAGTGGAGTGGACTTGCTTTCTTAACTGGAAGGCATCACAAAGGTGGTCTTTTGAAAACTTAAGCTTGGGGATACCTCTAACTAAGTCTTTCAGGGTCACTTTCCTAAGGGTTTTCATACTAGTATGACATAATCTTCTATGCCACAACCATGAATCATAAATAGTAGTTTTTAAGCAAAATGAAGCAGCACATTCAATATTATTTAAATCAAGCATGTAAACATTGTTGATCTGCTTTCCCTATAAAATAGTGTTATTATTTAAGCTGATAATACATGAATTTGCCAAAAAATTTATGATGAAGCCTTTATCGTAAAGCTAACTGATGCTGAGCAAGTTGTGTTTTAGTCCATCTACAAGCAAATTATTTTTAATCAAAATGTTCTTGGAATTTCCAATTATACCTGAGCCTACCACCATCTTTGTGGTGTTATCTCCAAGAATAACCTTGCCTCCTGTCCTGGTCTTCAGCAAAATGATTCATTGGCATCGCCAGTCATATATCAAGGGCATCCGCTGTCTAGGTACCACATGTTCTCACAAGGACTTTTGTGAGAAATTGCTTACAAAATTATCAAATGTCATATTTTAGAACATAAACATATTTGGGTTCCTTCTTATGGAAAGTAGAATGCAATGCTTGCTGTGAATCATGTAACTTGAGTCTCTAAGCCGAATATGAACTATGTTGAATGGTGCAAGTGTGTGCTATGTGTCCTAGCATGCCACATGAGAAACATCTAACTCCAGGAAAAAGGATACACTAATATCATGTGGTGATGATTCTTTATATGTAATGATGGTTTTTTATTTTCAAAAGTTTTTAGATTTTCTAACTTTTTAAACTCCTTTTCTAACTCAGCATGAGATGATTTTAATGAATCATATACATCAGATAATTCAGCATGCTTTTGTTTAATGCATCAAATTCATCAAATAAAGACATGTGATTGCTATCAATTTTAGAATGATCTTTAAGAAGTATTTCATGCTCTTTTTATAAGTTTAAAAATTTAAATTTCAAGTTGGAATGAGTTTTCTTAAGTTTCATGTATGATGCATGAAATTGTTCTAAAACTTTAAGTAGCTGCTCATAAGTTAGTTCACATACCTCTTCTTGGTCACCATGACCAAGATTATTGTCTACCATTAAGCATAAGTTTCTTATCTCCTCTTCAAGTTCAGTCTTAGAAGAGTCTGATGCAGAATCTGCCTAAAACGCCTTTTGGAATCTCTTCTTATCCTTCTTGGACTTGGGTTTCTCCTCACCCTTTTCCTTGCTTGGGTGAGACTTGAGTATAGGGAAATCAACTTTAACACATCCTAGTTTCTTGCATTCAAAATAAATCACATCATTAGAACTCTTAAAATTTTTGTTTCCCTTACCTTTATTTCATTTTTTGTGGTTCTTTTGTTTCTTCCTTAGAAAGCTTTTAAATTGCCTTGTGATTAAGGATACATCATCACTTTCAGACACGGAAGATTCAGTATTCGTGTTATTGGCCTTCAGTGCCATAGTTTTCTCTTTCTTTTTCTCACCTGCATTAAGATTTCTTTGATTTGCCACTTGCTCATGAGCAATGAGTGAGCCAACTAAGCTATCAATCGAATAAGTATTCAAATCTTTAGATTCAGTAATTATAGTGATTTTAGCATCAAAAGAGGAAGGCAAGCATCTCAAAATTTTATTCACCTTTTCGTAGTTAGCGAGTTTTCTTCCTAAGGCATGCAAAGAAGTTACAATTTGAGTAAACCTTGTATACATTTCAGAAATTGATTAAGATAGTTTCATACGAAAACGTTTATAACCATGCAACAAAATATTTAATCGAGATTGCTTGACTTCTTTAGTTCCTTCATAAGTAATACATAATTTATCCCAAATTTTTTTACCAGTTATGCAAGTTGAAACATACATGTAATCTTTAGATTTTAAAGCATAAAAAGAGCAGTTCAAACTCTTTGCAATAAGTTCAGCTAAATCCCTATCATCATGAGTCCACTCTGTAAAAGGAAGTGGAACAGTAATGCCATTAAGTTTACCAGTTAGAGGTGTATAACCATCCTTAACAAGCAGCCACATGCGATAATCAATTGATTGTAAGAACGTAGACATGCGAGTTTTCCAAAAATCAAAAGGGATATTATCAAACATAGGTGGTCGGGTAATATAATATGTTGCGACCCATGACCCCGAGTTTGAGATTTTGATGATGACAAATAATATCATTTGATTTACTATTCATTGACTATCATTTATTATTGGTTATTGTCTATGAGTACTAACATTTTAAGAAGATCACAAGCTACTCAGGACGACAGGAAGATTTAAGAATGGTTAGATTAGGAGTATGAGTATGATAATATATTTTGTTATTTATTTTATTTTATTTTTTATTTTCTTGAGTCTGGCCACAAACTGCTTGTAAGTCTGAGAAACTATGCACACACACAGGGGGGGAGAGGGTTTTAAAAGTAAAAAAGAATATTTTCCTTCTCTGGTGATCGTACTGTACGACCTGAGTTGGTAAAATAATTTTTTATGAATAGGTCGTACCGTACGATTTATATCGTACTGTACGATATGTTCCAAATCCAAAACCTTAGCAGTCAAATTAACTTAAGTAAGTTTTTCAGCCATTCGTACTATATGAAGAGCTTCATACTGTATGATTTATTTTAAATACTTACTTAAATTAACTCACGATTAGTGGAATTATTCAAGGCTTAATTTGAAATTGAATATCGTACTGTACGAATACATTCTTACAATATGATGAACAGAGACAAATTCTGATCATCCCGAAGATTGTCCTGGACGATCCTTTATTTTTTTCCTAATCGTATAGTACGATGTATATCATACTAGATGATGAACAGAGATGACATTTGATCGTCTCGGAATTTATCCTGGACGATGCCTTTATTTTGATCATTCATACTGGATGATATATATCGTACAATACGATGAACTGAGATGATATTTGATCGTCCCAGCTATCATCCTGCTCAATCAGTTATATTGAGGATCATATCGTACGATTTATTATCGTATTGTATGAGTTATTTTGAACTGTTCGTACACATTTGTACCAGGATGAAGCCTGTTTATACATATCGTACTGTACGATGAAGAATCATACTCTACGATTATAATGGCTACTTTGCAAATTCAGGGATTTTGGAGCCCATTTTAATGTGTCAAAATTATCATATTTTGAGAGAGAGAGAGAGAGAGAGAGAGAGAGAGAGAGAGATAGAAGAGGAGAACGTGATTAGAGAGGAAATCCTTGTGAGAGCTCTTGAGAAGTTTTGTGGGGTTGAGAGAGGAAGGAGAAGGTGAGCTTGGTGAGGGAGAAGAGGTGTGAGGGAGATCACATGGTTGCTCCGATCTTGCTGCATCTTGCTCCTCCTATGGCCTGGGAAGAACTTGTGGGAGGCTCCCTAAGGGGGAGACTCTTCTGCATCTGTGACCTCGAAGGTACTCTGCCTTCTCCAGAAGGGAGAAAAATGAGAAGGTTCTCTGCCGTCACCAGGAGGGTGAAAACAATGCTTGGCACTCTGCCATATCGGGTTGGTGAAAGGGAGTATTGTAAGGGCTTCTACGCCTTGCCGAGGGGGAAAAAGGAGAGCTATATTTTTATAGTGAAATTCCTGGAGCGGAGGACTCCGGGGAGTGGACGTAGGTCATGGTTTGACCGAACCACTATAAAATTCTGGTGTGTTTTTTCCTTATTACAACTTACTTTTTCATGCACTTGATTCTCATATTATTTGCTTGGTAATATTTGTGGAAGAAAAGTATTGTATTGTTGCACGTTGAGATCAATCACTTGACTTCGTAGTAGTTTAAATTTTCGTGTTAAAAATTTAAAAACATCAAAAATATTAGAACTTCTGCTTAGGTTTTAATTGTTGCTAGAACGTTTTCACAATTCACCCCCCTCTTATCCTTCTACTTATTTTAGAATACCATTCCAGAGTATTACGATTACCGTTTTTAGCCATGGATCAAAATTCAAAAAGTTTTCAAATTTTGTTTTTATGAATCCGGCTCTGATACCACTTGAAAGTTCATTAGGGATGTTAAGCCCTTATGAACTAGCCTAAGGTTAACCAAGAGGGGGGGTGAATTGGTATTTTAAAAATTATTTTGAATCAAAACACAATCACAAACCAAAATCACCATAATGAAAAATTAAAGTGCGGAAGAAATAAATGCAGTAGATTAATAAGAAAAGAACACAGAAATTTATAATGGTTCGGTCAACTCGACCTACGTCCACTCTTCAGAGGTGCCCTCCAGGTATTGTACTAAACACCGTAACTCTCCTTTTCCCCCACAACATGGCGGAGAAGCCGTCACAAAAACTCCTTTCCGCCAACCCCGGTGAGGTAGAGAATCCAACACTTTTTGCTTCCTCTTAAAGTCGGTAGAGAACCTTGATCGATTGCAGAAGAAGACCTCTTTCAACCCTCCAAGGACAAGAGTCTCTAGTGAAAGAACAAGAAGGGGAGTAATGCTTGGAGAAACCCTTGTGAAACTCCCTCATAAGCTCCCCCTCATAAAATCCTCTCTCTCCCTCTCCTCTAGGCTTTCTCAGGTCAAGACAATAACAAAAGATTACCTCTAAGGTAGAGCAAGAGATCTTAAATAGAAGATCTTCGAAATAGCTCTTATTTTATATAAACCGACTTTATCGTCCAAGCCAATAGGGTTATAAGCCTGGCCGATTAGCGTAAATTTTGCTCAATCAGCCCGGTCGGTTTGGGACGATTAGAGTAATTTTGGTCACATCTTCCAAGATGATAGAATATTGTTCTGGCTGATTGGTTTAGATTCAAGGAAAATTATCCTGAACTTCACCCTAAAAAGAAGTACGTCGATGTCAATCATCCACATCATCATCCCGACCGATCCTACGATCAGCTCGGCCGATGTGATCGTGCAATCAGGCTTTATTGCTTTCCTTAATTACCATATTAATTTAGGCATAATTATGTTACATCATCCAGGCCGATAGGATATCATCCTAGATGATGTCCTAAAATAAAGAATACCTAAATAGATCATGGCGGTTGATTTTTTCTGATTTGATCCTATTGAACTAGCCGATACAATATTGTCCAGGTCGATTGGCTTAATGACAGCTGCCTTAACCATGTTTCCCTGATTAGGGTTTCTATTTTTGAACCGATCGTCCAGGCTGATATAAATATTGGCCCGGCTGATGTTACCAAAAATAGTAAACTCTAAGAAATAGTCAGAAATTCTCTCAAGGTGTGTGTGTACAAGGTTACTTAGCATTAGGAGCCACATATTTTACAATTGACTCAAGAAAAGAAAAAGTGTACAAAGTGACTCGGACTTAGTCTACCCAAACTTGAGCTACTTCCAATTGACGTCTGATCTTGTGGATCTGAAATGTTAGTAGGCAAGGCAGTCATAGAGAAACAAGAGTGTTTGCTATCATCCAAATCGTAATACATAGATTTGCAACATGGACATCATATCTATGAAAGTAACTTTATACAGTACAAATAGTACTTAGAAAATTTTTAGGTGTGATTTGATTAACTGCTTTTTGGAGGAATGCTCAAGTCAAATCATTCCATACTATCCAAAATTATACAGTACGATTAGTTTTAAAAAATTACAAATTTTTATACTCCACTAGTGTTTGTTTATATGGCTACCCAAATAAAATCACACTCTCTTAAACTCAAGAAAAAATAATAAAACTATATATTTCAAATATAATAAAACTCCTACATAATCTATCTTGATGTCTTTAGTAATCTTGAGTATGATATCCCTGAAACATTTGTACACATAAACAACAAAAGCAGTATTTCCAATACATGTTAGGAGAAAATAGTAATCAATATAATATTGTTTTAGAATCATAAAAAATACACATGATATAAAAACATAGTTATGAAAACTAAGTTGCAACAAAAGAAATGAACTTTTGTTGTTTGATGCTAAAATAGAAAGAACCCTTTTAATACTTCAAAAAAACTAAAAAGATAGGGAAGATGGCTAAACTTGTATTATATCAAGATTAATCTAAACTTCTCAAGTATTATGTTATCCCTTTAGTAAAAAGAATTCATCAGATTTATAATAGACCTACAAACCAAGCTAATAATTTGAATTAAAATTTAACATAATTTAATTGATTTAAAATTCTTAGTTTAGGGAACGCTGGCTGAAGATCCCAATTTACACTTAGCTAGGTTCTTATAGAATTATGCAACATTTAAGTATAATGGTTTTAATAATGATGTTATTAGACTTAAGTTGTTCACATTTTCTCTCATAGATAAAGCTAAGATATCGTTGAATTAATTACCCCTAGGCTCTGTAACCATTTGGAATGAGTTGGCTCATAAACTTTGTGCTAAGTACTACTCACCTTTAAAGACTGCTAAACATAGAATGATATCACCTATTTTTCTTAGTCTGAAGGAGAACCAATTTATGAGAGTTATGAGAGATTTAAGGAAATGCTTATGAAATGCCCTCACCATGCTTTACTTGACTAGCTGGTTATTCAAATATTTCATAATAAATTGATAAGATATTTTTGAGCAATAATAGATACTTCAACTTGAGGAGCATTAATGTCTAAGCCAATTTAGGAAGCATATGAGTTAATAGAGGAAATAGCTACTAATAATTTCTAGTGGCCTGTTGAAAGGGTAAATACTAAGAGAGAAGTAGGAGCACATGAATATGATACTTTGTCAATTTTGACTAAACAAGTTCTGATAATTTCTAGGAAATTAAAAATTTTAAAAGTAAAAATTAGGACAAATGGGTATAATAATATCAATATAAATCCCAGAAATTTGAGCGCGATAGCATTGTGTCATTTAGTGTGGTAGTATTATCACTCAGACTTTAAACAATTTCATAATTACAGGAATGGAATATATCCTTGAAAAATATTATTATCCAACTAGGAATCACACTACATAATCAATCAAATGCTCATAAAAAATTAAAGATCTAAAAACTTTCTAGGTTAACTAATCATCAAAAGTTGGAAGAAAAATGTTATAATATCAATTTAAAAAAGAGGGAAAGATTTGGGAGTTTACAAGAAAGATAAAGATCTAGCTCTAAAAAATGTTAGTGAACTTAACTAAACAACCTGACTATATAAGAGAACTTGAAAAATTAATTAGGAAGATTATAGAGAGACCAACACCACCTTTTTCGAAAAGGTTTATCAAACTAAATACTATCAAATAATTCTCAAAGTTTTTAGAAGTACTAAAAATTTTAACCATTGAGATAACCTTCTCTGAAGCTTTAGAAAAAATGCCTACTAACCCAAAATTTATAAAATATATTTTGAATAAGAAATGGAAGCTTAGGGAATTTGAAACTGTAGCATTAACTGAAAAGTGTAGTGCTATAATTCAAAAGAAACTTCCAAAAAACTTAAAGATTCTAGAAGTTTTACCATTCCTTAAACTATTGGTGAAAGATTTTGTGTGAGAGCTTTATGTGATTTAGGTTCTAGTACCAACCTCATATCATTTTGTATTTTTAAAGATTAGATATATGATAGGTTCAATCAACTTCTATCATGCTATAGTTAGATGATAAATCTTTCACTTATCTAAAAGGGGTAATAGAGGTTATTTTGACAAAGTGGATAAACTCATTCTCCATGTTGATTTTATTATATGGAAGAAGAAAGGAAAATACCTGTCATTTTAGGAAGACCTTTTTTAGCAACAGGGAAAACCATGATAAATGATCAAATGGATGAATTAACTATGAGGGTTCAAGATTAGAAGGTTACAATCAATGTGTTTATATTTATTAAATTCTTTAAAGAAGAATAAAGAATGCTTTAAGGTGGATTTGGAAGATGATATAGAAGGTAGTCTAAAGGAAGAATTATTGAAAAAGAGAATTTTTGGAATATGAAGAAGATGAAAGGTATAAAAATATGTTAGGGAAAACTCTTGTAATAAAGGAAGGGAATGAAAGTCTGATCATTGAAAATTTTGAACAATTAAAGACTTCCTCTACTAAAAAATATTTAAAATCATCCAAATGAAGAGGCCCCTAAATTAGAACTTAATATTTTTCCTAGTTATCTTAGGTATGCCTTTTTGGGTAATAATTATGTTCTTCCTAAAATTATTTCTTCAAATTTAGAACAACATCAAGAAAGCGAATTAATTAGGTTTTGAAGTAAATTTAGAAGAGTTTTTGGTTAGACAATTACTAACATTAAGGGGATTAGTTTATCAATTTGTATGCATAAAATTTAAATGTAAGCTAATTTGATAGCAAAAACCAAATCCTCAAAGTAGACATAACCCTTATATAAAATTTGTTGTTAAGAAATAAATTCTCAAATGGCTTGATACTGGGATTATTTACCTTATTTTTTATAGTTCTTGAGTGAACCCTTTTCATTATGTTCTTAAAAAATGGATTATTGGAAATTAATTAAAACAACTATATAATATCATTTTTCTATTGACTTTGGTTGATAAGATGTTATATAGATTGTCAGGGCATTCATTTTATTAGTTTCTAGATGAATATTCTAGATATCATCAAATTCTTATTGCACCTGAGGATCAGGATAAGACTACCTTTACTAGTCATTTTGGAACATTTGCTTTTAGAAGAATGTCCTTTGGTCTTTATAATCCTCCTGCTACTTTTTAAAGATATATGATGACAATCAATTTAAACATAATTGAGGAGTTCATTAAAATATTCATTGATGAATTCTCTATATTTGGTTATATATTTGATTCTTATCTTAAGAATTTAACCTCTATTTTAAAAATATGTGTAGAAATGAATTTAGTATTAAATTGAGAAAAGTACCAATTTATTATAACTGAAGGCATTATTTTAGAGAGAGAAATTCCCATTTTCTAGAGAGAGAATTTTTGAATTTGCAGTTTGGCAGGTTAGTCAGCAATGCCTCCTACGACGTGGACAACCTCTCTGGGTGGCCGGACTATTAGTAATTCTAAATCTCTGTTGGCTTCTTTCTCTAGTTCAAGTTGATCAGAGGATTCCATTGGTTTTCAAGAGGGGTTAATCAAGAATGGGCCGGTGATTATTAAAGAACCTTATATGGTGCCGGTTCTCATCATTCCTCTAGTTATGGGTAAGGGGAAACAAATTGTTGAGTTTGAGATTCCCAACATTCCTCGTCCAGTAGGTACTTTCAAACTAAATGATTGTGAAGTATCATCGGCTTCTGGTATGGATTTAATTGTGAATAGATTTGGGAATACTATGCCAAGCATTAATCTAAATTTTGAAGGAGTGACTTTAGGCCATTTCATTATAGATGGTAGGTCAGATGTTTGTGATGTGGTGCAATAGGAGAATTATAACACTAAACTTTAGGGTTTTAAGGGAGTTGTTGTTCCCAGTGTTTCAAAGGGATTTAATGCTTTGTTGAAGAAGCCTCAAATTAAAATAAACCTTCCTAGAAATGAATCTTTTCTTACTAATGACAGGATAGAAGTTAAATTTCATAACCCAAATGTGATTGCAAACTCTAAGGAACTTCAATTTACTGTTGTTTTCAAGGTCTTTGGAAAGGATGTTCCAGTTCATTTGGTGGCAGAAGAGTTAAAAAGGAAATGGTCTTCTTTTGGAAAATTCTATATCACTGTTCTTGGCATGGGATGGGTTTTATGTTCTTTTTTCTCCTTGGAGGCAATGGAAAATGTCCTATCAGGAGGTCCTTGGATTGTTAATAGACATATATTTGGTCTTGATAAATTGAGTTCTAAATTTGATCCTTCATCTTTAAGAGGACTATCTTCACCGGTGTGGGTAAGGATGCCTAATCTTCCTCTTTATAGTTGGGATGATATAAATGCAGCCAGAATTGCATCCTTATTGGGTACTCCTCTTATGTTAGACAAAAACATGTTTCAAATGGGGAAGGAGGAAGTTTGCAAGGGTTTGTGTCCATATGGAGCTTGACATGAAATTGCCTTTAGGGTTTGGGTTGAAGGATTGGAAGGTCATTTTTTCCAGAACGTGGAGTATGAAAAGATTTCTTCATTCTGTTACAAATGTAGGAAGATTGGTCATTTGGATTTTTCTTGTTCTATGAAGGAAGCAGTTGGTGGAGAAACTACTAAGTAAAATGTGGCCATTCCAAAGGGAATTCTTGGGAATTTATTTTTAGTGATAAGGAAAAGGCTCAGTAGGTTGATGATTTTAATAAAGACTAAGCATATGGACCATGGGTTCATGTCAATTATAGGAAGAAAAGGAAGGCTTGGAAGGCTCCTAAGAAGAACATTTATGTACCTAAATCTTCAATGGTTCATAAATCTTCTTATCCTCAAGAATATTCAAATGTCAAGGCTAGAAAGGAGGAAACCGTGGGCAAGAAAATTGAATTATAAAACAGTTCTGTTGATCCTGATTCAATTTGCAATATGTCAAATGTATCTGAAGATATAAAATGTGTGAATATTTCTGTGGTATAGAAATTGCCATTGGGGATTAACATGACTGATCTTTCTTCTGAAGGGATGGATAACAACAAGTTCAAGTTGATGAGTTCTTTAGTGAGGATGGAAAAGAAGTTGTAAAAGCTATGGACCCATTGTTGGATGGGGAATTTATAGAAGAAGGTGAAATTGTTACTCTTGATGTCAATGAAACTGTTGTTGGATTTGCTTAAGAGGCAGTTGTCTCTGGTGCCATGGTAAAGGCTAAAATTCATGTTCAGGAAGTTGTTTTTTCTACTACCAGGAATGAGGTCTCTGTTTTTGAGGTTCCAGTTTCTATTGATCTAGAGATGTTTAAATCTACTTCTGCAAGTTCAAAACCAAAATTGTTAGAGGAGTTGAAGTTTCTTGGACCATTGGATCATTCATTGAAAAGCAGGAAGTTGGAAGGTTTAACAAAGAGTAGGAGTGGGGGTCCTTCCCTCTTTGTGAACAAATGAGTTCCATAGCTTTTTGGAATTATAGAAGGGAAAATAAGAAGGAAGCCTCTCAGTATTTAAAATAAATTGTGAAAGATTAGGAAATCTTTTTATTAGCATTATGGAGACTAAGATCTCTTCTATTGGTATGGGGGATATTTGGGAATATCTGGGTAAGGATTGGAATTTCTTCTTTTACCCCTCTAATGGGATGTCAAGTGGAATCATGGTTCTATGGAATTCAAAAATGGTTTCTTTCTCTATATAGTTCTCCTAAATGTGTCATAGGGATTTGTATTGTATCAAAGATAGAAGCACTTGGGCCATATCTACAATTTACGGCAGCAAAGATGTGTACAATAGAACAATACTATAAGAAAGTTTGGAAAGGAATTCTAGCTCTACTCTTCCCTCGATTATTGGAGGGGATTTTAACTGTATATTGTCTCAAGAGGAAAAGAGGGGTGGAAAGAAATTTAAATTTTCTATTGGCCCTCACGATATGAAATCAATTATGAATAGTAATGATTTCCATGATATAGTCTTGGTTGGCCCTAAGTATACATGGTGTAATAATTAAGGGGGCAAAAGTGCTTGTATTTTGGAGAGATTAGATAGATGTTAATTAAACTCCAAGGCCCTTCAACTTATTCAGCAAGTTTTATTGAGTCATTTAGCGAGAATTGCTTATGATCATTGTTCTATAGTGTCGAAAGTCTTTAATTCTAGTTTGCATAAGAGCAGGTCTCTTAGATTTGAGGATGTTTGGGTTTCCTTCTAGCCGCTGCAGCGGTTGTGCGGACGTCTTGGGCTAAAGTAGTGGCTGGTAATCCCATGGAAGTTCTAAACCAAAAATTTGGAAGAGTGTTAAGAGCTATATGTTTTTGCATTAAAGCTAAAGTTCAAGATTTAAATGGCTTGAAGGTTAAACTAAAATTGGAAATTTCAAACCTACAGATATAAGAATCTAATAACGGCTATTTATCTGAGGATAAGCTCTTTGTTTTAAAGTCCAAAGTCATTGAATTTAACACAACATTGGCTTGGTTAAACACTTGGTGGAGGCAAAGATCAAAGATAAAATTGTTAGGAGATGGGGATAAAAATTCAAAATTCTTTCATGTAGTTGTGAATGGAAGAAGAAATTCGAATCACATCAACTAAGTGTAGGATGGAAGGGGTAATTTTGTTGATGATCAAAATGGTAATGAAAATATCTATTTCACGTTTTTCTGTAACAAATGGAGAGAAAGGGTGGGTTTCGTGAGAGGTTGGCCCCCATTTATGTACAAGTTATATCATGAAGATTGTACTCTCTTGGATGCAGATATTCCTTTTCAAGAAGTGGAAGCTGTGATTAATTGCTTAGGTAAGAATATTTCTCCAGGCATTGATGGCATCACATATTCATTTTTTAAAACTTATTGGAGTACTATTAGTCAGGATGTTTGGCTTGTTATTTCCCTTTTTTTTTAACTCAGGAAAAATGTGTTCCAAATGGAAGGATACACTTGTTATCTTTATCCCAAGGTACCAAATCTAGTTCTTCCTTCCCATTTCAATTCAATTAGTTTATGTTTATATATTTATAAGGTGGTGGCAAAGATTTTACTGAATAAACTTATGATGGTTATTCATAAACTAATTTCGGAAGTTCAAGTTGCTTTCATAAAAGGGAGAACAATTTCAGTTAATATTCTCTTAGTCCAAGAGCATTTTGATAAATTTAGATACTCTAAGTCTAAAAAGGGTTTCATGGAAATTAAAATCGATATGGAGCAAGCTTATGATAGCATGGCTTGGTTAACTTTTAACCAAGTTTTGGAATCTTTTGGTTTCCCTGGTTGGTTTTCTATGCTTGTGATGGATTGTGTTGTTGATCCTCGGTTCTCTATTCTTATCAATTGCAATAGAACGGATTGGATTGAAGCTAAAAGCAGAATCAGGTATGGATGTCCTCTCTCTCTCCATATCTTTTTATTCTTTGTTCTTAGTTATTATCAAATGCTTTCAATTTTTTTGGAAGTCAGTTGGAAAACAAAGCTGCTCTGAATGCTCCTAAAATCAGCTGTTTAATACATGTTGATGATATCTTGATGATTTTTGAAGCTAAAGGTATTTTTTTTAAGAGAATCAGGAATATTATTATATAATACTATCGATGGACAGGGCAGGTGGTTAACATTCAAAAATCTAGTGTGAGTTTGGGGAAATTAGTTAATCTGAAGAATAGAAAGAATATTTTGAACCTGCCAAAGTTTAGGGAGGTTAAAGAGATGGTTTATTTGAGCATTAAAATGTCTCTTAAAAGGTTGAATGCTACGAATTTTTTTTTCATTCTGGAGAATACTTTTAGCAAATTGAGTGTATGGGGAAAGAATCATATGTCGTTTGCAGGGAAAATTGTTTTGTTAAGATCAATTATATTATCTTTACCTGATTACTTTGCTTCGCATACTACAGTACCTATTAGTGTATTGAGATCAATTGATAAGATGTGTAGGGATTTTTTTTGGAACAAACAAGGAAGTAACCATTGATTACATTATGTTGCTTGGGACGAACTTTGCAAGCCGATGGAGCTAGGTGGTCATGGGCTACATTCAGCAGAATTTATTATTTGTCCTCTTCGAGTAAAGTTTGCTTGGAATTTTGTAAATTATCTTGATTCTCTTCTAAATAGAACATTGAAAGCCAAATATGGTGAATTCAGGGTGTTGATCACCGGAGGTATAGATCCAATACTTGCAAGGTTATTTCTAGCGGGATGACAACACTCCAGCTGGTGGTTAGGTGGAAATTGGCTACAGGTTCTTCTATAAATATACTTAAGGATGTGTTGATTCTAGATAAGAACTTGGAAAGGTGGCCAAAATTTATAGCTATTTTGGATGAGGATTTACCTTCTATTGATGCATTCAATGTTGGGGGATGTTGGAATATTGTTGAGCCTCATAAATGGTTTGGGCCTAGCTTAGTTGATGTTATTGTTCAGGTTATAATATATCCAGAAATTACACATGATAAGATGGTATTAATACAAAATTTTTCTAGAAAGTCTATCTCTTCTTCAATTATCAAAACCAGATGGATGAATAGGGAATCAACTCTTTATGGGAGTTGGTTGAAAAAACTGCACTTATCTCCCAAGGTAGACTATTTTTGGTGGCATATTTTGAGAATGCTATTCCCACAATTGATTTTTTAATGAATAGAAGATTTCCAAAGGATAATTATTTCCCAAGGGGTTGATAGGGGTGGAAAATTTGGATAATGTGGTATCAGGGTGCGATATAATACAACAAGTTGTGAAGCTGTTGAATAGTTTGTATTTATCATGCCTATTTTCTCAACATTCGTGGAATGCAGTAAAGCATTGGAAGCTTTATCAGTAAGCAATTTATTCATGGGTAACCTTTACTGTAATCTGATTTATATAATATGGGGCAGCAAGAATTAATGGAAGTATGGAGATAAGGAGTTTGGCTTGTGCTATATTGCTTCAGGATCCATTAGTATGGCCTATATTTCTTTAAACTTTAATCTTTATTTGGATCACTAGGGTGCTAGCCAGCTTAGGATGTCTTTGAATTTTTGGCACCCTCCTCCTCCTTAATAGATTAAAGTTAACTTTGATGCAGTCCTGTTATTGGCTAATCTAGTTGCTATTTGAGGTGTTTTTAGGGACCACAAGGGCGGTTCTTAGCTGCTTTCAAGTACAAATGTATTCATTGGGATGTTGGACTTCTGAAACTGTTTACATTTAGAGCTTTAAAGAAGAGAGTAATGGATTGGATGATGATGGCTAAAGCTTTAATAGTTGAAGGGGATAACTATAATGTCACAAAGTATCTATAATACTCAACTAAAAAGGCTGCTTTGGGTGTTCATCAGGAAGGCGTGGAGGACTTATCCTTTCTTAAAGACTTTAGTTTTCTATTGTTCAAATTCATTTCTAGGAATTGAAAAAAGTTAGCTGATTGTTGTGCTAACTTTGCTTTAAATAGTGATTTATTCTAGGATGTTCTTGATTTTGATAAGCTACCTCCACAATTTCTTATTTTACTTAAGGAGGAGAGTGATAGATGATCTATCACTTAGTTCTTTTTATTATGTTTCTTCTTTTCTTTTAATGATATTGGCAATCTTCAAAAAAAAAGAAGGCATTGTTTTCTAGCATAAGATTTCTAAAAAAAGATTGGAGGTAGACATTGCAAAACACTAGGTTATAGAAAAATTACATCCATCCAACTCTGCTAAAGGCATTAGGAGTTCCTTTGGTCATGCATGATTTAATAGGAGATTTATTAAGGTCTTCTCTAGAATTTCTAAATTATTATGTCAATTATTGGATAAGGATGTTCCTTTTGTATTTAATTCTATTTGACTTGAAGACTTTAATACTTTAAAATAACACTTGAATATTACCCCAATTATTATTTCTCCTTATTGATCTTTACCATTTATAAGGATGTGTGATACCAATGTATTATTGTATGTGCAGTTTTGGGATAAAAGAGAGATATGAAATTCCATGTCATTTTTTATGGTAGCAAAACTTTAAATTCTACATACTATAATTATACAACTATTGAAAAATAATTATTATATATTATTTTTACTTTTTTAAAATTTGAATCATACTTTATTGGCACTAAAGTATTTATTAATACTGATAATTCTATAATAAAAGATATTATGACAAAGAAAGTTGTTAAACCTAGATTGGTTATGTGAATTCTTCAATTACAAGAATTAGATGTGGAAATTTTTGATAGAAAGGGTATAGAAAATCAAATTGCTAATCATCTTTTGACACTTACTATAAGAAAGCATGTAATATATGAGAGTGAAATTAATGAAAACTTTTCGGATGAACAAATATTTTCTCTTCATTTGAATAAAGAACGTTGGTATTCTGACATTGGTAATTTTATTGTTAATAGTATACTTGATTTTAATTTATCTCCAATTCAGAAGGCAAAGTTCATGTATGATACTAGTTTTATTTTTTGGATGAAACTTATTTATTTAAATCTTGTAATGATCAAATTATGAGAGCATGTATCCCTAAAGAAGAAATAGAGCCAATCATTAAGGAGTGTCATGATTCTTATTATATGGGCTTCTAAAATCCTACAATTTGGACTTTTTAGCCTACTTTATTCAAGGAAGTAAATAAATACATTAAAAATTTTAATTATTATTTAGAGTGAGAAATATTTCAAAAATAAATGAAATGCCTTTGAGCTATATTTAGGAAAAGAAATATTTGATGTTTGGAGATTGGGTTTAATGAGACCAGTTGTGCCATCATGGAAATCAATATATTCTTATTGTTGTAGATTATGTTCAAAGTGCAATGAAGGTGTGGAAACCTCTAAAACTGATGCTTAATTTATAATCATGTTTTTTAAGAAAAATATTCTTTCTAGGTTTGCAATGGAAAGAGTTTTAATCAGTGATGGTGGAAGTCATTTTTGAAATAAAATAATAAAAATAATTTTAATAAAACATTGTATTTATCATAAGATAATTACTGCGTATCATCTCTAAATTAGTGGTCAAACGAAAATTAGCAATAGTGATATTAAATGAATTTTGGAAAAAATAGTCAATTCTAATTGGAAGAATTGAGCAATTAAATTAGAAGATGCATTATAGGCCTATAAACCCTCTTTTAAAACTCTTATTGGCATAAATTAATATTTTGGAAAAGCTTACCACCATCCTGTGGAACATGAGAACAAGGCATTCTAGGGAATTAAAGAATTTAATTCCAATTTTAAAGGTATGAAAGATAAGGGGTTAATACAATTAAGTAAATTTGAAGAAATCCAAAATGAAGCCTATTAAAATTTAAGTGTATAGAAAAAGTTAAAGAAAAGGAATGATAGTAAACTTCTTAAAAAGAATTCACTCTTAGACAAGATGCTTTACTTTTTAATTCCAAACTTAAGCTTTTTTCTACGAAATTTAAAATCCAGATGGTGTGCACCTTTTAGTGTTCATAAATATTTTCCTATGGAATTGTGAAAATTGAGGATAACAAAAACATGAACTTTTTTTAAAGTGAATGGTCACAAAATGAAACCTTTTTAAATGGAGACATTAATTGATTTCAAAATATAACTAAATTGGTTCATCTTAAAAAAAATTAATGGTATAGTTTGGCTTAAGACTAAAACTTAATGCTTATGGGAGGAAACTTACTTTTGTGTTTAGTGAGCTAAATGTGATGTTTTAGGGTGGTGCTTATATTATAGAACAAGTTATCTTTATGTTGTACTATATTGTATCATATATTATAGGCTTTTTTATCACTCATATGAAAAAATGTGTTTTTTGTTAGTGTTTATTTTATTATTATTTACATATTATTAATTTTTTTATGCTTATATTTATATCTTCCAACTATTCATCTACATTCTTATTATTTAACTAACCCTAATGAAAATATTAATTAAAAATTATGTAAAATTAGGATAATAATAAAACCCTAGATCATACTTTAAAACATTGATTTATACTTGAGGAATTGGAAAAACTATAACTTCCAAACTTAGATCATTCAAGTTATTGAATTAACTTGAATTTATTAGTTATACATGTATACCATGACCTTTGAAGTAAAAGATTAATAAATAGGGTTAAAGAATATATATATGCGTAGATTAAAATTGAAAACCATAGATAAAGAAAATTTAGAATTTGTGAATCTATTAAATCCATTCATTAAACTCATTAAGATTATAAGAAGATTTTATGCAAAACTTATATATGAAATCATTAACTATATACTCACAAAAGTAAAAAAAAATGTTGCTGAAAAGAGTTCTAAATGGAAAATAATAGAAGAAAAAGAAAAATAGTACATTCAAAATTTGGTGTAACTTAAAAGTTTAGAATTTAATTGAAATCTTATACTTAAATTCAAGAAGAACAAGATTAGAGAACTAAACAAGCTTTGAACATACTTCAACGGCTCTCTGTTTCTCTACTTTGAGGCGACTCTGAGGCAATTTTGGGCTTCCTCTTTCATTTCTATTTTTCTTTGTTTTTTGGCTGTTCTTTCTTACTTTCCAATTCTTTGTAGTGGTTTTTTCCTATTTACTTCTCCTCTTTATTTGTCTTCTTATTTATTTCTCATTATGTTTCACTCTGGTATGATAGTGTTTTACAATTTTTTTGGGAGATGTCGATGTCGTTGTCATCTATCCCTCAACCACCACTTTCGAATGGCAAATACCACTCTTTTATGGAAGTGTTAGCTAGTTCTTCATCTTCATCTGCCAAACTTTGCTTTGTGCATTCATCCTTCAAAGGGTGTCCAACCTTGTTGCTCAATGATTATGTGGTTTCTTTACTTGCTGCTTCATTTGTGCTTACTCTTTTGGGGAAGTTCATGCTTAATCGCCTAATTTAGATGTCATTTAAAAGTTCTTCTTGAATCTAAAATTATTTGGATAGTTTTCAGGTTGGTCTATTGGACCCCAGGAGTATAATAATTTAACTGTGTAATGATTTGGACTATAGCCATATATGTTCTAGGAGGTCATATTATATATAGGGCTGTCAAATAAGATTGATTAAATGGTCTCTGGACTATGGTGTGCATGAAGGATCCCCCATAACCCCGATTTGGATTTCCTTTCTTAATATCCTCTTACATTTTTTTTAATTCTCAAATTTTATTTGGTTTGGCCTCTATTTTCAGTAAATGGTTAAAAATAGATCAAGCTACAACATCCATTTCTTGGTTGTCTGTAGCTCATGTTAGTTGAACTGGACATATCAAAGAAGCATCCTACTGAGGTTTGGATTGCTTTGAAACTTATTGGCTATTTTCAAAAAGTTGAATTTGAAAATTTACCTATTTTCAGTTCTCATTATAAGATGTGTGGCCATGGTTTATCTTCTTGTTATAAATTACACCCACATCTACGGAAGGCTATGGAGACTACTAATCCATCCCATATTAGTGAATTAAATTTAGTTGAAATGGTTTCTATTATTCCTAATCATGTTGCTAATTTGGTTAATTCTTCTCAAGTGCTAGATCATATTAATTGTTCCTTAAACTTGGATTTGATTCAGGTGGAACTGAATCCTATTATCGTGGAGGAGTTGGTTAAAGGATAAGAAGCTAATCCTAACTCTATCTCTTCTATAGCAATTGATTCCCATAATGTGACTGGCCAAAATGTTGTGGCTAATCTAAATAATGCCTCTATCTCTGTTGAGCCTCTTTTGGAGGATAAATTGGTTAATAATATTATTATGGAGGAGGATATTGTGCAACTTGATGTTACTACTTAGGTTATTTCCCAAACCGAGGTTGAGAAGATAAGTGTTATTGATGTTCACAATGAAACCAATGTGGCTGGTAATGTGTTCTATGAGGAAAGAGAAATGCCTCTTTCTAAGGGGCATTCAGGTATGGCTAATGATAGTAATTTTCATTTACATGTTAATTATAATAGTGATGCTTTTATTGATAATGAGGATATAGATAAGTTGGATAAATGCTTTGCAAGAGATGATAATAATACTAGTTTTACCAAGGGTCATGGTAGGAGAGATAGAAAGCCAAAAGCTATTGTTATACAAACTCCTTGCTACACCCATTCACATACCTCTCATTAATATTATTTTTAAATTTAATGCTATTTTTTGGAATGTTAGGGGTGTTGGATGCTTTTCTTTAAACTCAAAGTGAAAAACCTATGTCGTATCTACAATATCCTGCTTCTTGTTTTTCTCGAGCCTCTTATCTCTTCTGATAAGCTACTTAGTACTACTACATTTTTTGGTTTTAAACATGCCTTAGTTAATGATGCTAATAAAATCTGGGTTTTTGGAAAGATTTTGTTGGGGTTGACATTATTGGTGATTTTAATCAAGTTATTCATTGTATTATTACGAGTTCTAATTTGTAATGTTATGATTATGTTGTTTATGTTGCTTCTTCTCGTGATATTAGAAAGATTTTATTGGACCAAATAATTAAATTTCATAGTATTTGTAATCTTCTTTGGCTTGTTGGAGGAGACTTAAATACCATTGCTAATTCTTCTGAGCGTATAGGGGGCTCTCTCCCTATCTATTTTTATATTGACTATTTAAATAACATGATTATGGATTATAACATTATTGATATTGGTTTCTCTAGCTATAATTTTACTTTGCACCATGGGCATTTATGACTAAGATTAGATCGGGTTTTATTTAATGACTTTTGGTTGAATTCTTTTTACTCTACTAATTTTGACCATCTTAGCAAGACCCTCTCTTATCACTCCAGTCTTCTCATTAAAATTAAGCCTAGATTGAGAGATTTTCCTTGTCAATGTAGATTTTAGAACATGTAGTTACTTCATGAGTCTTTTATGAAAGTGGTGAAGGATAACTAGCTTGCCCCTTTAAATTTGGATAATGTTATTTCTGGTATGTGTAGACTATGGTATAAGCTAAAAAGGCTTAAGTTTGTTCTTAATTGGTGGATTCATAATGTGTTTAAGAATCATTTTTCTAATATTTTAAATACAGAAGATAAAGTGAATTACTAGGAGACTCCATTCCAATTATTTCCTTCTGAAGCTAACTTTTGTCTTTTGAGAGACTCAAAAGATGGGCTTTATAAATTACAAGCACATGAGGAAATGTTAATGAAATAGAAAGCTACTGTTAAACATCTTGTTGAAGGTGACAACAATACAAAATATTTTTATGCCTTGGTTAAGTGGAAATGCATTATTCATTGCATTCAAAAATTAATCAAGTTAATGGTTCTGTTACTGAAGACAATACTGAAATTGCTAGCTTAGCTATTCAACATTTTTAGAATCATATGAATACAAATTTTATTCCTGCCACTATGGATAATCCTAATATTATTTCTTCCCTTATTTCTCATGATGATAATGTTTTCTTGTCCAAGCCCCCTTCTTTGGAGGAAGTTAAAGATATTAATTTTGATAAGAATTCTAAGTAGGTGGTTGGGCCTGATGGTTGCACTACCAAGTTTTCCTAGAAAACTTGGCCTATAATTGGTAATGATCTCTTTTATGTTGTTCTTCAGTTTTTTATGGTAATTCTATACCTAAATTTTTTTCTGCAACTTCTATTGTGCTTATTCCTAAGAATAATTCTACCACTTCTTGGAATGATTTTGAAGTTTTTAGTCTTTCCACCTTTTATTATAAACTAATCTCTAAAATTTTGATGAATTATTTAACTATTTTTTACCTAAGTTGATTTCTCCTTTTCGAATAGGTTTTGTCAAAGGTCGTGTCATTACTGATAACATCCTTTTGGCACAAAAATTTTGTCATGATTTGGATGCTAAAGTGAGAGGTGGTAATATGATTTTTAAGCTTGATATTGCTAAGGCTTATGATAATATCGCTTGGAATTTCCTCTATGATATTATGAAGTTATTTTGTTTTGATTTAAATTATCAATATCATTAAGATTTGTATTAAAAGCCCCTATTTTTTTCATTGTTAATGGTAGGTCTAATGGTTTTCTTAAGGCCTCTCATGGCCTGAGACAGGGTGATCCCACTCTTTTCATTATTGTGGCTGACTAACTTTCTAGAGGTCTTGCTAATCTCTTTCAGAAGTCTCCTAGCCTTTATTTTAAAACTTTAGTTGGTTTTATTCTTTAAGGATGATTTTATTATTTTTACTATTTCCTTTTTAAATAGGATTCATAAATTGTTGAGGGTTTTTCAACAAATTGAATTTGAAAGTGGCCTGGCACTTATTAAACATAAATATGGCTTTATTTCTACTAAGAAAGTTCCTTTGGATCGCATTGTGGCTACTAACAATTTAACTGGTTTCAATCATGTTTGTTTACCTTAAAAGAACCTTGGTGTGCCTCTTTATAAGGGTAGGAAGTAATCTTTTTTTTTTTATTTTTTAATTTTGGTTATGCAAAATAAACTTTTATCTTGGGATTCTAACTTTCTTAGTTTCGATGCTAGGTTAACTCTTCTTAAGGGTGTGCTTTGCTTTATCCCTATTTATAGCTTTCAAACTTTTCTTTCTACTCAGGATGTGTGTAACAGGATTGAAAAAATTATTAATAAATTCTTTTGGAAAGGGGCCAGTAGCAGTCTAAAACCCACTAATCTTCCTGGAGTAAATGCTATGGTATTTTTGATGAAGTAGCTTTGGGGTGTAAGTCATTGAAGGGTTTGGCATATTCATCTTCTTTTAAGTTATGGTATAATTTCCTTGCAAACTTAAGCCTTTCGGCTAAATTTATAAATTCTAAGAATTGTGGGGAGAAGCATCCCACCATGGGTTATTTTAGTAAAGGAAATTCTAAAGTTTGGCATCAACTTTGCAAAGTGAAATGGGTGGTTGAGCCATTTATTTTTTGGGGCCTTAGTGGTGGTAATACTTTCTTTTAGTAGGATCATTGGTTGGGAGGCCAATCCATTTATTTTATTATTAATACTTCTTCCAATAATTCTGTGAATGTTAATTATTTTTTCACTTATAATGGTTGGGATTTTGAGAAACTCTCTAATGTGTTACCTAATTTTAACACTCAACAAATTTTGTAGATCCCTTTAAATATGAATTCTCTTGATGATCAGCTTTGTGCCTTTAATAAAGTTGGTAATTTTACTTTAAAGCATGTCTGGCATTCCTTTAGAGATAAAAAGTAGGTTCCTAAGATTTTCAAAATGATATGGCATAAAAGTATTCCTTCTATGATTTATTTTTTTTTTGTTTTGGCACATTTTACATAATTTCATCTCTATGGATGACAATTTAATTAAACATAGTTTCATTCTTTCCTCTAAATGCCAATGTTGTTATCATATGGGCATTTTGCATCATGTCTTTATCACTGATCCTTGTGTTGTTAAGGCCTAAACTTATTTTGAGGATATTTTGCACTTAAATTGCTTTAATGCTAAGGTTTCTCTTAATGCTTTGCTTAATTACTGTTTTGTTAATTCTAAAGGTCATATCAGGAATGTTATTCCCTCTCTTATCTTTAAACTTTTATTATTGGATAGGAATAAGTCTCATTTTAATGGTGTGGTTATGAATCATCATGGGATTATTCAAAATGTTAAAGATAAAATTAAGGACCTTTTTTCTGCTAAGTTAATTTTTCTAAGAATTTTAAAAATTATCATATAGCTGCTGCTAACTTTGGGATTAATTTTTATGTCGATAATTGTCATAAGGTCGCCAGAAGTATCATTTGGTTCAAACCTCCTTATAATTTCTTTAAGTTAAATATGGATGTTGTTTAAACTAAGACTATGGTGAGCTTTGGTAGAGTCATCAGAGACTCCAATGGTAATTGCATTTTGGGTTTCGCTAGTCCTCGTTATAATTATGATGTTAATATTACTACCACTTTTGCTATCCTCTATGGTTTAAAGTTGTGTTTCTCTCTTGATTGCATTTGGAGTTTTGTTCTACTTATTTTTATCAGTCTTTTATTTTGAGAAATGATAAGATTTACTCGTCTTATTTGTTTTACAAGAGGAGGGAAATTCAGAATTTGCTAAGCATGCTTAGTTTCTCTTTTTCTACTATTGAGGTGGATGGTAATGCTTATGCTAGTGTTATAGAAAGGTGGGGCTATGGTTTGGATTCCATGAAGAATTTCTTTAGTTCTAATTTACCTCTTCATGTTAGGGGTCTTTTAAATATGGATAAGAGTAGTTTTCCATATGTTATTCCTTAAGGTGTTGGGTTGCTATTTTTTTGTTGAATGCGTGCTACTTTTTTATGGTTTTTCTTGGTTGGTTGGTGAATTTTCATATCAACCAGGTTACTTTTGTTAATTCCTTGCTTTTGTTGAAGCATTATTCTCCTAGGTACTTTTGCTTTTGCTGTTATGGGTTGGCCTCATGGTTTTGGCTAATTTAGAAGGTTTGGATGTTGCCTTATGGTTTCTACATTTTCTCTCATTTATTTTAGGAGTGTGCTACTAGGAACTGTGAGACCTTGTGGTTTTGTCTATTTCAAAATGGTTGGATGTTATACATTTGCTCTCATTTATATTCTGGGAGTGTGCTGATGTGAATTGTATGTTTCATGATGCATATGTGCAGATTTTTTGGTTTGGTTGCCTTGCTGGTTTGGAAGCCTTTCATGGGTCAATGGGTTATTTGCTTCCCTTTGTGTTGATCTGCCTACTATTTTATTTATGTTGGTGTAAGTTGAAGGAGGGTATTTTTTCCTTTGCTGCTCTGTCCTAGGCTTTTATTTTCTTGTAGCCTATTGCTAGTTTATCTACCTGCTATTTGAATTTCTTGATTAGGGCTTCCCCCTTTACTCTTGGTGGTTTGCTGATGTTGTTGGCTATTTGGATCAAGGATCCTCCAATTTTTTCTCTGGCTACTTGGCATAGGGTTATTAATATGATTCTTATGTTGTACTATCTGTTTCTCAATAGTGCCTTAAGAGACATTATACTCTTTGGTTGGGTTGTCTCAACTTTGGTGGTAATTTTGACATCCATTGGAGCTATAACAAGATTATGCTCTATTTTTATCGCTATTATTATTTTTTTATCAATTACCTTTTTTTGCAGAGTGCTTTCAATGCAGGTGATCATGCTGTTGAACTGCTCAGGAGGACTTTGGAGCTGAATGTTCTTTTTGTACCTTTATGGTTTTTGGGTGCTCTCTCTTGTGCACTGTACAATATACCTAGGTATATGTGTACTTTTTCTTAGAAGGGAACTCAAGCTTATAGGTTTTTTTTTGCCTTTATTTTTGTAAAGTAGTAGTGAGCATGAGTTCCCTTTAAGTACCATGCAATCAATTTTTTTATATAAATGTGTAGGCCCCCTCATGGGTTTCTCCTATAAAAAAAAAAGATTGGAGAACTAATACAAATAATGGTAAACTTATAAAAAATTTAATTTTAACTATAGACAAATCTAATCTTTAAGCTACATTATTTACTTAAAAAATTAAAAAGTCAATAATTAAATATATAACCTATAAATTCAAATTAAGTAATAATAAGAATGTCTTATTAGAATAATTAATTTGTATTTTTCCAAACACGAATTATAACCTTATTCATTTATATTATTTTTAGTCTGTGATGTATTTTCCTATATTTTAGTAATTTTAGAGTATTAATTTTTATTTTTGTTATTTAATTACTTAGAATTACAAATTTCTTTTTTTTTTCTTGAGGACAAGCAAGAGTATAAGCTAAATTGAATCTATAAGTTTACATTCCACATTATTTAAAGTTATTTTTAAGTAAAAATATGTTATTTTAGAAATTTCAATGCATGAAAAACTCAAAAATTAGCAAAAATTTCGAGTAACCTTTCAGTGCTATGGCATTTGATGAAACATCACTATTTTATTACCTTTAATACCACCGTGGCGCCAAATTCTAAATTTTGGCATCGAGTTCTCTATTTACTAGCAAAGTGATGGAAAGATAAGAAGCACCGCAACATTATCAATGTCGTGACAAAAATGGTTAGCTTGGCAGCATTGGATTTTCTATTTTTAAATGTCTCAGTGTAATAATGTTTCTTGCCATGATGCCATTTTTGCACTTAGGCACCACAACCTCCAATATTAACAACATCATTACATAGAAATTATAACTTCTAAGTGCCACGTTCTATTAGTGAAGATATGCAGTTGTTCGCCAAGTTACCATTCAACATCTCCAAGCTTCGTGGTGGTGAAAATGCTCCAATGCCAAGGTGCTAATTCTCTTCATAAGCATCGTGGTGCCATTATTTCAAGCGTCGTAGTGTTAGTTGCCATTTTTATGTTTTTTTATAAATAGTTATATGTTATACCAAAAGGGGACTTCAGTCACTTGTATATTTTTAATACTTTTTAGAGTACTTCTCTTATTCCCTTTTAGAATAAAATTTATGGGAGGTCGGGAAGTATAGGATACAAATACTTGGAGTGTATAGCCTATATTTTATGACAAAACTCTATAAGTTAAAGGGAGGAGTGTAGATGAAATACTTTGATCTTTTTTGGTGATATTACTCTCTTGTTTTTTTTATTCTTCCATGACATCAAACATCTAGCCTTTGTCTCACTAATTAGGGTTGGCTAAATGAATCTTTCTTCTCCATTGTGTCCTATTAAAAGTTAAACTCTCATTAAAATCTAATTATAAAAGATCATTTTAAATATTTTTTAACCAAGTATTTTTAGGTTTACCTCTACCTTTCTTAACATAAGTCAAATATAATACCTCTACACCAACATTTTAATGGTTTGAATATAAATGTTATTATCTCCTTTCTTTTCAAGAACTCTCCAAAGCTCTTCTCTTAGAACTTTGTCATATGCTTTTTCTAAGTAAAAAAATATCATATATAGATCCTTCTTAGTCTCTCTACATTTCTCCATCAAGCCTCTCAATAAATGTATGGCTTCTATAGTAGACCTACGTAGCATAAATCCAAATTGATTTTTAGAAACCTTAGTATAACACCTCAACCTATGCCCCATAACTCTCTCCCATAATCTTAAAGTATGACACATAAACTTAATTCCTCTATAATTCACACAATATTGTGCATCACTTTTATTCTTAAAAATAGAAATTAACACACTCAATCTCCACTTATCTAGCATTTTTTTAAGTTTTCAAAATAGTATTAAAAAGTTTAGTAAGCGAAGAAATCCCTTCACCTCCTAAGCATTTCCACACCTTCATTGGGTTGTCATCAGGTCCAACAGCTTTTCCACACCTCATTTTCTTTAAAGCCTCTCTAACTTTGCTTTTACTAATACGCCTATAAAAAAGGAAATCTTTAATTTTATTTATGGTGCTAAGGTTACTAAAGTCTATCATATTTTCACATTCTTCAATAAAAAGATTAGCAAAATATCTCATCCACCTTTGTTGAATTTCATCTTCTAAAAAAAGTATGTTTTTATCTCATACATAATACACTTCACATGATTTAAATCATTCTATATATATATATCATTAGTGTTTAATCTATTATATATATATCATTAAAAGCTAAGATTTTTGCATCGCATATTGCTTTCTTATATTCCTTATGTGCCTTTTTATATCTATCACATTTATCAAAAATTTTATATCTAAACCAACTTTTAAAATAAATCTCCTTATTTTTTATCTTTTCTTGCACATTTGGATTCCACCACCAACTATTTTTACTATCAGGAGCATTTAACTATGATACTCTAAGCACATCTTTTGCAATATTCTTAATATATCTAGTCACTTTTCCCATATAACATTCGCATCATCATGCACAAACAAAATGTTAAGATCTAAAATCTTACTCTCAAAAATATATTTTTTTAGTATTCTTTAAATATCCCCATCTTATTATAGAATATCATTTAAATTTATTTTTATTTTTGTTCCCTTTATCTTAAAGTCCAAAACTAAAAATCAATGTTAAGTACATAAATATTCAGACATAATAACTTTATAATCTTTATAATCTAAGTGATAAAAATTTCTTATAAGAAAATAATTAATACAAGTTTTACTATAACCATTTTTATAAGTGATGGGATGCTCATCTCTTTTTTTAAATAAGGTATTAGCAATTAAAAAATCATATGCTAAAGAAAAATCTAAAATAGCTTTATAACCTTATTTGTCGTTCCAATCCCATGGCCACCATGAATGCTTTTAAAATCTATCTCTCTACAAACATGTCCATTTAAATCTCCTTCAATAAAAACATTGTCATCAAGAGATATCTTTTGTATTAACTTTTTTAATTTATTCCAAAAATTTAAATTTGAACCTATATCCAAACTTACTTGAGGAGAAGAAGCACTTATAATATTAATTATCTTAGCATCAACCATAATCTTTGAAGCTATAATTCTATCACCAATTCTATAAATATTTATAACATTATCCATCACTCTTATCTATAATCACACCTACATAATTTTTAGTACGACTCCTACCCGAATTGCACATATTATCTTCTAATAATCTTTGTAAGGGAACCTATATTCCAAGTTCCTATCCTAATTATAGTATCATGGACTAGCTTCTTTTCCCACTTCTATCTTTGATGTGGGAACCCATGCCAATTTAACACTAAACCCACGCAGCAGTGCAACGACCCTTGAACAATTATCCCTATATTCAGGCCATACATTGTGTCGCTTCCAGCGAATGCCCTAGCATTAATATAATATTTTAAAGGAATCAAGTCATGATTATTTGAAAAGTTCTATACTAGATATCGACTGCCATTAATGCAACCCTCCACTTTTCTCATCCAGGATTTAGGATCTAGCAATGGAAGTGTTAATTTTTTTAATTCTTCCATTATTTTATTAAAAATGAGTTTACTTGATATTTATTCCATGTTTGGCTAGCTCTCTTATTTTAGATTGATGTTATGAAATATTATTGAGTACCAATGAAGACTCTTGTTCTATAAACTATTAAAAGATGTTTTTCAATATTATCCCACTCCTTTTCTAATGTTCATAGTGGCCATATGTGTAGTTAAAACTTAGTGTGTTGTATAAGCATGATGGAGGAATGCAAGAATAATATGGATTATTGAGATATGATGTTTTGTATGCCTAGGCATAGGATGTAAATTATTTTAGATTCTTAAGGAGCTATTATAACTATAGGAGGTCATCATATATCTTTAATTTTCATCTATAAAAGCTATCATGGAATACATGTGTTCCAAATCACATTACTTTGAATAGTCTCATTAGAAAATATATACAATATATACATATCAATCCAAAACACTTTAATTTATTGTATTAAATATTTTGTTATTTTATTTAGTGATAGAATCTACAAAAATATCATTTGTACTTAATTATTACATTTAGAGCATACAATAGTAGTTTGTTGCTTGTAAGCATATTTTCGTAATGGTTTGACAGTATACACTATTACATTATTACTTGAATCAACATGTATACTTATTTATATTAAGTTTGGTTTTGTTATTATTTATATCAAAGAAAACTTAAGCATTATATAAGGGTGTTAGAGCCCAAGATTTTAACACAACTCAGAAGTTCACTCCATAGCCACCATCAATATTTAATGAAGGGCTTCCTCCAATCTAGCACTTCATCTTCTAATGCTAAAACTATTTTCCATCTTGATCAGAGATTTTTTATTTATATATTCAGGATCTATGTATGACAGAACTTAGAAACCTTATACTTTTATTGAAATTAGATTTCCTTTAGGATAAGCTAAAGATTTAGCTATTTTTATGACAATTACTATAAAATTATATACAAGAAAATCTTGTTTAATGTTACATTCAAATTTTATTCAAGAAGATGCGTCATGTTTTGTTGATAAGGTACCTTATTTTCTCACTTTAATCACTAGATGTGAATCTTAAAAAACTTTAATTTCCTAAATTTTGTTTAGAATCATCAATTCTAATCCTGTTATTAGTGACTTATATTCTTCTTTATTTTTGCATAAGGTCTAACAAATTATAAGAGTAATACATTACTTTATTTTTTGGGGTAACAAATACTATACTAATTCCAACTTTTTTTAGGGAAATATGCTCAGATTTTTCTTGTTGACTGGAAGAAATTCTATCAAAATAAAATTCTCATGTGACCTTTTAATTTAACTCAAGATTCATGATTTGATCATTTAGTAACTCATCTTTGATCTAACAATCACCTAATCTAGGTGACTTGCTAAAAAATCTACAAAAGCTTGCCCTTTTACTACTCATAAAGGAATGAAAATTATTTCAAATTAGGACATAATCATTAACCATCTAGTTGATCTTATTGATAGTGTTTGATGAGTTATCAAATATTGTAATGAGTTTACTCTAGATATTAGATTTAATTTATAAGATAACATACAGTGCCTTAATTTTTGAGTGATGAAGATTAAAGCTACGCAATATTTCTCTATCAGAGGATAATTTCCTAAATTTTGTTAATTTTATAAAGTGCATTCTCCTTCCCTTCCTTAATAACTTGAGCTAAAAAGGTAATAAGAGATTCTCTCAAATATGTGGCATATAAAATTAACAGCTTCTCTCAAATGGGAGAAGCTAATAGTGGAGGATTTGTCAAATATTATTTTATACTAATAAATACTTTCTGCTAATTTCATCCCACTTTTTTCCAGGGGAAACCCACGGAGGGGCGTGCACATTGATATTGTTCCAAAAATACAATTACCTTAAGAGGACCTTGAACTCTCTACTGCTCAAAAGAGCTACAGGAAAAGAGATAAAAAACCTTATGAGCTCAAGGTCACTTCTAAGCCAAAATACAAAAAACCTAGATACAATCTACGGTGCACAAGGAGCACCCAAAAAGAGAGGAAGCAACTGACATAAGCTTTCAGCGCAAGCTCCCTGATCCAAAAAAGAGAATAACAATGACCTGCAAAAAAGGATCCAGCAAAATAGAGTAAGAAACACAACAAACATTGTATAAAATTAATCAACATAAATAGTATAGAAGGTACCCCCAATGAAGAATGTAATAATCAATTTTGTCACCAAAGGAAATAGCCATTTTAGTCCTCTCAAAGTAATAGAACTCCCACCACAATGCCAAAGAAATCAAACAATCCCAAAAAATAGGCACAGGTAGAAGCAAAAATGAACAAACTAGCTATCATAACCAAAATTACAATAATTAACCATAGTACCCATCACGCTGTAAGAAACCCACAAAATAGGATTGTAACAAGCATATTTCTTATATAAAGCTACAAATGGATGACATCTGTCTAAAAGATTTGACATAAATATTCTATGGTATGTCAATTAAACTTGGAAGGGTCATAACTTCAATTTTTTATTGGTGGAATTTCTCCTATAAATCTTATTTTAATTGGGTTTCATTTAATCCCTTGATGTTGGACATTAAAACTAAAAACTTTTCTGATGTCAAACTAAAAGTACACTTTAATGGATTCATTTCTAAGTTTTGCTGAAGTAATCTATAGAAAATGATTCTTAGATCTTATAAATGATCATCTCTTTAAAAACTTTTAACACTATATTATGTTGCAATCCAAGATCCCAATCCTATGATTTTGATGATAATAAACATTTTTTGTTGAGTTTTTTTTTTCTCTTAGTAGTAATAATGGATATTATATTTAGTTTATATGTACTAATATTTTAGTAAAAACATACACCATTCAAGATAACTAAATACTCAAGCTTGGGTAGAATAGGGTGTCAAGTTAAAGAGTTTATAATTTTAACTTTTTCAAATTTTTCTATTTCTTGAGTCAAGCCACATAAAGTGTATGCAAATAGTGACCGTGCACAAACACGTAGGGGGTGTGAAGAAAATCTAAGATAAAAACATTTTCTTGAACTAATCATATTGTACAACTTACAATTGTATTATACATTCAGTTATTTAAAAAATGGTCTTAACAACTAATTGAATTATTAATTAAACTGACCAAATTATACTATATGAGGCTTATTATTCTATACAATTTGTTTTAAAATCTAAACCCTAGCTACTAGAAAAATTATGTAAGATATTAAAATAATGATTTTTTAACTAATCATACAATCCGAATTGTCCTATACAAAATTTTGAAATCTTACATAAATTATCCCCCATAATTATTAATCAAATCATAGCCTAATTAAAGATAATATATAATATTGTACGATCTTGATCATACTGTAGATTGATAGAGAAGAAATTTGAATGTTTCAAATATCATACCAAACAAAACCATGATTATTGAACTAATCATACTATACAATGTTTACATCATACTAGACGACCAATTGGAAATCAACTGATCGTATTATACTATGAGATTAGAATGAGATGATTGTAGAGATGATTTTGAATCGTCCCATTGATTGATCTCTGAATATAGAGAACTTAAGTAGATCATACTTGACGACCTCACGATCATACTATATGATATGTTTTCAAATTTTGAACACTTCATTCGAATGACTATTTGCATCATTATAAAAAGGTTTAGTTTTTGAACTATTCATAATGTATGAAGTAATATCATATTATATGACTAAAGATGAGACAAAATGAATTTTTAGGGCTTTCTGAGGACCAATACTTTAAGCAATGTTTCAATTATCTCTTAGCAAAAAAGTGGAGTCTTGGGGGGTTGAAGAAGAAACTCTGAGAGAGAAGCTTTTGAGAGAGAGAGATTTAAAGTTTGAGAGGAAGGAGAAGGTGAGGTTGAGTATGAGGGAGAAGTTGTGTGAGGGGATCATACGGTTTCTCAAAGCAAGTCAAGAATCTTTGCTACTATTATGACCTAGTGAGTCATTGAAGTTTTCTATTAGTAGAGGCTTCAAAGACAGGTTCATGAGGTTTTTCACCTTCTCTAGGAGGAAGAAAAAGGAGTTGGGTTCTCTTCCTTCACCAAGAGGATGAAAAAGGAGTTGAGGTACTCTGGCTTCTCTAGGAGGGAGAAAAAGATTAGAGGTTCAATTCCATTATCAGGAGAGTGATATAGCTTCTGCCACTCTTTCATATTAGTCTTGGTGGAAGAGATTATGTAAGGGCTTCTTCACCTTGCTATAGGGGGCCAAATGAGAGTAAAGTGTAATACCTAGAGTGGAGGGCTCTAGGGAGTGAACGTAGGTCATGGTTGACCGAACCACTATAAAATATTCTATTATGCTTTTTCCTTCTCATAATTTTTTTTATTATATATGAGTATAATTTGTTGGTTTTAATATTTATAATTAACTTCACTAAGGTTTGGATTGTGGCTTGCAATAAGAAAATTTACATGTATTAAAAGAATAAAAATATATATAATATCTCTAATAAAATTATTAATTGCTTTCACACAATTCTAAGTTATCTACCTTATTTTAGTTAATAAATTATCTTGGTGGAAAAATATGGAAATTTTGTATTTTTCTTTAGAACTTGAGTTTTAAATTATCAATTCATCCCCGTCTTATGGTACCTCGGGCTTGAAAGTACACAAGGGTTGTTAAACCTTTATGAACTAAGTCGAGGCTAACCAAGAGGCGGGTTAATTGGTTATTTTAAAATTTTCTAAATTATAAGAAATTTTTTTTGAAATATATTTAAATTATTTTATCCCACAATGTGGAAGCAAAAGTACTTTCATAATAACAAAAATTAGAGGCTTCAAACACATAACTAATCACAAAAAAGTTTGAAAATTGAAGGTGATTTCTACTGCACTCTTATTAACAAAGGATTGGTAGTTCCCTCGCTATTGATTCTTAAGCTTGTAAAAAATTTAAAAAGTAATTCATAATTAAAGGGAAAGGCTAAAGTATGAATCCACGAGTAGTCTGGGCAAAAAGTTCAAGCACATGAAATTCTAGCACCTCTTGTATGATTATTGATTGAACACATCGTACAGTACAAACATGTGGTTAATATTGGATAATTTGACATAAAGGATCATACCAACTATATTCAATCATGCAATGACTCTAGCTACGTGGATCGTACAATACAAAGATTATATCGTACCATACAATCACTAATAATTGATTGATATTATACGTTGGATGTGCTATTATCGGAGAGGTTAATTTTTGTTAAGATCATATAGTACTATGTAGATCATCTTGTACAATGTGAAGAATAACTTTGAGAATGGAATGTGATGATTAGAATTGTTCAAAACAAAAATAAAAATACAAAGAAAAACATCAAATAAATCAAAAATTAATAAAAGCAATATTCAAAAATCAAATTTCTTTTAGTCCATTAGCTCTAATAAAAAATAAAATAACCTCATTATTAAATTTAGAAAACAAGTAAGAAATTAATTGACAATACCAAAATTCTAAAAGGCTAGAAAATCAATCTTGTTAACCGTGCTTCGAACTCCTTATAGGTCAAAACTTTTTTAAAAAAAAATTAAATCATAAAAGAAATTAGAAAGGAAAAGTGATATTTTAAAACTTCAATTTAGAAAAAATGTCTAATATAATAGTATTGCAAAATAATGAATAACGAATTATGATTTTTATTTTCAAGTGTTTGAAGATAATAAGTGGCATTTATATTCTTCTAAGATTTATAGATTTAAATGAAAATAAAGCTTATTTCATTGGGGCCTCATTTTATGTCTCCTTTTAAGTTATTTCTCACTCTTTGTTTACCTTTTAATTTTTGATACACTTTGTGTATCTTGCAATTATTTGGTGGTCATTGGCATCTTTTTAGTTTTTTGCTCATTTTGTATCGCTTGTGATTTTTTGAGCTTGCTTCCTTTCAAAACCTTTAAAGACTCTCAATTGTGAGATTATCTTCCAAATATAAGAGAAGAAAAACTTACTCTCTAATATGATGAAGAGTAAACCACAAAATAGAATCATATCCATATGATAAATGCAATAACTTGATTAAGAAAACTTGAAAGTGATTCATTAACATGGAATATTATTCATATAAGATAGATTATTGTAGGAAGAAATAAATATATCTCAATTTTAAAGGCTAATTTTTTATTTTAAATTTATTTTGATTCAAAAGAAATTACACCACTAAAGAAGTTAGATGAAGAGAGACAATCTTCAATGTTTCTTCCTTTAGTTATTTTAGGGAATTCTATCACAGCTTACATGTTTCCAAATAAAAATAAGGTAAATTCAACATAAAAAATGAGCAGTGATCTAATTCTTTTAAAAAAACTAAAAGAAAGCAATAGAAAGAAAAAAATAGTACGTAAAACACATAAAATAAAAAATACAAATAAAATAGTAAGAAATAGAAATAAAAAGCATCAATCTCAAGCATGAATATCGATGACACCTACTCTGGTTCGTAAGATGCTAAAAGTTTCAAAAACTAGTGGTTTTATAAAGATATAACCAAGTTGCTTTTCAGTCGCCACATGGTGTAGCCTATGTTTCCTTAGGTGACATGGTTCATAATTAAATGGTTTCTTATGTCAATATGTTTGGTCCTAGTGTGCTGGATTTGATTCTTCAGAATACAAATTTCACTAGTGTTATCACATATGATTGAAATTATGCCTACTTGTAATACTAAATTCAAAATTTTTTGCATTAATAAAAGGACTTGAGACACGACTTTCTAAGGTTATATATTCTGCTTCAACAATGAACATTGCAATTGAGTTGTATTTTTAACTAGACCATGAGACTAAACTTTGTCCTTTGAATTAATATGTCCCAGAAGTGTTCTTCTTATCAACCATGCATCTCATAAAATTTGAATTAGAACATTTTATGATTTCAAAAGAGGTCTTATGCTTAGGATATCATATTCTTAAGTTTTAGGTTCCTAAGAGATATCTAAGAATTCTCTTAATAGCAATCACGAGGGACTCTTTTGGATTAACTTGAAATCTAGTATAGAGACAAAAACTAATATTATATTAGGTCTTCTAGCAATTAAGTAAAGGAGTGATCCAATTGTCCTTTATATTTCTTCTGATCAATTGATTTTCCATTTTAGTCTTTTTCTAATTGATTAGTGGAGCTCATAGGAGTGTTTCTTGGTTTGGCCTTACCAATTTTATATTTTTTATGGATGTCCTTAATATATTTTGATTGACTAAAGTAAGTTCCATCATCTAACTGCCTTGTACTAACTCCAAGAATGTAAGTTAGTTCTCCAATCATACTCATTTCAAACTCCTTACTCATTATTTTTAAAGATTTATAACATATATTTTTATCAGAAGTTCCAAATAGAATATCATCAACATAAATTTAGAGAAAGAGTAGTTCATCTCCAACCATTTTTAGGAATAAGGTTGTTTTAACATTTCCCTAAACAATTGTTCTTTCTAGTAGAAATGTGTTTAGCCTTTCATACCATGCTCTAGGTGCTTATTTTAATCCATATAATACCCTTTTTAATTTAAACATATGGATAAGAAATTATGAATTTTCAAATTCTCGGGGTTGTTCAATGTACACATCTATCACCCCATGCAGGTAGGCACTTTTGAGATCCATTTGGTACTTTTTGAATCCTTTAAAACATTTAAAGGCTAGTAGCACCCTAATAGCTTCAGATCTACCTATAGAGGCAAAGTTCTCTTCAAAATCAATTCCTTCAATCTTGGTATGCCCCTTAGACACTAACCTTGCTTTATTTTTAACCATTACACCAGAATCATTCTTCTTTTTTTTTTTTTTTGAAAACCCATTTAGTTCCAATAACACTCTTGTCCTTAGATCGTTCAGTAATTTCCCAAATATCATTCCTCAAAAATTTAATTAACTCTTTTTAATGGCTAGGATCTAGAATTTCTTTGATAAGGCTTGATTTATGTTGGTGGGTTTAGTCATTAAAATGAAAGTAGAGTGTTTTCTTTCTTTTTTAAGTGCATGCATAGTTCTAAGACCTTCAGATGGGTCTCCTAAGATCAGTTATTTAGGATGACTTAAAGAATATCTTTATTCTCTAGGTAGTGTATTTTCTAGTTCTACTCTTTCCTCCATATTTTTAGATTTTAATCCTTAGGTAATTTCTATGACCTCTTCTTCTTCTACCCTAAACCCTCTAAAATTATCAAATTCATCAAATACCATGAGTGGGCTTATCTATTACTAGTATTCTTTTGTTAGAAACACTATAGGATTTTCCAGCATTAGAGTAACCTAAGAACACTCCATCAAATTTGAGGTCAAACTTCTCTAGTAGAGATTTACCATTATTTATAATGAACACTTTATATCCAAAGATATGAAGGTGAGAGAGGTTGGGTGTCCTACCATTAAAAATTTCATAGGATGTATTGTTCAGCTTGGATCTAACATTAACCCTATTTAGAATATAACAGGTTGTATTCACTACTTATGCCCAGATGTATTTAAGAAGTGAGTATTTAGCTAATATGGCTCTATTGGGTTTTACTAGGATTTTATTCTTTATTTCAATAACGTGATTCTACTGAGGGGTTCTAAGAGCTGAAAATTTTTTATCTACCCCTTTCTCCTTATGGTAAGATTCAAATTTTAAATTTTTAAATTCTCCACCATGATCATTATGAATTATTAAAACTTCACAAACTACCTTCATCTAAATCCAAGGGGAGATAGGAATTCAACCCAAGTAAACATTGAGTAATCATTAATTATCACATATCCAAAGACTTTCCCTCCTAAACTTGTAGTGATAATAGGTCCAAAAAGTCCAATGTGTAGGAATTTTAAAGGTTTGCTATTGTTAATGTCCCTAATTGAGTGGAAGGAGGATTTGACTTCTTTACTTAATTGATAAGCATCACATAGGTTGTCTTTAGTAAAATCTAATTTGGGAATTCCTCTCACTAAGTTTTTTTGGGTGATTTTCTAAGGTTTTCCATACTTGCATGATATAATCAACTATTCCATAACTAGGATTCATCAACAATAATTTTTAGGTAAAAAGAAGCTGCAAGTTTAATATAGTTTAAATCAAACAGGTAAACATTATTAATTTTATTTCCTTGCAACATAGTGTTTCCACTTATGTTAATCATGTAGTTTGTAGGAAAAAAATTAATATTAAATCTTTTATCACAAGGCTAGCTTATGCAAAGAAGGTTATGTTTTAATCCATCTATCAGTAGAACATTTTTAATAATGAAATTTTTTGAGTTGCTAATTATTCCTGATCCCACCACTCTTCTGGTGGTATTATCTCCAAGGGTCACCTTGCCTCCTGCCCTACCCTCTAATGAAATGAATTAATTTGTATCTCCAGTCATATATATTAAACATCTGTTATCCAGGTACCACATACTCTCATGAGGCTTTTTATGAGAGCACCCCTACAAAATCTTCAGATGTTAGATTTGGGAACCCAAATAGGTTTTGGTCCTATCTAACAGAAAGAAGAATGAAAGGCATGCATGATATGCTGTGAATTTTGAAATTTTAGTCTCCACACTAATTGTGATATACGGTGAACGGTGCAAATGTGTGGAATATGTCCTAGCATGCCACTCGAAATATATCTAATATCAGGAAAATGATCTACTAATCTATTTAGGCTATGATGCCTCTTCCAAGGTTTAAATGATGCATGATTTGATAAAGATTTTGAAATTCTTCATATAAAAGTGTTGTTTATTATTCTCTAATATAATGACATTTGTTCTTATAAACTCATTAGCTTCTATATAGCTTGAAAATTTTAATTTTAATGAATGTTCACTACTGTTTAATTGACATGCAATAGTTTTTAATTCCTTAAGGCATTTTCAACTTCAGCATTTGATATTTTCAAGGAATCATGCTCAGTAGTTAATTTAGAATGCTTCTTGTTTAAAATATCAAATTGATCGAACAAAGCTATATGATTACTATCCAAAGTAAATTGATCTTTCCTTAGGCATTCATACTCTTTCTATAGAATGGAAAAGTCAGATTTAAGGTTGGCATATGATTTTTTAAGCTTTCAGTATGTAGTATAAATTTTTTTCAAAAATTTTTAATAATTGATCTTAAGTAAGCTCACATACATCCTCTCGATCAGAATGATCAAGATGATCATCTGCGATTAAGCATAGGTTGGTTACCTCCTCTTCTGCTTTAATTTTAGAATAGTCTTATGTTAAGTCTACCTAGAAAGCTTTTTAATTCTTTTGCTTACCCTTTTTTAATTTATGCTTTTCATCACCCTTCCCCTTACTTGGGTGAGCTTTACGAGTTAGGCAATCAGGACTTAGGTATCCTAGCTATCTACATTCAAAGCATATAACATTAGAATTAATTTTAGAATTTATAGCATTCTTAACTTTATTCCTTTATTGATGTATTTTTTCTTTTCCGTTACAAAGCTCTTAAATTGCCTAGTCATCAGTCCAATGTAATCATCATCTTGTCCAAAAGAGTCACTATCAAAAACATTAACATTTAAAACTATAATTTTTTCTTTTCTCTTTTCACCTACACCGAGCTGCCTTCACTCCTTGTTCATAGGTAATGAGTGATCCAATTAGGTTATAAATGGAATAAACATTCAGATCCTTAGAATCAATAATAGTAGTAATTTTGAATCAAAGGAAGAAGGTAAATAATCATGAATTTTATTAACTTTTTCATAATTTATAAGCTCTCTTTCTAAGGCATGCAAATAATTAATAATCTGAGTAAACTTAGTTTATATTTTAGAAATAGATTTAGTAAGTTTCAAGCGAAAAAGTTCATAATTATGAAGAAGAATTTTTAAACTGAATTGTTTCATTTCCTTTATTTCATCATATATTATACAGAGTTTATCTCAGATCTCCTTACCAGTATTGTAAGTGGAAATATACAATTAATCTTTAGATTTTAAAGCACAAAAAACATAATTCAAACATTTGAAATTTAGTTGGTCCAAATCTCTAAAATCTATAGTCCATTCAGAAAAAGGTATTTCTATTTTAATGCCATTTACTAGACATGAAGGTGTGGAATATCCTTCCTGAACTAACATCCACATGAGATAATCAACTGATTGTAAAATAGTGAACATGCAAATTTTCCAAAAATCAAAAGGAATATTATCAAATAGAGGTGGTCCGATAATTTAATATCTTTCTGTAGTATTATGATAACCTAAGTTAGCTATAAATCTTTTTTCAAAAATTTCCTAAAACTTAATTTATGAATCCCAATCTTATACCACTTGAAAGTTTGTGAGGGTTGTTAAACATTTATGAACTATCCTAAGGCTAACCAAGAAGGGGTGAATTGGTTATTTTAAAATTTCTTAAGGCAAAAAAAACTTTTTAAAATCTTTTTGAATATTTTAAAACAAATAATTTTATCCGATAATACGAAAGCAAAATAACTTTTACATTAACTAAAATTATAGGTTTCAAAAATAGAATAAATCATAAAAATGTGGATATTAAATGTAGAAAAATAAATAGAAAGAACACACCATAATTACAATGGCTCCATCAACATGACCTATGTCCAATCCCCGAAATCCTTCTTTTCTAGGTATTGCACTGAAATTAGTGTCTCTCCTTTTGCCCCCCACAGCAAGGTGCAGAAGCCCTTATAAAATCTTTCCACCAACCTGGTGAGGCAGAATATCTTGAATCCTTTTACTCCCTCCTTGAGTAGGCAGAGAACTTGGAAAACCTTTTACTCCATCATAGAGTCGGTAGAGAACCTTAAAATCCATTTACTCCTCTTGGAGTAGGTAGAGAACTTTAGACAAGATGCTGATGAAAGTCTCCATAGAGCTAGTAAGAAACTAAGAAAGATGCTTGAAGAAGATGAGGGAAACCTTGCTTGTAGCAATCTTTGTGAATCCCTCATAACCACCCTCTCAAGGATCTCTCTCTCAAAGATCACCTCTCTTCCTTCTCCAAGGTCTATCTCATGTCAACCAAATAAGAAAAGATTTCTTAAAAGATAATTTCAAAGATTAAATAGAGAGCCTCTAAAAGAAACTTTAATTTTCAATTTTTCGTCAAAGATCATCCAGTACTATCCTGAGGTAGTCCTACATAATTAGTACAAAATAACTGATTGAGCTAATACGATCAGCATTACCTTGAACAATTAGTTCAAGTATTTATATAGATTATTTGGTATGATTCTGAGATTTTCTAAGAGGATTAGTTTAAGAGACTATATTAGTCATCCAGTACGAGATGGGATGATAGGTGTCGATTTACATATTGTCCCATATACCCCTCTGGACATCCAACACGATTGCATGTATAATTAAATGAAAATTATGGTTTTTATCTTGGATGATGTTGGATCATCCCATGAAATATCAAAGATCATTCAGTATGATCATCGAAGATCATCCTGTACGAGCTGATCATGCAATCTAACCAAAATTAGTCCTCTAATCATCGGATCAATTTAGGCATGATTGTCCTATATCATCCATAATGATATTTATCATCCTATAAATTAGGAAAAAAATTAAAAATTGAAATATTTCCTAAATTATGATTGTTGGCACTTTTTCATAATATAAACAAATCATCGTGTATGATATAGATGGTACAATATGATTAGTTTAATCACACTTAATTAATTAGGATATTTTATTTCAGATTGATTATATGATTAGGTCTAAAACTAAAATATTTCCCTAACTCACCAACTCACTCTGTTGAGTGTGTGTGTGCAAGGTTACATAGCTTGGGCTCCACCAGATATATTGAAATTGAAATTAGAGATAGACTCAACCCTAGTTTACCTGATCTTAAGCTGATTTGTATTGCAAGTGAACTTATTAACCTGAAAGGTTAGTGAGCAGGGCAAACAAAATAGACATGCAATAATGGAAGTAGTAAATAAAAAATAATGTTTGTTTTCATGAAAATCATAGTACTTGGGCCCAAATTTGTAATAGGGCTAGTTCATCGAGGCCTCACAACCATCTTAAACATTTAAGTGGTATAAGAGTGGATCTTGAAGTTTAGATTTTAAATTCTTTAAGTATAGATCCAATAGTACATTTTAGTAATAGGAATAATGTTGAGGGTTATTCCATAACTTGTTTACCTTTTTTTCAAAGATCTCATTTGATTTCTAAAAATTTTGTAAGTCAACATTTTTGTAATCTATTTACTATAGAATTTGTCATATAATTAAAATTGGTAATTCACTTCCATCTCATATAAATAATGGTGTCAAAACTAATGTTCCATTTATTGAATGGAGTTATGAGGATAGACAACTTGCAGAATTAAAGGCTAAATGTTTTAATTATATTTTTCATGCTTTAAAATCCAAGGATTATGTGTGAGTTTATACATGCACTACGGGGAAAAAAATTCTAGATAGGTTATGCATCACTTATGAGGGAACAAGAGAAGTTAAATAATCCTAGCTAAACATTCTACTGCATGATTTTGAGCTTTTTCTCATAAAATATGTTTAGAATGTGTCTGATATATACACCAGGTTCACCTAGATAGTGACATCCTTGCATGTACTAGTAGAGAACTATCAAATTATAAAAAAGTTAATAAAATTTTTTGATGCCTACCAAGATCTTCTGATGCTAAAATAACTTGAATTACTGAATTAAAAGATTTAAACATTTACTCTTTTGATAATTTACTCAGGTCACTCATTGCCTACAAGCAAGGAGTGAGTCAAAGGAAAAATGATGTAGGTGAAATTAAGAAGGAGAGAATAGTGGCCCTAAAGGCAAATGATTCCAACAGTAATAGTTTTATAGTAAAGGAAGATGATGACAGCACATTAATGAAACAACAATTCAAAAGTTTATTAAAAGAAGGTGGAGGAGTCATCAACAACATTGGAACAATGGCAAAAATAAAAAAAAATTAAAGCATCATGTGACACAAACTATTCATAATGTAGGAAATAATGTCATTCTCAAAAAAACTACCCAAACTTAAATACTCACTTAGTGAAGGAGAAGAAAGAAGAAAAGGAAAACATTAGGAGAGGGAAGAACATGATGTAGAAAGCATTTTAGGCCGAATATGCCTTAGAATCATTAGAACCTTAAGAAAAGGAGGAGGTATATAACTCGTGTCTCATGGCTAAAGATAATCTTAATCACTAATATCAAGATGAGGTATGTCAACTCTCCTATGATGTATTATTTATGATATTGAGAAAAATTCATAATTCGTATAGGAAATTAAAACGGATGTATGCCAATTTTGAATATTGATTTTATTACTTTGTAAAAATAGCATACATGTTCGGTAAGAGAGAATTCTACTTTAGATAACAATCATGTGACTCTACTTGAGGAATATGGTGCATTAAACCAGAAGCATACTGAGCTATCTAATGCATATGATTCCTTGAAAACTATCAGGAATAGATGAAAGTGAGCATGCATTGAAAATAGAAGTATATGTCCTAGAAAGTTTAAATAAGTTTCCAAAAAAAATATGAAAGCACTTACAAAATAATAAACCATCACCTACCTTGGCACAGTTTACTAACTCTCATCACAACATGCATCAGATAACCCATTGAAGAGGCACCATAACCCACATAGATTAGTAAATCTGTTTCCTGGTGTTAGGTGTTACAATCATGACATGTTAGGGCACATAGCCCATACTTTTACTATCTTCCATATGTAAAAATTTAGTATGGAGGCTAAAATTTCATGCATCATAGCATAATATGAATTCATATCATTCATCAAGCATAAGGTGAACCAAAAATTACTTTGGTTCCCAAATATAATATTTAAGTGAGTTTGTAAGGTTGCTCTCACAGAAGACCTAGATAGAGCGTTTAGTATATAGAGTGTGCATGCTCGTGGCATATGACCAGTGATTTGAAGCAGTTTATCACAATAGTGGCCAGATCTAGAGGTAAGATAACACTGAGAGATAACAACACTGGTAAAATTGTTAGCTCAAGTACAATTGGAAATTCAAGCTATTTTATAATTTGAAATGTTTTATTAGTTGATGGTCTAAAGTATAACGTACTGATGATAAATCAATTATGTGATAAGGGATTTGACATTAACTTTCTTTTAACAAAATACGTGATTAATTAAAATAGAAAACTAGTTTTAGAAGGTAATTGAATAAATAATGTTTATATGCTTAACTTGAACTACATTGAATATTCTAGCTCCTTGTGTTTGAAAACCATAATTTATGAATCTTAGTTGTGACATAGGAAACAATGTCATGCAAGCATGAAGGCCCATAGGAATATTACCAAGAAAAACTTAGTTAGGGGTATACCTAAGATAAACTTCACTAAGGACCACCTATGTGATATCTGCCAACTAAAAATATAAGTTAGGTATTCATTTCACTCAATCAAAGATATCAACACCTCTAGGCCACTAGAAATTCTTCATATGGACCTTTTTGGACAAGTTAGTATAGCCAGCCTAGGAAGAATGTAAAATGGATTTGTAATAGTAGATTACTGCTCTAGATTTACTTAGGTTAGATTCCTAGCATATAATAGTGAGTTATTGGAGAGATTTAGGACTTTCTCCAACTAGATTCAATAGAAATTAGGGCGTGAAATTAACCATTCATAGTGATCATGGCGAAGAGTTTAGAAATAATAAGTTTGAATCCTTCTAAAAAGAGATATGAACAGAACATAACTTCTAAACCCTAGGGCCCCTTTGCATAATGAAATAGCTGAGAAGAAAAACAAAACTATGGTAGAAGATGCTAGGGCCAAGCTAGTTAAATATTCTCTCCATAAATACTTTTAGGCAGAAGTAGTGAATACGGCTTATAATATTTTAAATCGGGCAAATATTAAATCCAAATTAAATAAAACACCTATGAACTCTTTAAGGGTAGGACACATAACCTTTATCATTTACATGTCTTTATGTGTAGATGCTTTATTCTTGAAATTATAAGATGCGCCAAGAGGGGAGGAGAATTGGAAAAATTGTTCAATTAAAAAATCCTAAATAAGAGTTCTATTTTTATTTTTTTTTAAATTTAAATAGGAAAATTTAAATAATGCGGAAGCGAGTGCTTGAAACACAATTTGCAACATTGAATTTCACAATGATTTTCACCAAGCAATTATAATGAAAATAAAGTGCAAACAAAAATAAAAAGCACTAAAGGAAAATTTTGAAAGTTCGTTAGGGATGTTAGGCTATTATGAACTAGTCCCAAGACTAGCTAAAAAAAGGTGAATCAATATTTTAAAATAAATCATTCGATCAAAAACACAAACCAAGATTCACCACAAAGAAAACACAATGTGGAAAAATAAATACGGAAATAATAAAGGAAAGAACACACCAAATTTATAGTGGTTCACTCAAACCTTGACCTACATCCACTCCTTGGAGGCACCCTCCAAGTATTACACTAAACTAAGTGTCTCTCCTTTAGCCCCCTCAGCTAGGCGGAGAAGCCCATACAAAATCACTTCCACCTTCCCCGGTGTGGCGGAGTCGCCGGGTCCTTTGACACCAAAGAGATCTTCTTCTTCTATGAATTTCCCTCAAGATGAGCCTTAAATCTAACGGTATTAAAGTGCAAGCCTACCAGAGCAACCATATGGAATCCCCCTCCACACTCCCTTGAGTCTCCCCTCACAAGTTCTTCTCCCTCTCTCAGACTTCACCCATTCCTCACTCCCTTTCAAGCTCTCTCTTCAAGTCCCCCCAAAAGAACGAAGCTACAATGGGTGCCAAAGATGCTTACAAAGTGCCTTGACAAAGCTTAAATAGAAGATCTCAAAACGAACTCATTAATGCAACTTGCCAATTTTATCATCTAGGCCGATAGGAATATTGTCCTGGTCGATCAGTACAAATTAAGCTTAATCAGCCCAGGATGATTTGGAACGATCATAAGAAAATTAGTTACATCATCCAGACCAATATTGTCCCGGCTGATTAGTTTAAAACTGAGTACAATCATCCAGATCATCGCCCTGAATCGAAGCTGGCCGATGTCAATCATCCACGACATCGTTCCGGCCGATCCTGCGATCATCCCGAATGATGTGATTGAATCAATCAGCCTTTAATGCTTTCCAAAGATATCAGATTAATTTAGGCATAATTGAGTTACATCATCCTGGATGAAGTGGATATCGTCCTGGCCCATTTCCTAAAGTAAAGAATACCTAAACTGATCATGGCAGCTGATTCTTTCTTAATTGAGCCTATCAACCTGGCCGATAAAAGTATCATCCAGGTCGATTGGCTTAATGACGGCTGCCTTAATGAGGTGCCCTAATTAGGGTTTCTTCTTTTGAACTGATCATCCAGGCCGATATAAATATCATCCCGAACGATGTCACCAAAAATAGTAAACTCTAGGGAACAGTCAAAAAATCTTCCATGGTGCGTGTGTGCAAAGTTACATAGCTTCAAGAGCAACACCAATTACAAAGACTAAAGAAAGGAAAAAGGCTATAAACTTACTCAAACCTAGTCTACCCAATCTTGAGCTGATTCCAAATTGCAGTCTTGATCTTGTGAACCTGAAATATCAATAGATAAGGCAGTCAAAGAGAAATAAGAGTGTTTGCTATCATCAAAATCATAAACCATGAAAACAGATCTGCAACAATCTCCCCCTTTTTTATGATGACACTTTCATTCGCAAGCTTGGAGCAACCGTGTGATCTCCCTCACTGTCCTCCCTCACCAAGCCCTCCTTCTCCATCCTCTCACAAACCCTAAAATATTCTCTAGATCTCTCTCCCAAGAAAATCCTCTCTAATTACGTTCCTCTATCATAGTCACATTTCAAAAAATAGAAGTTTTTGATACTTAAAATGGGCTCCCAAAAAAACCCTAAAAATTTCCATTTAGCCATTAGTATCATACAGTACGATTAGTACAAAACAGCCTTCATCCTGGTTTGAAGGTTTACGAACATGCAAAAATTCTGAATAATATTATACAGTGTGATTTAAACCCATACAGTATGATATGTAGAATTCTTCTATTCATATAGGATGATTACCGGGAAGATGAAAACTTGTCTCTATACATCATATGGTATGAACCACTTCGTACAGTATGATTAGTTAAAATCAAGGGATCATCCAATACAAAGTTTAGGACGATTGAAAATAGCCTCGGTTGATCATACGGTATGAACATAGTCATACTATACGATAACCAATCAAAAATTAATCCTTGATTTACGCACTAATTGCGGGATTAATTTAAGTAAGTATTTAAAAATAATCATACAATACGATAATATCGTACAATACAATTAGTTCAAAATTTTTATATTAAGCTTACTTAAATTAATCTAGTAACTAGGGTTTTTTAAAAAGAAACACTTCATATATAATGATATATATCATACGGTACGACCTATTTACAGACAACCATTTCAGTCAGATTAGATCATACAGTACGAACTAAACTCATACAGTACGATCAACAGATGATAAATTTCTTCATTTTTAAAACCCTCTCCCCCTGTGTGTGTGTGTATGGTTGCTTAGTCTTACATGTAATTTGTGTCAGACTCAAGAAAAGAAAAATAATAATAAAATAAATGAAAAATTACAATGTTATAAACTAACACTCCTACTCTACCTAGTATTGAGTCTTCTTATTCTCCTGTGTAACTTATGATGTCCCTAAAATGTTAGTGCTGATAGACAAGAGCAGAAATCAAAAATATTTAATGAATAGTAATTCAAACGATACTATTTGTCATCACGAAAATCTTAGACTAGGGGTCATAAATTGCAATAATTCTAATTAATAAAAAATCACCATTAGGAAAATTCAATCCCAAGTGATGAAAGTTTCATCTTAAGTTACTCTATTGTAGGTAAAGCCCATGGAATCTCTAATAAGTGGAGTTGAGGAGTTTACCAATGTGGTATTTAATGAATAAAACAGGACCTCTGAATCTAAACCTGAAGAAGAAGAAGAAGAAGAGGTCATTCAAGGGATAGAAGCCATTGACCTAAGAGATAAAGTGGAACCTCAAGTTTCCCTACCTAAGGAACTGAGATACTCATTCATTCACCATAAAGAATTGATCTCACAAGACACATCTGAAGGTGTTAGAACTGAAAGGACTTTGGAAGGAGATTAGTCGTCTTCATCTCTATGATAAAACCCATAAACATAGATCAAGCCTTAGCCAATGAATTTTTTAACCTAGAAATAAAATAGGAATTCAATTAATTTTTTAAAAATGATGTATGTGAACTAGTTTAAAAGCTAAGGACTAGAGTATTATTTGGACAAAGTGGGTGTTCAAAAATAAAATGAATGACTCATGAATGGTGGTGAGAAATAAGGCTAGATTAGAAATAAAGGGGCATAATCAAATTTAAGGAATGGACTTTTGAAGAAACCTTTACCCCAATAGCTAGATTAGAAGTCATAAGGGTGCTACTTTCTTTTGTCTACTTTAGAGGAATTAAATTGTATAAAATAAATGATAAGACTGGCTTTTTAAATTGGGTGACTAAAGAAAATGTGTATGTTGAACAACCCCTAGGCTTTAAAAATTTATAATTTTCCAATCATGTATTCAAGTTAGAGAAGGCGTTATATGGATTAAAATAAGAACCTAGAACATGGTATGAGTGGCTAAGCATATTTATTCTAGGTAGAGATTTTGTTAAGGGTCATGTAAACAACACCCTATTTATCAATAAAGTAGGAGAGAAACTACTAATTATCAAAATTTATGTAGTTAATATCTTGTTTGGATCTTCAGATAAAAACCTATGTGATTTATTTTTAAAAATAATGAGTAAAGAGTTTAGAATTAGCATGATGGGAGAGCTAAATTATTTTCTTGGATTTAGTGTGAAGCAGACAAATAATGGAACCTTCCTTAGCCAATCTAAGCAAATTAAGGGCATTCATAAAAAAATATGAAATGGAGAATGCTAAGGTAATAAACACTCCTATGAGCCATTCATTTATAAAGGACCCAAATGGGAAGTCAGTAGATTTGAATACATATAGAGGTATAATTGGATTACTTTACTAATTAATTACCATTTGACTTGATATAATATTTTGAATGTCTTTATGCTAGATTTCAGGCTGATCCAAAATAATCTCATCTAGCTGCTTTTAGCTGTATGAACTAATATGATATTGTACAAATAAAGAATTGACAACTTGAATTTTTAGGGTTTTTGAAGACCAATACTTAAGCAATGCTTCAATTATCAAAAAGAGGGAGGAGTCTTGGGTTGAAGAAGGAGCTCTAAGAGAGAAGCTTTGAGAGAGATATCCAAGGTTTGAGTGGAAGGAAAAAGTGAGGTTAGGTGTAAGGGAGAAGTAGTGTGAGGGGATCACACGGTTGCTTCAAGCTAGCTAAGCTCCTTTAATCCTATTGTAACTTGGTTAATCCTTGATGTTTTCTCCAAGGAGAGAGGCTTCAAAGTCTAGAACTTGAGGTTCCTTAGCTTTTATAGGAGTTAGAAAAAGGAGTTGGGTTCTATGCATTTATCAAGAGGGTCAAAATGGAGCATAGGTACTCTACCTTCTCTAGAAGGGAGAAAAAAATTGGAGGATTGATGCTATCACTAGGAGGGTGGCATAGCTTTCGATAGTCCTCCATATCTAGTTTGGTGGAAGGGATTGTCGTAAGGGCTTTCCACCTTGTTTGGGGTTGAAAGAGAGTCACTTTATTTTATTGCAATACCTAAAGTGGAGAACTCCGGGGAGTGGACGTAGATGAAGGTTGCCTGAACAACTATAAAATCTTCTGGTCTATCTTTTTCCTCTTTGCATATATTTTCTTTCTACAATTTTTAAGTACTTCTGCAAAATTTTATGTTATCTAGTTGGATTTTGTTTACAAATTCTTTTTGTTGCAATAAACCAAAAACCAATATTTTTTTTAGTACTTGACTTTTAAATTACCAATTCCCCCCCCCCCCCCCTATTTGTGTACCTCAGGCTAGTTCATTGAGTTCTAGCAAACTCCTCGAACTTTCATAACATCAACATAATATTCCACTGGATAGTGGAACAGATTATAAAAAATTATCATCATTGCTCAATGGAATGTTTACATATCTTTCTTTAATCTGAATGACATAACTTTATGATAATAGACTCCTATTTATGTTCTAAAAGTTTTATACCTTTCATCCTCATGAGCCATTCAATTTGGTTGTTTCCAAATGAGCCATCCATAAAGGACAATACTACATGAGAGGAAATAATATCAACCTTAATTTTTAGTATAGGAAGTAGAAACCCATCTTAAGGACACACTTTATTTAGGTCTCTAAAATTAATGCAGTTGCAAAATTTGAACATTCTTCTTAACTAGAACAATGCTAGCTAACTAGGTTGGATATGTTTTATCCTTAATAAAGCCTACATCGATTAACTTTTTTAACTTCATATATTACTTATTATTCAATATCAACTCACATCCTTCGTAGTGCTTCTTTAATAAGAATTATATTTGGCTCAGTTTCTAGCTTTTGAACCACTATATTTAGAGATAATTTGAGCATTTTCTTATAACTCCAAGCAAAGTAGTCTTCAAAATTTTTCAGTAACTAAACCCTCATTCAAAAAGTAGCTTCTAAAAACTGAATGAGAGTTTTATTCAGTTTCCAGAATAATTTATGTTAAATAATCAATTAGAAATTTAATCTCCTCTTTAAGTTTTGAAGGTGCATCTCTATCTTGAGAGTCATCCAGATCAATTAAAGTTTCTATGCAGCATTTATCAACAGTTTTAACATTCACTTAAAATATACTATCAAATGCTAGATTATTTGATATGACTAAGCAGCATTCATTATCTTCAATTGAATATAGACTAAAGAATATGATGCCTGGTCTTGACATATTTTTTATATCTTTTATATTCCATAAATTTTTGAAATACCGAGCATCTTTTCTTGTCCTACTTGATGGTATTAAACCTTGCTTAGTAAATTTTCATACACAATCGGAGTGCCAGTCAAAATGGAATTTTGTTATTGTTTTTAAATGGATCTTTTTTGGGTATATCAATCATGGTAATTTTATTTCTAGAAGGTAAAAAGAAGTTGGCTTTGGTGTCTTAGTTTAAAGGGAGAGGACTTTCTCCACTAATTTTTTTATATTTTTTGGGAGAGAAGTGTAATGGTAATATTTTCCATATACCTCTTTAATCTATTCATAGTAAATATATTTGAATCATTTTCCTTAATGACTTAGACTCTATCCTCATCTGTAGGATCTTCTATAAAATCTAAAACTTTGGCTACTTTATATGTTTTTTATGTTCTATAGCTTGTGGCTTTTTATCAATCATATATGATTACTCGTTTGAAATGGATTCAAAATCAATATGTTTCACATGTGATTTTATTTGCTCATATTAATTTTCACTTTCTTTAATCATTCAATTTTTCCATCCTCGACCACTTCTAGTAGATCTTTGAGTCATTCTACTACCTCATTATGAGAGAGGAGCATGTGACCAATGAACATCATGTTTGAGATCGAAGTGCATTACTTTTTTCCTTTCCTTCTCTTTTTTTTCTTTCTTTCCAATTTTTGCTCTTCTTTAGCCAATTTGAGATTTTTAGAGAAGATGGCCTTCTTTTTAGGCAGATTGTATGAAGCATCTTTTTATATACTGGCTTCATGAATTGAAAATAGCTAGAAATCACCCTTATCATAATCCTCTACTCCCTTATGTGAGTATTTGATATACTAATGAAGGGTAGGGTGGAAGGCACCATTCTATATTCAATTAGCCAGGGTCTACCCAAAAGAGTGTTAAAAGAAGTTTCATAATCTATTATATGTAATTTTTCTTCAGTTTTAATGTTTTTTACATTCAAAAGCAACGTAATTGAACCCAAAGACCTCTCGCTTTCTTTATTAAACCTTCACAAAGATATTTTTTATCAAAATTGAGTTTAGGAGTAACCACCCTTAGGTATGCAAAAGTTTTAAGAGTCGTGTTGTTGACTGATGCATCCGAATCAAAAAGAACACAAGTCAATTTTAAATTATCTACGCTCATATATATATATATATATATATATATATATATATATATATATATATATATATATATATATATATATATATATATATATATCAGACGATTATGATCCGAACTTCCCCATAGTAAATCATTATCTGAGAATGTAACATAAGGGACTTCTTTACAACTGAATTACTTTGATGCTAACGGGGCTATACAAATCTCTATATTTATTAAAGCTTTCATTAAAGCCTCTCTCATTTAATTGAAAAAAACTAAATCATCATAGATATTCTATTTTATAGACAGCATTCTAAGATGTGCTAACACAATATAATCCACTTTAGAAATATCTTGATTAGCTAGAGCTGAATCTAGTTGAACTGGTGTTGAGGTTTCTGAACTATCATCCACATTCTTTCCTTTTGCTAGTTATGGATACTAATGGTGTAACACTTTACCACTGTGTAAATTTACTTGGACTACATCTTCTTGAAAGTTCGATGTAGGGTGTTAAACCAAAGTGAATTATCCCTAGGTACAGCAGTGCAAAAGAAAAACTATCACTCAACATGAAAGCCAATACATTTATCAAAATTTATAATAATGGCGATGATAATTCAATCAAAATAATGAAAAATAAAACACATATATTCAATCATAAAATTTTTTACATAAATAAAATATATAAAAGTAAAGTGCATAAGATAAAAAATTAGAATGAGCACACAAGAATTTTACTATGGTTCGTTCAAACCATGTCCTATGTCCACTCTCAGGAGTACTCCTCTCTGGCTTTTGTGCTAACCTTTAGTGATTCTCCTTTAGCCTGCATAGCTAGCCAAAACACCCTTACAAAATCTCTTCCAGCAACCTGATGTCATAGGGGACTGTAATATTTTCAGCCTCCTAGTGAGGTAAAGAGCCTGGAATCATTTTTCAACCTCCTGGTGAAGGTAGTGAAACTTTAATCCTTTTTCACCCTCCTAATGAATGAAAAAAACCTAGAATCCTTTTTCACCATCTTGGTGAAGGCAGAGAACCTTGAATCATTTTTACCTTCCCCAATATGAAGAGTAGCCGAATCTTTTGACACCAAAGTGGTCGTCTTCCCAAAGATTTTCTCAAGACAAACCTTAACACATGGAGGAACTCAGATTCAAGTTTGTTGGAGCAACCGTGTGGAACTCCCACTCACAATCCCTTGAAACCCACAACGATATTCTCCCTCTTCCACAAACTCCACCCTTTCTCTCTAGGCTCTGTCTTTAAGCTTTATCCAAAGGAAAAAAACTCAATAAATTCTTAAAAGCCTCAAACAAAGTCTTCTTAGAAAGCTGAAATATAGGGCTTAATGAAATCCTAAAAACTTACTTTTGTCGACTCAAAAATATAGTACGATCTTAGATTGAACAGTATGAATCCATATCATACAATTTGATTAGTTCACAATATCTTTGTTAGTACTATACATAGAGTGAGGCATTATATGATGAGTTTAAGTATTTGAGTTAATTGTCTAATATGATATAAAAATCATACAGTACAATTAAATCAATCAAATTGGATTATTGTCTAGTATGATTTGTGATGAATAAATTTCATCCCATGCAAAGACCTAGTAGTACAAAATAATTAATCCAATCATATGGTACATTATGACTAGACCAATTAATTCAAATTTGATCCCTAATTATAGAATTAATTTAATAAAAATTTAATTATATTATACATTGTGATACCTATTATATAGTATGATTAGAACATATTTTGTATATCAAAATATTACCTAAATTATAATTGGGGGCTGAGATTTTCATCTCAACTTATCTTCATTTCTCCAGGCTAGAATGCACCATCACAAGACTTAACTCATGAAATAAAAAAAAATTAAAATTATAGACTCTTTTAGCATACCCTATTCTACCCAATCTCAAACCCAGAATATTTATTGAATGATACATGATGTACCTGAAATGTTAATACAAAAAAAAAAAAATATGCACTACAAACATTAGGAGATATAAAGATGAAATCATTAATATTTATTATCATAAAAAATATAAACTCGGCAGCCTGAGTTAGATAATCTCCCCCTTTTTTATGATGGTAATTATTTTTAGTTTAACTTGCAAACTAATAAATATTTTATCCTAATCCCCCCACTTTAAGAGAATTATATTAAAAATAGGGGAAAATTTTAATTTTTTTTTTTCAAGAGGGAGGAATTTTTTAAAACAAAATAATAAATGAACCATTGCAACCAATTGAATTTCTACTCCCCCTTTTGACATCACCAAAATGGAGGGAGAATATTGCACATAAATTGAACAACATGCATGAAACAAAAGTTTTAAAGAAGGGAAAGAAGACTAACTAAAAAACAAATAAAACACAAGGATAAAAAAGAGAGAACTTGCCAAAGTGAACTACAACATACAATCATACAAGAAATAATTACTAAAAACAAACAAACAAAATAAATAAATAAACCTTAGTTTACTTATACATGATCAGCATTAAGAATTGAATCCAGGATTATTCATCATGAGTTTGTTACCTCCTCTTCTTGCTCCTATTCTAATGAGTTAGAGGCTAAGTCTGACCAAAAGATTCTTTATTTCTTTTACTTTTGCCTTTTTACATTTGTCTTATCCTCCCCCTTCTCCTTTATAGGGTGATCCTTTAGATTGGGGCAGTCATATTTTAATTGTTCAGGTTTCCTGTACCCAAAGAAAATATTATTAAAAAAACTTATCATTTTTTCCTTTATCTCCACTTTAGTTGATACTTATGCTTGTGCTTCATGAAACTTTTGAATTCGCTTATTATTAATATTATCTACTCATTCCCATCATCTCTAAATCCATTTTTATCTATCTTTGGGCTTTAGAGCTACAGTCTTCTTTATTCTCTTATACTTATATCTAAAATCCTTTGACTCATACTTTACTCGTAGGAAATGAGTGAGCCAAAAAGATTATCAATAGAATAAGCATTCAAGTCTTTTGATTTACATATAGTAGTGACTTTGGCATCAAAATTATTAGGTAGAAAATGGATAATTTTGTTGTCCTTCTCTAAGTTTGAAATTTCTCTACCTAAAGCATATAACGATATCACTATCTAAGTAAAGCTAGTGCACATGTTTGAGATAGTCTCATAAGATTTAATGCAAAAAGGTTTAAATCATCCAATAATATGTTTAACCTAGAATGTTTGACTTCACCAGTGCCTTTCATATGTAATGAATAGTCTATCTCAGGTGACCTCGCCAATGGTACAGAGGGAAACTCTCACGTAGTCTTCAGACTTAAGTGCACAAAAAAATAGTTTAAGCATTTTGTAGTCAATTCTACAAAGACTTGTTCTTTTCTACTCCATTCAGTAAAAGGAATATTAGTTTTTATTCTATCTATAATATGTGACTGTACAGAATAATAAATTTGAATCATTTGCCTCATTCGAAAATTAATTGATTGCATAAAAGTAACAAGGGGATTTTCCAAAAATAAAATGGTATGTTATCAAATAAAGGTGGATGAGTTATAGAGTAGCCTTCCACAATATTCCTATTTCAAAAATATGCCATGAATCTTTTTCTAAATATTTTCTAAAATATTATTTATGGAAATTGATCTAATACTAATTAAAAGGTTGGTGTAGGATGTTAAGTCAACATGAACTATCCCTTGGCTCACCAATGCAAAAGAAAATTTGTCACTCGATGTTGAAGATAATAAACTTATCAAAATTTATAATAATGGTGATGATAATTTTATCAACAAAATAAAAAATCAACCTAAAATATTCAATCATGCAATTTGCATATAAACAAGGTGCAGAAAAAAAATCAAAAAGAGTACATCAGGATTTTATAAAGGTTTAGTCAAACCATGACCTATGTCAACTCCCTGGAGTCCTCCTCTCATTGTATTGCACTAAACCTTTAGTGACTCTCTATTATCTCCCATGTCAAGGAGGAGAAGCCCTTACAAAATCTCTCCCCATGACCCAGTACAAAAGAGGACCACAATCTTTTCACCCTCCTACTGAGGCAGCGAACCTGAAATCCTTTTTCTTCCTCCTAATGAAGGCAGAGAACCTTGAATCCTTTTTCACCCTGTTAGAGAAGCCAGATAATCTTGAATCACTTTACCTTCCCCTATACAATGAAATAGCCATGTCCTTTGACACCAGAAAGTTCTTCTTCTTAAATCTTCCCTCAAGATAAATCTTGACCCATGGAGGAACTCAGGTGTAAGTTTGCCGGAGCATCAGTCTGGAACTCCCTCTCACACACTTTTGAAACCCATAAAGATCTTCAAACTCTTCCATAAACTCCATCCTTTCTCTCGCAATCTCTAGGCTTTCTCTTCAAGCTTTCTCCAGAGGAAAACAACTCAATGAATGCTCAAAAGTCTCTTACAAAGCCTTATGAGAAAGGTTAAATAGAGGACTTCATGAACCCTAAAAACTCAATTATGTCTACTTTGATTATACAACATGATCTCAGATCATATAGTATGACTATTTGAAAGATCCCTATTAGTATAGTTCAAAGAGTAAGGCATTGTACAATCAATTCAAGTATTTAAGCTATTCATTTAGTAAGATATAAGAATTATCATGTATGATTAGCTCAGTCGAATTGGATTATAGTCCCCGATGATTTGTGAAGAATAAATATCATACCATGCAAAGATCGGGCATGTAGTATAATTTATTCAACATACGTATGATCTAACTGAACCAATTAATCCAAAATTTGATCCATATTATAAAATGAATTTAGATAATATTTTATTATATCGTACAACATGAAACCTACCGTATAGTATGATTAATACATATTATGCATTTCAAAATATTGCCTAAATTATGATTGGTGATAGAGATCTTGATTTCAACTAATCATCCCATATGATATGTATCATATAGTATGATTAATCCAAATAGATTGAATTATCCTAATTATCCATTTTAATAAACTTTTGAATAGCTAGTTATGTAATATGATATGGATCATATAGTATAATTAGTTCAGGAAACTACATTTTTATTTTTCTCTCACTATCTCACTACCCTGAGTGTGTTTGTACACAGTCACGAGGCTAGCATACACCATTATAGGAGAAATCTAAAAATAAATAAATGAAAAATACAAACTCTTTCAGCATACCATATTCTACCCAATCTTCATTTAATGGTGCATGATGTACCTGAAATGTTAATACACACAAAAAATAAATATGCAAGGCAAATATTAGGAGATATAAAGACATAATTAGTAATATTTGTTATCATCAAAAACATAAACTCGGTAGCCTTACTTGCAACACTTTTGATAATGAGATAATGGATTTTTTTATTTTGTATGTTCATTTAACTTTAAAGCTTCATTTGATGAATTATCAGAATTAGACATCTTGATTTCTATAGAAATAAGACCTCACTGAATATCGAAGATATGGGAATCACTTTCAGAGAAGTACTTAAGATACTCGCTTAATTCATTTATGTTTATATCAACTTCTACAAAATTATTTTATGTTGCATCATTTGTTAGAACATCACCATATGTAGACAACATATACACTTAATCTTTCTTCATTGGTTTTGTAGCCCCTGGGAAAATAAAGTAGGAATCATATAGTGTAAGTGGAACTTTTTTGCATTGTTATTTAGAAAAGAAACTACAACTTTATTATTTGCATTGTTATTTTTATTATTGAATTCTTCTTTTTCAACTGCTCAATAATGGCTAGCTCATATCTTCTTATGTTCTTAAATAGGAACTTTATTCAAGACATCCTCTTCAAGAGCTGCTAGATCAGCCCAAGGAGATACTACACTCCTTAAAATACTTGAAGAGATGAATAATAAACTTTAATTATAATTTTCTTAGAGGATCAGGATAAACCTTTATCCAAGTTATTATCAAATTATTAATTTGAGACTAATTAAGATAGCTTTCCAATCACGTATTTAAGGGATCCCTAACTACGATCAACTAAATACTATTTGGATATCACAATCGATCCATATTTGATATTTATTTCAAGCCATTCCTTAAAAGTTATACAATCCTTTAAGTCATCATTGATTATCTGATGATATGTGCAATATCTATGTTCTCCTTATTTACCAACAACTTTTGTCTTTATTGGATCAAAAAGCTTGAATTTTGATTACTTTACTAGGCATTTAAAGATCTTTTTAATATCCACTGTTTTAAATGAAAATATCTTATTCTTTTGATCTTAAAACAAGTTTTTTTCCACTTCACGAGTAAAAACGGAACAAGATTTAAACTGAAGAGTGGGATCTATTGTACTACTGATACTATGATGGACAACCTAAATATTTTATTTGAATCGGCAATAGTTATTTCCCTTTATCTAATGCAGATACTAACCCAGAATTATTTTCAAATATTTTCTTTTTGTCTTCATTTCTATATGTGCTCATCAGGATCCATCCAGACTCATGCCTGTTGATCTTATGGTTGATAATAATTCAATTGTTAATCAATTCAGACTTTAATCATCCATATATTAATCTAGACTTCAACCCATACATCGATCAGAATTTTAATCAAACTTCATTCAAACCTCAACCAAACATCATTAAAATCTCAATCATCTTCAATCACCCAATATGAATCAATATATAATCTCTTAAAGCTACAGCCCGGTATAGTAGCTAGGTGACTTAGCATTGTCATACTAAGTGCAATATCACCTAGTGCTGATAGGTTGGCTCCCTTTATCCAATCATCCAAAATCTCCCAATTGATTTTTATTGATGTGAATAACTCAAATTCAATCAATCAAATAAAAAATGCATTCAAATCAATATTTCTAAGCATTAATTAAAGGTTAAAGGCCAAAATCTTATAACCCCCTTTAGGTGATTTTTCAATTAACTAAAAACTTTGTCAAATGACCCTGATTCATGATTTATAAATTACATATTTATTAGGAATTTCCCTAGGGTCATCCCTTCAAATATCAGGCCATTATGAGAACTCTAAACCTACAAATGCAATTGTAATCCAAGGTCTACAAAACCTTCAAATAATTATAGTCAATGCCACTAGACCTTTCACCTTATAGAAGCTGACCTTGAGTTCTTTCCCAAAATCCTGGACCATATCCATAACCCTTGTTATGACATGTTGAACATTACACTGCACTTTAGTGGACCTATATTGACTAACAGTTGACCAAGGGTCTTTATGAATAAAATGATATTTAAGGGAAAATTTTGAATTTTCTCTAATACATAACATGAAAGAGTCAAATCAAACCTTGAAACTTTTTCTAATACATCCTAAGAAATGCATTGAACTCAAATTTAAGCTTTCTTCATGCATAGCTAACTAGGTCAACTCATGTTGACAAATTTTCCTTTTAAGGGTCCCGATGGCCATTTCAAGCCAAATGGTTAATTCATGATGTGAGACAACATCCATTGATCTCCAAATACACTATTGAACATGTTAGATCCAACTCTAGTTCGAATTGACCTAGTTGACCAAGTAAACCATGGTAAACCAGGTATATCATGAACCATAGCCCTTTAGGTCCAGTGCACTGCCCAACTCAGTACATTGGCATCTATGACTTCAATTATGTCCAAACTACTACATTCGGAGCCCTATTCATCACGAGCTCTTGAATTAGTGATTGACCCAATATGGCATAATTGAGTTAGCTCAAGCTACCTCAATTGATCACCAACACAAGTTAACATTTAATTAAGCTCTAAGTCAACGTTAACTTTCATCAAACCCACTTAAGTATCCTTTCTAGTGACTTGGACATGATAGGTCACTTACCATAGTTAATAATTGACTTGGTTGGTCAACTAAACACATGAATGATCAAAGATTGATCCACGTGGGTCAATTCAATATATTCAATCAAATCAAATATGCCAAACTCCATCAGACCTAAAAAATCATTCCATTTATGGCTTAAATACATCGAAATCCACTTTGAGTCTGAAAGTACGAGATGGGCCGAGATGGGGTAAATTGGTCCTTTTAAATAATAATCCTAAATAGGAGTACTATTTTTATAGATTTTTTTAACTTTAGAAATAAGCAAATTAATTTTACAATGTGAAAGCTTCATCTTTAACAATAGTTTCAGTAATAATGATGAGATTCTAAACTGCTCAATGGAACATAGATCTAAAAAATTCATTAAGCAATTATAATAAAGATGAAGTGCAAAAAGTAAAATGTAGAAAATAAAATCAGGAAGAACACACCAAATTTTTTAGTGGTTCGATCAAACCATGACATACGTCCACTCTCCAAAGTCCTACACTCCGAGTATCATGCTAACATAAAGTGACTCTATTTTTGCTCCCTCAGCAAATTGTAAAAGCCCTTACAAACACTCTTCCACCAACCTAGTGTGGCAGAGGATCAAAACACCATTTACAGGCAGAGAACCTTGACTCCTTTTTCTCCCTCCTGGAAAAGGAAAGAAACCTCGAGGACGGACTAAGAAGCCTCTCTCCTTAAAGAGCTCCCATAAGATTAATCAAGTCCATAGGAGGATCAAGTGTATAGCTAGCTTGGGCCAATCGTTTGATACCTCTTACACTACTTCCCACTCACACTCAAGCTCACCTTCTCCTTCCTCTCATAAATCCTAGTTTTCTCTAAAATCTCCCTCTCAGAGCTCCTTCTTCAACCATGTTCCTCTTTTCACTTACCATAAAAAAAGATTAAAGAATTTCTTTCATAATAGGTTTCAAGAAACCAAAAAATTTAAAGTTTCCCATATTATATTCGTATAGTACTATCCAAGTTCATATAGTATGATCAATTCAAAACTAGTCCCATCCAGTATGATCTGATCAGTCATTTAAGAAAACTATTTGGTTTTTAAGAATATATTATAATATACGATTCATAGATCGGCTAGCATGATCTTTTTAAATTTCTCTATTCGTATAGGATGATTTTTGGGATGAAAGAAATTCATCCCTAAATTTTAAGTGAATCGCCCAGTACAATGTAGTATTGTATAATAAGATTAGGTCAAAAATTATGGTTTCATTTTGTATGAACTCTAGGATGACCAAAATGTCTTTATTAATTTTCTGGTAAGATGGACATCATACAGTATGATTTAGTATAATTAATTAAATCAAGATTTGATTGACTAATCATAGGATTAATTTTAGTTGTTGCAACTGAAGAATCCATATTTAAATTGTGATTTTTATGATAGTAAAATATTATTATTCCATTAATTTTATTATTTCTCCAAGCATGTACTAGATATTTTCTACTTTTTTTTTATGGGTACTATCATTTTAAAAAAATCATACTCCAGATTACTAAAGACTTCAAGAAAGAGTAGATTAGGATTTCAATTAATAAAGTTTATAAGTTTTTATTTTTTATTTTCTTGAGTCTGAGAGTGGGTGATTGTAATTGGATAACCATGAACACACATATAGGGGGAGAGAGTTAAAACATAAAATTTTAAAATAAATTGTTATGTACAACTTCTAATCATATTACTTGATTTATCATATTTTTCCCTCTAAAATGTAGTTAATCAAATCACGGCTTGTACTTTTGAACTCTATAAATTATATGATATTAGTTCATACATATAACTGATAATATGTGAAATCGGGTTGGTACCAGTTCATCCCAAATGAAATCATTCATTTTTTCACTATTCATACAGTACGATATGAATTCGTACAGATGACTAATAAAGTATGAAATTGAGTTCATCCACAATCATACCAGATGAAGCGTGATTTTTATTAACTATTTGTACTATATGATATTAGTTCATATATATATATATATGACAAATAGTGTACAAAATTAGGTTCGTACCATATCATACTCGTTGAACACATTCAATTTTGAATTCTTCATACAATATGATATCAGCTCGTGCAGATGACTTATAGTGTATAAAATTAGATTTTGTATTGCAATATAACAGGATTTTTTGAACAAATCGTACATATGATAGATATATTATTCATTGAGTGTGAGTGTTTGGGAGAGATTATGAGAGTGAAGTGTGAGAGATCTAGTAAGTGAGAGTTGTGTATGATTCACAAGGTTGCCCAAAATGGGGATCTCTATGTCTTGTTTAATTTTTTTCCCAACTCCTCTAGAAAATTTTGAGAAAATATTTTCAATATTGTGTCAAGGATCTCTGCCTTCTCCATGAAGGTAAAAAAGAATATAAAGGTTATCTTCCTTCATTACGAGGGTAAAAAAGGATGGGACGGCTCTCTACCTTCACAAGGAGGGTGAAAAAGGACGTGACTATATGTTGCCATCACCTGGATGGTATAAAAAGAATATGTTCTCTCCCGCACTGAATTGGAGAATGTGAGTTTGTAAGGGCTTCTCCATCTTACTGTGGGGAAAAAATGAGAGTCACTTTGATTTAGTGCAATACTTAGAGAAGGACTCTCTAGGAGTGGATGTGGGATAAATTTAGACCAAACCACTAAAAATTTGATATTCTTCTATTCACTTTAATTTTTCTATATTTTTATTTTTTGACATTTAAAAGTATTGTGGTTGAAAAATATTTTGAGATAATCATATCTAAAGACTACATATCCATGGATCATTACATAAATTTTTTAAAAATAGTTTTTGAAAATTAAAGAAATTTTTTAAGATAACCAATTCACCCCCTCTTGGCTAGTCTTGGGATATTTTAATAAGGTCAAACAACCTACATAAACTTTCACGTGGTATCAGAGCCTATTTCAAAAATTAAAGCTTAAAAAAATGATCATGGAAACTTTTGGAAATCGAAAAACTCCTGAAACATACTTTATCATTAGACCACCCTTATTCGATAGCATTCCATTAGATTTTGAGAAAACAAGAATGTCTACTTTTCTATAATCACTTGACTATCGCATGTGGATATTAGTACAAGAAAGTTACATAAGACCCACTAGACTTGTTGATGGCATTAATGTTGAAACACCTTTCACTGATTGGACATTAGATGAAAAAGACTTAGCACATTTAAATGCCATATATTTAATTAGTCTTTTAGTGCCTTAAAATCAAAAAATTACATGCGTGTTTCAACTTGTAAAATTTGAAATGAAATATGGGATACACTTTAAATAACTTATGAAGGAACAAATGTGGTGAAATAATCAAGTTTTATTTTATTTTTTATTTTTTTTGAAGAAATGCATCCAAATTGCATTAAGTAATAAAGAAGATAATTACAATTGCTAAGAAGGATCACATTCCTCCTTGATTGAATTCAATAACAAGGAAGGAATGTTATTAAAAGAAAAGCTATCAAAAAAGAAACAACTTTCCAAAGCCATAGTAGCACACAAATTGGCTACTTTATTACAACTTCTATGAACATGTTGAAAAACAACATTATGAAAATCATTTAAGAAGAAGAGTTCGGTTGCCGGCCACCTATCCACAATCCACTTATTCTTTTTGAAAGAATCTTGTATGAAAGTAATAATGTTGAGATTGTCACTCTCAATAATCACCCCTTTGTACTCAAGCATCCAGCTCCTAATGTATTCCCTTACCGAGAACACAGCCTCCAACTCAAGCATAGCAATGTCCCAATGGGCTTTATTCTTCCCAAAAGTAATGATGAACCTTCCCTTGTGGTCTCTGAAGATGCCACCGATTCCAGCACAGTTAGAACTAAGCAATGAAGCATCTACATTCATCTTCATCCAGTCTTTCGGAGGGGGGCACCAAGAACCATGAGACTCCCTAAGGAGATTAGTACCCCAGTTGGAAAGATGTGGACTAGCTTTAGTAATGGCCAAAGATAAAGCATTCGCAGCTACCAAAGAACAAGGCAAAGTAGCTTTTCCATGTTTAACATCATTCTGATTCTTCCAAGCTAGATAAACAATAGTGCAGTAGATTTTAACAATACTAGGATTTCGAGAGGTTAGCCTTCTTAGCTCATGCAAACAGCATGTTAACGATTGGAAAACTTGAATGTAGATACCCCACTCAAGCATCTGGTTAATAACTTCAACCACATATTTGCATTGGACCATAATGTGTTCATAATTCTCAACAGAATAGCAGCCTCTAGCGCATGATTCATCCACAGCAATCCTACGGTATTTAAGAAACAAGTTTGTAGGAATTGCATATTTCCCAAGTCTCCACCAGAATATCTCCACTTTCTTGTTAAGCTTGAGTTTATACAGCCACTTATAATAACCATCATCATCCATATTAAATTTACTTTTCAACATATGCTCATAGGACAAAGTAGACACTGACTTACCCGAGCACATACTCAGCAGCTCCATCCGATCCTCCATACTGAAATCTATCTGGATTTGACTGATCAACATGATGAGATCAGGATGAAAAACTTCCTGAAGCAAAGCATAGTTCCATTGGCCTTCCCTCAATAACAATTGGTGTACATACATTCCTTCCAATGAAACACAATCAACAAATGTTGGCCACCGGTTAATGCACTTGTCCAATAACCAGACCTCATTCAGCACACTGATCTTAGCCCCACTACCAATCTTCTATCTGGTTATGTTCTTCAGCTGTCTCCCCCCATCTAGCAGGATTTTCGAAGCATTGGATGTTACCCTCTTGTGTGTACCATTCATAATCTCATCCCCATACTTATGCTTGATTTTCTATGGAATAGTGTCTCCGGTTTCTGAAAAAAGTCCCAAGCCAGCTTCGATCTCAAAGAACCAATCCTCATAACAGGAGATTGAAGTCCCATCCCTCTCATACTTCTTGGTTTACAATTCTCCCCAAGCCACATAATGCATACTACGGTTTCCACCAGGTTTGTGCCAAATGAAACTTCTACAAAGTTTTTCCAACTCATACAGCACTTTTTTAGGAACCAAGGAATGTGTTACTAAAAAGTTTGGCATAGAAAGCAAAGAGCTTGTAATGAGATTAATCTTACCTCCCATTGATAATGACTTCTTACCCCAAGCATTGAGCCTATCCATGGCATTACTCAATACTTCTTGGAAATAAGCCATTTTTAATCTGTTAAGAGATGACTTTATCCCTAGATAACTCATCTCCTTAACTACTTTGTAGCTAAACAATCTAGAAATCTTCTTCTTTATGGGGCATCTAACCACCTTTTCAAAGATAATCTGAGATTTGCTGACTTTAATCCTATGACCCGTCCATTTGCAAAAGTCTTCCACAATAGCCTTCAAAGCTTTCGCTAAAACCATAGAGACATGAAAGAAGATTAACACATCATCTACATAGAGAAGATGTGTAATCCTAGGGCCTCTAGGAGAGACTTTAATACCAAGATTTTGTCCCCTCTGCTCTAAAGAATTAGATATCAACTGGAAGCACATGATAAAGAGATATGGAGAGAGTGGGCATCCTTGACGGAAGCCACTTTGAGCATTAATCCAATCAGAATTCTTCCCATTAATAATAATGGAAAATATCACATCTACAACACATTCCATGAGAAGGTTAAAAAACATAGAAGGAAACCCATACCATTTAAGAATTTGACCAAGTGTAGGCCACCCCATGCTATCGTAAGCATGTTCAATATCTAGTTTTAATGCCATCAATCCCTTCTTATTCTTGGAGATTTTGAACTTGTGAAAGATCTCTTGAGCCAACAAACAATGCTCAGAGATAGATCTTCCCATAATAAAGGCCATTTGCTCTTCAGTGATCATCTTGGAAATACATCTCTTCAATATGTTAACTAAAATAGTAGCTGCAATCTTATAGTTAGTTTGGCATAAACTGATAGGCCTGTAGTGGGATGGAATCAAAGGGTTTTTTATTTTAGCAATCAAAACTATAAGAGTATCCTTCCAATTCATATTCATATGACCAGAATTTAGAAAACATTTAATAGAATCCCACAATTCTTCACAAACAATATCCCAATAGCACTTATAGAAAGAGGAGGTGACTCCATCCATACCTGGAGATCTGTTATTCCCTTGTTGAAAAACCGAGACCTGCAGTTCAGTCACAATGCATTTTGAACTCAAGGCAACCACCTCTTCCGAATTCTATCTCTGGTTCTCAGAAGCCAACGGCCAACCTGATAAATCACATGTTCTGGACTTCCACTTTGCTTCAAAATACTGAATGAAAACCTTCTCGATTTGATCATCTTCCTCTTGTAATTTATTTTGTACATCTTTAATTTGAACGACCCTATTCCCATTCCTTCTTGCCGTAGCAAAATTGTGAAATAGCTTTGAATTAATATCTCCTTCCTCATGCCACCTAGCTTTAGCCCTTTGATTCCACCAAGTAGACAATCTCCTAAATGTTATATTAAGCTCATGAACTTTGCTTTCGAGCAATAGCAGATCATCACCTGACCAGTCTTCTCCCACCGCTTCTTTATTTTGAAGTTCAAGTATTTCCCTTTTCAGATTTTCCTTAAGCTTATTCAAGTTTTTGCACTTATTTTTACTCCCAAAAAATAATGCTTTAAGCGTTCTATTAAGCTTCCTTTGTAGGATGGCACTTTTATCATCGAAATTATTCTTCTTCCATGAATGATAAATAATGCTCCTAGCCATTGGATATGATCTCCATGTATCCTCAAATCTGATGTTCTTCATCTTGGGATGCAACCTTTCATCCAATTTGAAGATAATTGGACTATGATCCGATGCCACTCTTGCTAGATGTCTAGTGAGAGCTGAAGGAAGCTTTTGAAGAGCAACCGAGTTTGCCAAGCACCTATCTAGCCTTTCCCATATCTGAGAGGTTCCTTGCTTGTTGTTGCACCAAGTAAACCTTGGTCCAATGCTTCTCACATCATGGAAATCTGAATTCATCATAAAATGCTTCATATCTCTGGGCCCTTTGGAAAACAAGAACCTCTTACCACCTCTCTTCTCCTCCTTGTTCAAAATACAATTGAAATCCCCACCAATGATAGAAGGAATAGAATTCTTCATGCCCTCTTCAATTTGTCTCCAAAGATCCTCCCTTTCCTTGCAACACCGGCTCCCATAAACCGTGGCAACCTTCCAAGATCCCAAGCTAGGAACTAGGAGGTCCCCAATAATCAGCTAGGAAGAAGTCTCCTTCACCACAAATGACACAATCTTCGTATTCCATAGCACCAACACACCACTTGAAAGACCAGCAGCAGGGTAATAGAAATATTCCCAATCATTCTCAATAAGGTAATCAACATCCCTCCTATCAATGCTGGTCATCTTGGTCTCCATAAGCCAAATAAAACATACATCCTACTCTCTAACAATCTCCTTCAGATACAAGGAGGCATCCCTCTTCCTAGCCCCCCTACAGTTCCAAAATAACAGAGTAGACATTACACCCTTACTGGGGATCACTCCCCATTCAAGGAATACACCCTTCCATCCCTCCTCTTCTTCTTATTTCCTGGTTTTAGTGGTCCTAAAGATTTTAATTCTTTGGCAAGTTTATTCTTATTAACACCACTGTGAACAGCCATACCATTATTCACTATACTTGGATCATCTATAGCCATATCCGTATCTCCAACAACAGCAACCTCCTCATTGTAGGGGGTATCTGTGTCCTTCAGCTTCTCAATCTCCTCAGTGTTGTCCAATGGTTCTTCTCCTATATCTTCAAGCAAAATAGCATATCTGTTAGTAATAGAAATCGTTGGCATCTTTTCTTCCACAGCTTTCTTCTCACCCAGCAATTTGTCATACACCACACCAGGAATAACTTTAGCAACAGCAATCTCCTTCTCAACTGGAATTAATTTCTGCAAATTTCTCTTCTAATTTTTGTTCCCCATATTCTCCGTCCTGTTTCCTTTATAATCATCCACTCTTCTTCCAACATCTCTCTCCTTAAAAAACTGTTTATTCTTAAATTGAACATGTATCCACGGGCCATATTCAGACTTAATCACAGAGGGATTGGCTTCAGGAACTGTCTTCATTGCTTTATCTGTATCAACAACTGGCTTACTAATATTTTGATCTATAATCCCCTGAACAACACCATCAGTACATTCAGCCTTATCATGACCCGCTCAACCACAGTGATAACAGAGCAAATCAACCTTGTTATACTCCACCCGTTGAAAAAATCTTCAAGCTGACCCTTCTACCCAAACTCCATTCGGAAGCTTCTTCTCCAAATCAATTTTTACACAGACACGAGCAAATTCCCACTTCCCCCATCGAAATGTATTCCCATCTATATACATAGGTACGCTGAAACGAGATGCTATTCTTGCTATATTATCCTCATCCCAACAATATAGCAGCAAATATGGAAATCTGATCCAAACAGGAGCAGAGATCCCCTTGAAGGAATACGGGTCAAAGGCAGGGGACAATCTGTCCATGCCGACAATGTAGCCACTGTCATACCACGGTCCACCATTGAGAATTTCCTCCACAGCCACCTCCTCTTGAACGAACAAAGAATCCAATTCATGCCAATTGACGTCAAGTGGAATCCACCATACTTACTCCATTGCCTTCTCAGTTCTATACTACAAACTGGGAAAGGCACATTATGTCCCAAAACTTTTATTACTAATGAATGTTTTAGAACTTGTTTATTTTTTTCTTCCATATCAAAATTCAGCCTAACCGCAATCCCATCTTCTGATAATTCTACTTGTTCTCTGTTAAAATCAATCTTGATGTGCTTCGGCTTTGTCCAAGCTTCAATAACCTCTTCCATACCTTCCTGTATATTGTGATCTTCCATATTGTTTATCAAAATTCCACCATTCACCGACTCCTTTCCAGAACCCTTTCTAAGATCAAGGTTATCATTCATCTTTTGAGCATTCACAAGTTTCAAATCATTTCCCAAACACCGACCCTCATTCATCTCAGACATTCCAGAAAATCTATAATCCTTCATGAAACCAACACCCGATGTTGAAGAATCAAGAATGTTTGTACCTGGAATCTCTTTAAGATCCATATTCCTCCTGGCCGCTGCATCATCCACCATCGCCTTCTTGCCCTTGCCTTCAACCAAAGAATGATGAATCGGAGGTCTCACCCCTTCTCTGATAGTCACCCCATTTGTGCCTCTACCAAAGGTACGTATAGGCCCCAGAGGTCGCGAAGCAGCCATGACATCAGCAGAGAAACATCGATGACATCCGGCGAATGCTCCACCGGTTGTGAAAAAATGCGGGAAACCATGATTCAAACACGAAGACGAAGCTTTCTCTCTCTAGTAAACCAGATGTTCTTTCTCATAAATAAAAATAATCCAGGTTAAACATATCATTACACGACTAGGAACTAGTTCACATAAAACCAAATGAGTCAGTTTCTAATATATATACACGCTTTATTCAGATTGTTACCTCATTACATACTTTAAGTAGAGAACTCACTAATTCATAAAAAGATAATAAAATAATATATTATTTACCTACTACTCATGATACAAAGATAACAACCATAATTGAGTCTAAAGATTTGAATGTATAATCTATTGATAATCTGCTTGGATCACTAATTACTTATGAGTAATGAGTGAATCAAAGACAGATTAATGCATGTAATAAGCTAAAAAAAGAATATAGATTTGAAAGTGGATGATTCGAAAAGTTTTTAATCAATGTCTGAGATAAAAAAAAATCACTCATAACTAGGCAATTCAAAATTACTCTTAGAAGAAAACAACAGAGATGTCAGTATTTGAACTAAGGTAAGTTCAATAAGAATGCAAATATTTTAAATGAAATCATTTATTATGAATGCAATAAGCCTAGACATATAAAGATTGATTGTCTAAATCTCAAAACTAATCCTAACAAGGAGAAAGTTGAGGAGAAAACTAACGTTAGGAAGGGCAAGAAAAGAATACAAAGAGCTTTCTTGGCTGGCTCAGCTTCTAACTCCTCAAAAATAAAAGCAGAAAAGAAAGTCATAAACTTGTTCTTAATAGCAGATAAACTTAATCAATAAGATCAATAGAAGGTATGTGACTTATCCTATGATAAATTATTGGAAGTTTTTAAGAAAATTCATAATGCATATAAGAAGCTTAAAAAATTGCATGCTAATCTTAACCTCAAGCATTTGACTTCACAAAATAATTATGAAAATCTTAGGAAATATCATACATCCATAGATATCAACCACATGGCTTTATTGGATGTATTTGATGATTTGAATAAAAAGCATGATTATTTGAAAATATCCTATACTGAACTTGTAAAAGATTTTAAGGTTTTTATGGTTAAATCAAATCAAAGAGAACATGAGTTGAAAGTAGACAATTCAGCTTTAAAAAGTAAAAAATTTACATCATAAACAAAAAATTGAAATCACTTAATGAAGATTAGATAACTTCCACCCTTGAACAGTTTTATAATTCTAATCAAAATCATACAATTTCAAAATTTAGGAAATGACATTATAACTCACATATATTAGTAAATTTTTTCCTAGTGTTAACTATTTTACATGTGAAATGATGTGCCATATTTCCCACACGTGCACTATTTAGAGTAGAACACATTTAGTGTGGAGACCTAAGTTACATAAATCACAGCATATCAAACATGCATCGAGATTATCATTGTTAAGAAGTGAACCCAAATTCATTTAGGTTCTCAAGTTTAACATTCGATAACTTTATAAAAAAGCTCTCATATAAGCCCTCGTGAGAGCATTTAGTACCTAGAAAGTAGATGTTTGAAACATATAACTGGAGATACAACTCAATTCATATCATTGGAGGCTTGGGCTGGAGGCAAAGTGACATTGGGAGATAATATAATAAGGAGAGTGGTAGGTATATGTATGATTAGCAAAAAGAATAATTTCTTTACTAAAAATATTTGATTGGTTGAAAGCTTAAAATATAACTTGTTAAGTATTAGTCAGCTTTGTGATAGGGGTTTTAACATTAAATATTTACCAACAAGTTGCATTTTATGTCAAAATGAAGTTGATGTGTTATATGAAAATATGGTAAATACTATATACATGCTTTATTTAAATTATGTTAAAACTTTTAATATTTTTTATCTTAAAACTATTAGTGATGAATCTTGGTTATGATATAGAAGACTTTATCATGCAAGCATGAAAAATCTTAGGAAGATTATCTAAAAAAAATTGGTTAGAGGAATACCCAAATTAAACTTCACTAAAAAAGTTAATTAGGAAAAAAAGTTAAGTTCTTTCATTTAATTAAGGATCTTAAAACTACCAAACCATTAGAAGTCATTCACATGGATCTTTTTGGATTGGTTAACAGTGTAAGTCTATGAAGGAAAGTATTTGGATATGTAATTATTGACAACTATTCAATATTCACTTGAATTAGGTTCTTATCACATAAGAGTGAATCATTTGATGAGTTTAGAAATTTTTTTACTTAGATCAAAGATAGCGAGGTTATGAAATTCTTACAATTCAAAGTGATCATGGAAGAGAATTTGAAAATAAAACTTTTGAAGTTTTCGATAAAGAGTAACGAATATATCACAACTTTTAAGCTCCTAGGACCCCTCAATAGACTGGGGTTATTGAAGGAAGAATAAAACTTTGATAAATGCTTCTAGAGCCATATTGGTTAATACAACTTGCTATGTTATGAATAAGGTGAATATTAGATCTAAGTAGAACAAAACACCTAATGAACTTCTTAAGGGAAGAACACCCAACCTCTCACATATATATGTTTTTGGATGTATTGTGTTTATTTATAACAATAGTAAAACTATTTAGGAAAATTTGATTTTAAATCTAATGAGGGAATTTTTCTACAATATTCAAGTCTTGGAAAACCCAATAGAGCATTTAACAAAAGAACTTTGGTAGTTAAGTAGACCACTCATTTAGTTTTTTATGAATCTAATATTTTTGGATGGTTTAAGTTAGAAGAAGAAGATGATAAAAAAATAAGAAATTGAAAATGCAAATCTTAAAGAAAGGATTAAAATAAAAAAATGCATTGTCAAGAGAATGGAAATATTCTAAAAGTCGTCCTAAAGAATTGATTTTAGGTAAACCAAGTGAAGGTGTTAGAGTTAGGCACGGACTTAGCAAAAAAGTAAACCACTCGTCCTTTATTTCAATAATTGAACCCACTAGTATAAATCAAGCACTTTCTGAAGAATTTTAAATTTTAGCCATTCAGGAAGAATTGAATTAATTTGTTAGAAATGAAGTTTGGGAGTTGATTGAAGACCAAAAAATCAATGTCATATTGGAACTAAGTGGGTTTTCAAAAATAAGATGAATGATTCAGGTGTAGTGGTTACAAAAAAAGCATGATTGGTGACCAAAGGGTATAATAAAATAGAAGAAATTAATTTTGAGAAAATATTTGCCCCTATAGCTAGACTTGAAGCGATAAAGGTACTACTTCTGTTTACTTATTTTAAAGGCTTTAAATCATTTTAAATGAATGTTACGAGTACCTTTCTTAATGGGGGGATACAAGAGAATATTTCTACTAAGCAACTTCTAGGTTTTAAAAATTCCCAATTTTTTAAATAAGTGTTTAAATTGAAAAAGGTATTGTATGGACTAAAACAGGCACCTAAGGCATGGTATGAAAGGCTAAGCACATTCCTATTAGAAATATTATTCCTTAAAGTAAATGTGGACATCATTCTCTTCTTAAAAAGAGAGGGAGATGATATTCTCATTATTCAAATATATATTAATCATATCTTATTTTGATCCACTAATAAAAATCTTTATAATCATTTTTAAAAAAAAAATAATGAGTTTGAAATGAGTTTTATGAGAGACTTTAATTACTTTCTTGGTTTTAACATAAAGCAAAAAGAGGATATCACATTTTAAAGTTAGTCAAAATATATTAATCATATCCTTAAGAAATATGAAATGGATAAAGCTAAACCAATAAGTACCCTAATGCGTTCCTCGGTATAATTAGATAAGGACTCTAAAGGCAAATCTATTTATTAAAAGAACTTTAGAGGAATAATTGGATCATTACTTTACTTAAATACTAACATATCAGATATCATATTTAGTATTTATTTTTTTACTAGATATCATATTTAGTATTTATTTTTTTACTAGATTTCAAGCTAATCTAAAGGAATTCCATTTGACTGTTATTAAAAGAATTCTGAGATATCTTTTGGGAACTCAAAACTTAGTGATATGATATCTTAGGTACAACTCTTCTTTGGAAATCAATAAATATTCTTATTCAGATTTTGCAGGACTTAGGGTTGATTGAAAAAGTACTTATAAAACTTATCAATTTATTAGAAACTTATTAGTTTCTTTATCTAACAAAAAATAGAATTCAATAGCCCTTTCTACTGCTGAAATAGAATATATTGCCTTAGGTAATTGTATGGCACATGTTCTTTACTTAAAATAATAACTTATGGATTTAAGATTTTCTATTGATTGTATTCCAATTTTCTGTGATAATATAAGTGTCATATGTATTTTAAAGAATCCTATTCAACACTCTAGAACTAAGTATACAAATATAAGACATCACTTCATTCGAGAGTATATCACTAAAGGAGAGATTGAGCTACATCATGTAGCTACTGAAAATTATCTTGCAGACATTTTTATAAAATCGCCTGCCTTTTAAACATTTAGCACCTTAAGAATTGGATTGGGCAATATTAATATTCATGCTTGATAATTATAATTTTTGTAAATTGTATTTGTGGTGTATTTCTTTTTGTTAATGTTTGTATTTTAATTTGTTGTTCGTGATTTGACTTTGTTTAATCTTTATTTTTTTTTCTTTTTTTTCATTTTTCTCTTTTATATTATTTTTGTGTTCATTTTTGTGTCTCATGGATCATGTTGATATGTTTTATTTTTGGAAGAATCATGATTATCATGTGCAAATCTAAAAATTATTTTTTCATTCGTACTGTACTAACCACTTTCATACTATACAAAATCACTATATTTTATATGATAATTTTTTTGAGTTGGTAAGATAAAAAAATTTTATTTAGTAAGACATCATACTGTATGATGATGTCATTACACTGTATGAATCGATTATTTTTTCATTTGTATGAATATGAAGGGAATTCCAAGTACAGTTATATTTTAAAAGTTTGTCTATATGAACACATGTTCGTCTGTACAATCTTGTTATCAATTTGTGTGTGGATGAACCTAACTACCATGTACTATCATTATTGCTTAATCGTTTCAGATGAAGCCTATTCATTTGTACGATCATTTTTTTTAAAGTCATACAAAATGACACCTTGGGAATTATAGTTTTATAAAAAGTCATTTCATTCTTGACCATTTCCATTCGTATGTATAATAATTTTTTCGTCCCATATGAAATCATAATCACACATATAAAAGTAATATCGTACAATATGATTATTTTTTATTTCTTTAAATTGGAAGATATCCGTTGAGTTTTCTTCACAATCTCTTTGAATCTCAAATCATCTTGTGTTCAAAACTCTCCGAATGGCAAGTAGCAACAGCAAGAAGGCTCAATATTCTAGAAGCTCTTCATCTTATTCTAATCAACTAGATGATAACTTTCTTTCTAAAAAAATGAAGAAGCTTGCTAGATTTTCTTTGGGGCAGAAATCACACCATCTTGCCTTCTTATCCAATAAGATATTAATTTTTCTATAATGCCTCTTTTTTATTCTACCTAATTCTCCTTCATTCTCACGTTAATTTATGCATTTCATTTTGATACCTTTTACTATTTCCTTGCTGATCTAAGAATGAGAGAAAATCATACCAGAATATTCTCATTTGTATTTAAAGAAAGAGTAGAAATCACTAAGGAGGATTTAGACACTTTTATACCTTAGAAGTGAAGGAGTAAGGGCACACACTATAATTATAAGAGCTGATTTTGACTGGTCTATCATAAATCAATCCCATTGAAGTGTTACCTTCAGTCTATCACTTATCACGTGTGCACTCTTTAAACTAAAATGTGAGGATCATCCATCATATTTTAAGAACATTGATTATTTCTAAAGTTGGTGATGAAATTAACCTCACTCCTTTACTTTCTATTGTGATATATCTTATAATCTTAAACATCCAATTAATGAAGCCCAGTTGATTCTATACTACATCAATAATCTTACTGATATTAGAATTCCTACAACTAAAAGGAAGAAGAATATGGCTTTAGGACACTTGATCTCCTATATCCCTGAAAAGAAATACAATTTGATTCATCCTGTGCACCAAATAATCTACCAATCTATTTCATGGACACTTTATTTCGTACTCTTTTTCATCAGAATCAAGGGGATGAGGGAGATAAAATTGGAGAAGGAGAAGCACTTGAACATGCACCTGTACCTACTCTTAAGCCTAAGTATCATTTCTATAAAAGACTAGTCCAAAGAATTGATCGACTTGAGTCTTATTTTAATAAATGATTTCATCATATGCAAACTCGTATGGACCAGTGGGATGCTATATATAATGAAGATATGGGCTAGGTCAAAGGAAAGTTTAAATCAATTAACACTCAAGTAGCCACCATTAATAGCTACTTTATAATGCTTAATCCTCCTCAGCCACCTCCAGATCAAGATTCTCCAACATTTTAGTTTTTATTTTTTGTTTTAGTTGATGTATTTTTTATTTCTTTTTAGAACTCATGTTATGGCATTGACATATTTCTATTTATATATTAGTTATATTTTCATTATTTGTTTAATGAAATGCTTGCCTTGTGTTGGTATTAATCCTCTTAAATTATCTTTAAGTTTCTATTATTCAAATTACTGATGATCTAAGAGAAAATTTTATACTATTTTGCACTACAACTTGATTTCATAGAAAAAAAAATTTTCTCTCCTCAAACTCTAAATCAACTTACAAATTAGATTTAGATAAGAAGATCATTTCAATGTTCTAATAAATATGTATCTTACAGTTATAATTATTGCAAATATAGTGACTTATTTTTCTTTTATTTTCTTATTCAATGTATTGATGTTATAATTAATAATAGGATTTTATTTTGTGGATTATTCTTCTTTATACAAGAAAGGTTTTTCTTTTGCTTGGAAGATAATCACACAAGTTAAGATTTACTTAGTTAGATTGTGGAAAAAAGGCACATAATGAGCCCAACATGAAAATATACGTAATGTTCATCAAATTTGAAAAGAGATACAAAATGAACCCAATATGAAAAGATGTGCAATATTCGCCACGCAAATAAATCTCATTAATAAAGAGGCATAAAATGAGCCTGCACTATATTTAGTTCTTTCCTCTACTTTAATTCTTAGAAAAATCCTTGTATTAAATTATAATTTTCAACTATTGAATTTTAAACTATATGATTTGCATTTGATTGATTTTGTGATGATTATTCTATTTGATATTTTTGCTTTCTAACATAAACACTGAACCTCTTCAACTTTTATTATCTAAATTAATCTTTGATTTAAAATTTGAGACTTTCTTTTCCCATCAGGACTTCAATGTTATCTGTGCAAATAGTTTAAAATTTTCTTCTTTATTATCTATTAGAGTTGTGTATAGCAACCTACTTTTTAGGGGATTTCTTTTATAATGAAAAATAAAGGGTGAGGTTATTGTTTGTGTTTTTTTAAGTCTATTAGTTTGGTTTGTGTTTTGATTTGTGTTTTTAGTTTTGTATTTTTTTAATTATTTTAAGTTTTTTTAGAATTTATGTTCTATGATAAAATGCTCTCAGGGGGAGGTTGTTTATGGTTTTGGTTTTCTTATATTTTCTTGTGATTTGTATCATACTAGTTTATTTTATGTTAATTTATAAAAACTAAAATTAGAAAGAGGGACAAAGTTTTATTGATCCCCATGATTTTTATTCTTAATTCATTGATGGGGAGTTTAGGAGAAAAGAACTATATTTTTAATTCAAATAATAATTATTTTTTATTATCATCAAAAAAGGAGAGATTATTGTAACTCAGGAATCCAGATTGAGATTATGATTTTTGATGATAGCAAAAGATTATTGTTCTGTTAATTTTATAAATTCTCCAAACATGTATTGGATACTTTTTGTTTGTTGTCTGTGTGTACTAATATTTCAGGGAAATTATACTCCAGATTATTGAAGACTTCAAGATAGAGTAGTTTATGATTTCATATAAAAAAGTCTATAAATCTTTACTTTTTATTTTTTTGATTCTAAGATAGTGTGATTGTAATTTGGTAACCGTACACACACAAATAGAGAGAGAGTCAAAACTTAAAATTTTAAAACTAATCATTTTGTATGTCTTTTAATTGCACTGTATGATTTTTAATCGTATTATATGATTTATCATATTTTTTTTCCAAAATGTAGTTAATAAAATCATGGCTTATACTTTTGAACTGTTCATACTGTACAATATTAGTTTATACTAATGACTGTTAGTGTAAACAATCAAGTTTGTGCTAGTTCATCCCAAAAAAGTCGATCATTTTTGTACTATTTGTACAATACAATACGGATTCGTACAGATAATTGATAGAGTACAAAATTGAGTTCATCCAGGATCATACCAGATGAAGCATTATTTATATTAACTATTCGTACTATATAATATTAGTTCATACAGATGATTAATGTTACAAATCCATTTTCATGACTTATGTTTTGATGATTGACAAACATTATTGATTCTCTTGGACTGCCTGTTACTTCAAATTTTTTAAGAATCGAAGATCAGACGAACAAACGAAGCCAGTTCAAGATTGCGTAGGTTTAGGGATGAGTCAGTCTGTACTTTGTTTTTTTCTCTTCTTGAGTCAATTTGTAATGTTCAAAGAGACTGATGCTAAGCAACCCTACACACACACACTTGAAAGACTTAGAATTTCTGTTTTTACCCATATCGGCCAGGATGATATTTACATCGTCCTGGAAGATCAGGCTTAAAATAAAAAGTCTAAATAAGGATTCTAAATTAAGGCAGCCGTCATTAACAGATCGTCCTGGACGATACGTGCATCGTCCAGGACAATAACCTCAAAACAAAAATAAATTGCCTCCATAGATAATTAAGGTATTCTGTATTTTTTAATAATCGGCCAGGATGATCTTTGATCGACCTGGACGATATTCACAAATTATGCCTTAATTGATCAGGAAATAGAGGGAGTAATTAAGGATGATTGATACGATCATATCGTCCTGGACGATCGCAGGATTGGCCAGGACGATCTATTCAAAAACCTAAGTTACTTCTGGACTATAAATATCGGCCAGCTCAAATTCAGGGTGATGCTCTAGATGATTTTTCTCGGATTTGAACTGATCGGCCGGGACGATCGTGAGATTGGCCTGAACGATCAAGTCAAAGTTCAATCATCCAGTTTGCATTCAGGGCGATGCTCTGGCCGATCTTCTAAGATTTATACTGATCGGCCGAGCCGATGTCCATATCAGCCTAGACGATATTGTCGGCAACTTGTAATTAATGAGCTCCTTTGAAGCTCTTCTATTTAAGAGCTCTTGTTCAATATTTTGAAGAATCTTTTGCTACTGCCTTGACCTGAGAAGACCTTGAGGAGAGAAAGAGAGAGAGGGAGAGAGAGAGGATCTTATGAGGGGGAGCTTGTGAGGGGATTCACAAGGGTTGCTTCAAGGATCGTTCTGCTTCTTCTTCATCTAGAGTTTCTCATCCATGAAAGGGTCGGTAGAGGTAAAGATTCAGCATCTGATTATGGTTCTCTGCCAGCTTCAGGAGGAAGCAAAAGGAGATAGGTTCTCTGCCTTGCCGGGGCGACAAAAAGGAGGTTCCTTGTAAAGCCTTCTCCGCCTAGCTGTGGGGGCTAAAGGAGAGTCACGTTTGTAGTGCAATACTCGGAGGGCGCCTCTGGGGAGTGGACGTAGGTCGAGCTTACCGAACCCCTATAAATCTCTGTGTTCTTGTTTCTTGCTTCCGCAATCTAATTTCTACATTTCTTTTTTTTGTGGTGTGATTTTGGTTTATGTGATTTTAGTTCTTTGTGAAAAGAATTTTTTAAAATACCAATTCACCCCCCCCCCCCTCTTGGTTAGCTTGGGCCAGTTCTATAGGGCTTAACATCTCTAATGAACTCTCAAGTGGTATCAGAGCAGGATTCATAAAAAATTAGTTTGAAAACTTTTTGAATTTAGATCCATGGCTAACCTTAGAAATTGCAACACTACGAAAGGGTATTCTATTACCCGACCTCCCCTACTCGATAACCTACCTTTTGATTTCTGGAAAACCTACATGTCAACGTTTTTACAATCTACTAATTATCGCATGTGGATTCTTATCAAAGAAGGTTATTCTCCACCTTCTCGTGAAATTAATGCTGTTAAAACAGAAGTTGCTTTTACTGAATGGACTTTCGATGAACGAGATTTCGCTCAATTGAATGCAAAATGTTTGAACTATTTTTTCTGTGCTTTAAAATCTGAGGATTACATGCGTGTCTCCACTTGCAAAACTGGTAAAGAAATTTGGTATAAATTGTGTATCACCTATGAAGGCACTAATGAGGTTAAACAATCCCGTTTGAATATTCTCTTGCATGACTACGAACTTTTTCGTATGAAACCTCATGAATCAATTTCTGACATGTATTCTAGGTTTACTCAGATAGTTACTTCATTGCATGCATTAGGAAAGGAACTTTCAAACTATGAAAAAGTAAACAAGATTTTGAGATGCTTGCCTTCGTCATATGATGCTAAAATTACTGCAATCACCGAATCTAAGAATTTGAACACTTATTCTATTGATAACTTACTTGGCTCACTCATTGCTTACGAGCAAGGGGTGAATCAAAGAAATCTTGATGCAGGTGAGAAGAAGAAGGAGAAAACAGTTGCACTAAAGGTGCACAAATCAGATTCTGAATCTTTTGGGTCTGAAAGCGATGAAGTTGCCTTCATCACAAGGCAATTCAAAAGCTTTCTAAGGAAGAAGCAAAAGCATCATTGGAAAAAAGGTAGGGATCATAAACATTCTAAAGGATCTTCTGATGTTATTTGTTATGAATGCAGGAAGCCTGGACATGTAAAAGCTGATTATCCTACACTTCAAGTTCACTCGAGCAAAGAAAAGGAAAAAGGTGAGGAGAAACCTAAGTTTAGGAAGGACAAGAAGAGAGTCCAAAAGGCCTTTTGGGCAGAATCTAGTACTGATTCCTCGAAGACTGAACCAGAGGAAGAGACTACAAACCTATGCTTAATGGGGGAAGATCATCTTGAGCAAAGTGATGAGGATGAGGTATGTAAACCAACCTATGATGAATTGTTTGAGATTTATGAGAAAATCCATGCATCATACAAAAAACTTAAGAAGACTCATGCTAACTTAAAATTGGAACTTGCAAATCTGCAAAAAGAGTATGAAGTCACTCTTAAAGATCATTCAACAATTGATTCTAATCACATGGCTCTTCTTGATGAATTTGATGATTTGAACAAAAAGCATTCGGAACTAATTAATGAGCATGATGAATTAAAAGTTTCACACATCTCACTTGAATCTGATTTCAAAAAATCTAAAGAGAAAGAAAAAAACCTTGAGGGTTGAGAATGATGTTGTAACAAACACAAACTTAAGGATTAAAAATGAATTAGATACACTTAAGGGAAATTGGAAGACTCCCACTTTGAATCCAAAGCCAAAACCTAGGAAGAGGCATTATAACTCAAATCATTTAAGAAATCCTTTTCCTGGAGTTAGATGTTTTTCTTGTGTCATGCTAGGACACATCTCACACACTTGCACTGTTCACCATAGTACACATTGGATGTGGAGACCTAAGATACATAATTCACAGCATACCACACCTACATTGTATTCTACCTTTCCTAAGAAGGGACCCAAACTAGGTTGGGTTCCTAAATCTGACTGTTGTTGAGTTTTGCAGGCATGCTCTCACCAAAGACCTCGTGGGAGCATAGGATAATTGGACATATGGAGGCTCGCAGCTCAAAAATTGCTTAAACTTGCTTGAAATATTTTTTCTTTAATTAGTTTTGTGTTATTTTTGTGCTAGTTTTGTGCTTGCTTTATATTGTTCTAGATTGTTTTGTTTTCATTTTGTTTTTTTTTATGTTTGGTTTCCTATATGATTATTTTTTAAGCTTTTAAATTTTGGAGTTTTAGAGATTATGCTTAGCATTTCTAAATCTGTTAAAGGGAGGAATGCCGTTGATGGTTTCCCTCCTTCTGACTTTGTTTAGTGGTATAATTTTCTTCTCTAAACAAAAGTCTAACTCATTTTAGCCAATGGTTTTTGAAACTAAGATTCTTTTTATCTTGCTACAAAAGTCTATCTTGTGCATAATATCCAAAGTTCTTATATATCACTCAAGTTAGTTGAGATCTTGCCTTTGCACTGATCATATGCTTTTTAGTTTTATTTTGTGGGTAGTTCTACCCAATGTTAGAGAGAGTGCTCCTATTCTCTAATATCTAGAAGATATACTCACAACTAAGAACTTCTTTTAAGAGTTTGCAAAAGAGAATTGAGCTTGCAAAAGATAAAAAGGAAAAGTGGCAAAGACGCCAAAATTGAAATAAAAAGAATATACACAAATGTGTATCAAAAATCAAAAGATGCTCAAAGATCCAATCAAAGATTCAAGAGGCATAAAATGAGCCCACTAAAAAGCAAGCTATCCTCTCTTTTCAAAACTTTTAAAACTTAGAGGAACTTATGGGTTATGTGAGATTTTCAAAAGCTTGATTTCAAATTCTATGATTGAGGAAAATTACTTTTAGATATTATTTATGAGATATTTTCTTTGTAAACAAGTTTTGAATGGATCTTCTTCTTATCCTATTTAGTTATTCTGAGTTAGGCCTCTGTTTTTCAAAAGACAATTTATACCCTGAAGGATGTCAGATCTAGGGTTAACAGAATCGAATATTCTACCTTCTTCCGATTGAAATTTGTTAACCTATTGATCTCTTGAAACTCTAAAGTTTAAATTATTTAAGAAATTCTCATATGAATTGCTTTGATAAAACAAAAAAAAATTTGCTTCTTTCAAATTGTTTATTTTTAGCTTTTTATCGTTGTTCTTTTTTTTTTTTTTTTTTTTTGCTTTTCTTTTGTTTTATTTTTGAGGACTTTGATCATCACCATCCTTCATTGTCTTTTTTAAAATTATAGTCACGTCATCCTGGCCGATACTTCTATCATCCTGGACGATAGGGCAAATTCTCTTCAAATTTCCATCTACTGAACTTTTCTGTGCTTGCTATTACTCTTCATCCTGGACGATACTTTATCATCCTGGATGATCTGATCGAACTCTGTTGCAATCTTGAAGATAGTCCTGACCGATAAAATATTTCATCCTGGCCGATGCATTTTATGGTCATCGTCCTGGCCGATACACTAGATCATCTTGGCCGATACACTAGATCATCCTAGACGATCCACGTGTCAGCACGTTTAAATCCTTAAAATCAGCCCCGAACGATCCATTATTGGACAATCATCCTGGCTGATCCACTGTTCATCCTGGACGATACACGTGGCATAAATTTAAAATATTTTAACTTCGGCCAGTACGATCAATTATTGTGCATCGTCCTGGATGATACACCTAATCGGCCCGGATGATCTGCTTTTTCAATGGTCGTCCGGCTTGACTCCTCAGGACGATCGCCTGTGTCTAATCGTCCTGGCCGATATCTGATAGGCCAGGACGATCAGACCGCCTTTTTGACCAATCAGCCTGTACGCAATTATTGTACCATATCGTCCTGGACGATTCTACGGTCGGCCTGGACGATATGGTCATTTCTTTAAATTCTGGCCGTTCAGCATTGATTTTCACCTCACATCCCTTCTCCTCTTGTGTTTTCTTGCTAACTCCTTTCTATGGCTGGTGGGAAATGTGTTCAGTAAACCTCTGGGAGTTCTTCGAGGGCTAGGATTGGCCCTCGTTTTAGGGAGGCAGAAGATGAAGCTGCTTACCATCGATACAAAGAATGTGGGATAACTGTCTCCAGAATCATCAATCCTACCCACATTTCGTATCCAGTAATGGATCTTTTCGCTCACACTTCCCTTTGCTTCATTCTGTCTCTCGCTTTCCCCTTTAATACTGAGCTCCTTCGAGAATTCTTCGCAAACCTTCGCATAAATCCTACTTTCATAGCCCTGACCTCCTATGTGAATCGATGCCCGGTTGAAATCACATATCAGGACTGTGTCGAACTTTTACAGCTATCCACCACCGGGGATAAGCTGCACATAATTATTTCAGATCTTGATTTTGATTGGTCCACGAAAAACCATTTTCTTCGCCAAACTAATGCACCTTTTCACATTGGAGAGACTACCTCTTTAGTCAAAGATATTAGGACAATCCAACATGTCCTTCGCACCTCCATAATTCCAAAAGCCGGGGACCTAATCCACATCACTCCTCTACTTTCCCTAACTACTTTCTACATCATGGCACATAGAGAATTTAATACTACGGACTTAATATTTCGGTACATTGATCACTTAACCACAATCCGCGATCTAGGTCATACGAGAAAACCCAATCTAGCTTTAGGACACCTCATAGCCTATGTCCTTGAAACAAAATACCAACTTCAGTATTCTATTCCACCCAACCTCCCATCTCTCTTCTACTCAAATAGTTCCTTCAATACCCTTCATAGTACTCATCTCTACCCTAGGGATGAGGAACCTCGGCGGGCTGAGGAGGAGGAGGCTCCCGCTCCCTCTCCCGTTCCTGATCTTGTTTCTCTCCACCTGCACTCACCGTTTGATCAGTTGATAGAGAGGTTTGATCGAAGGGAGACCCTCTTTGACGCTTACGTTGCTACACAGGAGCAGCAACATTCTGAGGATATTGCCCGCTACGAGCAGCACCACACAGAGGATTTAGCCCATTTTGATAGCTACATTACTCACCACCACCACCAGCATGACCAGGACATCGCCGGGTTTAATGCTCAACTTACCACACTTTTCAGTTACTTTCAGTAGCCACCTACACAACCTCCATCTGATGATCAGGGTCCCTCATTCTTCTAGTCTGTGTTTTCTGTTTTTTGTTTTTTGATTTCTGTAGTTTGTCTTGTAGTTTGTTTTAGTTTCTGTTGTGTTGTTTACTTTTCTTTTATGTGTTTAGGATCCTCTTTTTGTGATGATAAAAGGGGAGTAGGATGTGGTAGGAAAAGTTGATGTGCTTGTAACTTTGAAATTTTAATGAACTGTTATTTTTACGGAGTTTTTCCTACTTGTGTTTGCCATCATCGAAAGGGGGGAGATTATTGCAAATCTATTTTCATGACTTATATTTTGATGATTGACAAACACAATTGATTCTCTTGGACTTCTTGTTACTTCTAACTTTTTAGGAATCGAAGATCGGACGAACAAACGAAGCCAGTTCAAGATTGCGTAGGTTTAGGGATGAGTCAGTCTGTACTTTGTTTTTTTCTCTTCTTGAGTCAATTTGTAATGTTCAAAGAGACTGATGCTAAGCAACCCTACACACACACACTTGAGAAACTTAGAATTTCTCTTTTTACCCATATCGGCCAGGACGATATTTTCATCATCCTGGACGATCAGGCTTAAAACAGAAAGTCTAAATAAGGATTCTTAATTAAGGCAACCGTCATTAACAGATCATCCTGGATGATACGTGTATCGGCCAGGACGATAAGCTCAAAACAGAAAGAAGTTGCAGCCATAGACAATTAAGGTATACTGTATTTTTAAATAATCGGCCAGGACGATCATTGATCGGCCTGGACGATAATCATAAATTATGCCTTAATTAATCAAGAAATTAATGGAGTAATTAAGGATGACTGATATGATCCTATCATCCTGGACGATCGCAGGATCGGTCAGGACGATCTATTCAAAAACCTTAGTTACTTCAGGACGATAAATATCGGCCAGCTCGAATTCAGGGCGATGCTCTGGACAATTTTCCTCTGATTTGAACTGATCGGCCGGGACGATCGTGAGATCGGCCTGGACGATCAAGAAAATTTTAAATCATCCAGTTTGCATTCAGAGTGATATTCTGGCCGATCTTATGAGATTTGTACTGATCGGCCAAACCGATGTCCATATCGGCCTGGACGATATTGTCGGCAACTTGCAATTAATGAGCTCCTTTGAAGCTCTTCTATTTAAGAGCTCTTGTTTAACGTTTTGAATAATCTTTTGCTGCTGCCTTGACCTGAGAAGACCTTGAAGAGAGAAAGAGAGAGACGGAGAGAGAGAGGATCTTGTGAGGGGGAGCTTGTGAGGGGATTCACAAGGGTTGCTTCAAGGTTCGCTCTGCTTCTTCTTCATCTAGAGTTTCTCATCCGTGGAAGGGTCGATAGAGGTAAGGATTCAGCATCTGATTGTGGTTCTTTGCTAGCTTCAGGAGGAAGCAAAAGGAGATAGGTTCTCTGCCTTGTCGGGGTGGCAAAAAGTAGGTTCTTTGTAAAGGCTTCTCCGCCTAGCTGTGGGGGCTAAAAGAGAGTCACATTTGTAGTGCAATAATCGGAGGGCACCTCCGGGGAGTGGATGTAGGTCGAGTTGACCGAACCACTATAAATCTCTGTGTTCTTGTTTCTTGCTTCCGTACTCTAATTTCCGCATTTCTTTTTTTTTTATTTTTTTGTGGTGTGATTTTAGTTTATGTGATTTTAGTTCTGTGTGAAAAGAATTTTTTAAAATACCAATTCACCCCCCCCCCCCTCTTGGTTAGCTTGGGCTAGTTCTATAGGGCTTAATATCCCTAACGAACTCTCAATTAATATAATTAAAAATAATGTTTGTACCATATTATACATGTCAAGCACACTCAGTTTTGAACTGTCTGTACAATATGATGTAAGTTCGTATAGATGACAGACAGTGTATGAAATTAGGTTTGTATAAGATCATACCAAGATTTTTTAAATTGTTCGTATAGATGATCCACGATTGTACTATACAATTTGAAGTTGGTTCACTAGAAATTTTCAATTTCTTAATGGTTTTTCTTGTAATTCCAATATAAAAGGTCCTAAAAAAATGACACTCAAGACCTTTTATGCTAATTTCTCTTAAGAGTGTTCATTAAGTGTGAATGTTTAGGAGAGATTGCAAGAGTAAAGTGTGAGATATCAAGTGAGGGAGACTTATGAGGGATTCATAAGGTTGCCTACATCGAGGATCTCTTTACCTTCTTCAAATTTTTGCCCAAGTCCTCTGAAAATTTTTAAGAGAAGAATTTTAACAATATGTCGAGGTTCTCTATCTTTACCAGGAGGGTGAAAAAGGACATGACGGTTCTATACCTTTGCTAGAAGGGTGAAAAAGAATGTGACGGTTCTCTGCCTTAACCAGCAGGGTGAAAAAGGATGAGACATTATGCTGCCATCACTTGGAGGGTGTAAAAGGCAATGATTCTTTGTCGTACTTAGTTAGTGGAAGAGAGTTTATAAGGGCTTATCTTTTTTGCTATGGGAGCAAAAGGAGAGTCATCTTGATTTAGTGCAATACTTGAAGATAGAGTCACTAGGGAGTGGGCATAGGTTAAGTTTGGGCCGAACCACTATAAATTTTATGTTCTTCTATTCACTTTAATTTTTTGTATTTTCTTCTGCACTTTGAAATTTTGTGGTTAAAAAAACTTTTGAGAAAATTATATCAAAATAAATGTATATTTAAGGATCATTGCTTAAACTTTCTAGAAATAGTTTTTGAAAATCCAAGAAATTTTTTAAGATAATCAATTCAACCCTTCTTGATTAGCCTTGGGATAGTTCAATAAGGTCTAACAACCTATATGAACTTTCATTAGCAATATTTCAAATTTTTATATATTATAATTTTCATCATACATGATGATGAGTTTAAATTTTTAATTTTGAAATCTTACTTAAATTAATCTGGCTGCTAGGGTTTTGATAATGAAATGAATCATTTAGTATGATATATATCATTTAGTATAATAAGTTTACATAACATCAATAAGGTCTAACAACACATATCATTTAGTATTAAATTTGTACTTTATGATTAGTTCTAAAAATTTTAATTTTAGAAAAAAAATTCTCCCCTTGTATGTGTGTGCATGGTCCCCACTTTGATACTCTCTAATGTGGCCTGACTCAAGAAAATGGAAAATTAAAAAAAAAAAGAAAATACAAACTTTTTTGACTTAACATCCTAACCTACCCACTCTTGAGTCTCTTCGTCTTCATGAGTATTGTACCTGTAACTCGTTAGTGCACAAAACACAAATAATATCCAATATATTTTTTAGAATATACAATTCAATCAATAGGGCTGGTCATCATCAAAATCATGGACTAGCGATCTTAGATTTATAACTATCTCCCCCTTTTTTAAGATGGCAAATAAATTTAGTTAAAGTGTAGCTTGAAATATTTTTGATCCTAAGCTCTACCTTACTAAGTTAAAGATGTTATAAAAAATAGGGGTTTCCTAACTCTTTTATTATTATTATTATTATTATTATTATTATTATTATTATTATTATTATTATTATTATTATTATTATTATTATTATTACTATTATTGTTATTCTATATTTCTTTTTTAAAAAAATAATACAAAATAAATAGATAAAGGAGGAATTTCTATTAAACAAAAGCAAGAAAACATACAACAAAAGCTAAATAACCAAACATGTTCTCCCCCTTTGGACATCACCAAAAAGAGGAGATATACAAAAGGAAAAAGGAAGTTGTACAAACACATAAACACAACACAGAACTAAAAGTAAGATGGTCCCTAATCAGGTGTTGGTGGTGGTGGGTATTATGGAAGTAGTTGTTAATAGAGGAAAATTGAAACTAAATTGAGTAAAATTGTGCCTTAAACTATTCCATGCCTTCATCATGATGAATCTATTATTGGTCTAGGCATGACTAAGAATGTTCAAAATGTTATATCAGTTCCTCATACAGGTTGTGGTTAGGGTCTAGTGCAGGTTCTAGAGCCATTGGAGCTGGTGCTGGTGCAGGGGCATCTCTCCCTATCTCATTAATGTCTGGCTCGTCTACGTCCTGACCCTGATGAAAAATAATATAGAATTAAGCATCCATATCCTAGAGCCACATTTTGCTTTCTTCTCATAGAAGGGAGTCTTACAGGAGTAAAATTTTGAATGTAATCAATCAGCAATTGAGATTTATCAAAGTGAGTGTCGACCATGATAAAATAGGTGACTAAGGAGTCGAGTAATATTCACATAATCTCCAGCTTTTGGAATAATCAAAGTACGAAGGACATGCTAGATAATCCTTGCATTACGATTTAAGGATTGGACTAAGGCTTGGTGTTGTTTCAACGTTAAATTTTTAATGGTTGAATTGATGTTATTCTAATCATATCTTAAAATAGAAGCCATAGAATGTGGTTGAACTCCCTCAGTTTTAAGGTAGAGGAGTTCTCCTAAATATCCTTTTGGGATTTTGACATGGCGACAGCAAAACATAGGAAGTCTTTATAGAGGTGTCTACATTTATCATAAGAATTCATAAAGAATTTTAGAGTGGAAAGGAATGGCTAGAGTCAAGAGGAATTGGAAGGTAGTTGTGTCAAAAAGATTCATCACCTGAAAGTTTAGGACATGTTGATTTAGTATGCATGACGGTGTGATTCGGGCTTCCTTATATTTGAGATATATCGTTTATCAGCATCTGTTAAAAATCGATCATCCCTTGAGCGATGGGAGGAATAACTTCTCGATGTAAGCTAACTTCACATGCTTCCACAAACCATTGAGTAGGATGAATTAGAATGTATAAGCGTGCAGAAGGGTTGGATGAATTGAACTAGTTTAAACTCCCAAGATATAGAATTTTTAAGAAATCGTATAGTACGATCTGGGTATCATACAGTAAGATCAAGGAGTTATTTTGGTTGGATGACATATCAGGAAAAATGGTCAAATCATACAGTATGATCACTATCATATTAGATAATCTTAAGAAAATTTCATACAGCCCGAGTGGTTATCTGTACGGCATTGATGAAAAATATCATACAGTATAGACTTTAGTTATTATCATATAAGTCAAATTAAATTTGTCCATATCCATTTAGACACATGTATAAGACAATACGAAGGGATGTATCATATAATATGAATGGCAAAATTTTCAACCAAACTGATTGAATTTGTTAGCGTTCAGTAACATGTGGATCGTACAATACAAAGGAGGTATCGTGCAGTACAATATGTGTATCAATGATTAAATCAAGACCATTGATGTAATGAAGGGATGTGATCTGTGCATCTATTCATATCGTATAGTACAAAAATAAATCATACAATAATATCAGAAAAAAAAAACATTAAGGATTTATATGGTGCAGTGAAGTGCATGTATGATGACTAGAACATATCTTAGACCAACAATTTTTTTTGGTTTGTTTTTTTATTAAACAAAAAAAACAAATAAAATACAAATAAATATTCAAAAAACTTGAACAAATATCACAAATTCTTTTAAATGATTAAAAAAAATTCTTGATTTCTCTTGGATTAAGCATGAATGTCTATAATGCCTAGTTTTGTACTCAAGGTACTAAAGGTGTCATAGGCTAGGGGTTTTGTGAATATGTCTGTCAGTTGATCTTCTATAGCTATGTGATGTAAATTTATATCTCCCTCAGCTAAATGATCTCTTATGAAGTGATTCCTGATATCTGTATGTTTTGTGTGGGAGTACTAAATTAGATTTTTGGATATATAAATTACACTAGCATTTTCACACATAATTGGAATGGTCCCTATAGGTTGTCCAAGGTCTAATAGTTGTTGCTTTAGCCATAAGACTTGAGCAACACAACTCCCTACTACTATATATTCTGCCTTGGCTATAGAGGGTTAATAAATTTTATTTTTTACTAGACTAAGAAACTAAGGATTGTCTTATAAATTGATAAGTTCCAAAAATGCTTTTTCTAACTACCCTACATCCTACAAAATTAGAGTCTAAATATCCTATAAATTTAAAAGAGGTGTTGTATCTAGGATACCAGATTACTAGGTTTGAAATACCTAATATATGTCAGGGATTCTTTTAATAGTAGTCCTATGTGATTCTTCTAGATCTGCATGAAATTTAGCATAAAGGCAAACACTAAACATTATATCTGGCCTGCTAGCAGTTAAGTATAGTATTGAACTAATAATTTTCCTATATTTTTCTAATCCATATATTTTTCATTTGGATCCTTATCTAATTGAACAGTGGAGCTCATAGGAGTGTTCATGGCCTTAGCATTAACCATCTCATACAATTTAAAAATTTCCTTGATGTATTTATTTTGGCTAAGGAATGTTCTATCATCTAACTATTTTACACTACATCTAGGGAAGTAATTAAATTCTTCCATCATGCTCATTTCAAACTCTTTGCTTATGGTTTATAAAAATTCATCACAAAAATTTTTATTTGAGGATGCAAATAAAATGTTATCAATATAGATTTGACAAATGAGCAACTCTATTCCTTTTATCTTTAGGAAGAGGGTGGTGTCTACACTACCTTTAATAAAGCCTCTATCTATAAGGAATGAACTTAACTTTTTCATACTAGGATCTAGGTATTTGCTTTAACCCATACTATACCTTTTTCAATTTAAACACATGATTTAAAAATCATGAATTCTCAAATCTAGGGGGTTGGTCAACCTAAACATCCTCTTTAAATACTCTATTTAGGAAGGTACTTTTAACATCCATTTGATATAATTTAAATTCCTTAAAGCAAGTAAGAGCTAAGAGTACTCTTATGGCTTCTAGTCTAACTACTGGGATAAAGATTTCCTCAAAGTTTATTCCCTCAATTAGGTTATACCCCTTAATTACTAGTATGGCCTTATTCCTCACTACTATCCCAGAGTCATTCATCTTATTTTTAAAAAACCCACTTTATTCCAACCACACATAGCTCCTTAGGTCTTTTGGCTAATTCCTGCATATTATTCCTAACAAATTGGTTTAGCTCTTCTTGCAATACTAGGATCCAAAATTAATCTCCTAAGGCTTGATCAATATTGGTGGGTTCTATCTTGGAAATAAATGAAGAATGAATAACCTCATTCTTAAGTCAATGCCTAGTCCTTACACCTTTAGACTAGTTTCCTAAGATCAACTCCTTAGGATGACTAGAAGAATATATCTAATATCTATGCAATTATTCATGAGTTTCTACTCTATCTCCTATGGTAATTATTTCTACCCCTTGAATGACCTCCACTTTTTCTTTTTCTTCATGTTTAAATTCAAAGGACTTATCTAATTCATCAAATATTACATGGGTACACTCTTCTACTACCATAATCTTTTTACTGAAGATTCTATAAGCTTTACCTGAAAGTTCAATGAGGATGTTAAGCCCTAATAAACAAGTCCCAAGGCAAACTAAAAGGGGGTGTGAATTGATATTTTAAAAAATCTTTAAGCAAAAGTAAAAACTTAAACCAAAGTTCACCACAAAAATTAAGTGCTGAAATTAAATGCGGAAGCAGTAATAAAGAACATAGAAATTTATAGCGGTTCGGTCAACTTGACCTACGTCCACTCCTAGAGCCTCTCCTCTAAATATTGCACTAAACACAATGTCTCTTCTTTTTCCCCCACAGCAAGGAGGAGAAACCTTTACAAACTTCTTTTCCACCGACACTAGTGAGGGAGAGAACACAACTCCTTTTGCTTCCTTCAGAAGTAGGTAGTGAACCCAACTCCTTTTTCTTCCTCCAGAAGCAAGCAGAGAACCTCGATCATATGCTAAAGTAGACCTCTCTAGAACCACCAAGGAACTAAGGAAGATGATCGAAGAAGATGATGATGGATCCTTGCTTGGAGCAACCTTTTTGAAACCCCTCATAAACTCCCCCTCACAAGATCCTCTCTCTCTCTCTCTCTCCCTTGCTCTCCCTCTCCTCTTGGCTCTCTCAGGTCAGGATAGCAAGAAAAGATATTCTCTTGGGTAGAACAAGAGATCTTTTATAGAAGAGCTTCAGAATAACTCTTCATTGCAATAAACTAACTTTACCATCCAAGATGATATAAATATCATCATGTACGATCAGAACAAATTTAGCTTAATCAGCCAAGATCATTTGGGATGATTAAAAGGTTTTTATTCATATCATTTAAGCTTATAGTATATCAACCTGTATGATTAGTACAAGTCATTTAATATCATCTAAAACATCACCTTGAATGGATGTCTGGATGATGTAAAAATAACTTGATCGTCCAGGCCGATCTAACAATCATCCCATACGATCAGTTTAATTCAGTGCATATCATCCAGAGCATCGCCCTGAATAGAAGCAGGCTGATGTTTAATCATCCAAGAACAACTAAGGTTTTTTAACTGGTCATCCCGGATAATGCTACGATCATCCAGGATGATATAATCAAGCAATCAAACCTAAATTGCTTTCCTTAATTACTAGATTAATTTAGGCATAATTGCATTGCATTGTCTAGTATGATATCCTGGATAATGTCCAAAAATAAAAGCTACCTAAATAGATATGTCGGCTGATTATTTCTAATTTGAGCCTATCGGCCCGGCGATACTAAAATGGTCCAAGATGATGCGCTTAATAATGGCCACCTTAACCAGGATGCCCTAATTAGGATTTTTATTTTTAATTGATCATCCATGCTAATTTTTGGATCATCTTGGATGATGTGAGCAAAAACAAAAAACTCCAAAATAGTCATAAAATTTCCCCTAAGTGTGTGTGTGTAAGATTACTAAGTATCATGAACCATATCATTTACAATTGACTCAAGAATAGGAAAAAGATTACAAACTGACTTAGACCTAGTCTACCCAATCTTGAGTTGATTCAAATTATAGTTTGATCTTTTGGACCAAATAGAAGTGTTTTGCTAGCATCAAAATTTTATTCCCTGAAATCATATTCGTAATAATCTCCCCCTTTTTGATGATGGCAAACACAAAAATAATTAAAGCAGTTCAAAGCAATTTAATAAAAATAGTGTGAAGAAATAAACAAAGTTTAACTATCCAACATAAAACACAACAGAATAAATAGTACAACTACTCTCCCTTTTCACATCACAAAAAGGAGGGAAACTTGAAAAGAAATAAAGCAGAGACTACCAAATAGAGTCAAACAATAATAAGAAAAAAAAAAAAGAAACAACATCATGAAAATAAACTAAAAGAAGGATGACCCCTGATCATCTGAAGGAGGAGGTGGTGGTGGCTGTGAGGGAAGGAAACTGAAATGTGTTGCAAACTGCTCCCCAAACCAGGCCATATCCTGGTCATGCTAGTGCTAATGATGAGCCACGTAAGAGTCATAGAGAGCAACATCCTCCACATGTTGTTGTTCCTATGCAGCAACGTAGGTCTTGAACCGAGTCTCCCACTGGTCAAACCGCTCTACCAATTGATCTAGCTGTGAGTTCTGGCAGAGCGGAGTAGGTGCCAGAATAGGTGTAGAAGCCGCCGCCTCCTCAGCTCCCTCAGCTTCCTCGTGCCCCAAGTGGAGATGAGTACTGTGAAGAATATGGAAAGATTTATTTAAGTAGAAGGTAGGCTAATAGTTTGGTGGAGCAGGATATTAGAGGTTGTATTTGGATTATAGGATATAGGTAATGATGTGTCCTAAGGCAAGATTAGGTTTCCTCCTATATCCAAGATCTCTGATGCTCATCAGGTGCTCAATATATCAAAAAATCAAATCAGGGGAATTAAACTCATGGTGGGATAGAATGTAGAAAGTGGTGATCAAAAGAAGTGAAGTGATGTGAACACGATCACTAGCTTTTGGAAGAACAGAGGTGTGATGGACAAGTTGAATTATCCTAGCATCTTTGAAGCTGCTAGACTCTCCAATATGATAGGAAGCATTAGTATTTCTTAGAAAGTGGTTGGATGGTGCCTAGTAGTAGTTGGGATCATGACACGGGATGTGGAGTTTGTCTCCTATGGTGGAGAGTTGCAGGAGTTCTTGACAGTCCTGATATGTGATTTCAATTGGATATCAATTCACATAGGACTAAAGAGCCGTAAAAGAAGAATTGAAATGAAGGCTAGTGAAAAACTCAAATAGTAACTCTGAATTAAAAGGGATGGTAAAAGTAAGGAGGAAAGTGAGAGTAGTATGAGCAAATAAATCAAGAATAGGATATGAAAGGATGTAGGGGTTGACAGTTTGGGAAACAGTGATCCCGGCCATTTTGTACCTCTGATAGGTGGCTTAATCAGCCACCTCAATGAATTGAGGGTCTAGATTTTCCCTCAAGGAGCTTCTAGAAGGCATGCGAGGCCATTTTCCACTAGCCATGATCAACAAAATAGAGAAACTAGGAGAAGGTAGAAAGCTTTGGTGAGAAAAAATCAAGTGAGAGTCTCGATTTTTAAAGAAATGATCTGATCATCTAGGACGATTGCAGAATCATCCAAGACGATCGGGTGCAATAATTGCATCCAAGATGGTTGGTCAAAAAGGCAATAAAGTCATCGAAGATGATCAAATATTATTTTGGATGATAAGACACAGGCGATCATCACGAGGAGTCAAGCCGGATGACCGTTGAAAAATAAGATTATCCTGGCTGATTACGTGGATCGATTAAGATGATGCACAATAATAGATTGTACCAGCCAAATTTAATCGCAAAGTTTAATTGTTAATTTGAGATGGACTTTTATTTAGAAAAGAAAATAATATTGCTAAAAGAGGTTAAAGGGAGGGAAACATTCAACGATGTTTCTTTCTTCAACTGATTTAGGGATGTCATACATTGACTAATGATTTTCAAGAATAAAAATAAGGCATAAAATATCATTTCAGCTATGACCAAATAATAAAAACTAGCAAACTAAAAGAAAAACAACATAGATGAAACAACTGCAAAATAACAACAAAAATAAATAGCTAACCCAAAACTAAAATAGTATTAATAGAAAATAATAAAAATTAGCATAGTAATAAACATACAATTCAGAATTTATTAAGCATCAAGTTTATGCAATTAAGCGTCGCGAGCCTCCACTGTCCAAGTACCACATTCTCTCATGAGGTCTTTGGTGAGAGCACACCTACAAAATTATCAAATATCATATTTAGGAACCCAAACAGGTTTGTCTCCCTTCTTATTAAAAGAAGAATGTAATGCATATATATTATGCTGTAAATCATACAATTTTGATCTTCACACCCAATGTGTACTATGGTGAATAGTACAAATATGTAAAATGTGTCCTTGCATGCCACATAAAAAATATCTAACTCCAGGAAAAAGATTCACTAATCTGTTCGGATTATAATGCCTCTTCCTAGGTCTTGGCTTTAGATCAAGTGTTTATGTATTCCAATTTCTCCCATGTGTATTCAATTTAGCTTTAAACCTCAAGTTAGCACTTTTTAAAACATCATTATCAACATTCAAATAGTGCTCATTATGCCCAGATTCTTCAATATAAGTTTTAAAATCATATTCAAGTGAAGTGTAGGATGCTTTTATAGAATCATGCTGAATAATTAATTCATAATACTTTTTATTCAATTCATCAAACTCATCAAGTAATGACATGTGATTGCTATCAAGTTGAGTGTAATCTTTACTTAAAATTTTATACTCTTTTTGCAAATTTGAAAGTTCCAATTTCAGACTAACATGAGTTTTTTTAACTTTCATATATGATGCATGAATGTTCTCGCAAACTTCAAGTAATTAATTATAGGTTGGTTTGCATACCTCTTCTTGATCAGACTGACTAAGATGATCACCAATCAAGCACAAGTTTGTTGTCTCCTCTTCTGCTTCAGTCTCAGGTGAGTTAGATTCAGAATCTGCCCAGAAAGCATTTTGGAACCGCTTCTTGTCCTTATCTTTTCTGAACTTAGGTTTCTCATCACCCTTCTCCTTACTTGGGTGATTCTTAAGTGTAGGATAATTAGTTTTCATATGTTCAGGCTTCCTGCATTCAAAACAAACAATATCATAAGAACTTTTATAATTTTTGCTACTCTTACCTTTGTTCTATTTCTGATGGTACTTAGGATTCTTCCTTAGAAAGCTTTTAAATTGCCCATGATTAAGGCAAAATCATCACTTTAAAACCCAAAAGAATCAGTATCCGTGTTATTGGCTTTTAGCGCCACAATTTTCTCCTTCTTTCACTCACCTGCATCAAGTTGTCTTTGGTTCACTCCTTGCTCGTAAGCAATTAGTGATCTAAGTAAGTTATCAACATAATAAGTATTCAAATTTTTGGATTAGTAATTATAGTGATCTTAGCATCAAAAGAAGAAGAAAATATCTCAAAATTGTATTCACTTTTTCATAGTTAGTTACCTCTTTTCCTAAAGCATGCAATGAGGTGACAATTTGAGTAAACCTAATATACATGTCATAAACTGATTCATTATATTTAATATTAAAAAGTTTATAGTCATGCAACAAAATATTCAATCTAGATTGTTTAACTTCATTGGTTCCTTCATAAGTTACACACAATTTATCTCAAATTCCTTTACCAGTTGCACAAGTTAAAACATGCATATAATCTTTAAATTTTAATGCAAAAAAAAAAAAGCTGTTCAAGCATTTTGCATTCAGTTGAGCTAAATCCCTATCATCAAGAGTCCATTAAGTAAAAGGAAGTACAAAAGTAATGCCATTAGTTTTATAAATTGGTGTATAACCATCCTTAAGAAAGATCCACATGCAATAGTCAATCAATTATAAAAAAGTAGACATGCGAGTTTTTCAAAAATTAAAAAGAATATTATCAAACAAAGGTGGTTGTGAAATAGAATATCCTTCTGCAGTATTACGATTACCAAAATTAGTCATTGATCAAAATTCAAAAGCTTTCAAAAACTAAATTTTATGAATCACGCTCTGATGCCACTTGAAAGTTCGAAAGGGATGTTAAGCCCTAATGAACTAGTCCCAAGGCTAACCAAGAGGGGTGTGAATTGGTATTTTAAAAAATCTTTAGGCAAAAGCACAAACGTAAATTAAAGTTCAGCACATAAATCAAAGTATAAAAATTAAATGTGAAAGCAGTAATTAAGAATACAAAAATTTATAGTAGTTTAGTCAACTTGACCTACGTCCACTCCCCGGAGCCTCTCCTCCGAGTATTTCATTAAACATAGTGGCTCTCTTTTTTTTGCCCCCACAGTAAGGAGGAGAAGTCTTTAAAAACCTCATTTCCATTGACCCTGGTGAGGCAAGGAACTTAACTCTTTTTGCTTCCTTCAAAAGCATGCAGAGAACCCAACTTCTTTTGCTTCCTCCTAAAGCAGGCACAGAACCTCGATCAGATGCTGAAGTAGACCTCTCTAGAACCCCCAAGGATTTAGGGATGATGATTAGAGAAGATGACGATGGATCCATGCTTGGAGCAACCTTTATAAAACCCCTTATAAGCTCTCACTTGCAAGATCCTCTCTCTCTCCCTTGCTCTCCCTCTCCTCTTGGCTCTCTCAGGTCAGGACAGTAGCAAATGATACTCTCTTTGGTAGAACAAGAGGTCTTATATAGAAGAGCTTCAGAATAACTATTAATTGCAACAAACCAACTTTATCATCCAGAACGATATAAATTTCATCCTGTAGATCAGTACAAATTTAGCTCAATCAGCCAGGATGATTTGGGATGATCAGAAGGTTTTTGTTCATATCGACCAAGCTGATAGTATATCATCCTGTATTATTAGTACAAGTCATTGAATATCATCCTGAATGGATATCTAAATGATATAAAAATAACTTAATCATCCTGGATGATTAGTTCAATTCAGTGCATATCGTCCAGAGCATCGCCATGAATAGAAGCAGGCCGATGTTTGATCATCCAGGAATAATTAAGGTTTTTGAATTGATCATCTCGAACAATCCTACGATCTTTCGATTATATGATCTAGCAATCAAACCTTAATTGCTTTCCTTAATTACCAGATTAATTTAGGCATAATTGCATTGTATCGTCCAGGACGATGTCATGTAAGATGTCCAAAAATAAAAGCTACCTAAATAGATCTGGCAGCTGATTCTATTTTATTTGAGCCTATTATCCTGGCTGATACTTAAATTATCCAGGACGATGTGCTTAAAGATGGATTCCATAACCAGGATGCCCTAATTAGGGTTTTTATTTTTAACTTACCATCCAGGCCAATTTTTAGATCATCTCAAATGATGTGAGAAAAAATAGAAAACTCTAAAATAGTCAAATAAATTCCCCCAAGTGTATGTGTGTAAGGTTACTTAGTATGAGGAACCACATCATTTACAATTAACTCAAGAAAAGGAGAAAGATTACAAACTGACTCAAACCTAATCTACCCAATTTTGAGCTGGTTCAAATTGCAGTTTGATCTTGTGGACCTTAAATGTTCATAGGCAAGGTAGTCATAGAGAGACAGAAGTATTTTTCTATCATCAAAATTATATTCCTTGAAATCAAATTTGCAATATTACATATCGATAAATAGCCTAAGAAGACTCATTCATCAGATTTATGATAAATATTTTTTAAGGGTGACTTTCCATTGATTAGGATAAAGTATATACATCTAAAATATATAGGTGAGATAGATTGGGTATCCTACCTTTTAAGAGTTTATATAGTATTTTATTTAACTTGGTTCTAATATTCACCCTATTTAAAATATAACAAGCAGTGTTCACTGTTTCTGCCCAAAAATACCTAGGGGTAAAAATTCAGCTAGTATTGCCCTAACAACTTCAACTAATGTTCTATTTTTTTCTTTTAGATACTCTATTCTGCTAAAGAGTCCTTTGGGTAGAGAAATTATGCTCTATTCCTATCTCTTGCTAAAAAATTCAAACCTATCATTTTCAAACTCTCCACCATGATCACTATGAATTGATTAAATTTCACAAGCTAATTCCTTTGAATCCAAGTGTAGAAGATTCTAAATTCCCCAAATGACTCACTCTTATGGGCCAAAAATCTTACCCAAGTGAATCTAGAGTTGTCATTTAGTATCACAAATCCATAAGTCTTTCCTCCTAGCCTGGTTGTACTAACCGGTCCAAATAGGTTCAAATGAAGAATTTCTAGTGGCCTAGAGGTTTTGATATCCTTAATTAAATAAAATGATCATTTTACCTTTTTTTTTGGTTTGCAGGCATGATATAGGCAGTCTTCCATGAAGTTTAACTTATGTATGCCTCTATCTAGGTTTTTTTTAGTGATATTCCTAAGTGTATTCATGCTAGCATGACATAGTCTCTTATGCATAGCCAAGATTATCAATTAATATTTTTAAACATAAGGAATTTGAATATTCAATACAATTAATGTATACATTGCTCATATGTTCTCCTCCTAACACAAGTTTATCACCTAAGCTAATCATGCATTTGTTAGAAAGAAATTTCACATCAAATCATTTATCACATAGTTGACTAATACTTAATAAGTTATACTTTAAACCATCAACTAACAAAATATTTTTTGTCATAAAGTGTTTAGAGTTTCCAATTATACCTGATCCCACTACTCTCCTAGTTGTATTGTCTCCTAATGTCACTTTACCTCTTAACCTGGCCTCTAGTGTAATGAATTGCTTCATATCACCAGTCATATATCTCAAGCAGCCACTATTTAGGTATCACATGCTCTCACTATATCTTTTGTGAGAGCAGCCCTACAATGACATTCAAAGGTTAGATTTAAGAATCCAAGTGAGTTTGGGTTCTACCTTATGCTTGAATGAATGAGATGTATGCATATTATATTATGATGAACACAATTTAGGCCACCACGCTAAATGTGTCCTATGGTGGATAGTACAAGTATATGGTGGATAGTACAAGTATATTCTATGTGTCCAAACATGCCACAAGAGTAACACCTAACCCTAGGGAACAGGTTCACTAGCCTATGTGGGTGATGGTGCCTCTTCCAAGGTTTATGTGATGCATGCTATTTTGAGACGTTTTATAACTAAGCTATTAAAAGTGATGGTTTATTGTTCTCCAGTGCAGTCATTTTTGCTTATAAATATTCATTTACACTTTTATGTCTTGCCACTTCCAATTTTAATGCATTCTCACTTCTATCTAATTGAAATGCAAGTTCTTCTAAATTCTAAAATGCTTTTTCTAGCTCAATATGTGATATTTTCAAGAAATTATGTGCATTAGATAGATCAATATACTTCTTATTTAGTGCATGAGGCTCATCTAATAAAGTCATATAATCGTTATCTAAAGTAGAATGCTCTATAATTAAACTAGCATGCTCTTTTTTACAAAGTAGAAAATTTAGTATTAAGACTATCATGCATTTTCTTAAGTTTCTTATAAGAATCATGAATATTTTATAAATAATAAGCAATTCATCATAAGGGAGTTGATATACCTCATCTTGATCAAATTGATCAAGATTATAATTAGACATTAACACAAATTTGTTACCTTGTCCTTTACTTCTTTGTTTGATTATTCTGAGGCAAAGTCAGTATAAAAGCATTTTGTGTCTTTTACTTTCCCTTTTTATATTTTCGCTTCTCTTCACCCTTATTTGGGCGAGTCTTCAGGTTGGGGTAGACAGTTCGAAGGTGACTTGGTTTCCTATACTCAAAGAAAGTATATTAGATGAAACTTTAATAAATTTTTGTTTACCTTCACTCCAATTATTTTGATGACGTTATTAATTTCTTTTCAAAAGCACCTGAACTGGCATGTCATCAAGTCTATTTCATCATCCTCATCTACTAAAGAGAAGACATTATTAGAATCATTTGCTTTTAGTGCTACATTCTCTCCTTCTTCTTTTCTCATGCATTATTTTGCCTTTGACTCACTCCTTGCTCATAGGCAATCAGAGATCCAAGAAAATTATAATTAAAGTAAATATTTAAATATTTTAATTCGGTAATTAAAGTTATTTTTGCATCATAAGAGCTTGGTAAACAACTTAGATTTTATTAACTTTTTAGTATTTGACTGTTCTCTACCTAGTGTATAAAAGTTCGTGAGGAGTGTTAAACTCTAAAGAACTAGTCCCAAGACAAACCAAAAGGGAGAGTGAATTGGATATTTAAAACCATCTTTATTGAAAGAAAAAAATATAACTTAATATGGAAATGAATTTAATTCATAATAAAAAGATAAATCAACATTTTCGTCCACGAAGTTAATCGTAAGAAAAATAAATGTGAAAATAATAAAGGGAAAGAACACACAAAAATTTATAATGGTTCGGCGAATTTAACCTACGTCCACTCGTTGAGACTCTCTCTCCAAGAATTGCTTTAAATAGAAGTGACTCTCCTTTTGCTACCATAGCAAGGCAAAGAAGCATGTACAGATGCAATATAGCAGGGAACCTTAACTCTTTTAAAGGTATAAATCCTCAACTCTATTTTCAACCTCCTACTGATGGTCAAAGAACCATAATTCTATTTTCACTCTCAAGATGACGGTCAAAGAACCACCATCTTTACTGAAAAACTTTTCCTCTAGGCCATAGAGTTTCCACACAAATGCTTGTAGGTACTAGACAAGATTCTTACTTTGAGCAACCTTGTAAATCCCCCCACAATTTATCCCTCATAAAATCTCCCTCTCGTCTCCCAACAAGCACTCCTCTCCCTCAAGCTCCCTCTCAACAAAAACTAAGCAGTTAAAGATATCTCAAAAGAATATTTGAAACCCTTAAATAGCAGGCTTGAAAGAACCCCAAATTTCAACCCATCTATTTTTGATCATACAGAACGATACACGTATCATAAGGTATAATCAGTTCAATTCAGACTCATCTAGCCAGATTATTAAGACAAATTGTTCAACTTTTATAATACATCATACAGTACGATCAAATAACATATTGTACGATATGCATCAAATTCCTTCTATTCATTTGGTTTGATCCTTGGGACGGCCAACTTCATATACAGGTTTTTATAGAGCACAATAGTTCATACTATACGAATTAAAATTAAAGTTGAAATAATTCATACTGTATGAAACCAAGGTGGTATAATACGAAATACTTTAAAAATGGACTCCCTCAAATATATTTTTATCCCTCCCCCTATGTGTGTGCAAGGATACTTAATAATGATATCCACCCAAAAATATGATCTGACTCAAGAAAAGAGAAAATATATAATAAAATGAAAACTGAATGTAACTCTAATCTGCCCAATCTTGAGCTGATCAGAAATGTATGTGAATTATGGACTAATTTCCTAAAACATTGGTATGCACGAACACAAAATAGAATATCATAGAAATAAGAAAAAGCATTAAATAATATTTGTTATCATCAAAAGCTTGAATACGGTTTACAATAGTGCAAGAAAGGATATTACTATATTGGTGAACCTAGTGTAAAATTCAGACACAGTCTCCCTAGGTTTTAACTGAAATAGTTCATAGTCATGCAAAAAAAAAAATTAGCCTAAAATTTTTAACTTTAGTGGTTCCCTCGTCGATGATACTTAACCTATCTCAAATCTCTTTCCTGGTAGTGCACTTAGAACTCACATATAGTATTCATATTTTAAAGCACAAAAGAAATAATTCAAATACTTAGCATTCAACTGTATAAGTTCCCTATCATTATTACTCTATTAATTAAAGGGAATATGAGTTTCTGACACAATTTATAATATGCGTTAGAGGTGAGTGATCAGTTTGAGTCATATGTCAAATTCTATAGTCACTGGATTGTAGAAATGTAGATATGCAAATTTTCTAGAAATTAAATATGACATTTTCAAATAAAGGTGGAAGGGTGATTGAATAACCCTCTACAGTATTATGATTACCAAAATATGTAATTGATTGTTTATCTTAAGGTATTCTAAAACACTATTATTGATACCCCTGCTTCGATACCACTTGAAAGTATAAGATACACCAAGAGAGGGTGGAGGTAAATTAGTGCTTTTAAAAAATAATACTAAATAGGAGTACTATTTTTAAAAGATTTTTCAAACATTAGAAATAGGAAAATTAATCTCATAATGTGGAAGCTACAACTTTAACAACAATTTCAATAATGATGATGAAATTCTACATTACACAACTGAACATAGATCTCAAAAATTCATGAAACAGTAATAACAAAGATGAAGTGCAAAATAAAATGTAGAAATAAAATTAGAAAGAATGCACTAGATTTTTTAGTGGTTCGGTCAAACCATGACCTACATCCACTCCTCGAAGTCCTCCACTTTGATTTTTACGCTAACACAAAGTGGCACTCCTTTTACTCCCTCATCAAGGCGGACAAGTCCTTGCAAACTCTCTTCCACCAAGCTGGTGCAGTAGAGGACTATAACACCTTTTACAGGTAGAGAATCTTGACTCCTTTTTCTCCCTTCTAGTGAAGGCAGAGAACCAAGAGGATGAACTAAGAAGCCTCTCTCCCAAGAGAGCTCCCACAAGACTCACTAAGGCCACAAGAGGAGCAAGCATGCAAAAAATTGAGCAACCATATAATACCACTCACACTACTTCTCCCTTATGATCAAGCTTGCCTTCTCCTTCCTCTCATAAACCTTAATTTTCTCTAAAAGCTCCCTCATAGTTTCTTCTTCAGCCCCATTCCTCTCTTCACCTCATATAGAAAAAGTTAAAGAATTTCTTTTATAATAGGCTTCAAGAAACCCTAAAGTTTCACCTTGGCGATCTTCTGTTTGTATAGTACGATCCAAGTTTGTAAGTATAATCAGTTCAAAAGAAGTCCCATCCAATATGACATGAAAAGTTGTTCAAACAAACTATTCATTTTTCATGAACATATCATACAGTACGATCCATAGATCATTAAGTATAATATGTTTAATTACCTCTCTGTTTATACAGGACGATTCCAAGGACAACAAAATTTCATCTCTGGTTCTTAGGTGAATTGTCCAATACAATAATACTATCAAACAACAATATTTGGTAAAGCTTTATGGTTTTGTTTGGTATGAACTCTGGATGACCTGAACTCATCTCTATCAATCATCTAGCATGATGGACATTATACAGTACAATCAAGTATCATTAATTAAACCTAGATTTGATTAACTAATCACAAGGTTTATTTTAGCAAGACTTCAAATTTTCATAAGTACAATTTTTATCATACAACATGATGAGTTTAAATTTTCAATTTAAAAATCTTACTTAAATTAATCTGGCGGTAAGGGTTTTGATAATGAAATGAATCGTACAGTACAATTAGTATACAAAATATGAGATTTAAAGTAGTCATTAAATAATTCTCAAAAACAACTAATCGTATAGTACAAATTAAATTCAAACAATACGATTAATTCTAAATATTTTAATTTTAGAAAAAATTTCTCTCCCCTTGCATGTGTGTGTGCACTGTCAGACAATTGCATACACTCTAATGTGGCTTGACTCAAGAATATTAAAAATTAAAAAATTAAAATACGATCTCATTTGACTTGACATCCTAACCTACCCACTCTTAGGTCTTTTGGCCTTCTTGAGTGTTATACCTACAATTCGTTAGTGCGCAAAACATAAATAATATCCAATATTTTTTTTGAGATTCTACAATTCAATCAATAGGGTTTATTATCATCAAAATCACATATTAGGGATCCTAGATTTGCAGTGAAGCCAAAGTTTAATGGGTTTACCCAAGTCAACCCATAAAAAATAGGTCAAGTGCTCATATAAATTTAAACCACTCATACATATTGCATTCAGGGTCAATGATTTGGATGATGACATATATTATTGATTGAATTATAACTTTTCTCAATAAATATTTTAGATATTTCTTTTATATGTGAGCACTAATATTGCAGGTAAGACATACACTTCGCAAAGAAATTAATAGCTAAAGAATGACTATAATAGAAATGCCAAGTAAATAAAATCTATAATTTTTTTTTCTATTTCTTGAGTCTGGCCATATAAGAGTATATGCAATTAGGTGACCATGCACACACATATAGGGGGAGTGAGATAAATTTTAAAAATTAAATTTTCATACTAATTATAATATATGACATACAATCATATTGTATGATTAATATAGAAAGAATGGATTTAACGGCTAATTGAACAAATAGTTTTTATAAATAAATCATACTGTACGATCTAGATTATATTGTATTATTCATTATAATTTGGAAACACTAACTATCGGATAAATTAAGTAAGATATTCATAATACAATTTTTTAAAATTCAATTTTTTAACTAATTGTAACGTACGATCTGATTTGTACTGCATAAAAATTTTAAATCTTACTTAAATTACCCCAATAATTAGTTAATAAAATCATTATATAATTAATGATAGCATATCATATTGTACAATATTGATAATACCGTATAATTGATAGAGATAAAATTTGGTCGTCCTAAAGATCGCACCAAATGAAACCTTGATTTTTGAACTTATAGTACTATATGATATTCATATCATACTGGACGGCCTACTTGAAATCAACTAACCATACCGTATGATGATAGAAGTATGTGATAATTGATAGAGATGATTTCTAATCATCCCAGAAATTGTCCTGTATGAATAGAGAAAAAGCTAGTAGATCATACTGAATGAACTTTGGATCATAATGTATGATGTGTTCAAAATGTTGAATAATTCATTTGAATGGTTATTTACATCATACTAGATAAGTCTAGTTTTTTAAACTGATTGTACTGTATAAATTCAAATTGTACTAAACAAATAGTAATGGCTAACTTAAATTTTTACATTTTCTTGAAGCTCAATGCTTAAGCAAAGGTTTGAGAATCTCTTAATATTTAGGAGATGATTATGTGATGGTTGAAGGTACTCTGAGATAAAAGCTTATGAAAGAAATCTAGGGTTTGAAAGGAAGGATATGGTGAGGTTAAGCAAAAGGGAGGAGTGTGAATGGATCACATAGTTGCTCCGGGCTAGGTACACCCTTGCTCATCCTATAGTCTTGAAGAGTTCTTGAAAGCTTCGAGGGAGAGAGGCTTCTAGGTTAAGTCCTCAAGGTACCCTGCCTTTTCTAGGAAGGAGAAAAAGGATTTGAGGTTCTTCGGCTATGAAAAGATTCTAGTTCTCTCTTATCTCTAAGTGGGAGAAAAAGAATTTGGCATTCTCTACCTTCACCAGGAGGGAGAAAAAAGGTTCAAGGTTCCCTACCACCACCAAAGGATGACTCTAAGGAGTGGACATAGGTCAAGAATTACCAAACCACTATAAAATTATTGTGCTCTCTTTCTGATTTATACTTTCTACATTTTACTTCTCTATAATATATTTTCTTGATAATTGCTTGGTTGAAAATCTGTGGCTGATATTAGATTGAGTTGACTCAATTATTCACAGCATTATTATAGTTATATTTAATTGTATTCATTTCCTCAAATGGTAATTAAGTTCTTCATTTTAATTTTTAAAAAAGTCACAAAAATATTAGTATTCATGCTTAAGCTTTTTTAAAGATTTAATTTCCCCCCCCCCCCTTCGTTCGCCTCGGGAAAGTTCATTGAGGTCTCACAACCTCCACAAACTTTTCATTGGTATCAGAGCAGGTTTCAAAAATAAGGTTTTAAAAATCTTTTAAAACATGATCAAAAGCTCATTTTGATAATCATAATACTGCGGAGGGTTATTCAATAAGCCATCCATCTTTATTTGACAATATACCTTTAACTTTTTGAAAATTTGCATCTCTACTTTCTTAAAGTCTATAGAGTATCACAAGCGAATGTTAATCCAAGCAGGACATTTTACACCTTTTCATATTGCGAATCACATCACAATTGAACTATCATTTAATGAATGAAGTATTGAGGATAGGATTTATCCTAGTTGAATGCAAAATGTTTAAACTATTTCTTTTGTGCATTGAAATCTAAAGATTATATATTTTTACCCACTTATGCCACTGAAATATAAATTTAGGATAAATTATGCATAACCTACAAAGGAACTATTGAAGTAAAATATTATAAGCTTATATCCTACTTCATGACTATGAACTATTTCGCATGAAACCTAATACATAAATTTCTAAAATATATGCTATGTTTACACAAATAGTAACATTGCTACATGCATTAGATAGATAACTTATAAATTCTATAAAGTCAATAAAATTTTGTAATAACTACCCAATTCTTATTATGCAAAGATAACAGTATTACAAAATATAAAAACTTAAATATTTACTAGATCGACAATTTTCTTAGGTCACTCATTACCTACGAGTAAAGAGTGAGTCAAAGGTAAAGTGATGCTCGAGAAAAGAAAAATGAGAGAGCTGTAGCACTAAAAGAAAATGACTATGATAGTAATAGTTTTGAAGTGGAGGAGGATGACAACATCACCTTAACGACATGGCAGGTCAAGAGGCTTTTAAAAAGGAAGCATAGGCATAATCAATAACATCGGAGCAAAGGTAAAAGCAACAAAAATGTTAAAGTTTCTTCTGACACAATTTACTTTAAATGCAGGAAACAAGGCCACCTCCTAACTAATTGTTGTAACTTGAAGACTCACCTGATCAAGGAGAAGGGTGAAGAGAAGCCAAAGTTCAAGAGTGGCAAGAAATAAACACAAAAAGCTTTTTGCACCGACTCTGCCTCAGAATCTTTCGAATCAGAAGAAGAGGAGGTAACAAATTTATGTCTTATAGCTAATAATAATCTTGATCAATCAACTCAAAATGAGGTATGTCAACTTTCCTATGATAAATTACTCATTATTTCTGAAAATATTCATTATTCATATAGGAATCTAAAAAAGATGCATACTAGTCTCAATACTGATTTGTCTACATTGTAAAAAGAGCATGCTAGTTTAATTTTTGAGCATTCTAATTTAGATAATTATTATATGACTTTGCTTGATGAATATGATGTCCTAAAGAAAAAGAATATCAACTTAATTAACGCACACAAATCTTTGAAAATATTGCATGTTGAAATAAAGAAAACATACAAAGTATTAGAAGTATCTAAACTAAAAATAGATGGTACATAACATACATTGAAAATTGAAATGTCCATTCTTGCAAGTGCAAACAAATTTTTGGAAGAAAAAGTAACTGCACTTAAAAATGGCAAACCACCACCTACCATAGAATATTCTCATAAGTCCTCAACACATCATGCATTGCATGAACCTAGGAAAAGGCACCACGACCCACATAGGTTAATAAATCTATTTCCTGATTTTTGGTGTTACTCTTGTCGCATTTTAGGACATGTAACCCACACTTTCCCAATTCATTATAGGATAGATTTATTGTGGAGGCCTAAATTGTATTCATCTCATTCATTCAAGCAGAAGGTGGAACCCAAACTTGCTTGGGTTTCTAAATCTAACATTTGAATGACTATGTAGGGCTGCTCACACAAAAAGCTTAGTGAGAGCAAGTGGTACCTTGATAGTGGATACTCGAGGTACATGGTTGGTGATATAAATCAATTTATCACACTAGAGGTAAGGTCAGGAGGCAAGGTGATAATAGGAGACAATATTGCAGATCTATTTTCATGGTTTATGATTTTGATCATAGTAAACACTCTTATTTCTCTACGAATGTCTTATCTACTAACATTTCAAGTCCACAAGATCAGACTTCTATTGAAACCAGCTCAAGATTGGGTATACTACATCTGAGTTAATTTGTACCTTTTTTCTCTCTTGAGTCTTTTATAATTGCTGTGGCTCCTGATGCTAAGTAACTTTACATACACACACCTTGGAAGAATTTTTTACTGTTCCCTAGAGTTTATTATTTTTGGTAACATCGTCCAGGATGATATTTATATCATCCTAGATGATCAGTTCAAAAATAAAAACCATGATTAGGGCATCATCCTTGTTAAGGCAGCTGTTATTAAACAAATCATCCTAGATGATTTTGTATCGGCCAACATGATAGGCAAAAATCAGAAAGAATCTGGTGCCAGGTCTATTTAGGAATTACTTATTTTTTGACATCATCCCGGTGGATCAGCCTGGCCTATCAGGATCGGCATAGCCGATCCAGCATAATTTTTCTTAAATAAATCTAGCAATTAAGCAAAGTAATTAATGGTGATTTGCACGATCACATCGGTCAGGCCGATCGCAAGATCGTCCAGGCCAATTTGACATCGGCCAGCTTCATTTCAGGGCGATGTTCAGAATGATTTTCCTCATATTGAACTAATCATCTAGGATGAAAGTTTGTTAGGGATGTTAAGCCCTATAGAACTGGCCTAAGCTAACCAAGAGGGGGGGTGAATTGGTATTTTAAAAAATTCTTTTCACAAAGAAGTAAAATCACACAACAAGAAAAATAAGTGCGGAAATTAAAGTGCGGAAGCAAGAAACAAGAACACATAAATTTATAGTGGTTCAGTCAACTTGACCTACGTCCACTCCCAGAAGGCACCCACCGAGTATTGCACTACAATTGTGACTCTCCTTTAGCCGCCACAGCTAGGCGGAGAAGCCTTTACAAAGAACCTCTTTTTGCCACCCCGGCAAGGCAGAGAACCTATCTCCTTTTGCTTCCTCCTGAAGCTGGCAGCGAACCACTATCAGTTGCTGAATCCTTACCTCTACCGACCCTTCCACGGATGAGAAACTCTAGACGAAGAAGAAGCAGAGCGATCCTTGAAGCAACCCTTGTGAAACCCCTCACAAGCTCCCCCTCACAAGATCCTCTCTCTCTCTCTCTCTCTCTCTCTCTCTCTCTCTCTCTCTCTCTCTCTCTCTCTCTCTCTCTCTCTCTCTCTCTCTCTCTTTCTCTCCTAAAGGTCTTCTCAGGTCAAGGAAGCAGCAAAAGCTCATAAAAAATGTTGAACAAGAGCCCTTAGATAGAAGAGCTTCAAAGGAGCTCATTAATTGCAAGTTGCCGATAATATCATCTAGGATAATATTTAAATCGTCCTGGCCGATCAGTACAAATCCCATGAGATCGGCCAGAGCATCGTCCTGAATGCAAACTGGATGATTCAAAATTGGCTTGATCGTCCCGGCCTATCAGTTCAAATCAGAGGAAAATAGTACAGAGCATCGTCCTGAATTCGAGCTGGCCGATATTTATCATCCAAAAATAACTAAGGTTTTTGAATAGATCATCATGGCCGATCCTACGATCATCCAAGACGATGTGATCGTATCAATCATCCTTAATTACTTCCTTGATTAGTCTGATCAATTAAGGCATAATTGTGAATATCGTCCAGCCGATCCAAGATCGTCCTGGCTGATTGCCAAAAATATAGAATACCTTAATTACTTATAACTGCAATTTCTTTCTGTTTTGATCCAATCGTCCTGGCCGATACACGTATCGTCCAGGCTGATTTTCTAATGACGGTTGCCTTAATTAAGAACCCCTGATTAGAATTTCTATTTTAAGCCAGATCATCCAGGATGATTTAAATATCGTCCTGGCCGATTTGAGTAAAAAAAGAATTTCTAAGTCTCTCAAGTGTGTGTGTGTAGGGTTACTTAGCATTAGTCACACCAAAGATTACAATAGACTCAAGAGGGAGAAAATAAAATTACAGTCTGACTCAACCCTAATCTACCCCATCTTGAGCTGGTTTTGATTTTCATCCGATCTTTGGGTCCTGAAAAGTTAGTAGTAAAAGACAGTCCAAGTCAAGTAAGAGTGTTTGCCAATCATCAAAACATAGTTCATATACCTAAATTTGCAACAATCTCCCCCTTTTTGATGATGGAAAAACACTACGAAAAAAAAACTAAACAATAGCAGTGTGATGCAAGACACATCCTAAAACTACTCCCCCTTTTGACATCTCAAAAAGGAGGGAACCAAGAACCACAATTTTTTTTCTTTTTTTATCAAGGCATGAAGATGATGTAATATTCCATGTGATTGATTTTAAAAACTTGTGAGTTAATGAGTTAACAACATCAATAATCCAAAGAACGGTAGAATATTCGATCATGATTACCCTTAGCTTAGACTTTCTCTTAGGGTAGAATTGTCTTTTGAAATCAATGGCCTAACTCAAAAAATCAATTGGATACGAGGAACAAGAATTAATTCATTACTTGGTTTAAGAAAAAATATCTTATAGAATAATGTATAAAAGTAAATTTGTCACAATCTCAAAACAATCGAAATCAAGCCTTTGATGCATGAAAACTTCTAAGCTTTTAAAGGATTTGAAAAGAGAGAGGAGCTTGCTTTTTAGTGAGCTCATTTTATGCCTCTTATCAATTCATTGGTACTTGTGCACATCTTTTGCTTTTTGATATATAATTTTTCAATTTGGCGTCATTGCGCATCTTTTGTAGGCATCATTGGCAAAAAAAATTTTATTTTTGCAAGCTCCATTCTCTTTTACAACTCTTAAAAAGTGCTTAGTTCTGAGTATATCTTCTAGATATTAGAGAATAGGGGCTCTCTCTAATATAAGGAAGAATTATCACAAACAGAATCAATAATCAAATACAAGAGTAACGAGGGATCTTGATGAGATAAAAAGACTTTAAACATTATAAATACAAGATAGATTTGCTTAAGCAAGCTTAAGAAAGATCTTAACTTCATACACAATTTTTAATTTGAAATAGATTTTTAATTAGAAAAGAAAACTATGCCACTAAAATAGGTTAGAGAAAGAGACACAATCACAAAATATTTTTACCATCTAAGAGATTAAGAGATGTAAAAACATTGACTATAAATTTTCAAAAGCAAGGACAAGGCATATGATATCATTTCAGTGATGATTTTGAAAACTAAACTTTAAAAAGCACACAAAGGAAAGTAAAACACACAAAAAAAAGATCAAAGCAAAAAGGAAAAAGGAAAAAGAGCAAAAAAAAGAAAACAAGTTAAAAGAGAAAGAACAAAAGCAAAAGCAAATTAAAGATCAAGTTTTATGCATTTATGTCAATCACACCTAATCTGGTCCTTAAAGAACTGAAAGTGTCGAAGGCCAAAGGTTTAGTAAAGATGTCAGCTAGTTGATTTTCAGTTGTCACATGGTGTAACTCAATGTCTCCCTTAGTCACATGATCTCTAATGAAGTGATGCCTAATGTCAATGTGCTTAGTCCTTGAATGTTGGATATGATTCTTAGAGATGCATATGGCACTAGTGTTGTCACAAAAGATTGAGATGGTGCCTATAGGTAATCCTAAATCTAATACCTGTTGTTTTAACCAAAGGACTTGGGCCACACAACTTCCAAGAGCAATGTATTCAGCTTCCGCAGTGGAAAGTGCAATAGAGTTTTGCTTCCTACTAGACCATGAGACCAGTGACTGTCCTATGAATTGACAAGTTCCTGAAGTGCTTTTTCTATCTACCTTGCATCCTGCAAAATCAGAGTCAAAAAATCCAATAAGCTCAAAAGAAGTGCTGTGTCTAGGGTACCAAATCCCTAAGCCCTGGGTCCCCAAAAGGTATCTAAAAATTCTCTTAACTGCAGTTAGGTGGGGCTCCTTAGGATCAGCTTGAAATCTAACACAAAGACAAATACTAAACATAATATCAGGTCGGCTCGCAGTCAAGTAAAGTAAAGATCCATTCATGCCTCTATACTTCTTCTGATCAACATACTTACCACTTGGGTCCTTATCCAATGGAGCACTAGAAGTTATGGGAGTGTTAATTGGCTTAGCTTTGTCCATCTCATACTTCTTCAAAATGTCTTTTATGTATTTTGTTTGATTTAAAAAGGTTGCATCCTCTAATTATTTTATGCTAAATCCCAAAAAGTAGGACAACTCTCCCATCAAACTCATCTCAAACTCTCTACTCATTATATTAGAAAACTCATCCCACAATTTCTTATTAGAAGATCCAAAGAGTATATCATCCACATAAATCTGAACAATGAGTAAATCATCTCCAACTCTCCTAAGAAAAAGGGTGGTGTCTACGCTCCCCTTGACAAACTCCCTTTCTAGTAAGAATGTGCTAAGCCTCTCATACCAAGCTCTTGGTGCCTGCTTTAACCCATACAAAGCCTTTTTAATTTAAAAATATGATTTGGAAATTGGGAACTCTCAAAACCTGGGGGTTGTTCTACAAACACATCTTCTTTTATTTCCCCATTTAAAAAGGCACTCTTGACATCCATTTGAAAAAGCTTAAATCCTTTATAACAGGCAAATGCTAATAGCACTCTAATGGCTTCCAATCTAGCTACAGGGGCAAAAGTCTCCTCAAAGTCTATCCCTTCTATTTGGTTATACCCCTTAGCCACCAATCTTATTTTATTCCTAACCACCACTCCTGAATCATTCACCTTGTTCTTAAATACCCACTTTGTCCCAACTACACTTTGTCCCTTAGGTCTTTCTACAAGCTCCCAAACATCATTCCTAACAAATTGATTCAATTCTTCTTGCATTGCTAAAATCCAAAACTCATCAGTAAGGGCTTGGTTAATGGTGGTGGGTTCAGTCATTGAGATAAAAGCAGAGTAGTTCACCTCCTTCCTAAGTCCATGTCTAGTCTTAACTCCACGAGAAGGGTCTCCTAAGATCAAATCCTTGGGGTGACTTGTAGAGTATCTCCAATCTCTAGGCAATGTGTGAGAAGATCCAACCCTTTCATCCAAATCAATATTTTCTACTCCTTGGATGACTTCTCCTACTCCTTCATTATTTTGGTGTTCTACCCCCTTCCCCAAATTTTCTACTCCACTTGTAATCTCTCCAACATCATCATCATCTTCAACTCCAGATTTCCTAGGATCAGACTTATCAAATACTATATGGGTTGTTTCTTCCACCATCAAAGCTCTCTTGTTAAACACCCTAAAAGACTTCCCAACACTAGAATATCCCAAGAATACTCCTTCATCAAATTTAGGATCAAATTTTCCCAAGTGAGACTTCCCATTGTTGTGAATAAAAACCTTACAACCAAAGTCATGAAGGTGGGAAAGATTGGGTGTCCTACCCTTAAGGATCTCATAGGGTGTCTTTTCTAATTTGGCTCTAACGTTCATCCTATTTAACACATAACAAGCTGTGTTAACCGCTTCAGCCCAAAAGTATTTTGGAAGTGAATACTCAGCAAGCATGGCTCTAGCGGCTTCCACCAAGGTCCGGTTCTTTCTTTCAGCTACCCCGTTCTGCTGAGGGGTCCTAGGAGCTGAAAAATTATGGCTAATCTCCTTGTCCTCACAAAAATCTCCAAATCTTACATTCTCAAACTCTCCCCCATGATCACTATGGATGGTCAAAATCTCACAACCTACCTTTTTTCTGAATCCAAGTAGAAAATGTTTTGAACTCCTTAAAAGACTCATTTTTATGTGTAAGAAATCTAGTCCAAGTGAACCTTGAGTAGTCATCAACAATCACAAAACCATAGATTTTCCCTCCCAAGCTGGCCGTGCTAATGGGTCCAAACAAATCCATGTGAAGGACTTCTAAAAGTCTAGAGGTGCTAATGTCCTTAATGGGGTGAAAGGTGGAGTGGACTTGCTTTCCTAGTTGACAGGCATCACAAAGGTGGTCTTTTGAAAACTTGAGTTTGGGGACACCTCTAATTAGGTCTTTTTGGGTCATTTTCCTAAGGGTTTTCATACTTACATGACAAAGTCTCCAGTGCCACAACCATGAATCATCAATCACTGTTTTTAAGCAAAATGATGCAGCACATTCAATGTTATTTAAATCAAGCATGTAGACATTGTTGATCCTTTTTCACTGCAAAATAGTGTTGTTACTTAAACTTATAATGCATGAATTTGCAAAGAATTGCACGATGAAGCCTTTGTCACAGAGTTGACTGATGCTGAGCAAGTAGTGCTTCAATCCATCTATAAGCAAAACATTTTCAATCATAAGGTTCTTGGAATTACCAATTATACCTACTCCTACAATCTTCTTGGTGGTGTTATCTCCAAGAGTAACCTTGCCTCCAGTCCTGGACTCTATTATAACAAACTGATTGGCATCACCAGTCATATGTCGAGAGCATCCGCTGTCCAGGTACCACATACTCTCACGAGGCCTTTTATGAGAGCCCTCCTACAAGATTAGCAAATGTTAGATATAGGAACCCAAAAGGGTTTGGGTCCCTCCTTATGAAAAGTAGAATGTAATATATGTGTGATATGTTGTGGATCATGCACCTTTGGTCTCCACACCCAATGTGTACTATGGTGAACTGTGCAAGTGTGTGAGATGTGTCCTAGCATGCCACATGAAAAACATCTAACTCCAGGAAAGGGATTTCTTAAGTGGTTTGAGTTATAATGCCTCTTCCTAGATTTTGGCAATTGATTAAAAGTAGGTGTCATCCTAGTTTTCTTATATGTTTCTAATTCATTTTGAATCTTCAAATTAGTGCTTTTTAAGACCTCATTTTCAATCCTCAAATTTTTCTCCATCACTTTAGACTTCTTAAAATCAAATTCAAGTGATGTGTGTGAAACTCTTAATGCATCATGCTTTTCAACTAATTCACAATGATTTTTATTTAACTCATCAAATTCATCAAGTAAAGTCATATGATTTGAATCAATCGTTTGATGATCTTTAGTCAAAATTTCATGCTCTTTTTGTAGATTCAAGAATTCTAATTTCAAGCTTGCATGTGTTTTCTTTAATTTCCTATATGATGCATGAATCTTTTCGAAAACTTTAAGGAGTTGATCGTAGGAAAGTTCACATACCACTTCTTGATCAAGATTGTCATCTGCCATCAAGCACAATTTCGATGTCTCATCTTCTGGTTCCATCTCCGATGAGTCTGATGCAGAATCCGCCAAAAATACTTTTTGTACTCTCATCTTGTCCTTCCTTAGCTTAGGTTTCTCCTCACCCTTTCCTTTGCTTGAGTGATCTTTAAGTGTAGAGCAATCAGTTCTCAAGTGTCCTGGTTTCCTGCATTCATAACAAATGACATCAGAAGATCCTTTAGAATGTTTATGATCCTTACCTTTTCTCCAATGATGCTTTTGATTCTTCCTTAGAAAGCTTTTGAATTACCCTGTGATGAAGGCAATTTCATCGCTCTCAGACCCGAAAGAATCGGAGTCAGATTTGTGTGCCTTCAGTGCTACCGTTTTCTCCTTCTTTTTCTCACCTGCTTCAAGATTTCTTTGATTCACCCCTTGCTCGTAAGCAATGAGTGTGCCAAGTAAGTTATCAATAGAATAAGTGTTTAAATCCTTTGATTCAGAGATTGCAGTGATTTTAGCATCATATGACGAAGGCAAGTATCTCAAAATCATGTTTACTTTTTCATAGTTTGAAAGTTCTCTTCCTAATGCATGTAGTGAAGTAACTATCTGTGTAAACCTAGTATACATGTCAGAAATAGATTCAGATGGTTTCATACGAAAAAGTTTGTAGTCATGCAAGAGAATATTCAAACGGGATTGTTTAATTTCATTAGTGCCTTCATAAGTGATACACAATTTATCCCAAATTTCTTTACCAGTTTTGCAAGTGGAAACACGCATGTAGTCTTCTGATTTTAAAGCACAAAAAAAGCAATTAAGATATTTTGCATTCAATTGAGCCAGATCCCTATCATCTAAGGTCCATTCAGTAAAAGGAAGTGGAGCAGTAATGCCATTAAGTTTTCTAGTTGGAGGTGTGTAACCATCCATAACAAGCATCTACATGCGATAGTCAGTTGATTGTAGAAAAGTAGACATGCAAGTTTTCCAAAAATTAAATGGGATATTATCAAATAAAGGTGGTCGAGTAATGGAAAACCCTTCCAGTGTGTTACGATTCCCAAAGTTAGTCATGGATCAAAATTCAAAAAGTTTTCAAACTCAGTTTTTATGAATCCCGCTCCGATACCACTTAAAAGTTCATTAGGGATGTTAAGCCCTATAGAACTGGCCCAAGCTAACCAAGAGGGGGGGTGAATTGGTATTTTAAAAAATTCTTTTCATAAAGAAGTAAAATCACAAAAACCAAAATCACACCACAAGAAAAAAAAGTGCGGAAATTAAAGTGCAGAAGCAAGAAACAAGAACACGGAAATTTATAATAGTTCAGTCAACTCGACCTACGTCCACTCCCCGGAGGCACCTCCAAGTATTGCACTACAATCATGACTCTCCTTTAGCCCCCACAGCTAGGCAGAGAAGCCTTTACAAAGAACCTCTTTTTGCCAACCTGGCAAGGCAGAGAACCTATCTCCTTTTACTTTCTCCTGAAGCTGACAGAGAACCACTATTAGTTGCTGAATCCTTACCTCTACCGACCCTTCCATGGATAAGAAACTCTAGATGAAGTAGAAGCAAAGCGATCCTTGAAGCAACTCTTGTGAATCCCCTCACAAGCTCCCACTCACAAGATCCTCTCTCTCTCTCTCTATCTCTCTCTCTCTCTCTCTCTCTCTCTCTCTCTCTCTCTCTCTCTCTCTCTCTCTCTCTCTCTCTCTCTCTCTCTCTCTCTCTCTCTCTCTTTCTCTCCTCATGGTCTTCTTAGGTCAAGGCAGCAGTAAAAGCTCATAAAAAATGTTGAACAATAGTCCTTAGATAGAACAGCTTCAATAGAGCTCATTAATTGCAAGTTGCCAATAATATTGTCCAGGACGATATATAAATCGTCCTGGCCGATCAGTACAAATCCCATGAGATCGGCCAGAGCTTCGCCCTGAATACAAACTGGACGATTAAAAATTAGCTTGATAGTCCAGGCCGATCTCACGATCATCCCGGCCGATCAGTTCAAATCAAATGAAATCGTCCAGAGCATCGCCCTGAATTCGAGCTGTCCGATATTTATCGTCTAGAAGTAGCTAAGGTTTTTGAATAGATCATTCTAGCCGATTCTACGATCATCCAGGACGATATGATCGTATCAATCATCCTTAATTACTTTCTTGATTAGTCTGATAAATTAAGGCATAATTGTGAATATCGTCCAGGCCGATCCAAGATCGTCCTGGCCGATTACCAAAAATACAGAATATCTTAATTGCTTATGGCGGCAATTTCTTTCTGTTTTGATCCAACTGTCCTGGCCGATACATGAATCATCCAGGCCGATTTGCTAATGATGGCTGCCTTAATTAAGAACCCCTGATTAGAATTTTTATTTTAAGCCAGATCGTCCAGGACGATGTAAATATCGTCCTGGCCGATTTGAGTAAAAATAGAATTTCTAAGTCTCTCAAGTGTGTGTGTGTGTGTGTGTAGGGTTACTTAGCATTAGTCACACCAAAGATTACAATAGACTCAAGAGGGAGAAAATAAAATTACAGACTGACTCAACCCTAATCTACCCCATTTTGAGCTGGTTCTGATTTTCGTTCGATCTTTGGGTCCTGAAAAGTTAGTAGTAAAAGATAGTCCAAGTCAAGTAAGAGTGTTTGCCAATCATCAATACATAGTTCATAAACCTAAATTTGCAACATAGGATGATATTTATATCAGCTTGGACGATATGACCAAAAAAGTCTAATCATCCCTATTCAACCGGGCTGATTGAGTATAATTTACGCTGATCAGCCAGGCCGATATTTATATCGGCCTGGACGATAAAGTCGACAAGTTGGATTAATGAGCTCGTTTTGAGATCTTCTATTTAAGCTTTTGACTAGGCACTTTTGTAAGTGTCTTTAGCAGCCATTGTAGCTTCGCTCTTTTGGGGGAACTTGAAGAGAAAGCTTGAAAGGGAGTGAGGAACATGTGAAGTCTGAGAGAGGGAGAAGATCCTGTGAGGGGGGACTCAAGGGAGTGCAGAGGGGGATTCCACACGATTGCTCCGGTAGGCTTGCACCTTAATACGATCGAATTCAAGACTTGTCTTGAGGGAAGTTCACAGAGAAGAAGATCACTTTGGTGTCAAATGAACCGGTGCTCCATCGCACTGGAGAAGGTGGAAGTGATTTTGTAAGGGCTTCTCCGCCTAGCTGTGGGGGCTAAAGGAGAGACACTTAGTTTAGTGCAATACTTGGAGGGTGCCTCCAAGGAGTGGACGTAGGTCAAGGTTTGACCGAACCACTATAAATCTGTTGTGTTCTTTCCTTTATTATTTTTGTATTTATTTTTCCCGTATTGTGTTTTCTCTGTGGTGAATCTTGGTTTTTGTTTTTAATCGAATAATTTATTTTAAAACATCGATTCACCCCTTTTGGTTAGCCTTGGGAGTAGTTCATAAGGGTCTAACATCCCTAACGAACTTTCAAGTAAAATTATGATTCCTGATTCAAGAATTCATGCATTATTCTTTTATTAGATATGTTTTATGGAAGGAGTTTTGGAAAAATTAGTGTTTCTTTTTCTAATTTATTCCTTGATTTAGATATTGGATTAAAAAGTTTTTGGTCCTTTAAAAAGAACTTGAGCTTAGATTATCAATTTCTGAATTTCTTATTTTTACTGGATTATGCGTTGTCAATCCATTTCTTATTAAGTTTTTTTTTAAACTAAGAGGTAACTTTTTCTTTTTAAGACTTTATGTGTACCTTCTCTTTTTTATAATGTCAAAGAGGGAGAAACGTATTGTTGTATTTGTTCCTTTTTCATCTTTCAAAATTTAAAAACAACAAAAATTTTTGATCTCCCTATTTTTAAAAGTTTAATTTTAGTGAGTGGGAGATTAGGAGAACATGATTTCTTTTTTGCAAATTCAACCACTAATATTTTCCATCATTAAAAAGGGGGAGATTGTTGCGGATCGGCTTTCATGGTTTATGATTTTGATGATAGCAAACACTCTTATTTCTCTACAACTACCTTATCTACTAACATTTCAAGTCTAGAAGATCATACTTCTATTGGAACTAGCTCAAAATTGGGTAGACTAGATCTAAGTCAATTTGTACCTTTTTCTTTCTTGAGTCTTTTGTAATTGTTGTGGCTTCTGATGCTAAGTAACTTTGCACACACACACCTTGAAAGAATTTTTGACTGTTCCCTAGAGTTTACTATTTTTGGTAATATCGTTCGGGATGATATTCACATCGGCCTGGACGATCGGTTCAAAAATAGAAACCCTGATTAGGGCATCATCCTTATTAAGACAGCCGTAATTAAACACATCATCCTAAATAATTGTTTATCGACCAGGACGATAGGCTCAAATCAAAAAATAATCAGGCGCCATATCTATTTAGGAATTACTTATTTTTGGACATCATCCTGTTGGATTAGCCTGGCCGATCCAGCATAATTTTTCTTAAATAAATCTGGCAATTAAGGAAAGCAATTAATGGTGATTTGCACGATCACATCGGCCGGGCAGAAAGCAGGATCGTCCGAGTTGATTTGATATTGGCCAGCTTCTTTCCAGGGCAATGTTCAGGATGATTTTCCTCATATTTGAACTAATCATCCAGGTTGATATTTATATCGGCCTGGACGATATGACCAAAAATTGTCTAATCGTCCCTAACCGATCGGGGTGATTGAGCATAATTTATGATGATCAGCCAAGCTGATATTTATACCGACCCGAACGATAAAGTCGGCAAGTTACATTAATGAGCTCATTTTGAGATCTTCTATTTAAGCTTTTGACTGGGCTCTTTTGTAAGTGTCTTTGGCAGCCATTGTAGCTTCGCTCTTTTGGGGAACTTGAAGAGAAAGCTTGAAAGGGAGTTAGGAATGAGTAAGTCCGAGAGAGGGAGAAGATCTTGTGAGGGGGGACTCAAGGAAGTGTGGAGGGGGATTCCACACGGTTGCTCCAGCAGGCTTGCACCTTAATTCTGTCAAATTCAAGGCTTGTCTTGAGGGAAGTTCACAGAAGAAGAAGATCTCTTCGGTGTTAAAGGAACCGGCGACTCCGCCGCACCGGGGAAGGTGGAAGTGACTTTGTAAGGGCTTCTCCACCTAGCTGTGGGGGCTAAAGGAGAGATACTTAGTTTAGTACAATACTTAGAGGGTGCCTCCAAGGAGTGGACGTTGGCCAAGGTTTGATCGAACCACTATATATTTGGTGTGTTCTTTCCTTTATTATTTCCGCATTTATTTTTCCTGCATTGTGTTTTCCCTGTGGTGAATCTTGGTTTATGTTTTTGATCAAATGATTTATTTTAAAACACCGATTCAGCCCTTTTTGGTTAACCTTTAGACTAGTTTATAAGGGCCTAACATCCCTAACAAACTTTCAAGTAAAAATCATGATTCTTGATTTAACAATTCGTGTATTAATCTTCTATTAGATATGTTTTATGGTAGGATTTTTTGAAAAATTAGTGTTTCTTTTTCTAAATTATTCCTTGATTTATATATTGGATTAAAAACTTTTTGATCCTTTAAAAAGAACTTGAGCGTGGATTATCAATTTCTGAATTTCTTATCTTTACTAGATTATGTGTTTTTAATCCATTTCTTATTAAGTTTTTTAAAAACTAAGAGGTAACTTTTTCTTTTTAAGACTTTATGTCCACCTACTTTTTTTGATAATGTCAAAGGGGGAGAAACGTATTGTTATATTTTTACCTTTTTCAACTTTAAAAAATTAAAAACAACAAAAAATTTTTATCTCCCCTATTTTTAAAAGTTTTATTTTAGTAAGGGGGAGACTAGGAGGGCATGAGTTCTTTTTTGCAAATTCAACCAGAAATGTTTGCCATCATCAAAAAGGGAGAGATTGTTACGGATCTATTTTCATGGTTTATGATTTTGATGATAGCAAACACTCTTATTTCTCTACGACTGCCTTATCTACTGACATTTCATGTCCACAAGATCAAACTTCTATTGGAACCAGCTCAAGATTGGGTAGACTAGATCTTAGTCAATTTGTACCTTTTCCTTTCTTGAGTCTCTTGTAATTGTTGTGGCTCCTCATGCTAAGTAACTTTGCACACACACACCTTGGAAGAATTTCTGACTGTTTCCTAGAGTTTATAGTTTTTGGTAACATCGTTCCGGGATGATATTTATATCAACCTAGACTATCGGTTCAAAAATAGAAACCCTAACTAAGGCATCATCCTTGTTAAGGAAGCCGTCATTAAACACATCATCCTAGCTGGACGATAGGCTCAAATTAGAAACAATCTAGCGCTAGATCTATTTAGGAATTACTTATTTTTGGACATCGTCCCGGTGGATCGGCCTGGCCAATCCAGCACAATTTTTCTTAAATAAATCTGGCAATTAAGGAAAGCAATTAATGGTGATTTGCACAATCACATTGGCCGAGCCGATCGCAGGATCGTCCGGGCCGAATTGACATCGGCCAGCTTTTTTTTAGGGCGATGTTCAGGATGATTTTCCTCATATTTGAATTAATCATCCAGGATTATATTTATGCCGGCCTGGATGATATGACCAAAAAATTTCTAATCATCCCTAACCGACCGGGCTGATTGAGCATAATTTACGCTGATCGACCAGGCCGATATTTATATCAACCTGGACAATAAAGTCGGCAAGTAGCATTAATGAGCTTGTTTTGAGATCTTCTATTTAAGTTTTTGACTAGGCACTTTTGTAAGTGTCTTTGGCAGCCATTATAGCTTCTCTCTTTTGTGGGAAATTGAAGAGAAATCTTGAAAGGGAGTGAGGAATAGGTGAAGTCTGAGAGAGGGAGAAGATCCTGTAAGGGAGGACTCAAGAGAGTGTGGAACGGAATTTCACATGGTTGCTCCGACAGCCTTGCACTTTAATACCGTTGAATTCATGGCTTGTCTTAAGGGAAGTTCACAGAAGAAGAAGATCTCTTTGGTGTCAAAGGAACCGGCGACTCCTTCTCATCGAGGAAAGTGGAAGTGATTTTGTAAGGGCTTCTCCACCCAGGCTAAAGGAGAGACACTTAGTTTAGTGCAATACTTGGAGGGTGCCTCCAAACGAGTGGACGTAGGTCAAGGTTTGACCGAACCACTATAAATCTGATGTGTTCTTTCCTTTATTATTTTCGCATTTATTTTTTTCCGCATTGTGTTTTCTCTGTGGTGAATCTTGGTTTGTGTTTTTGATCAAATGATTTATTTTAAAACACCGATTCACCCCTTTTTGTTTAGCCTTGGGACTAGTTCATAAGGGCCTAGCATCCCTAACGAATTTTCAGACAAGAACATTAGGAAAGTGGTGAGCTCATGTATAATTGACAATGTTAAAAGCTTTATTATTAAAAATGTTTTTTTAGTTAATGTCTTAAAGCATAATTTATTGATTATTAGTTAACTATTCAATAAAAGTTTTGACATTTAATTTCTTTTTAAAAAATTCATAATTTGTTTAAATGAAAAACCTACATTAGAAGGAAAATTAATGAACAATATATGAATGCTAGACTTGAACTATATTGAAAATTCAAATTCTATATATTTGAAAATAATAGTTAATAATTCTTGACTATGGAATAAGAGACTATATCATGCGAGCATGAAAACCCTTAGAAAGTTACCCAAAAAAATCTAGTTAGGGGCATACATAAGTTAGATTTCATTAAGGATGACATATGTGATGCCTGCCAACAAGGATAATAAGTCAAGTCTTCATTTCACTCAATTAAGGATATCAACACCTCTACACCACTAGAAATCCTTCAAAAGGACCTATTTTGACTTGTTAGTGCAGCTACCCTAGGATGAAAGACATATGGATTTGTAAATAGTAGATGACTACTCTTGATTTATATGGGTTAGATTCTTAGAAGATAAGAGTGAGTTATTTGAGAAATTTAAAGCTTTCTCCATTTGGACTCAAAAGAAATTAGGATATAAAATTTCAACCATTCATAGTGATCATGGTTAAGAATTTCAAAATAATAGGTTTGAATCTTTTAGTCAATAGATAGGTATATAACATAATTTTTCTGCCCCTAGGACCCCTCAGTAGAATGGAATAATTGACAGGAAAATAGAACCTTTATAGAAGCAACTAGGGCAATGCTAGCTGAATACACTCTCCTTATATACTTTTGAACATAAGTAGTGAATATTTTTTATTATATTTTTAATAGGGTGATTGTTATATCCAGGTTGAAGAAGACACTATAAACTCCTTAAGGGTAAGGAACTAAATCTTTCCCACTTATATGTATTTAGATGTAAATGGTATATGTTATTTAATGGAAAATCACTCTAATTAAATTTTGATCCAAAATTTGATGGAGTCTTCTTAGGTTATTCATCTATAAGAAAAGCTTATAGAATCTTTAATAAGAGGATCTTAGTAGTAGAAGAGTCTACCCATATTGTATTTAATGAATCAGATAGGACCTTTGAATCTCAACCTGATGAAGAAGACGTTTGGTCATTCAAAGGGTAGAAGCTATTGATATATGAGATATAATAGAAGCTAAGGAGAATTACCTAAAGATTGGAGATATTCTTCTAGTCATTCTGAAGAATTGATCTTAAGAGACCCATTTGAAGGCATTAGAACTACGCATGCACTTAGGAATGAGGTTAATCATTTTGCATTTATCTCTTTGATAGAACCCACTAAAATAGATCAAGCATTATCTGATTAATTTTGAATCCTTGTAATACAAGAAGAATTAAATTAAATTATTAAGAATGATGTTTGGAAGCTGGTGAGTAGACCTAAAGACCAGAATGTTGTAGGAACAAAATTAGTTTTTAAGAATAAAATAAATGACTATGGCATAGTAGTAAGGAATAAGGCTATGTTAGTAGCTAAGAGATAAAACTAGATTGAAATTGATTTTAATGAAACTTTTATCTATGTAGCTAGACTATAAGTCATTAAAGTTCTCTTAGCCTTTGCTTACTTTAAAGGATTTAAGCTATATCAAATTGATGTTAAGAGTGCTTTCTTATATGAGATAATTAAAGAGGATGTATATGTTTAATAACCCCAAAATTTTGAAAACTCAAAATTCCTAAATCATGTGTTCAAACTAAATAAGGCTTTGTATAGATTAAAGTAAGAACCTAGTGCCTAGTATTAAAGATTGAGCACATTCCTTCTAGATAGAGCCTTTTGTTAAAAGTAATGTAGACACCGCCCTCTTCTTAAAGAAAGAAGGAGAAGACCTACTCATACTATAAATCTATATTGATGATATATTATATGGGTGTACAAAGATAAACCTTTGTAACAAATTCTCAAAAACTATGAGTGAGGAGTTCATAATGAGTATGATGGGAGAGCTAAACTATTTTCTTAGATTCAATGTAAACTATATGTATGATTAAACATTTCTTAATCAATCTAAATACATCAAAGATATTCTTAAAAAAATATGAAAGGGATAATGTTAAGGCAATAAACACTCCAACGAGCTATGCCATACAGTTAGATAAGGACCCAAATATAAAGCCAGTAAATCAAAAGTAATGCTGAGGAATAAATGGATTACTTCTTTACTTGACTGCTAGCAGACCTGATATTATATTTAGTGATTGTCTTTGTGCTTGATTTCAAGCTGATCCAAAAGAATCTCACTTGACCGCTATTAAGAGAACCCTTAAATATCTCTTAGAAACACAAAATTTAGGAATATGGTATCCTAGGGATAGCACTTCCTTTAAAATTATAGGATATTCTGATTCAAACATTGAAGGATATAGGTGCCAATTTATAGGGCAATATTTAATTTCCTAGTCCAGCAGAAAATAAAACTCTGTTACCCTATCTACCACTGAAGCTGAATGTATAGTTGTAGGGACTGGTGTTGCACAAGTCCTATAGCTTAAATAATAAATCTTATATATTTGACTACCTGTAGGCACCATTCAAATCATGTGTGATAATACTAGTGTCATTTACATTTCAAATAATCCTATCCAACATTAAAGAACCCAATACATGGACATTAGGCACCAAGTCATTATAGACTAAGTGATAAAAGGGGATATAGAGATACATCATGTAGCTATTAAAAATCAACTAGCACACATATTTACTAAACCCTTAGCCTATGACACCTTCAGCATCCTAAGAACTACATTAGGTGTTATATACATTCATGCTTAAACTCGTGATGAATCAAACTATGTTATCATTTAAATTTTGAATTTTGTATGTTTTACATTGTGTGAGTTTTTTTTTTTTTTTTTTTTTTTGTTGATTCATGTATTATCATTAAAAAATATATAAGAAAAGAAATTATTTCCAAATCATCACATACACTCTTTACTAGATCCACAAAATTGAAAACCATAATTTTCTTATCATGTTGTATGACCCCCTTACATACTATAAGATATGTTCAATTATTCATAAATCATAGCCATTACCAAAATCAAAAGTTGTACGAGTTTAATTATTGGTCATCGTACTATACAAGACACCCTTCGTTCTCTATGAATCACATGTAAGAATCTTTTGGGATGAATTCAATATGGTTGGCATGATCATTATTATGCTTCATATTATAAGAACCTCTATTTATATTATATGATACACTTGTTAGAATACCCAGAACAAAATCAATATGTTTGGTACGATCATAATTGCTATTAATATTATTAAAAATCTATTCATATTATATGATGAATTCAGTCAAAAGTCATATAGATAACTCCTTGGGATGAATGTAATTCTTTAAGATTCTCTAGTACGATATCGATTATACTGTATGATTTGACCACCTTTTTTTGACAAATCATCTAGATGAATTAACACGTCTAATCCAATTGTATGATATCACATCGTATTGAATGATTTGTGAAAAATCTATAAATTGGAGAGTTTTTCAAAGGTTTCAGTCACTAAACTCCTCCATCCTTCAAACTCCTAGCCTCTCCAATCTAAACCATTCGTTGGTTGGTAGAAACAAACATGGCAGAATTACTTAAGGGAGCTCCTCCTCCACTCATCGCTTTGACAATCAATTTTTATCCACAAGGGATGAAGATGCCTACTATAAGTTCAATGAAGCTCAAATCACCCCATATAGGATGTTAAATCAATTAGTTCTTAACTTCGAGGTGATGAACCAAATTTCCTCCAGCACTCTTTAATTTCTACTCACACTAGCCTTTTCCTTCAATTCTTAACTTCTTTATGAATTCTTAGCCAACCTTAGGCTAAATATGGAAACTTTTATCATGACTTCATATGTTTGTCCATAGCCTATAGAGATTAGCAAAAAGATTTAGGGGAACACATATGTCTTTCTACTGAAGAACCTCATCCATAATCTCTGATCTCTGTAACATACTTTTACTAGAGTTTTATAAACTTGACTATTAGAAATGTTGGCATAAATTATCACCAACCCTTAGTCCACACCCTAAATCAAAATATTTAGGTTATCCAGCATATTCTTAGGGACCTCAATTATATCCAAAGCTGAAGATCATGTCAACATAACTCCACTTCTTTCCATAGTCACCTACCTAATAATGTTGTATATCCAATTTGATGAAGTCAAAATGATCAATGATTACATTTAAAATATAACTCGTATTCGACATCCCAACACCAGAAGAAATCAAAAAGTCGTATTAGGACACATCATAAGGTATGTCCTAGAAAAAAATACCAAATCAATTATCATGCTCCTCCCGATAATGTTCCCATTTTTTATACCGATGCCTCATTCCATATTATTTTCCATCAGAGACACGAGAATGATGAGCCAGAGTTTGTAGAAAAAGGGGAAGCCACTCCAACCACTAAATCTCTACCAATACCAACATTTGCACTTGTCTACTCTGCCAAACCTTACGATGACATAATTCAATGGCTCGAGCAACTAGAAACTCAACTAGACTACTATATTCAATAAGAATAGTAGCATCAAGAAGATAAGGGATGGTTTGGAGTAAAGTTTTCTCAAATTGAAGATCATTTCACCTCCATCCATAAATACTTTCACCACCACCACCACCTGATCAAGATTCATCTTATTTATAGTGTTTCTTTGTAATGTTTTACTATTTTTATTTCTTGAACTATTCACTTTGTTTAGTGTTCCTCCTCTTTTGGGTGATGTCAAAAGGGGCAGAAAGTATATGTTTGGTTATGTATTTTAGTTTAATAAAATATTGTGTTTACTTTACTTTATTTTTTGTTATCTTTTTTCCTTTTGACTTTCATTAAAAAAAATTGCAACTCCTTATGTTTAAATCTACTACCTAATGAGGGGGAGCTTAGGAGAAAAGAATTTTTATCTTGAGTATCAACAAACATAGTTTGTCATCATAAAAAATGGGGAGATTTATTGCAATACAGGATCCCTAATACGTGATTTAGATAATAAAAAAAATTATTGATTGAATTATAACTTTTCTCATTAAATATTTTAGATATTTTTTTTATTTATGAGCACTAACATTGCAGGTAAGGCATACACTGCTCAAAACTACTAAAAGCTCAAGAATGGGTAGAATATGAATGTCAAGTAAATAAAGTTTATAATCTTATTTTTCTTTAGTTTTTATTTCTTGAGTTTGGCCACAACAAAAGTGTGTGCAATTGCGTGAACGTGCACACACACAGGAGAAGTGAGATAAATTTTAATAGTTAAAATTTTTTGTACTAATTGTATTGTATGACTTATAATTGTATTATATAATCAGTATATAATGAATGGGCTTATCAACTAATTGAATAATTTTTTTTGTGAACTAATCATACTATATGATCTGGCTCATACTATATAATCCATTGTGATTTAAAAACCCTAGCCCACAATTAAATTAAGAAAATATTCAAAATTTTATTTTTAAACTAATCGTACAATACAATCTAATTCATATTGTACAAAATTTTAAAATCTTACTTAAATTAACCACCATAATTAGTCAGTCAAATCATTGTTATATTAATGATATCAGATTATGTTGTATGATATTGATTGTACCATAGAATTGACAGAGATGAAGTTTAATCATCCCAAAGATGGAACCAAACAAAACCATGATTTTTGAACTAATCATATTATATAATATTCATATCATACTAAGCAACCTATTTGAAATCAACTAACCATACTGTATGAGGATAGTAATATGGGATGATTGGAAAAGATGATTTATAATTGTCTCAGGGATCGTCCTATACGAATAGAGAGAAAGCTAATAAATTATACTAGAAAAACTTTAGATCACACTATATGATGTGTTTGAAGAGTTAAATAGTTTGAATGAAGAACTTATTACATCATACTAGATGGGTCTAGTTTTTTGAACTGATCGTAGTATACAAACTCAAATCGTATTGTCGAATAATGACATCTAACTTGAATTTTTAAGGTCTCTTGAATCCCAATAATCAAGCAAAGCTTTGAGAAACTCTTAGTAATGAGGAAAGGATTATGTGACTATAAAAGGTACTTTGAAAGAGAAGCTTGTGAAAGAAATTCAGGGTTTGAGAGGAAGAAGATGATGAGGTTGAGTGTGAGGGAGAAGGAATGTGAGGGGATCACACGATTGCTTTGGGCTAGCTACATCCTTTCTCCTCTTGTAGCCATTGTGAGTTCTTGAAGTATCTCTTGGGAGAGAGGCTTCTAGGTCAAGTCCTCGAGGTACTCTTCCTTCTCCAAGAGGGAGAAAAAGAATTTGTGGTTCTCTAGCTGTGAAAAGATTTTGGTTCTCTTCTATCTCCAAGAGGGAGATAAACGATTCAGGGTTCTCTCTACCTTCTCCAGAAGGGAGGAAAAATATTCAAGGTTCGCTAACATCACCAAGTGAGGTAATATAGTCAACAAAGTCATAAAACAAGCTCAAATGGTCAAACCTCAAAAACCTTCCCTCCCCTCTAAACTACCTGACATAATCATTCCAAAAAAGGCTTAAATATCTCTTAGAAGCCTTCTAACCTAAGCACGGGCCTTGGCATAGCTTAAATGGGAACAGAATGTCCCCTTCCCTCTCTAAGAACCATCCAATGGAAAATTGGTTTGGCTAGCCATTATTGCAAACCTAGTTTCATGACTTATGTTTTGATGATTGACAAACACTATTGTTTCTCTTGGACTGCATGTTATTTCTAACTTTTCAGGAATCGAAGATCGGACGAACAAACGAAGCCAGTTCAAGATTGCGTAGGTCTAGGGTTGAGTCAGACTGTACTTTGTTTTTTCTCTTCTTGAGTTTATTTGTAATGAACAAAGAGATTGATGCTAAGTAACCCTACACACACACACTTTAGAGACTTAGAATTTCTATTTTTACTCATATCGGCCAGGATGATATTTACATCGTCCTGGACGATCAGGCTTAAAACAGAAAGTCTAAATAAGGATTCTTAAATAAGGCAGCCTTCATTAACAGATCGGCCTGGACGATACATGTATCGGCCAGGACGATAAGCTCAAAACAGAAAGAAGTTGCCGCCATAGACAATTAAGGTATACTGTATTTTAAATAATCAGCCTTAATTAATCAGGAAATCAATGGAGTAATTAAGGATGATTGATACGATCATATCGTCCTGGACGATCGCAGGATCGGCCAGGACGATCTATTCAAAAACCTTAGTTACTTCATGACGAAAAATATCAGCTAGCTCGAATTCAGAGCGATGCTCCGGACGATTTTCCTCTGATTTGAACTGATCGGTCGGGACGATCGTGAGATCGACCTGGACGATCAAGCCAATTTTAAATCGTCCAGTTTGCATTCAGGGGGCAATGCTCTGGCCGATCTTCTGAAATTTGTATTGATCGGCAAGGCCAATGTCCATATCGGCCTAAACGATATTGTCGGCAACTTGCAATTAATGAGCTCCTTTCAAGCTCTTCTATTTAAGAGCTCTTGTTCAACATATTGAACAACCTTTGTGCTGCTGCCTTGACCTTAGAAGGCCTTGAGGAGAGAAAGAGAGAGAGGGAGAGAGAGAGGATCTTGTGAGGAGGAGCTTGTGAGGGGATTCACAGGGGTTGCTTCAAGGATCGCTCTGCTTCTTCTTTGTTTAGAGTTTCTCATCCGTGAAAGGGTCGGTAGAGGTAAGGAGTCAGCATCTGGTTGTGGTTCTCTGCCAACTTCAAGAGGAAGCAAAAGGAGATAGGTTCTCTGCCTTGCTGGGGTGGCAAAAAGGAGATTCGTTGTAAAGGCTTCTCCGCCTAGCTGTGGGGGCAAAAAGAGAGTCACGTTTGTAGTACAATACTCGGAGGGCGCCTCCGGGGAGTGGACGTAGGTCGAGTTGATCGAACCACTATATATTTCTGTGTTCTTATTTCTTGCTTCCGCACTTTTAAATTTCGCATTTATTTTTCTCGTGGTGTGATTTTGGTTTATGTGATTTTTGTTCTTTGAGAAAAGAAATTTTTAAAATACCAATTCACCCCCCCCCTCTTGGTTAGCTTAGGCCAGTTCTATAGGGCTTAACATCCCTAACGAACTTTCAAGTGGTATCAGAGCGGGATTCATAAAAATTGAGTTTGAAAACTTTTTGAATTTTGATCCATGGCTAACCTTGGGAATCGTAACACTTTGGAAGGTTATTCAATTACACGACCTCCCTTGTTTGACAACTTATCTTTTGATTTTTGGAAAACCCGCATGTCAACAATTTTACAATTTACTGATTATCGCATGTGGATGATTATCAAAGAATGTTATTCTTCACCTTCTCGTGAAATTAATGGTGTTAAAACTGAAGTTGCTTTTACTGAATGGACTTTCGATAAATGAGATTTAGCTCAATTGAATGCAAAATGTTTGAACTATTTTTTCTGTGCTTTAAAATCTGAGGATTACATGCGTGTCTCCACTTGCAAAACTGGTAAAGAAATTTGGGATAAATTGTGTATCACCTATGAAGGCACTAATGAGGTTAAACAATCCGTTTGAACATTCTCTTGCATGACTACGAACTTTTTCGTATGAAACCTCATGAATCGATTTCTGACATGTATACTAGTTTTACTCAAATAGTTACTTCACTGCATGCACTAGGAAAAGAACTTTCAAACTATGAAAAAGTAAACAAGATTTTGAGATGCTTGCCTTCGTCATATGATGCTAAAATCACTGCAATCACTGAATCTAAGAATTTGAACACTTATTCTATTGATATCTTACTTGGCTCACTCATTGCTTACGAGCAAGGGGTGAATCAAAGAAATCTTGATGCAGGTGAGAAGAAGAAAGAGAAAACAGTTGCACTAAAGGCACACAAATCAGATTCTGAATCTTCTGGGTCTGAAAGCGATGAAGTTTCCTTCATCACAAGGCAATTCAAAAGCTTTCTAAGGAAGAAGCAAAATCATCATTGGAGAAAAGGTAGGGATCATAAACATTCTAAAGAATCTTCTGATGTTGTTTGTTATGAATGCAGGAAGCCTGGACATGTAAGAGCCGATTGTCCTATACTTCAAGATCACTCGAGCAAAGAAAAGAAAAAAGGAGAGGAGAAACCTAAGTTTAGGAAGGACAAGAAGAGAGTACAAAAGGCGTTTTGGGCAGAATCTGGTACTGATTCCTCTGAGACTGAACCAGAGGAAGAGACCACAAACCTAAGCTTAATGGGGGAAGATCATCTTGAGCAAAGTGATGAGAAAGAGGTATGTAAACCAACCTATGATGAATTGTTTGAGATTTGTGAGAAAATCCATACATCTTACAAAAAACTTAAGAAGACTCATGCTAGCTTAAAAGTGGAACTTGTAAATTTGTAAAAAGAGTATGAAGTCATTCTTAAAGATCATTCAACGATTTATTCAAATCACATGGCTCTTCTTGATGAATTTGATGATTTAAACAAAAAGCATTTGGAATTAATTGATGAACATAATGCATTAAAAGTTTCACACACCTCACTTAATTCTGATCTTAAGAAATCTAAAGAGATTGAGAAAAATTTGAGGATTGATAATGATGTATTAAAAAGAAATAACTTGAGGATTCAAAATGATTTGGATACATGTAAGAAAAATCGGATGACATCTACTTTTGATCCTAAGCCAGAACCTAGGAAGAGGCATTATAACTCAAACCATTTAAGAAACCCTTTTCCTGGAGTTAGATGTTTTTCATGTGGCATGCTAGGACACATCTCACACACTTGCACCGTTCACCGTAGTACACATTGGGTGTGGAGACCTAAGATGCATGATTCACAGTATACCATATCTGCATTGCATTCTACTTTTCCTAAGAAGGGACCCAAACCTGTTTGGGTTCCTAAATCTGACTGTCAATGAGTTTTTGCATGAATGCTTTCACCAAAGACCTTGTGGGAGCATAGGACAACTGGACATATGCAGGCTAGCAGCTCATAAATGTTTAAATTTGCTGCTTCAATAAATTCTTGAAATGTGTTTCCTTTTTTGTGTGTTTTATTTCCGCTTTGTTGTTATTTTAATTTGTTTTGTTTTCACTTTGCTTTTATAATTGGTTTCTCATATGTTGAATCTTTTCAAGATTTTGGAGTTTTGAAGATAGAGTTTAGCTTTTCTAAAATTGGTTAAAGGTAGAAACACCGTTGATGATTTCCCTCTTTCTGACCTTATTTAGTAGTATGATTTTCTTCTCTAAACAAAAGTCTAACTCATTTTAGCCAATGGTTTTTGAAACTAAGATTCTTTTTAACTTGCTACAATAATCTATCTTGTACATAATATCCAAAGTTCTTATATATCTTTCAAGTTATTTAAAATCTTGTCATTGCTTTCATCACATGACTTTGATTTTGTTTTGTGACTTATTCTTCCCTAAGTTAGAGAGAGAGCTCATATTCTCTAATATTTGGAGGATATACTCACAACTAATGGTCTTTTTAAGGGTTTTTGTTAAAGAGCTTTTAGGTTGCAAAAATTAAAAAGGAAAGAGGCCAATGACGCCAAATTGAAAAAAAAAATACACAAAAGTGTATCAAAAATCAAGATGCTCAAAGAGCCAATTCAAAGACAAAAGAGGCAAAAAATGAGCCCACTAAATTCAAGCTACTATCTCTTCTCTAAACTCTTAAAACTTAGAAAACTCATTGATTATTTGATGATTTCAAAGGCTTGATTTCAAGTTCCATGATTGAGACAAATTACTTTGTTTTATTATTTATGAGATTTTTTCTTTGTAAACAAGTTTTGATTGGATCTTCTTTTTGCCCAATTAGGTTTATTCTGAGTTAAGCATTTTTGTTTTTCAAAAGAAAACTTGTACCATAAAGAACGTCTAATCCAGGGTTAACACACTCGGATATTCTACCTTTGTCTGATTAGGATTGGCTAAACTTCTTGATCTTGTGGAACTCTAAAGTTTAATTATTTAAGAACTTCTCATATGAAGCCTTGATAAAATAAAACAAAAAAAAAATAGAAAAATTAAAATTCAAAAATATTCATTTTTTTATTATTTTTAACTTTCTATTACTTTGTTTTTGTCTGCTTTTATTTTATTTTATTTTTTAGGGCTTTGATCATCACCACCCTTCATTGTTTTTTAAATTCTAGTCACATCGTCCTGGCCGATACTCTTATCGTCCTGGACGATAGGGTAACTTCTATTCAAAATCCATCTACTGACCTTTTCTGTGCTTGCTATAACTCATTGTCCTGGACGATACTGTATCATCCTGGACGATCTGATCGAACTCTATTGCAATCATGATGATAGTCCTAGCCGATAGAATATTTCGTCTGGCCGATGCATTTTATGTGCATCGTCCTGGCCGATACACTGGATCGTCCCGGACGATTCATGTGTCAGCATGTTTGAATCTTTAAAATCGGCCCAGGACGATCCATTATTGGACAATCGTCCTGGCCGATCCACTGTTCGTCCTGGACGATACACGTGGCTCATATTTAAAACATTTTAACTTCGACCGGTACGATCAATTATTGTGCATCGTCCTGGACGATATACCTAATTGGCCTAGACGATCTGCTTTTTCAACGGTCATCCAGTTTGACTCCTCGGGACGATCGCCTATGTCTAATCGTCCTGGCTGATATCTGATCGGCCCGGATGATTGGACCGTCTTTTTTTACCAATCGGCCTGTATGCAATTATTGAGCCATATCGTCCTAGACGATTTTGCGATCGGCCTGGACGATATGGCCGTTTCTTTAAATTCTAGCCAATCCAGCCATATTTTCCACCTCAACCCTTCTCCTCTTGTGTCTCCTTGCTAATCCCTTGCTATGGCCGGTGGGAAACGTGTTCGACAGACTTCTGGGAGTTCTTCAAGGGCTAGGATTGACCCTCGTTTTAGGGAGGCAGAGGATGAAGCTGCCTACCATAGATACAAAGAATGTGGGATTACTGTCTTCAGAGTCATCAATCCTACCCACATCTCATACCCGGTAATGGATCTTTTCGCTCACACCTCCCTTTGTTTCATTCTATCTCTTGCTTTCCCCTTTAATACTGAGTTTCTTCAAGAATTCTTTGCAAACCTTCGCATCAACCCTACCTTCACAGCCCTAACCTCCTATGTGAATTGACGCCCTGTCGAAATCACATATCAGGACAGTGCTGAACTGTTACAGCTATCCACCACCGGGGATAAGCTGCACTTAATCGCTTCAAATCCTGACCTTGATTGGTCCACGGCGAATCACTTCCTTCGCCAGACCAATGCACCTTTTCATGTTGGAGAAACTAGCTCTTTAGTTAAAGATGCTAGGACAATCCAACATGTCCTTCGCACCTCCATAATTCTAAAAGTCGGGGACCGAATCCACATCACCCCTCTACTTTCCCTCACTACTTTCTACATCATGGCACGTAGAGAATTCAATACTCCGGACTTAATTTTTTGATACATTGATCACTTAACCACAATCCGCGATCTAGGTCATAAGAGGAAACCCAATCTAGCCTTAGGACACATCATAGCCTATGTCCTTGAAACCAAATACCAACTTCAGTATCCTATTCCACCTAACCTCCCAACTCCCTTCTACTCAAACAGTTCCTTCAGTACCCTTCATAGTACTCATCTCCACCCTGGGGATGAGGAACCTCAGGGGGCTGGGGAGGAGGAGGCTCCCGCTCCCGCTCCCGTTCCTGATCATGTTCCTCTCCACCAGCACTCTCCATTTGATCAGTTGATAGAGAGGTTTGATCAATGGGAGACCCGCTTTGACGCTTATATTGCTGCACAGGAGCAGCAACATTCTGAGGACATTGCCCGTTATGAGCAGCACCGCACAGAGGATTTAGCTTGGTTTGACAGCTACATTACTCAACAGCAGCAGCAGCATGACCAGGACATCACCTGGTTCAATGCTCAGTTCACCACGCTTGCCAGCTACTTTCAGCAGCCACCTCCACCACCTCCATCTGATGATCAGGGCCCCTCATTTTTCTAGTCTGTGTTTTCTGTTGTTTGCTTTCTATTTTCTATAGTTTATCTTTTAGTTCGTTTTAGTTTCTGTTGTGTTGTTTTCTTTTTCCTTTGGGTGTCTAGGACCCTCTTTTTGTGATGATAAAAGGGGGAGTAGGATGTGGTAGGAAAACTTGATGTGCTTGTAACTTTGAAATTTTAATGAATTATTATTTTTTACTGAGTTTTTCCTACTTGAGTTTGCCATCATCAAAAAGGGGGAGATTGTTGCAATCCTAGTTTCATGACTTATGTTTCGATGATTGACAAACACTATTATTTCTCTTGGACTACATGTTATTTCTAACTTTTTAGGAATCGAAGATAGGACGAACAAACGAAGCCAGTTCAAGATTGCGTAGGTCTAGGGTTGAGTCAGTTTGTACTTTATTTTTTTTCTTCTTGAGTCTATTTGTAATGGTCAAAGAGATTGATGCTAATTAACCCTACACACACACACTTTAGAGACTTAGAATTTCTGTTTTTACTCATATCGGCCAGGACGATATTTACATCGTCCTAGACGATCAGGCTTAAAATAGAAAGTCTAAATAAAGATTCTTAATTAAGGCTGCCATCATTATATTGAACTGATCGGCTGGGACGATCGTGAGATCGGCCGGGACGATCAAGCCAATTTTAAATCATCCAGTTTGCATTCAGGGCGATGCTCTAGCCGATCTTCTGAGATTTGTACTGATCGGTCAGGCCGATGTCCATATCGGCCTGGACGATATTGTCGGCAACTTGCAATTAATGAGCTGCTTTGAAGCTCTTCTATTTAAGAGCTCTTGTTCAACGTTTTGAACAACCTTTGTGCTGCTGCCTTGACCTAAGAAGGCCTTGAGGAGAGAAAGAGAGAGAGGGAGAGAGAGAGGATCTTGTGAGGGGGAGCTTGTGAGGGGATTCAGAAGGGTTGCTTCAAGGATCGCTCTGCTTCTTCTTCATCTAGAGTTTCTCATCCGTGGAAGGGTCGGTAGAGGTAAGGAGTCAGCATCTGGTTGTGGTTCTCTGCCAGCTTCAGGAGGAAGCAAAAGGAGATAGGTTCTCTGCCTTGCCGGGGTGGCAAAAAGGAGGTTCGTTATAAAGGCTTCTCCGCCTAGCTGTGGGGTCTAAAGGAGAGTCACGTTTGTAGTGCAATACTCGGAGGGAGCCTCCGGGGAGTGGACGTAGGTCGAGTTGACCGAACCACTATAAATTTCTGTGTTCTTATTTCTTGCTTCCGCACTTTTAAATTCCGCATTTATTTTTCTCGTGGTGTGATTTTGGTTTATGTGATTTTTGTTCTTTGAGAAAAGAAGATTTTAAAATACCAATTCACCTTCCCCCCCTCCTCGTGGTTAGCTTGGGCCAGTTCTATAGGGCTTAACATCCCTAACGAACTTTCAGCCATTCCCTCTACCTTCTAAACATTATTAGGTCACGTGTAGGGGAACTAATGAAAAGCTCTGATGCATCAAGACCACTCAATTCAAACCCTACAACTTAAGGTTATAAAAAAGAGCTCAAAACCTTCATTCAACTCCATCTTAACCCCCGAAGCCACTCAAGCCATTATCTTGTCACTCTATAAGAGTTCATATTTAAATCCCAAGCTTAAACCCACCAGTCAAAGGCCACCAGTAATAAGATTCCGAGGAGAGGCACCACCTTGTTTGTCCAACTCAAATAAGCATGAATCTAAACTATTTTAATGATGGATTTCTATTAAGGAATTATATGTGGATAGTTTACAACCTCAACAAGCCTTAGAATGTCCAAAATGGTCTATTAAATCAAGGTATATTTTAACAATTAAAAAAAATAAAATAAATAATAAAAAAAGGTATATCTAAAACCCAAGCTCAAATCACTTAGGTTTAAGTAGCTGTTTAATAAGCTAATTTTAAGTAGGGCTGTCAATAATTGACACGACCCGAAAACCCGACTCGAACACGACCCAGAATTTTTGGGTTGGACACGACCCGTTTCAAAAACGGGTCGGATTCGGGTTCATAAAAGTGACCCGGATGGAATTTCGGGTCGGGTCCGGGTTAACCCGGTAACCCGTTAACTAACCCGTTTTGACTCGTTTAGTATTTTCACGCGGCGTTAAATCGACTAATCGAGTGCGGCCGTGCGGGACAGCTCACGCCTCACACTCTCACAGCGGGATTCATTACAACTTATAGGGTTAGGGTTTCGTCATTCTCATTTCACGCGCCATAAACTCGAGCTCTCCTCTCCTTCGCTGCTTCGTCTAGGTTTTCCGAATATCATTTTCTTCTCTACAGATCTCCTTGATCTGTCGACGGTTTACTCTCTTCTCCTTCTGTGATAGATTCTTGGTCCGTGGTTTCGTGGTGTTCATCGTGCACATCTGCTTTGGCTCAACAAGAACACTTACCTCTCTCGTTGTTTGTATCTCTCATCTTTTTTCCTTTCTTCTCCTTTTCATTTGATCAACATATTGCAAAGTTCCTTTTGGGTTTAGGGTTTTTCTGATATTCTGGTGCAAACGAGCCAAGTCGAGCTCGATTTTCTAGTTTTCTTTGTTCAGTTTCTGTTGGTTTTTCTATTAGGTTATTGCAGTGATGAGTGATGCACTTATCTGGTTGAAATGAGCCAAGTCGAGCTCTATGCTATCGTATTTCTGTTTAGTTTCGACTTTTTTTTTCTGTTCACTTACTGCTGTTAATTCTGTGCAATCGAGATCGAGCCATGTCGAGCTCTATGTTCTGGTATTTTTGTGTAATTTCTGCTGTTATTTTTGGTGCAAACGAGCCAAGTCGAGCTCGATTTTCTAGTTTTCTTTGTTCAGTTTCTGCTGGTTTTTCTGTTAGGTTATTGCAGTGATGCACTTATGTGGTTGAAACGAGCCAAGTCGAGCTCTATCATCTATGCTATCGCATTTCTGTTTAGTTTCGGCTATTTTTTCTGTTCACTTACTGCTGTTAATTCTGTGCAAACGAGATCAAGCCATGTCGAGCTTTATGTTCTGGTATTTTTGTGCAAGTTCTGCTGTTATTTCTGGTGCAGTTCTGCTGTTATTTCTGTGCAGTTCTGCTGTTAGTTCTATGCAAACTAGCCCTGCTCTATGTTCCGGTATTTCAGTGCAGTTTCTACTGTTATTTCTGTGCAGTTTCTACTGTTATTTCAGTGCAGTTACTGTCGTTTTTTTTGTTCAATTACAAATGTTTTTTATGTTCATTAATTGCCATTTAACAACACATTAAGCATTTGCAGTTATTGAGTCATTATTTGTTATTATTAAGTATTTAGAGTAATAAGCCTTCAAGCTTTAACCCATTAAGTATTGAAGTTATGTTTTGTAATTTTTTTTTGTTAGATGGACAATTTCAATATCAATCAAGGGAATTCTTCTTTTGCTGAAAATGACGAAGCACAAACTTGTGAAATACCTGTAGAGCCCACTAATGAGCAATGTAATGATGCAACAATTACTAAGAAACGACGAAGAATGACCTTAGTTGTTTGGGGCTATTTTGAGATGTTACCTAATACGAATGATGGAAAACAAAAATGTAAATGCAAGAAATGTGGTACTACTTATCTATGTGATAGCAAAAATGGAACCGGTAATCTTAGACGCCACATCAAAAATTGTAAGAAAAGAAATATGCGTGATATAAGACAGTTGATCTTACAAACCAACACTGAATCTTCAATATCTATGTCTGATGACAAGTTTGATCATGCTGAATTTCGTGACTTGTTTACTGCTTCTATCATCATGCATGATTTACCTTTTCAATGTGTGGAATGGGTTGGGCTTCGAGCAGTTTTGTTATATCTTCGCCGTGACTTGCAATTAATTTCTAGAAACACTGCTAGAAATGATTGCAAAAAATTATTCCTTAAGGAGAAGTGTAATTTAATGGAACAGTTATCTAAAGTCACTAGCAGGATTTGTTTAACATCCGACCTTTGGACATCTATAAATATTGATGGTTTTATTTGTTTGACTGCTCATTATATTGATAATGATTGGCATTTGCAAAAGAAAATTATTACTTTTTCATTCATGCCACCTCCCCATGATGGAATTTCATTGTTTGAGCAGTTACAGTTGCTTTTGGTTGAATGGAAAATAGAAACCAAGCTATTTAGTATTACTTTGGATAATGCTTCTGCAAATAATAGTTCTATTGATTATCTTAAAAATCATTTGAATTTGCGTGGTGCCTTGATAATGGAGGGTGCTTTTTTTCATATACGTTGCACAGCACATATCATTAATCTTGTAGTTCAAGAAGGTTTGAAGGACATTGATAGTGCAACTTGGAAAATAAGAGAGAGCATTAAGTATGTTAAGGGATCTAAAGCTAGAAAACAAAAATTTCTTGATTGTGCTTCACAAAGTTGCTTGGATGGGAGACGAGGTTTACGTCAGGATGTACCAACCCGATGGAATTCCACCTTCTTAATGCTTGACAGTGCAATTTATTTTAAACGTGCTTTTCAACATTTAGAATTGGTTGATTCTAATTACAAGAATTGTCCAACATCTATTGAATGGGAAAAAGCTGAAGAGATTTGCAAGTTTTTGGAACCTTTCTATGAAATAACTTGTCTCATTTCTGGGTCTAAATATCCTACAGCAAATTTATACTTCCTTTGCATTTCAACAGCTTATGCGGAACTTAAAAATGTTTTGTTAAGAAGCCATCAGTCTCTAAAGAAAATGGCTGCTGGAATGGTTGTGAAATTTGAAAAATACTGGTCAGAATTCAGTGATATTTTGGCAGTAGCAGTGATTCTAGATCCGAGATATAAAATGGCATTTGTTGAGTGGTGTTATCAAAAATTGAATGCTGGCAACTACAACTCCGAAATTAGGAAGCTGAAACTCAAGTTAATATCATTGTGTGCTAACTACAATTCACGAATGAATCCTCCAGCTGGAGAAAGTACAAGAATGAATGCGGTTGCACAAGGGTGTCCTACAAAGATTAAGTCTAAATTTTTGCAGGTTCATTGTTGATCTTTATATGTATATTTACCATTTCATTTATTTCCCATTTTTTATTTCTAATACCCTTCCAAAAATACAGGATTTTGCTTCATTCCAGAAGGATGCCTTTACACCTAGGAAATCTGAATTAGACATCTACCTAGATGAACCTAAGATTGATAGAAGATTGATTAAGACATTTTAAAGTTTTGGCAAGGGAACCAATATAGATTTCCCAGTCTTTCAGCAATGGCTCATGATATACTATGCATTCCAATAACAACAGTAGCATATGAAAGTGCATTCAGCAATAGCGGTAGAATTTTAGATCAATACCGAAGTGCAATAAATACATGATATTGTCGAGGCACTAATTTGTGCTAAGGATTGGTTATACGGAGAGCATGGTGATTATTCATTCATCTTACATTTTTTTTTTTTAAGATCTCATTATGCTAATTTATTTTTTAATACATGTATTATTGCAGCAGTAAAAGACCCCAAAATTGACGCAATAACTGATGATATCCTAAATTTAGATGTGAACAACAATGAAGGAGATGTTGGGGACAGTTCAGTAGTTGGATGAACATCAGTTTATGACTTTTGTAAATTTATTTGCTATTTAATTTTTCTTTAAGTTGATGTAATGAACTATTTCTATTCCTAGTTTGCTAGGATGGTTTGCTGAACTGAAAAAATAGTAGAAACTACACAGAAATAACAGCAGAAACATTTAGGAGGGAGATGGTCGGCTGTGTTTGGGAGGGAGATGGTTGGCTGTGTTGTTGCAGGGTTGGCTACTTGACTGTGTTGTTGTTTCCTTGCTGGTTTGCTGGGTTGGTTGCTGTCTTATTTTTTCTGGGCAGATGTCTTGAAATCCTGTGTTGGTTATCTTCAAACATTTAGGTTGTTGAGTTTTTTTGTGTTTAGGGTGTTGTTTTGGTTGCTGGGTAGCTGTGATACTTTGGTTGCTGGGTTTGCTGTGTTGTTGCTGGGTGCTTCAAGATGCCCAGGGATGTTGGTTGTGTTTGGGAGGGAGATGGTCGGCTGTGTTTGGGAGGGAGATGGTCGGCTGTGTTGTTGCTGGGTTGCTGGGTTGGTTGCTATCTTGGTGTTGTTGCTGTCTTGAAACATTTAGGGTGTTAAGTTTGTAGTGTTTAGGGTGTTGTTGCTGGGTTGGCTACTTGACTGTGTTGTTGTTTCCTTGCTGGTTTGCTGGGTTGGTTGCTGTCTTGTTTTTTCTGGGCAGGTGTCTTGAAATCCTGTGTTGGTTATCTTTAAACATTTAGGTTGTTGAGTTTTTTTTGTGTTTAGGGTGTTGTTTTGGTTGCTGGGTAGCTGTGCTACTTTGGTTGCTCGGTTTGCTGTGTTGTTGCTGGCTGCTTCAAGAAGCCCAGGGATGTTGGTTGTGTTTGGGAGGTAGATGGTCGGCTGTGTTTGGGAGGGAGATGGTCGGCTGTGTTGTTGCTGGGTTGCTGGGTTGGTTGCTGTCTTGGTGTTGTTGCTGTCTTGAAACATTTAGGGTGTTAAGTTTGCTGTGTTTAGGGTGTTGTTGCTGGGTTGGCTACTTGACTATGTTGTTGTTTCCTTGCTGGTTTGCTGGGTTGGTTGCTGTCTTATTTTTTCTGGGCAGATGTCTTGAAATGCTGTGCTGGTTATCTTTAAACATTTAGGTTGTTGAGTTTTTTTGTGTTTAGGGTGTTGTTTTGGTTGCTGGGTAGCTGTGCTACTTTGGTTGCTGGGTTTGCTGTGTTGTTGCTGGGTGGTTCAAGAAGCCCAGGGATGTTGGTTGGATGTGTTGTTGCTGGGTGCTTCCGAAAGGATTGAAAGTTGAGTAGCGATGATGAGTACCCTTCTAAACTTATTGTGATGTCAATTGTGGGAAAAAAGTTATTGCAACCAGGTGGCATTTGGAGGGTTAATCAAACAGATACTAAGTATAAAATACAAATTGCCGCCTTGGATGGCAATATCTCAATTCGCAAGTCCGTAAAAAATTATATTGTTGACTCACATTTCATTGAATGATGAATTATTTGAAGGGTTAATCTGAGCTAATAACTCAAGCTTTCAACTAATTCATGGATTTAAAATTATATCTATTTAATTGTTTATCTTTTTTGCAGTTAGCTTATATCTCCAGGACTCCATGAGTGCAGCCAGGCAGGCAGGCAAGCACAAACTGCACAAGACGTCAACTAGTCAAGGAGTTCAAATTTTTTGTAAATTGTAATATTGGTTTGAAATATCTATAAATTGTAATTATTTGTTTAATTTTTTTGTTAGTTTAATATTTTGTATAATTTGTATATTGTAATTAGCAAATTGCTTCTGATTCATAAATAAAAATTTTATTTATGCAAATTTTTGTTTAAATTTTACTGTGTTGATGTTTTTAAATTTTTTTTGTATTTATGCAAATAACTCGGGTCAGCGGGTCAATCCGGGTTGACCCGAACCTGAATCGGGTCGGGTTCGGGTCCTGAATAGTAACCCGTATCCAAAATCGGGTCGGGTTCGGGTCAACCCGTTTAGCTTCGGGTCATTTCGGGTTCGACACGAACCCGACCCGTGACCCGAAATTGACACCCCTAATTTTAAGCCAAATAAATGATCCCCCATCGATGTTATTCTCTAATTCATGCTTTGGTTAATATTTTATTGAAATTTACCAAATGATTTAAGAGAACGAGCTCATTTTCTAATCATAAGCTTAATCATGCGACTCATGCAATGGTACATTTTTTGAGCTATTGACCGCATGATCAACAGCTCAGATTGTGTCATTGTACTATCAATCCAAAGGAAGTGTTTTGTTTTATTTCACAAATATCTGTCTGGGTCAATTTGAGTCGTTGATTTAATACTGCTGGTAATTCGATGGTGTGTTAACATTGCTAACTCAAATAAGTGAAACCTCATCTACGCCACTACTTTTTAATTATTTGTAAAGATGGTGCTGTCATGAAATCATTACAATTGATTGTCACGCCGTTGATGTGTTTGAATCAGCCAATCAGGGGGCGCCATGAGGCCAAACGTATCACTATCGATTTTAATTTAATTGAAATGATTTTAAAACTCAATATAAATAAAGGATTTTCCAAAATTCATAGAAAATTGAATACTTGGCCCAAAATTATGTGCAACCACTCAAATTGCTCAAAATTTCAAGCCCTATCTTTTAAAAATATTTTCAAATCTTGTTGTTTAGTATGAAGGGAATAATTTAAGAATGTTTTTTTTATTGATTTCCTTAATTATTCCCATGATACTCATCAAAATGTTTTGAAATCTAGCAGTGTAGTTTACCATGCCACTCTCTCAATACAGTAAATCCTTCAAAAATTGTTGACATATATTTTGATGTCATTTTACATTAGTATGAGTTAAATTTAACTTAGTAATTTAAAACCCCCTTGTGAATTGATTTTAGCATAGTTCCATTTAATCAAACCTCCCATTTAGAACATTAAATAGAGATTGATTGTAGATGAAGTTAATTAATCAAATCTAATATGAGTGTTTAGAAATTTGCATGTAATCCCTCACTTTAATTTATATACTCATGATTTAGGCACTTTGGCTTCCATTTAGACTTAATTAACAAGTGTTATAGTAAGTGTCTTCCTTGTCGAACACTTCAAAGTTAAGGATGTCGAAAAGTTTGCATTAGGTTATGGGATAACCCAAACAGTCGAAAATTCACCCTTCTAATGCACCTAGCTTTATGTCATATGGTTTGCACGGTGTGATTGCTTATGTGTGTCTTAAGGGTTAAACAACTTTGATTTCAAACCCATATGACTTAGTATCACAAAAGGACAAATATTAAGGAAAAGTTCTAGGAATTTAGAAAAATTTTAGAAATATAATTATGCACCCAATAGGGGTGAAACTCAAGACATGTGAACTTAGTGACATCATGCACTCTAGGTTCTTGTTTCATTTAACTTAGAGCTTATTAGGTCAAAAAATTAAGCAAATCAAAATTCAGGCTTTTTAAGGACCCTTAAACTTCAATTATATATATATATATATATATATATATATATATATATATATATATATATATATATATATATATATATATATATATATATATATATATATATATATATATATAATTTTTTTTAATTTAGCTCAAAAAATATAAATTATATATTAAAATGTTTAGAATTGAACCATATATCTAGAAAAATTAAAAGCCCCCATAATTTGCTCTCTATATAGATCATAATTTAATTTTTTTAAAACACTTACAAATTAATAAATTAATTAATTAAAATATTTTTTAATTTTATAAAATCTCAAGCACTTGAGAACATTCTCATGGGTTTGCCCATACTTTTAGCAGTGATTTCAAGAAGATTGAAATGAGTTTAGAGCAAAACCATTAAAATTCGCCTAAGGAATTAAATAATTCAAATAAACACTAAAATTTTAAAAATTCATAACTAATTTCAGAAAATTCCAAATTAAGTAAACTCAAAATATTAAACCTTCATAAATAAGACAAAGTCAAAAATTCAACATTTTGGACAAGTTTAGATCAAATTTGAAACCAAACTTCACAAAATCACAACTTAATCTATAAAAATCTAAATCTAGCAAATTTATTGTCAATCTATGCATCCTAGCATCTAGCAATTAGTAAAAGTATAAAAACTGCATAACTAAAATTAAATGAAAAAATCCAAATTTTAACCCCTTAATTTAATGAATTAGATAATTCTTAAAAATTCTTAAAATTCTAAAAAACATCAAATTGATTATTGAAATGAGTAAACAAAACCCCTTAATATATAAAAAGCACTTCAACAAAGAAGTTTTTAGGATGGAGTACTTTGTGCTATGGTGCTACGTGTCATAATGAGGTCTTATTTAACAAAATTTAAAATATTTAATTCAACTACATAAAGTTGATTTTTAGGATAGACTGCCTTGAGTTTTAGGGCTATGTGTCTTAAGAAGGTTTGGTTCTTCGAGCCCACTATGACAATGCCACAAACCAGCCGAGGGCAATCATATTTAACCTTATCTCTCAAATTAGTGACCAACCAATTATTTTAAAAAATTATTAACCCATTTCATTTCAACCAATTATATTAATTAATAATATCAGTTACTACTCAGTAACTCGGGCCTACTAGACTATTAACTAAGCCTCGATGAAGGAGAAATGAACTTTACAGCCCATGTGTAAACAAAGGTAGTAATTACTCAATACTTAAAAATACAACATAAAATTAATATTAAAACATTAACACTTAGAATCAAATTAAATCGCCATTGACCTTCAATAAATTAAAATATTGGATAAGTTTAACAAAATACCCAACATAAGACATATCCAAGCCACACAACCTAACGCATACACTTTATATGGTTTGTTAGGAAAACCAATTCTACTTTTAGGATAGGCCGATATTTCCTTTAATGCTACTTGTTTGCAAAGATTTTTATAATTTCACTACATGCTGGTTGCAATTAATTGATTAATGTGATTATTTTTTGTTGCATTAATTTATTCATGAAATCATTTAATTGATGTAATGGGTATTAGGTTACTCCTATTCTAGAAATAATTGGATGCTCACAAAATTTTTTGTGGGTGGCAATGCTCATGTAGGGCCATAAAATCAAGAGGGCCAAATTTAAATATAACTGATAAATTTTCTACAGGGGCAAAAAATGCTAAGCCACCTAGAAATTAAAAGAGCATGGTCAAGTGTTATTTTATTTCAAACTTGAGAAAATCAAATATATAATTGCTAGGGATGTGTTTTTTTTACTTTTCCGGACATTTTAAATTCAAATGTTATGAAATTTGATTATGAGATGTGATGTTAGCCATCTAACTTGAAATCCAAAAAGAAGGGAAACATCCCTTAGGTGAGAGTTCCTCTTCATTTAGACATTTAAATTAGGATGATTTAAAAATTTGAAGAGAAAAGAAACACCCCTTCAGGAAGTTGTTTTCTTTTAGATAATTGGACTCAATGAATACACGGAACTCACAAAATGAAATAAGATAAATAAGTGAAGTAAACATGGACATCATGTTAAGAGAGTTGCTATTTGCATGTTTTACATTCTCGCGACTTTTATAGTTTTGATGATTTCAAATATTATTGTTTTATGTATAGTTATCTCCTAACACTTTTTGGAAGAGTTATTTTTGCTCTTGTGTGTACTAACATTTCAAGAAAATCAAACTTCATACTACAAAGACTTCAAATCAAATTCAGCATGAGATACTTTGTGTATTTAAAACTTGTATTTTTTTTTTTTTTTTTGAATTAAGTTTTGAAAGGGAGTGACTGTAATTGAGTGAATACACACACACTTAAGGAGATCTTGAGAAATTTGTACTGATCGTACAGGACAAACATAGTTCGTACGGGACGATCAAATCAGTTATCTCCTCATAAGAACAATGGAACGAGCAGGAGTCGAAGGAAATTTTTCTAAGTCCTGATCGTCCAGGACGAAGTGTATTCGTCCCAGGATGAAATATTCTCTGGAAAATTTTCGTTCAAAAATGAAGTGTATTCATTCCAGGACGAGTTTCTCTCTGGATTGTTATCGTCCAGGACAAAGTGTATTCGTCCTGGGACGATTTGCTCTCTGTAAAACTTTCGTCCGGACAAACCTTAACTTCGTACCAGGACGAAGTGAACCGACTCTGAAAACTAAATGTCGTTCTGCAGTTTTTGGGAACCGACCTATGGAATAACCGTTCGTACCGGATGAACCTAGTTTGTACGGGACGATGCGTGTGTACGAAGTCATTTCGTACCCATATACATTAGGTTCGTTTCCAACGCACTTAAGTAAAATCGTCCAGGACGATCCACGATTGTACGGGACGATCCAATATATATTGACTTGAAAATTTGTAGTTTTTAGACGGTTGTTTGTGTCTTTCCTATAAATAGTCCAAACTAAACTGCCACATAATCTTTTTGCCAACTAATCTTCGTGTCTATTGAAAGAAGAGTCAAGGAGAGAGTGTTTGAAGGAGATTTCTTTCCATTGGAGCATGAAGGTTTCACTTGGTACTCAAAGGAAAGAGTTTTTACTCTTGGTTTGTGATTACTTCACTCTTTTCTCTCTTCCTTCTAAATTTCTTGGGAGAAGATCTGTCAAGGAGATCCGGTTCTCTACCGACACTTGGAGAGTGTGAACAGCCGAAGGGTTCTCTGCCCACACGTGGAGAGTGTGAACAGACGAAGGGTTCTCTGTCCACACTTGGAGAGTGTGAAAGGATGAAGGGTTCTCTACCCACACTAGGAGAGTGTCAAAGGACGAAGGTTCTCTGCCAACACTAGGGATAGTAAAAAAGGACGACGGTTCTCTACCGTACCGGGTAGTGGTGGAAAGAGTGTTTGTAAAGGCTTCTCCGTCTTGCTGTGGGTGCAAAAGGAGAGTCACTATTGGTATTAGTGCAATACTCGGATGGTGACTCCGGGGAGTGGATGTAGGTTTGGTTTTGACCGAACCACTATAAACCTCATGTCTTTATTTTTATGCTGCCTTTTATTTTTGTTTTTTTTTATTTTAAAACTGTGGTTGAAAAACATTTTCTACAAAACTCATTAAAGTTTATTTTTTGGTTTAAAAATTAAAAAGAGGGATTTTTTTTAAAATTAGCAATTCACCCCCCTCTTGGTTAGCCGTGGGACATAAGCTTAGGTCTAACAACCTAATTCATAGAAATCAAGTTTCAGCACATCCCACTCTCAAAATCACTTGCATCATTTCTAGGATCAAAATTCGAGTTGTTGTTAGTGGTATCTTACCACTTTAAATTTCTACAGACCCTGGCTTATAATCCTAACTGGATTACCTTTTCCATCAATACCTGAAATGGATGATATCGATTAAGTCTTTCCACAGGAGACTTATATAGAACTTTAAATTCTTTAATTATCATTTCATCTAATTTATGTTTAGCTACATCAGTTACAACATTCATCGGGTTGTTTTTTCCAAGCATTTTAGATTTCTCAGCCCTTCTCCTCAAATGATGGTTTTTGTTCCTTCTATGAAACTTAGTCATCTCTAGAATAGAAAAAGATGACTCCATCTCAAACTTACTTGGATAAGGTAATCTAGGAAAGATGAAAATTTTTCCATTCTTGCAAGTAGACAACCTTAGAAATGTCACATCACCTTAAAGGATAATCATGACATTCTATAGTGGTATTTGAATATATAAATGAGTTTTAATTTTTCTACGTTCCAATATATTTTTCACTATCCTAATAAGTAGGGTTTGTTTTAATCTAAAGTTACAGGTTCCCTATGAAGACAAACCTTTATGTTTAATTACATCTCAAGAGAGGTAAACCTCCTAAGAATACTCTTAATTAAAGTAGTGGTAGATATTTTCTTACATTTTAATGATTAAGTTAAGAATAAGAAGTTTTGGATTTTTTTAAAGGGGGTTGATTCAGTGTTGAACATTATTTATGGATAACAAAGGATTAAAGGTAGGGGGTAATAAAATTCTTATACCACCTAGAAGCACTCCAATCTATCCTATATTAGACTTTTAATATTTTATGGAGAGATTTTTATATTTTAGTTAACATTTTACTACATATATTGGATTATATTCCTGAATAGTAAGGACTTATGATTTAATGTTTTCCTCAAAAACTAGATCTAAGTTAGGAACAATAAACTAGCAACCTGAACATATCTAATGAAGTACAATTCTGAACTAACATATTGTCTCAAATAGACTATCAGATAAACCACCTAATCGCTTTAAAATTATATTGTATGGTCTTATAAAAAGATAAGTATGTGGTTATTATTTAAGTTTTTTTAACGTAATACTAACATTTAGAAAAATCTTAAGTGGTTCTGAATTTATGAATTGTGATTATGCAGCAAGAAATAAATATAATTAAATTTTAATTTTCTTCAATTTATTTCTAATGCAAGGCATACAAATTGACTCTTATTTAAAAACTAGTTTTTGAACATTTAAAAAGGCTTGGAAAATATATTTTTTATCCTTAAGAGCAGGCCTCCCCTAAAATATAATTATAGCTCATATGTTGGATGGTATATAGGGGTGTCAATTTCGGGTCACGGGTCGGGTTCGTGTCGAACCCGAAATGACCCGAAGCTAAACGGGTTGACCCGAACCCGACCCGATTTTGGATACGGGTTACTATTCAAGACCCGAACCCGACCCGATTCGAGTTCGGGTCAACCCGGATTGACCCGCTTACCCGAGTTATTTGCATAAATACAAAAAAAATTTAAAAACATCAACACAGTAAAATTTAAACAAAAATTTGCATAAATAAAATTTTTATTTATGAATCAGAAGCAATTTGCTAATTACAATATACAATTTATACAAAATATTGAACTAACAAAAAAATTAAACAAATAATTACAATTTATAGATATTTCAAACCAATATTACAATTTACAAAAATTTTGAACTCCTTGACTAGTTGACGTCTTGTGCAGTTTGTGCTTGCCTGCCTGCCTGGCTGCACTCATGGAGTCCTGGAGATATAAGCTAACTGCAAAAAAGATAAACAATTAAATAGATATAATTTTAAATCCATGAATTAGTTGAAAGCTTGAGTTATTAGCTCAGATTAACCCTTCAAATAATTCATCATTCAATGAAATGTGAGTCAACAATATAATTTTTTACGGACTTGCGAATTGAGATATTGCCATCCAAGGCGGCAATTTGTATTTTATACTTAGTATCTGTTTGATTAACCCTCCAAATGCCACCTGGTTGCAATAACGTTTTTCCCACAATTGACATCGCAATAAGTTTAGAAGGGTACTCATCATCGCTACTCAACTTTCAATCCTTTCGGAAGCACCCAGCAACAACACATCCAACCAACATCCCTGGGCTTCTTGAACCACCCAGCAACAACACAGCAAACCCAGCAACCAAAGTAGCACAGCTACCCAGCAAACAAAGTAGCACAGCTACCCAGCAACCAAAATAACACCCTAAACATAAAAAAAATTCAACAACCTAAATGTTTAAAGATAACCAACACAGCATTTCAAGACATCTGCCCAGAAAAAATAAGACAGCAACCAACCCAGCAAACCAGCAAGGAAACAACAACACAGTCAAGTAGCCAACCCAGCAACAACACCCTAAACACAGCAAACTTAACACCCTAAATGTTTCAAGACAGCAACAACACCAAGACAGCAACCAACCCAGCAACAACACAGCCGACCATCTCCCTCCCAAACACAGCCGACCATCTCCCTCCCAAACACAACCAACATCCCTGGGCTTCTTGAAGCACCCAGCAACAACACAGCAAACCCAGCAACCAAAGTAGCACAGCTACCCAGCAACCAAAACAACACGCTAAACACAAAAAAAAAACTCAACAACCTAAATGTTTAAAGATAACCAACACAGCATTTCAAGACATCTGCCCAAAAAATAAGACAGCAACCAACCCAGCAAACCAGCAAGGAAACAACAACACAGTCAAGTAGCCAACCTAGAAACAACACCCTAAACACAGCAAACTTAACACCCTAAATGTTTCAAGACAGCAACAACACCAAGACAGCAACCAACCCAGCAACAACACAGCCGACCATCTCCCTCCCAAACACAACCAACATCCCTGGGCTTCTTGAAGCACCCAGCAACAACACAGCAAACCCAGCAACCAAAGTATCACAGCTACCCAGCAACCAAAACAACACCCTAAACACAAAAAAACTCAACAACCTAAATGTTTAAAGATAACCAACACAGGATTTCAAGACATCTGCCCAGAAAAAACAAGACAGCAACCAACCCAGCAAACCAGCAAGGAAACAACAACACAGTCAAGTAGCCAACCCTACAACAACACAGCCAACCATCTCCCTCCCAAACACAGCCGACCATCTCCCTCCCAAATGTTTCTGCTGTTATTTCTGTGCAGTTTCTACTATTTTTTCAGTTCAGCAAACCATCCCAGCAAACCAGGAATAGAAATAGTTCATTACATCAACTTAAAGAAAAATTAAATAGCAAATAAATTCACAAAAGTCATAAACTGATGTTCATCCAACTACTGAACTGTCACCAACATCTCCTTCATTGTTGTTCACATCTAAATTTAGGATATCATCAGTTATTGCGTCAATTTCGGGGTCTTTTACTGCTGCAATAATACATGTATTAAAAAATAAATTAGCATAATGAGATCTTAAACAAAAAAAATGTAAGATGAATGAATAATCACCATGCTCTTCGTATAACCAATCCTTAGCACAAATTAGTGCCTCGACAATATCATGTTTTAATGCACTTCGGTATTGATCTAAAATTCTACCGCTATTGCTGAATGCACTTTCAGATGCTAATGTTGTTATTGGAATGCATAGTATATCACGAGTCATTGCTAAAAGACTGGGAAATCTATATTGGTTCCCTTGCCAAAACTTTAAAATATCTAAATCAATACTGCTATCAATCTTAGGTTCATCTAGGTAGATGTCTAATTCAGATTTCCTAGGTGTAAAGGCATCCTTCTGGAATGAAGCAAAATCCTGTATTTTTGGAAGGGTATTAGAAATAAAAAATGGGAAATAAATGAAATGGTAAATATACATATAAAGATCAACAATGAACCTGCAAAAATTTAGACTTAATCTTTGTAGGACACCCTTGTGCAACTGCATTCATTTTTGTACTTTCTCCAGCTGGAGGATTCATTCGTGAATTGTAGTTAGCACACAATGATATTAACTTGAGTTTCAGCTGCCTAATTTCGGAGTTGTAGTTGACAGCATACAATTTTTGATAACACCACTCAACAAATGCCATTTTATATCTCGGATCTAGAATCACTGCTACTGCCAAAATATCACTGAATTCTGACCAGTATTTTTCAAATTTCACAACCATTCCAGCAGCCATTTTCTTTAGAGACTGATGGCTACTTAACAAAACATTTTTAAGTTCCGCATAAGCTGTTGAAATGCAAGGGAAGTATAAATTTGCTGTAGGATATTTAGACCCAGAAATGAGACAAGTTATTTCATAGAAAGGTTCCAAAAACTTGCAAATCTCTTCAGCTTTTTCCCATTCAATAAATGTTGGACAATTCTTGTAATTAGAATCAACCAATTCTAAATGTTGAAAAGCACGTTTAAAATAAATTGCACTGTCAAGCATTAAGAAGGTGGAATTCCATTGGGTTGGTACATCCTGACGTAAACCTCGTCTCCCATCCAAGCAACTTTGTGAAGCACAATCAAGAAATTTTTGTTTTCTAGCTTTAGATCCCTTAACATACTTAATGCTCTCTCTTATTTTCCAAGTTGCACTATCAATGTCTTTCAAACCTTCTTGAACTACAAGATTAATGATATGTGCTGTGCAACGTATATGAAAAAAAGCACCCTCCATTATCAAGGCACCACGCAAATTCAAATGATTTTTAAGATAATCAACAGAACTATTATTTGCAGAAGCATTATCCAAAGTAATACTAAATAGCTTGGTTTCTATTTTCCATTCAACCAAAAGCAACTGTAACTGCTCAAACAATGAAATTCCATCATGGGGAGGTGGCATGAATGAAAAAGTAATAATTTTCTTTTGCAAATGCCAATCATTATCAATATAATGAGCAGTCAAACAAATAAAACCATCAGTATTTATAGATGTCCAAAGGTCGGATGTTAAACAAATCCTGCTAGTGACTTTAGATAACTGTTCCATTAAATTACACTTCTCCTTAAGGAATAATTTTTTGCAATCATTTCTAGGAGTGTTTCTAGAAATTAATTGCAAGTCACGGCGAAGATATAACAAAACTGCTCGAAGCCCAACCCATTCCACACATTGAAAAGGTAAATCATGCATGATGATAGAAGCAGTAAACAAGTCACGAAATTCAGCATGATCAAACTTGTCATCAGACATAGATATTGAAGATTCAGTGTTGGTTTGTAAGATCAACTGTCCTATATCACGCATATTTCTTTTCTTACAATTTTCGATGTGGCGTCTAAGATTACCGGTTCCATTTTTGCTATCACATAGATAAGTAGTACCACATTTCTTGCATTTACATTTTTTTTTTCCATCATTCGTATTAGGTAACATCTCAAAATGGCCCCAAACAACTGAGGTCATTCTTCGTCGTTTCTTAGTAATTGTTGCATCATTACATTGCTCGTTAGTGGGCTCTACAGGTATTTCACAAGTTTGTGCTTCGTCATTTTCAGCAAAAGAAGAATTCCCTTGATTGATATTGGAATTGTCCATCTAACAAAAAAAAAATTACAAAACATAACTTCAATACTTAATGGGTTGAAGCTTGAAGGCTTATTACTCTAAATACTTAATAATAACAAATAATGACTCAATAACTGCAAATGCTTAATGTGTTGTTAAATGGCAATTAATGAACATAAAAAACATCAGCAATTGAACAGAAAAAATGGCAGTAACTGCACTGAAATAACAGTAGAAACTGCACAGAAATAACAGTAGAAACTGCACAGAAATACCGGAACATAGAGCAGGGCTAGTTTGCATACAACTAATAGCAGAACTGCACAGAAATAACAGCAGAACTGCACCAGAAATAACAACAGAACTTGCACAAAAATACCAGAACATAGAGCTCGACATGGCTTGATCTCGTTTGCACAGAATTAACAGCAGTAAGTGAACAGAAAAAAATAGCTGAAACTAAACAGAAATGCGATAGCATAGATGATAGAGCTCGACTTGGCTCGTTTCAACCACATAAGTGCATCACTGCAATAACCTAACAGAAAAACCAGCAGAAACTGAACAAAGAAAACTAGAAAATCGAGCTCGACTTGGCTCGTTTGCACCAAAAATAATAGCAGAAATTACACAAAAATACCAGAACATAGAGCTCGACATGGCTCGATATCGATTGCACAGAATTAACAGCAGTAAGTGAACAGAAAAAAATAGTCGAAACTAAACAGAAATACGATAGCATAGAGCTCGACTTGGCTCGTTTCAACCACATAAGTGCATCACTCATCACTGCAATAACCTAATAGAAAAACCAACAGAAACTGAACAAAGAAAACTAGAAAATCGAGCTCGACTTGGCTCGTTTGCACCAGAATATCGGAAAAACCCTAAACCTAAAAGGAACTTTGCAATATGTTGATCAAATGAAAAGGAGAAGAAAGGAAAAAAGATGAGAGATACAAACAACGAGAGAGGTAAGTGTTCTTGTTGAGCCAAAGCAGATGTGTACGATGAACACCACGAAACGACGGACCAAGAATCTATCACAGAAGGAGAAGAGAGTAAACCGTCGACAGATCGAGGAGATCTGTAGAGAAGAAAACGATATTCGGAAAACCTAGACGAAGCAGCGAAGGAGAGGAGAGCTCGAGTTTACGGCGCGTGAAATGAGAATGACGAAACCCTAACCCTATAAGTTGTAATGAATCCCGCTGTGAGAGTGTGAGGCGTGAGCTGTCCCGCACGGCCACACTCGATTAGTCGATTTAACGCCGCGTGAAAATACTAAACGGGTCAAAATGGGTCAGTTAACGGGTTACCGGGTTAACCCGGACCCGACCCGAAATTCCATCCGGGTCACTTTTATGAACCCGAACCCGACCCGTTTTTGAAACGGGTCGTGTCCAACCCAAAAATTCTGGGTCGTGTTCGAGTCGGGTTTTCGGGTCGTGTCAATTATTGACAGCCCTAATGGTATATTTCTACCAGTATATAGGGAGGTGCCAAACATGGAGAGAAGAATGGATATGCATTTATGCAACCCTAAATGAGCTCTGGCTTTCTTTGTAGTCTGATTATCTATGTAAGTTATCTTAAAAAATTTATTTTGGTAAAAGTAGAAAAGGTTTTTTTTTTTATTTCTAAGAATCTACGAAAAATAATTAGGCACATGCACATTTAAGAAAGAAACCTTCCAAAAGTAGAAAATTTTTAATATGCAATCAAAGTAAATAAAGATTTAATAAATTATAAAGCAAAGTGTAATTTCCAAAGTCTATAAGGTAAGAGACACTTTTATTTATTTATTTATTTTCTATTTTTATTTTGGAAAATTAGTTTTCATTAAAATAAACTCAAAAAAATATACAATGGGTACCAACTAGAAAAAGGCATCATAAGGAAACCTTCCTCAATAAAGCACAACAAAGAAGAGTGGAACAAAACAAGCTAAACCTACCCATACATGGAAAGAACACCTTGTTGGGATTCATAATATGAAATTAAATTATTCTTAAATCACTATAATTATCTCAATAAATCTTTCTTTCTTCTTTATTGAATTGAGATAATGCTTTCACTTTACTGAATTTCTTCATATAAAGCAATTACTTATCAATATTTAAGTCATACAAATAAAATTATAAGAATTTTTTTTCTAAACATGAATAAAAAAAATAAGAAAATTAATAACTTACACATTCTCTGTTGTCAAAAATAAAAACTCCTAAACCCTTCTTCCTTCATCTATCTCTCGCCAAACCTAAACCAATTGACAATCTCGACAGAGATATCTCCTTCAACTCTCTTTTACAATATATATCTTCTCTTCACTGTTATTGCTCTCCAACTCGTTTTCTTTCATTTGGCTTTACAGGATGAAGTGAAACGGAGATATCTCTTATGAGGAGTTGTAGCGTTTCATTTTTGAATGTGTTACTTTGCTCCTTTACGTGATCCTGCTTCAACATTTTTAAACTCAATCATGAGTATATGAGGAGTTGTAGCATTTCAATATGATTCATATTATATTTGGGCTCTAATACCACATTTGTCATGACCCGGCATGAAGAATCAAATTAAGGGATGAAGAATCAAATTAAGGAGGCATGAATAGACTGTCATATGATTAGTACATTACTTTCAAATACATAAATAGTTAACAAACTAATATCCCACATAAAACTGAAGAGCCTCTAACAAATTAAAAAAATTTAACATATACATAAACCAAATTTTACCTCTTTTTTTTCATTCGATCTCTTTCTTCTGTAGACATATTGTTCTATTCAAACAGTTTTATTTTTAAAAACATTTACCTAAAATTTCAATTTAATAGTTTGAATTAACATAGTAAACTTAATGAAAAATCATAGCTTGTAATATAGTAATTAAACATGCATAACAGTAATCATGTTCCTTAGCCTTTCTCTTACAGTTAACATATTCATTACATTTCACATGCTTTAACATATCCATAATATTTCATATGTTGTAAATTTTTCATATATGTCTTTCAAATAACTTATTTCTTTTTCCATTTTATTTATTAATTTTTCATTTTCATTTATTCTTTTTTTCCTTTCTATTTTGTATAAGAGCACCGACTAAAATTTTATACCAATGAATACCAATGAAGGTACATCCATTTCCATTCCTATTTAACGTACAAGAGTATATTACATCCTTATTCAGTATCATAAAAGAGTGAACTCTTGTATTTCCTTGCATACATACTTTTCTTCTTTTAATACTTTCATTCTCAAAGAAATATTCATTTAGCTTATTTTATTTTTAATATTCATATAAATCAGTAAGGATATTATCATTCAATCAATCTAAACTTTGTTGCCATAAAGCATTTTACTATAAAAAGTATTTGAGTATGATATAATATTAAATAATAGCAATAAAATAAAGATAATGAAGTCACTCTAACTAAAATAATCATTCACGTTATCCATCTCAATTAATTCATTTTATACTTTAAACATTCAGTCAACATAATCCTATAACACGCAATAATTGCAATACAAATAAAAGGAAAATGTAATTGTTATAAAACTATTGTAACACTTGATTAATTCATGTGTAGATCACTCCAAATACTCCATATTTGAAATAGACTTCATTAATACAACACCTATCTTCCTTCAAGAATTTTTTCAGACTACCAATACTGTTTAAAATAACATTAATGATATCTTAATTAATACTAAAATTTAACTTGGATGACTCAAATATCATCAAACCAACATCAAGTAATTCTTACATTACTTAAGACAAGATAAATTACTTCAAACATTGCCAAAGAAGACTTTTAACTAGTAAAACATCATTAACTTAACTTTGAATGGCTCTAAATCGTCAACCCACAATTTCTATTATACCATATACTTTTATTCTCAAACATAATATGATATTAACTTTTTCTTAAATCACTTTAAATATCGCAATAAATATTTCTTTCCTTCTTCGCTGAATCGAGAGAAGACTTTCACTTTACTAAAATTCTTCCCATTAAACAATTACATATCATTATTTCAATCAGATAAGCAAAATTATATGAATCTTTTTTTCTAAACTTGAATAGAAAATAAGAAAATTAAAATAACTTACACTTTCCCTATTATCAAAAATAAAACTTCCAATCCCTTCTTCCTTCTTTTTCTCGCCAAACCTAAATCCATCGACAATCTCGACAAAAATAATCTCCTCCAACTTTCCCTTTTACAAAATATATATCTCTTCCAATTTCCCTATCTTTTCTTTTCTTGCTCTCCAACTCGTTTTCTTTCGTTTTGCATGACAGGATGAAGTGAAACGTAAATATTTCTTATAAGACGTAGCATTCATGCAACCACGCTGCTTGCCTACTTGCACGAGCTTGATTATGCCTTCCCTCGTCTCGCATTTCTTGGCCATCTCACCTTTTTAGGTAGGGGTCCGGTTCAATTGAACCGGACCAGGCGATTCTTACATCGGCATTACTTAACTGGCCCAAAGCCAAATTATCAAAAGTCATTCAACACCTTCCCCTCCAACCAATCATAAGATGGCATGTGTCAAGTAGTGTGTACTGAAAGTCACTTAAGTCAAAATATTCTTTATTCTTTTTATGAAGTTCTTTTTATAAAGTCTTTTAGGTATCCTTGGAATCACTATAAATAAATGATAAAATTAAGCATTTTAAATTTTTTGCATCTTTTGACTGAGTGAGATTTTGAGCAACCTACGCATTTTTCTATAGGTTTTCTTCAATATATTATTTTCTATCTATTATCACATAGGTTCCAGATCACCCCTCATGCAGTTGGCACGTTAGTATGTTAGTAAAATCAAGTATCATCCACTAAGAGATTTGGATACAACACTTGTCTTTTAAGATAATGTCAGCACATTCATAACTTTCTAATACCATAGTTATACATTCATCATAGAGCAATCTTTAAATTCAAGGTTTATTAAGTGTCATTTCATAAGCCTCAATCTCAAATCCAAAGTTCTCAATCAAAGATAAAAAAAAAATTAAAGCATTAAAATGCACATTCAATTTCACATATAGGCATCCTTAAAATTCAGTTATATTCAACTAAACATAACTCTAAAACTCAGTTTACATCTTATATAAAATATAACAGTAAAAGATCCAAATTTAAGTTTTACTCCAAATGAGAAATTATAAGTCCAAATTTACACAGTGAAAAAGCACTTGAAACCCCTCACTGTGCAAGAGAATCTAAAAGCAGAAAAAATCAGTTATTGCAAAGCCATGAAAAAAAGATAGGTAACAGTAAGAATTTAAGTGGTTTCAAAATTTACACACACACATAATATATATATATATATATATATATCCTTCAAGCTCTTATCTAAAGCTAGCTTTCAAGCCAGTCATCACGAGGACATACTCATGAGCTAAATTTATTAAGCTATTAAATTTCATCAGATTTAAAGGCATCTGATTCTTCTTCTTCTAAGCTATTATTTCTATCGATTATAGGTTCTGAGGTGATCAATAATTAATAATCGAGAAATTTAGAAAACAAGTTTTAAGAGAGTAAAATAATGCGTTAAAATTACAGTAAGGCAGTCAAAGAAGCATTGGAAGATCAGAGTGTAGCATACTTAATCCTATCAATTCCTTCTCTCCTGAGGGCTTTCGGCTCCACTCCAGCCTTATGTGCTGCAACGACTCCCACAGCTTCCCAGTAATTTTTTACCCTGACCTGGCAAGGAAAGTGAGGATCAGTGCAATCACAGCCTCTGATCTTGAGTTAGCCTTTTAATTGTTTTTTTTTTATAAGAAAAAAGTTAATATGCTTGGACAAAAATTGGACTTCTCCCTATTTTTCTAGAGTTTATTTTTTACTTCGTCGGGTAAATTTAAGATTTCTGTTATTGCTGTTAAAAGTTATTTTCTCAGAGTTTATTTAGGGTGGCTGCACAGTGGAAGTATTGTGGGAAAAAATAAATTTAAAGGCACTGAAAATGTATTATTCCAACGGACTCGTTGGCTGTTTTTATCCTTCACTAAGGTAGCTAGAAAATCATCTCAAACGAAGCCTCAAAGACAGCTTCTTAAAAATTCTGATAGCAAAAAAATAGTCTTTTGATGCAGTTGTGTTTTTCTGTTTTCACTGCTGATATTTTTGTCTTTCTCAAAAACAATTACTACTTCGCTTTATAAAAATAAATTTTTTTTAACAAATTTGAGAAATTTCAGTAAAAAATAATGAACAATTTTGTAATCTAAAAGAAACCTGTTTTGGCTAGCTAAATATTTCGCTACAAATGCAATAAAAGAAACCTGTTCCAGACGAATGATACTTAAATCAAGATAGGCTTGTAGAAGTATCAAAATGCATACTGCTTGAATGCCAAGCTTCTCAGGAGTGTCATCAAGCACTGTTTCATTCTCCTCAACAGCTATTATGAGGGGCTGCATGCAAACGATAACTATGTATATAAAGCATTTTCATTAACTTCCCTACAATATGCAACAATATATATATATATATATATATATATCAAATTGTTTCAACTTAATAAACCACACAAAGAGCTGAGTACCTTATTTCTTCTTATGCTCCTGGCAAAAGCAAGAACAGCATCACCCCCACAAGCATCAATAGGAAGAATCACACTGTCAATATCACTAGCCACTATACAACCATCATTAGAAGAGCCTTGCCAGTTCACTAAATATTGAGGAGCTCTGCTCAGTCCAGAAAGAACACAAGGCAGGAAGGTATATCCTATCTATTGCATGTAACAATAGGGCAGTGGTGAGGTTAAACAGGCATAAATTTATCATTGGATAAGTCTCTCACAATAATGAAAGAGTATTAAATATAATTGGGAGGTTCAAAACTTTTTTGGTTTGTTCAAATAAAACAATCTGAATAAAGTAAGGATACTGCAATAATGCTAAATCAATATTTTGCAGAATAATATATACTTTGTATGTACATCCAATCAGCAATTGAATCATGGAGAGTTGGCTCTTGGCACCCTATTTAAATTTCAGAGAAGTCATACATAAATATGTGTTATAATGAAATTTTACACTAAATTTTCCTTCAATAAATAGAAAAAAAAAGCTCAAAAATCAAATGAATAACCTATAAAATCATGCATGACCATAATATCTTCGGAGATACCACTTTATATTATTTGTGAGAAAGATGTACTCCACTCCAAGATTGTGATTAACAAGATCAAAATGGAAGGTGTTTTGAATCCCATCATCAGTAGTTATATCCCAATTATTTGGAATTATCTTCATGAAATTCCACTTTTCATTTGTTCCTAAAAAATAATGTTAGCGCTGTTAAATTTATTCTTTGCAAATCATTTTTGACAACTTTGCAACTTTTTAATTAATATTAACTTAGGTCGATATATTTTCCTTCCTAACCATTTAATTCAAATTTTATTTGCTTGTTTAATATGCACGGTTGTATTTGAGCTGAGCTTACCAGAGCAGAGCACATCATGGATTGCACATGACTTAGTCATATTAATGTTATTCATGTTTAGCTCGAGGTCAAGCTTAGTATTCACATATATTTTTGCACTTGTTTAGATTTCTTTATAGTTGAGCTTGGTCTTATATATAAATTAATCAAGTGAGTACTTAAAGGAGCAAATAAATAAGCTAAGAAAACAAACGAATTATTAGCTTCTTGTATTAACAAATAATTTTATAAGTCTGAATGAACAAACCATTAAGTAAATCAATAATTGCAAAAAATTTGACATTAAAATAAAACCCCACGGTGATTAGGACCTACAACGCAAGAAAGAAAACCAAGTTTCATCAGACTTCATGAAAACACGATCACACAAAAATCAATGACAAAGTATGTAGATGAAAAGCAAAATGATAGAAATCACAAAAATAGGTTCAAAGAACTTGCAATCAATTGCATATATATTTGAAAGGAAATCAGAATTTTGTAAACCAATAATATTATTTTTTATACTTCTTTGAGGTCCTTATTATAGTTAAAAAAGAGAAACAATAGTTTGTCAAAATCCCAAAACAAGACCCAAGAATTGCCAGTTTGGATTCAACAACAATACAAAAAAAAACTTTTAGGTTCAAGTGTTCAATTATAGAGCCTAACAACTTTCCCGATTTCTACTACAGTAACATAGCCATATATATATATATATTAAATGAGATATAATGTTCTAAAAATTTAATAACAACAACAACATCAAGCCTTCATCCCACTACGTGGGGTCAGCTAAATGAATCCTTTTTCCCCATTGTGTCCTGTTAAGAGACAAAGAAAGGTAATTTCTAATATTTTCAAACCAAGTCTTTTTAGGTCTACCTCTACCTTTCTTAACATAAGTCAAATCTAATATATCTACATTCCTAAATAGGTCATCAGAAGGCCGTTGTTTTATGCGACAAAAACATCTAAGGCGACTTTCTCTACTCTTATCTTCCACCGGAGGTACTCCAATATTTTCACGTATATGCTCATTTCGCATCCTGTCACTACGAGTAAAGTCACTCATTCACCTGAGCATCCTCATATCCGCAACACTTAACTTAATATTGTGTTTCTCTTTTAATGGCCAACATACTGCACCATAAACCATTGCAAGTCTCACTATCATGTTATAGAATTTTCCCTTAAGTTTGAGGGGGACTTATCTATCACACAACAAACTTGATGCATTCCTCCACTTCAACCATCCAACTTGAATTCTTCTAATAATATCCCCATCTATTTCAGCATCACTCTGAATAATAAACCCAAGATATCTAAAACATGTATTCTTATAATATCTAAATATTTTTTAAAAATAACAAATTTAATTCAAGAAAAATATTGCATTAAATAGCAAGGATGTGAAAATCTGTTCTAGAAGAAAGAGAGGTTCACGGTTCGATTCTTCGATGGTTCAATTGGAGATGAACCGACTTTTAACCGGATAACAAAATAAATACTAAAATTATTTTAAGACAATATCAATTATGAAATAATTAAAATTTTAACAAATAATTCATAACTACTTTAATTAAAATTCATGAATAAGCTCGTTAAGGCTCAACATAAAATCTATTAATACAATTTATAATACAAATATAATTATATGCATAATAAATAAGTTTTAATCTTAAGAAAAAATTAATAATATAATTGTATAAATATAAATATATTTTTAAATAAAACTAGTAATATCATATATAAATTTCATAATATAAAAACAATTTTATATATATATATATATATTTATTTATTTATTTATTTGTTTATTTATTTATTTATTTATTTATTTATATTACAAATATAATTGTATGCATAATATATAAACTTAAAAAAATTAATAATATAATTGTTTAAATATAAATATAATTTTTAATAAAAATAGTAATATAATATATAAATTTAATAAATATAAAAAAAACATTTATGTTTCTAACTTTAATATAATATTTGCATTTTCAATTCAAATTTGTATCCCAAGAAATTTGATAGATTAAGGCTTTAAGCACATACAAAATTCTTTCAGGTTTTTATTCCCACATTATAAGAAAATTTTAAGTTGTTATCTACTTCCCTTTATATAGTATAAAGCAAAAACCACAAACAAAAAGTAAAGTTGCAAGATGTGGCAAGCCAGCAACTTTACATTCTTATTAAATTTATTTAAATTAGCTTATGATTTTAAAATTATATTCAAAATAAATTAAATAAAATTTAATATTAAAAACTTTATTTAAAAAAAAATATTTGTTGAATTGTGTTCCAGTTTGACGATTTTACTAGTTGAACAGGTGGTTTAAACCGATTCAAACCAGTTCAATTCAAATCCGGTTTTTCAATTTTTTTGGGTCGACAACTGAACCGGTTCACGATTGAACCGGTCAAACTGGACGGCCTTGTCTGATATTTAAAATATTGTTAAATATATTGTTAAATAGTTCGAGTTGGAAAATAAAGCAAATCATTTCAGAAAAATGTTAGTTATAATGATATTTTTAAATGAAATAATAATTATTATAATAAGTTAATTAATAAATATAATTTAAGTTTAACTTAGAGACTTATATAAAAATAAAAAAGAGAAAATTAAGTGAAAAAAAAGTATATTAAAATATTTTAAAACATTATTTATAAAAATAGAAATTAATAAGAATTATATTTTTATAATAAAAGCAACTCCTATAAGTTAATAATTATTTTCAAAAAAAGTCTCCTTTAATTCAAATGGATAAAAGAAGAGAGCTCATGTACAGCAAAAGGATAACATAAAAATTTAGATATAATAATAAAGTTATAATGCATTATTTTTTTATTTTAAAAATATGTATTCTATAAACAAGATGAAATAGAATTGGTATAACAACATCAAGCGTTTATCCCACTACGTGGAGTCAGCAACATGAATAATTTTTCTCCATTGTGTCCTGTTAAAAATCAAATTCTCATTTAAATCAAATAAAGAAATGTCATTTCTAATATTTTCTAACCAAATCTTTTTAGGTCAACCTCTACCTTTCATGGCATAAGCCAAATCTAATATATATACTTTCCTAACCAGGTCATTGTTTGATGTGATCAAACCATCTATGGCGACTCTCGCTAATCTTATCTTCAATTAAAGCTACTCCAACCTTTCAAGTATATGATCATTCTGTATCCTGTCTCTAAGAGTAAAGCCACTCATCCACCTGAGCATCCTCATTTCTGCAACACTTAATTTAATATTATGCTTCTCTTTTAATGGCCAACAATCTGCACCATAAATCATTGCGGTTCTCACCACCATCTTATAGAATTTTCCCTTATGTTTGACGGGGACTTTTCTATCACACAATGAGCTCAATTCATACCTCCAGTTCAACCATCCTAATATTTCTATCTATTTCACCATTACTCTGCATAATAGACCCAATGTATATATAACATGTACAATTATTAATGACTTGATTTTTCAAAGTCATAATTCCTCAATTAGATCTATTACTACTAAAATTATACTCCATATATTCAGTTTTAGATTTACTAAAACGAAAACTTTTAGACTCTAAGGTTGACCTCTATAATTCAACTTTACCTTCAACTTCCTCTTTAGTCTTATCAAAAAGAAGAATATCATCCACAAAAAACATACACCAAGGTACAACCTTTTGCAAATGTCTAGTGAGAACATCCATGACTAAAGAAAAAAAAGATATGGGCTTAAGGCAGATTCTTGATGTAATCCAACTGAAATAGGAAAATACTTGGTCAAACCACCTTGTTTTTTAACACAAATAACAACTCCTGCATACATATCATTGATAATTTGAATATAAGCATTATTAACCCCTTTGTTTTCTAAAACTCTCCATAGCACTTCTCTTGGAACTTTATCATATGCTTTCTCAAAATTAATAAATATCATATGATGATCCTCCTTATTCTCACTATACTTCTCCATCAAACCATTCAATAAAGTATAGCTTCCATAGTAGACCTACCCAACATGAATCCAAATTGATTTTGAGAAATATTAATATAATGCTGCAACCTATGCTCCATAACTCTCTCCCATAGTTTTAAAGTATAACATATTAACTTAATTGATAATTTCTCTATAATTCGCACAATCTTATGTATTACCTTTATTCATAAAAATAGGAATCAACACACTCATCTGGCATTTTTTTGGTTGTCAAAATAATATTAAAAAATTTAATAAGCCAAGAAATTCCTTAATCTCCTAAGCGTTTCCACTCATCTTTTGGAACATAATCAGGTCCAACAGCTTTTCCACACTTCATTTTCTTTAAATCTCACTAACTTTAATTTTACTAATACGCCGATAAAAAAGAAAAACCTTTATTGATAAGACCACTAAAGTTAATTATATTCTCACAATATTCCTTGAAAGTTTAGCAAAATATGTCATCCACCTTTGTTGAATATCCTCTTCTAATAAAGCACATTTTGATCTTCATCCTTAATACACTTCATTTGAACTAAATCCTTACTACTCCTATCTCTTTGTTTGGCTAACTATACATATATCTTTCAACCTCCTTAATATCTAATATATTATATAAATTACTAAAAGGTAAAATATTTATATCATATATTGCTTTCTTAGACTCCTTACAAGCCTCTTTAACACTACCATTGCCAAGTCCCAAATCCTAGATGAGAAAAATGCAAGGTTGCATTAGATAATGGACAGTCAGCATATAACTTGTCGAATAATCATAACATAAATCTTTTAATATGAAATAGAAGTGGTGTACTAAATAAAATAATTATAAATAAAAATTCATGGTTTTGTTGGCTCTTTTCAATTTGGAATACTTTAATTTTAAAGTGAAATGAGAATGTTTAAAATTCCTCTTGACTGTATGTTAACACCTAAATACTCCAAGCTCCGAAGCAGGGCCAGGCCATGACATGAAATAAAATATATACTAATTTTCACTTAGAAAGCACCAAATAAAGATATTTTTATGTTGCTTAGATTTAAGATCTAATTTTCTCTAATGCATAGAATGAATGACGAACATCTAAAAATTTTCGGGGTTATAGAAGAAATGATTTTGTTAATGGCAAATGAATAAAGATGGTTGTAAAAATAAGTATAGTTTAGGGCAAATTATATTAATGAGATATGTAATTGTTATGACAACTTTTCCATAGAGATATTTGAGAATATTTGTAATAAATATTATGGATCTAACTACCCTCTAAAAGGATTCTATTTTTTTCTTTTAGCAGCTGCATTTTGTTGAGGGGTGTTGACATAGGAGTTTTGGTAGATAATCCATTGATATAAGTAATAAGGTAATCCATTAATATAGGAGATAATATTCTAAGAATTCTTCAAAGTATTCTTTGTCATTTCCAATTTTTAAAACCTGGAATTGGGCTGAAAATAAGAATGAATGATGTTGAAATTTTAAATAGGTCTATCTTCGAATTTTTATATAATTTTAGAAAACAAATGTATAATGGGAACAATCATTGATGAAGAAAATAAGTCATCTAACATCGAATAAAATTTTGACTCCTCCACGCATCATTGTGGACTAGAGCAAAAGATTGAGAAGGTTTATAGGTTTCAATGGAATGGAATTCTGAAAATGTTTAATTATATGACAAATTTCCAACATTTTTTTATTATTTTTTATTGGTGAATAAGAAGGAATTAATTTTTCAAGATAAATAAAATTCGAGCATTAGGTGATAGTGCCAAAAGCCAAATATCTCGATCATTATTTGAAGTATATTTGGTAGGGGTGTCAATTCGGGTCAACATGTTGGGTTCGGGTTGACAATATTTTACATGAACCGAACCCGACTCGCTTTTCCAAACGGGACAGAAAATGCAACAAGGACTCGATCGGCCGGGTTGACACGACCCGACACAAAACGAGATTTCAACCGAAGCAGCACGCGAAGGGAGGAATCGTCTCTCTTGTCGAAGCTTCCACTGAATTGAATTTTGAACGTCCTCGTTGGGACTTGGAAGGGAATGTCGGTGCCTCAACAGGATGGAGTCGAAAAGTCGACGGACGGCCTAGAGTTTAGCTTAGGAAGGACGACGGACGGTCAGGACTTGGGAGGGAATGTAGCTAGTGGCCTAACTGCTTAGTGTTTAGAGCCTAGGGACGAGTTGAACAATAGAAATGGCAGAAGGCAGTCGACGGGGCTGCTGGATGGAAAAAGGCGGTCTGGCAAAGTCCGGGTTCACTCGCGAGTCGCAAGTGCGTGCGAAATGAACTCAACGAACAAAATATCGGGTCATTGTCGGGTTGATTTCGGGTTTCTAGGTCAACCCAACTCGGTTTTTGAAACAGGTCAAAAATCTGAACCCGATCCGGACCCGTTTGTTAACTAGGTCAACCCGAACCCATATTTTCCGAGTCGGGTCCGAGTCAGGTTTCAGGTCGTGTCAAAAATTGACACCCATAATATTTAGTACCATACATGAGAACGTTCTTTAAAAGTTAGAGTCAAAAACACATCTTTGTAGTGTCAATCATCCTCCTCAGGTTCAAGTCATAAAAGTTAAAAAATAATAGATTAACACAAATTTTTTCTTGAATATTTATTTTTCTAATATGATTCTTAGATAATCTTGTTGGAGAATTTTTGTATCCTCAAACGGATTGCATATTTTATAATCGAGTGCAGCATAAGAACATGATATATTACCCCGAAGGGTAAAAATATCATTTTCTTATGGACTCAATGATAAAATTTACAATTTGAAACAGAGATTCCACAATTCGATGTTTGGTCGAATGGGGTTTATTTTATTTCTGGGGTACAGACGTCCTATAGGGGCAAGCCCCTATGGTTAATTACATCCCAAGTTTGGCTTGGGAAAACTTTTGATTAAACTAGTGGTTTTGCTTTCTTTTTGAAGTCATTTAAACGTTGGCTAAGATTTGATTTTTGAAATCCATGAAAGTCTTAGTTAAAGGATTTGGTCCTTTAGGAATTTCAGAGAGGAGTTGATCAACTTAGAAAGTTGGGGCTTACATTCCAACAACACATGTTGGAGGAATTGCCCGAAAGATGAGGACTTATAGGGTGATTTAGAATCAACATATGCCTCAGACCCTAAAACTAAGGTGAAGACTACCGATAGATAGTGCCTCGAACCTAAATCTAATGAGTGCAAAAGAGACTTACAAATTACACCTCACATGAGGCATAATCTGCCCGACCTGGAAGGGACTACCAGCTAAACCCTCCTAATCGCTTTTAAAACCATGTGTCTTGGTCTCAATGCAAATATAGGTGGATGGTTATTTTTATTTAGAAGGTAGGACTTATAACTTGGCTTTGAGGCCAAGATATCTATTTACGTGGGTATGCAGATGCTGACTCACAAAAAGAAAGATTTTTTTATTATATAATCCTTATGTGGAGGCTTTTCTACATGAGACACTTGTTGGGCTATGCATGTTTATTTTTTATTTTTGGAAAATTTGGATCTTTAAAGGGAGCCATGTAATTTTTCTTATTTAGAAAACATGAAGCCTAACTTTATTTTTAGATTGCTTGCATTTTAAGCAGTAGAAGATTTATTTTATCCTAAGAGCCTACCGTAACAGAGTCCAGGCCACACCCAAATAAGCAAAAGAATAAACCTAAGAAAGACATGTTCTATTGCACACCCAGTAAACAAACAACGCATGCTTTTGTATATAAATAAAGTTCAATAAATGTAGATAGAGTCCAAGTTATTACAGACATGTTTGGCAGCTGAGTTGTCAGCCATTATACAACCCAGTTAAATTTATTACAGACTCTACTTGTGGAGTTTTCAAGCTTTACAAAAGATCTTTGGGGCTTCATCTCCAAAAAATGTATATCTTTCCCATTTCGCTCCCTTCTTTTGTTCCAAACCCCAACAAGTTTTACATCCTACTTCAATCAAATACATTTAAAAATATAAAAGACTCAAACCTGCAAAATAGAGTTAGACAACAGTTTATATCATCATCACATTATATTCCCAAAATTGGTCTAGTACTTAGAGTGCTAAGTGCTAGGTACCTGCTTCTACCCTATTGGTCATGTCTCTTAGGGGGTTTTAAGCAGCGCCTGCAAGCAAACAGCATTAGCATAATCATGACATTTATCCCCTTCTTGGACATGGCCACCTGCACAGAAAAATATTTATATCTTTTTATACTAACCACTTAAGGGCAAGTGCCCACAACGCAGACAATCCAAAAGGCAATCACTCCACAACATCAATCACATGCGCACACAAAGAAAAATCCTAATCCTAGTATGCCTAAGGGGTTGTGCACCTAAGTGTTTGAGGCTTGTGTGGTATGTCACACTAAGGGTCCAAGCGTTTGGGTCTGAGGAAGTGTCCAACATATGGCTTTTAAGCTCAATGTTGGAGGAATTCTCTTCCTAACTTTTGGAGCTAGGAGAAGAATGAATTCTTTTAGCTTTGAGGCTAAAGAACAGGAAGAAAGATAGTCCAACACATAACTTTTGGGCCAAATGTTGGGAGAATTCTCCTTAGCTTTTGGGGCTAAGAAGTTGAAGGAGGAATCTAACATTTAGCTTTTGAGCTAAATGTTGGAGAACTCTGTCTAGCTTTTGGAGCTAAAAAGAAGGGAAATCTCCTACAACTTTGGAGTTGGAGGAGAATCGAGAGAATATGTAACTTATGGGTTGCACATTCATGAAGATCTTCGAACACTTTGATGTCCAAAAGAGGGTTGCATCCCTCCAACTTGAGTTGGAAGGATGAAGGGATGAGATTACTTGTTGCTTTTGGTTCAACAAATAAGATAATTTGAAATAAGATTGAACAACTCAACATGGGTTAAGTATAAGGGAGTTCCATACAACTTTTGAGTTGTAGGAATGTTGAATTTCTCTACGATTTTGGGTTTGTAGAGAAAAGAGGAAGATGCAACTTAGGGGTTGCAACCTTCCGAACATCCCTTTGAACATTTGGTGTTCAAAAAGAGGGGTATACTCTCCTAACTTGGGTTTAGGAGAGTAGAAGGGAAGAGAAAGTGAAGGAACCTATGGCTTCGAGCTAAGGTAAGGAATTCCTTAAGACTTTTGGAGCTTATAGAAATGAAAGAAGATTTGTAATTTTAAGGTTACAAATCAAGAAGATGCCTACTTGAATTTTTGTATTCAAGGAGGTAGAGTTTCATTTTCTTACTTTGGGTTAAGAGAAATGAAGAGAATTTTGGTGGTTGCCTACAATAGATTTGTAGGAGAAGAAGTAGTTCAATGTGCAATATAGGGATTGCAAATTGGAGGAATTCCTTTGAACATTTGGTGTTCAAAGAAAAGGTTCATTCCTCCAATTTTGGGTTGGAGGAGAAAAGAAGAGGGGATGTGACTTGGAAGTCATAACCCCAAGAGAATTCTTTGAACATTTTGGTGTTCAAAGGGAAGTGCACATTCTCAAAACTTGGATTGAGAGAATGAAAATACCTTCCTACAACTTTTGAGTTGTGGAAAGATGTGAAGGAATATACAACCTATAGGTTGTACATGAAAAGGTAAATCATTGAACTATGTGTTCAATGATGTATCATCATTTATCAAATGTGTGTAGGGCAAATAAAAGAAGAGGCGTGCAACTTGAGGGTTACAAGCTCATGATCGTTCCTTGAACATTTGGTGTTCAAAGAAAGGTGTACATTCTCTTAATTTGGGACTTTAAGAGAATGGGATAGTTCCCTACAATTTTCAGATTGTAGGAAAGGGAGGATGAAAAGATTTCTTACAACTTTAGAGTTGTAGGAAAGGGGAAGTGAAGTGCAACTTGTAGGTTGCAAGTTAGAAGAATCCCTTTGAACATTTGGTGTTCAAAAGAGAACAACACAAATTCACTTAATTTAGGCCAAGTGAAATGGGGCGGTTTTCTACACTTTTTCGTTTGGTGGAAGAAGGAAAGGATGTGCAACTTAGAGGTTGTATATTCCCACAGAAAGGGGTTCACTCACCTAATATGGGTTAGGAGAATGAGGGGGACATGAGAATAATATTCCTATATTAAAAATATAGGGATACGTGTTATTTTTACCCAACAAAAGGATTTTGTTGGATGCAAACTCTCCCATAACTTTGAGGTTAAGGGGGTGAAGATGTAACTTGAAGGCTACAAAACTTCTAGAATGCTTCTTTGAATATTGGGTATTCAAAGAAAAGGGTTGCATCCACTCAATCCGGATTTGGGAGGATGAAAGAAGGTTCATAAGCTCTCTTATAATCTTAGCTCATAAGAGGTTATAATTAGAGTGCAACTTACAAGTTGTCAATTGAAGGTGCACTTTGAACATTTGGTGTCCAAAGAGAGGTTGCCATCCACTTAATTTAGGCTAAGTGAATGAAGGAAGGGGACTTAGATTTAAATTCCAAACCTAAAGGATTCATTGGTTTTGCGTTCCAATGAATGAGTGATTTGATAAACTCCTTACAACTTTAGAGTTAAAGGAGGGAGATGTAACTTTGGAGTTACAAGATTTCATAAATGCTCTTTGAATACTTGGTATTCAAGGGGAAGATCATTCACTTGGTTGAAGCCAAATGAAACGAGATAAATGCTCATTTGTTGATTTTATGGGTTACACATAAAGGAGGTAGCTTAGGATTTGGCCCTAAGCTCCAAATAATTCACGTAATGATATGCTTGGAGGCTAAAAAGAAGCTCCAAAAGTGAGGTAAACGAAGGAGGTGATTTGTAATTTTTAAATCACAAATCAAGAGGCAACCATCAAGTTTTGTACTTGATAATGCAAGATCATTTAGCTTAGGCAAATGAGATAGGGTAGGAATTCATTCATTGATCTTTGTGTTTCAAACGAATGAAAGAGAGATATAGCTTAGATTTTTGGCTCTAAGCTACAAGATTTTCATATAATGATAGGTTGGAATTTTAGAGAATTCCAAATCATCATGTATGAAGGGAGAAACGTTCATTTGCTAACTTTGTGTTGTTAGCAAATTGAATGGGGGCTTAGGATTTGTTTCCTAAAATCTTGATTCATGCACTAATAATTGGGATTTAGAGAACACCCCAACTACTAAGTATGAGGGACATGTACATAAGGAAGAGAACTTCCCACTCTCCTACAAATGTTTTGGATTTGCTTGAAAGAGGGAAGGCTAACTTCCTAATGCATTGGGAGGTTTTCCCAAATCAAATTTGATATGATTTTGGGGATTTGAAAGTTTCTAGGAAAATCCTAAAGATCCGTTTTGGCAAGATCTAGGAGAAACCTAAAAGTAGACATGTGATGGTTTGTACCTCCTAGGTTAGGGCTAGAATTCACACAATCTCACATTTGGAGCCTTGAGGATGTTCCAAAATGTCCAAAATGAAGGGCGATGAACAAATGTTTGTTGATCTTGATCAATAAACAAAATGTCACGAACCTAGGATTTTGGTCCTAAGTCAAAAAGTTTCATGTAATAAAGTGTTTGGAGCCTTGAGGTACTCCAAACCACTATGCATAGAGAAGGAAAGATTTTGTTAGAAAACTCCCAACTCATTGAAACAATCTCAAAATCAATTTTGGCATGATTTGAGATGTTGGATAGGGTGGACTTGCTCATACTACCTTTCTACAAAGACAACACATGGTGTCATCTAAGGAACCTAAAAACATAGGATGGAATGTCATTAGAAATCCTATGGATAGGCTCTAAGAATTAGTTTTCTAGAGTTTAAGGGAAGCCTAAGGGAGAAGGCTTTCGATTGTCTTTTCGAAAGCTTCACCAAGTGCCTAAGTTATGTGTTAACACCCTTGATCCATCAACTTACAAACTATAATAAACATGTCCAACAAACTTCCAATATATGATGGGGTACAATCTATAAGCTCCTTGAAGTCATAGACCACTCCATCTTTGCTTTGCAAGCATCCATATGTTTGGTGGACACATTCATGGTTTTGCAAATTGTAGGTACAAGAACCATAGCCATTGACATAAGGCGAACATTCAAAAGGCAATAACTCACATAAGCTCAATTTAGCATTTAGGAAATGAAAGCGCATAAAAAAAGAGAAATTTCACTTCGTCTCCCTAAATTTAGAGAAGTTCAAGGATGTCTTCCAATCAACCTTTTAGTTGTAGGATTTGTAACATGAGTCAAAAATGCTCATGGACGATCCCACAACTTTATAAAAAAAGAATGATTGAAATACATGCTTGAACATCTAGTAAATCTAGAGGGAATTGTGTATGTCATGGCGGTGCAACCCTATCACATGTATATGCTAGTTCTGTCGTAACATGCAAGTTTTAGGGGTATGTTAACGCATGCCACACTTAGATAAGAGACTCCACGCTCCTACATTTCATTCGACATCGAATAAGCCACTAAACCTAGGATTTGGTCGTAGGTAAGGGCATTAACTATGACATAAATGATATAACATGCAAAAATGGGGACATTGAACACCAATTCGATGCCCCACCGCCTTGCCGCCATCCTTTTAGCTCTCATATGAGGGCAAATCATGGAAAATCACTTGATTTCCATGATTTAAACAAGTGGACAGCGGGGATAGGGTTTTAGGAAAGCGAAAATTGAAGTTTCTAAGAGCCTAAGGCTTGGGGGCGTCAACCACACAACAATTGGCCTTGGGGGACCCTAGGTTTCACTAAGTTTCAAAGGTATACCTCTCCCGGGTTGTCCTAGCGCTCCTACCCAAGTTCCGGCTCACTGTCCAAGCTCCAAAGTCGCTGTCCAAGTCGCTCCGAGAGGTGGATTTGCTATCCAAAGCACTCCGAACAGCAGTTTTCACTGTTTGAAGGCTCCCGGAAGTTGTTGTTTGCTGTCCAAACTGATTTGAAGTCTCCAAACTGCTGTTTGGAGAGTTTCGAAGCCTTCCCTTACTGTTTGGAAGCTCCAAATAGCTTTCAACTCGCCTCGAGATCGCTGGAGACGAAGAAAGAAGGGAGTAGAAGCATTCTACAGCAAGAATGCCACACCAAACCCAAATCTGGAGGAAGTGGGAGGCTTTGGAGCAAACCTGGAGGCCGGCGACTCCGAGAGATGTGGCAAACGGGAGGAGACCGACGCCTGGAAGGCTTAGCCGAAGCCTTGGACGAGGTCGGAAGGAAAGTCCACATGCGGGAAGAGGGTTTCCGCCCCTTTCTCCCGCTCTCCGTCACTCTCTCTGTCGCTCTCTTCTCTGGGTCGCGGGACGGGCAAACGAAAACCACAGGGGGAGCCGAATGCCGCTCCCCCTCACTCTATCCACTCTCTTAGGGACGCACGCACAAAGCGGGTAGCCGCCCGTTCCGTCACATCTCTCCGCCTCGTTGCGAGAAACGAGAGAAAAAAATCTACTCGAGTAGATTTTCTGCCCATTAGATTTGAAATTGGGTGGGATTTGGGATCCAATCTCAGCCCTATATCAAGAAATATGATTAGGGAAATCAAATCAGCTATGATCTCATTAGTTAGGGCTGAAATTAAGCCTAAATTGGACTCAACTCAAATCAATTTGGGTCCGAGCAGGTCCGATCAGTTTAATTTTATGAAATTAAACCTGAATCGGCGCCGAATTGCGTCAAATCGCGTCGAATTGGGCTCGACGACGCTCGACGGGGTTTGATTGGGTTTGATTTAATTTTAATTAAATTAAATTGGATTTAATTTAATTAAATTGAGGCTCAATTTGGATCAATTTTGCCTCGTCGATGATCGATTGGGTTGATCGAGAGCGATCGAGCCTAGTCAGGCTCGATCGAGGTCGAGTCGATGCGAAAATATTCGTCAACAAATCTAATGATTAATAAAAAATAGAAAATTATTATTTATTAAATTTCATATCATTCATTCAAACACTTACAATATGGCATATTATCAAATATCAAACTCATCTACAATAACAACATCAAGCATTTAACCCACTACGTGGGGTCAGATCCAGACTAATACAATAACTAATTAATTCTATAATCCCAAATTAGATTATATCCCTCTCTAGACATTGCATTACTAGAAGTTCCATGTGTTTTGATATCAAACATAATTCTCCAAATCTCAATAGGTAACTCTCATGAATCTAAAGTTTTATCTTTAAGCATCTTTTAGAACAACTCCATTTCGCTTATGCCTCACAAATCAATTCTCATGTTATGAATCAAATTTTCATAGATAACAACCTCATTGTTCAAAAGCCTATAGATGTCTCTGCTAAAGTAGAATGGGCAATCCCATGCATTAGAACCAGTAAATACTGTTGACCTCCGGATCAAACCCAAAAGAGAACAAAAAAAAATATAACACAACATACCTTTGCCGGATTCCCCGATATTCTGCCCGAAATCCCGCAAGAAATCTTGGAAACCTCGTATCGCTTCCAGCTCTGCCAAAATCCCGGATATCCTGCTCTGATTCACGATCATTTCCCGGATATCCTGCAGCTCACGCCTCGATCGAACGACCCCAGACTTCGTTAAATACCGGCCAAGAGCCCTTGCTCTTCCCCCGTTCGATCCCACACACGACTCTCTCCCACGCACATAGCAAGCTCCCGTCACTGCTTCCCTCTCCGATCTCCATCCCGTCCGACCTCCCACCGAGCTCCTCTTCTCAAGCCGCAACTCCCGACCCTTGCCCGATCTCCTCTGCCTGTGCCGGCTCCAACCCGAGAGAGAGAGAGATAGAAAGAGAGAGGGAGAGTACCGAGCTCCTATTACCTGGTCGAACTCCACCTTGCCCGATCCCAGGAAGCCGTCGCCCCCTTTGCCCGATCTCCGGTCCTCCCGTCCAGAGAGAGAGAGAGAGAGAGAGAGAGCCGATCCTTGTCTTCCTACCTCACAGCCGATCTCCTTCCTCCATCCGATCCTTGAGCTCCACCGCCTCCTCCCTCTGCTCTTGCCCGATCCCCCTCTTAGTTGTAGGTTTATTTATTTTTTTTTATATATAATTATATTATTATTATTATTAGGGTGTTAATATTAACATTAATAAATTATTAGTATTAATATTATTGTTAACAATAATATTTATATTAATATTCCTATTAATGATAATATTATTACTATTAATAATAATAACATTATAATTTATTTTTATTATTATTACTAATTAAAATTAATTTTGTGTTAATTATAATTAATCAATTTAAAATGGTTAATTATAATTAATTATAATTAATTATAATTAAATATCTAATAATATTTAATTATTCTTAATGATAATCATTTAAAATTAACTAAATTGATTTTAATTAATTATTTTTAATTATGGTTAATTATTATGATTAATAATTAACTATAGTTAATTAAGATTAATTAAAATTTATTAGTTTAATTTTAATTGATGGTTATTAATTAAAATTAAGTATAATTAGTTATTGTAATTATAATTATAATTAATTATTTTTAAAAAAAAGTAATTAGTTATAATTAATTAAAATTGATTTTTTTTTTTAATGATAATAATAAATTAAATGATTCTTTTCTCGATGTTTGCAACGAGCCGGCAAACCCCCGAGGCGCTCACGTAGCGTTTAGGGCGGGAAACCGGTGCGATGCTCACGACGAGTTAAGGATCCCTCTTCAATGCTTGCAACGAGCCGACAGACCCCCGAGGCGCTCAAGTAGCGTTTAGGGTGGGAAACCGGTGCGACGCTTGCGGCGAAGGGGATAAAAAATGTGTTCTTTATTTTCATATAAGTACCCCCGAACGCCCACGTGGTGCAGAGGGGGGAAATCTGTGTTTTTTTTTCTAACCTGTTTTCTTCTTATAATCAACAAACTTAAAAAAACCCTTAAATGCTCACGTAGCAGGCGGGGATAAAAAAAATTCATTCGCGACCGCGGTGTCATTTTTGACACCTACCTGAAGCGCTCACGTAGCGTCGAGGGGAATGGTTGCCTCTTGGTTTTTCCCCTAAACAGGGGAGACGCCGGGAGGCTGCCGAAATTTCATTTGAAAATACTGAGGACTTGGACAAATTTGAACTTTCATTGAACTCTCATTTGAACTCAACGAGACTCCAAGGACTTTGAACAATGCTTTGACAATAACATAAACTCAAAATTGAACTCAAATGACAAAGAACTTGGTACAAAGAACTTGAAACTCGTACTTGCGGACATCAAACAAGAACAAAGAATTAGAACTTGATTCGAACATGAAGCCGATAAGGCTTGGACTTGAGAATGATACAAGAGAACTTTGATGTGGACTTATGAACTTGAACTATAATAAGACTTGACTTTGAATCTCATGTGATTCAAAAGAGCCATTTGAACTCGAGAGGACTTGAGTTGGATTATAGAAGACAAAGCTCAAACTTTATGAGACAGCATGGAACTCATTTCTAAATCAAGTGATCAATGATCTTAAAATCAAACTTGAATCAAGCAATAAGTATTGGACCCAAGTGAATAGATACAAAGGTTGTACTTGAACTCAAAATGAATAGAAGATTCATATTGAAGCTTCATCGGACATGGACTTGGACTTGGGCAAGATTTGTGCATTCAAACAAACATAGATGAACAAATGAATTTGTGATACAATTTGTTTTCAAACAAAGGCTCACACATAAAGTCACTACAAGCTTCGGTGGCAATGATCCAAAGCATTCAAATGAACTAAGGAAAATCGACATGTTCAATCATCAATTTACAAGAAAGGATAAAGAATTTGCAAGTGAAATTTGTTTGCAAGCAACAAATAAGTTCCATAAACATTAAAAGGAAACATACAATGATTGCTGATGAATGTATGTGAGAAAATTAGCAATGGTTGTAGTCATCCCGACAGTCAACAATAAATCTATAAATACACACATCAATCTCTTATAGATTATTGAGATCCACATGCAACGAGTTCAACGAATCATTAGCAAACACAAATGGAAGGCATGTGGTAAACACAACTCACAACCATGGAGCTATCATGCAAGTGGATGTATTCATCTCCTTCAAGAAGAAGAATCAAATAGGCAACAAATACAACAACTTTCTTGCAAATATAGATCAAATCGAAAGGATAACAATATGCTTACAATCAGGTGTATGAGGTTCTCAGCAGAAGTTGAGAAAGTTTCATGTTGATCGAGGTGCAAATGCCAACAAACACTCAAAATCCATACACAAGTGAATAAAAAAAGATCTGCAACACATACAAACTCTCTACAAAGACGAATGTATGTGTCACATGCCACTGATGGGTAGATGTGAAAAGACTTCAGTAAATGCAGTATCCTGAAGTCAATTCCAGTGTGTGAATAAATACATCTACCTACCTACATGCACCAGTGGCGAATGTACTGAAAAGTCTAAAGACTGCCATAAAATATATGAAGAATACGAGAAATATAAGCTCCCACGAGCTTTTGGTGGAGCCCCACTAAGAATATTACATACAATATACGAACAAATGCCAAACAAATTACAACAAATGTAAGCATCTACAAATCAAGGCAGGAGATTAGTTAGTGCACTATGACCCGCCTACAAAAAATCAACAAATAGTGCACGACAGTCTACCTGTACGAAGCAGCGAACAACTCCATTCAGAAGCTGCTACGCCACGCCACCGGATCTGCAATCATTGTACAAGCAGACAGAAGGCGTCAACAAAGTCTAAAATAAATACCCCCACACGTGCACTATAAATTGTATACACATAGGTACACTAAAGGGGGGAAAATATATTCTCAACCCGCATGGGCCCCGGCGAGCGTGTTATTGGTACACACGTGACGTCTAGGGATGCTGCGCGGGTTGACAAGTGAATTCAGGTTCGAAACCGATCCTTCTATACGGGTCAATAGAAGTCGACAGGGTTCGAGCCATTAAGCAAATATAAAGTCGTGGTGACCGGTATATTTGCTTTAAAACATTCATATTGGGCCTTCAAGGCCTACAACCATATGAATTCACTAATAAAGGCTTAGAGCCTACGAAACCCGATCCTCTGTCGACAGCCCGGCAGAGTTGACAAGGTTCAATCCATAAAAAGAAATGACCCCGAACACCCCGATGATGGCCATGTTGAATTCAGATCTCAACCGGAGGGGTTTCCAAATATTTTTCAAATATCTCCAAAATATCCAAAATCCATTTCAAATATTTCATAACTCCACCCAAATACCCACAAAAATCCTAAAATTCCATAAAACTCCACCAAAATCCCAAAAATATTCAAAATTGAAATAAATCCATTAAAACTTAAAGCAAAAATCATCCGCCCTCCGCAACAGTTTGCCGAGGTGGACAAATTCAAATAAACTCTAGCTCACAAAGAGCCAAATGCCTAGTCGAAAATATCACTAGGATCCATTCTCAAACAATCTCTTGCCAGTAAGGACGTGGTACGTGTCCTCTAACCGGCAGTTTCGCCGCCAAATGGCACTGCAGGTAAACGGTTATGACCCGGGGCCCTCTGAACCGAGTGGTTTTGCCGCCAAATGGCACCACGGATAGCGGTTATGGCCAGAGCCAATACGCTCCTTAATGGCGTTAAATCCTTGAGATATGAATCAATAGGATATGATCGATAGGGCACAAAGCCCTCTGTCAGCTAAGGTGGATTCAAATTTGTCCCCTTAGACAAACATCAACCCCGGTCTACAAGGTCCCCTTGGACGAAGCAACCCATGGCTGCCGACAAGGATCCTTCTGTCAGGTTGGGTCGACTACCTCCTCTGACTAAGTAGACCAGGGACCACGATGACCCGGGACGACGGAACCATGGGATCTTGATCGGGCCCATCATCCATTCCCCCACCATCCGCTTTAAGTGAAAGATGGTGCAATTTCTACTTTAAATATCAAACTTTTCAATGCTTTTCAAATTCCCAAATCCAAACTCAATTTTCAAAATCTAATTCCTACCAATACCCAAACCTATGCTGCTACTATATGCCAGATAACATGTATTCTATACGTATCTGATTGACGACTAGCCTTAATCGAAAGTTCTCTCTCGTGATCGGGAGGGGTAATTAACTATAGGGGCTTGCGCCTATAGGAAACCAGAACTCAGATCATAAAGTCCTCGCAAAATGAGGGCGAAATCTCTGGGTAGTGTCTTATCTACAAACCCATCTGCCTTCCAAAATTTACCTCGGAACTTATTCAGTTAAAACTCCCTCGCCGAATAAGGAAAGCGAGCGGAGGCCGAGGCCGAATTTTCGGAGCCCACAGATTTCTGGCGACTCCACTGGGGTTTGGTTTCTCTTTCCATCTTTGGCTAGTCGTCTCAATTCTATAGTAGCAGTCATATCAACTCGTACTCAAGATTTTGAGTCTTTAAAAATGATCATTCAACAAATTCGTTCGGCATTCGGCATAATTTTAAAATTATTTTTATTACTTGTTTATGCTAATGATTTTTGTCTATTTGTGTTTTTGTGTTCTGTGCAAGTCTCTGCATTTTGAAAGTGCGGGGTGATGTATCAGATTCTGATTACTAACCCTTGCCTTTCATTTATGCAGATGGATCTACAGAACACGCCGATGACCGTCCAACTAGGACGAGGAGCCAGGATCCAGCTGGCTAATGCTGTCATAGAAACCGGAAATACTGGAGCTACCATCCAGTTTGGTAGCGTCGACTTCCCTGCTGTAGTTGCAAGAACTACTAAAGCTTCTGTCCATCGTGCGCATCTGCCAGCGCCACGACCTGCTGTTGAAAATCCTCGTGGGAGGATTTCTGTATTCGCGAGGCTATCACAGCCTGAGGCTCCAACCACCAGAAGAATTGTGAATGGTGGAAGAGTATCTGTAGTGACTACAAACACCACCACTCTGCCGACCGGGTTATCTGCACCCGGAAAGAATGATGCTGAAGCCTCCTCATCTGGAGGAAGGCCTACAAGAAGACAGAGAAGGAAGATGAATGCTGAACTCCGAGCTCAGCAACAACTACTGCCAATCCATCCATCCAATCTGTCGGCCCAAGAGCCTGAAGTCAATGTTCCAACCAGGAACAAATTTTCTGATCTAAAATGGGTCAAAAGGAACAGCTCCACTGGTGAGCTAAAGAAATCTTTCTGGGATCGACGACCTGAAGTCCCAGCTCCTCCAAAGAGAAAAGAACCTGAAACTCTCTCAGCCCGGGTCTATCGGGTCCTGAAGACTGTAAAAGAGAAAGGTCTTAAGAAGAAGAAGTTTCAACGGCCCTTAGTAATAGAGGCCAGAAGAACCCCGCCAAGGGAGCGTCTGTCCTTTGCTGCAGAAGGAAGAGAAAGAAGATATACCCCACGCGGTGAACATCGGGGTGTGACACCTGAACCATATGTTCAGGAATCCACCGCTGAAAGGTCCCGGTGGAAAGGAAAACAAGTCTGGAGGCCAAAGCCTCGAAGAAATGAGAAAGAAAGAAGAGAAAGGAGGACTGATCTGGGCGTGACATCTGGTGAGGCTTCCCGGAGATCCGCCCCAATTTACAAGCAACGTCAGAAGTGGGCCCCAAAAAGGAACCATAATGACATTCCTCCAGACGGTAGACACCTTGGAGAATCCTCCAGGGGATCCCGTCGCCTTCCATCCCCTCCAAAAGAAGAAACCAACTTTGACCGCAGTCCGCTGGTTGAAGAAGTCCCCGTGCCTAACCAAGAGCCGGAAATCCAGTGGCGGCGCCGGTCGGAGATCCGAGTACTAGAAGATGAAGGAAATATGCAAGGGGAACACAACATCGAAGAAGAAGAATTCCTTGAAGAGGATGAAAATATACAAGAATACCTTGAAGGGGACGAAAATATTGATGAATTTCTAGAAGAAAATCTAGAAAAAGAAATTCAAGAAACAAATGACACTCTGGACATGGAAATTGTCTATATGGTGAGACACACCAATGCTAATGAGGAAGCTTATTATGATGATGGTGAAGATGAAGACGAGCAACAACCGCCAATTAGGCGAGTTTATCAACGTCGTCGTGAAGCTGGGTCCACCACTGGTAGAGGAGGTCATTCACAAGCTGAAGAAGAAAGGGAAGAAGCCGAGGAGAATCCCTTCGCTGACGAGAATGTCACACTTGCAGAAATGCAGAGACATATGAGGCGACAAATGAGAGCCAAAGACAGAGAAATCTCTCAGTTGAATGAGAAGATGACTGAGATGATGACTCAAATGGGGGCAATGATGCAGATGATGCAGAGAACTGCCGCTGTTGGCGCCATGCCCAATCCTCCTCCGGATCCCCCAAATTTTCAAATGCCTCAAGCCTCGGGAGTACGAGGTAATCCTGAAGGTGGTCGCGAAACTCATAATGTCATTCGTCAGCCCACCCCACAAAATATTGCAAGTACTTCCGAACCAGTGACTGCTGCACAGTTGGAAGGAATAATCACAGAAAGGATCAGGGCTATTATAGCCGTTGATCAAGCAGAAAAGTTGGTGGGCAAAGGTCGTCCTTATCCTGCCGAATACGACCAAGTACCGTACCCAAAAGGGTATTCTGTACCAAAGTTCAATACTTTCAACGGTACTAACAATCCCCGACAACACCTAGCACAGTTTAAAGCCACCTGTGGAAATACAGGAGGAAATGACGCCCTACTCTTCCGACAGTTCGTTAGTAGTTTAACAGCAACTGCTTTCGAATGGTACGCTGAACTGCCAAACGACTCTGTGAAGACATTTGCAGAGTTAGAATCTATGTTTGTGAAGAGATTCGCTAGTGCAACTGAGAAGATCACGATCGCTGACCTCGCTCTGGATAAGAGAAAAAGAGAAGAATCAGTGACTAAATATATCACTCGTTGGCGAAATTTGAGCATGAAATGTGAGCAGCAGTTAGAAGAAGAGCATGCCGTACAGTTGTTAATGGGAAACATTGATGACAAGATGCAACCCTTCCTGTGCATGGCTACAATCAATACATTTCAAGACTTGCTCGACAGAGTGGCCAAATTTGAGAAACTGAATTTCTCCAGATCAGAAAATCACTCTGATAAGCTCAAAAAGGCTAAAGCCCCGGGTGCTAGAAGGGGTGAGGCCGACTCTACGTTCTTCTCTAGAGCTGATAGAGAAAAGCAGCTAATTTACAACGTAGACAAAGACAAACAGCTGATGCAATATCAAGAAAGGCCTAAGCAAGTCTACAACCCCAACCCCCAACCGAAGCTGATATTAGGGGGAAATGATAAGCCACGAACTTATCAAGGTGGTGTAGAACGCCCGAGACAAACAACAGGAACTGGTGATAGAACGTTCCAATCCCTTAAAGATAAAATGAATAAAGAGTATTCATTCAAAAGGGAGAGTGTTGCCAAATTATTTCGACAAGTGTCGAGATCGGGTTTAGAACTGCCTGAATGCAAGAGGCCCGAAGAATCGAAGCACACTGGTGATCCAAATTATTGCCCATACCATCGGGTACTCAGCCATCCTATTGAAGATTGCTACATCTTCAAGGATTGGCTTGAAATAAAATATCAAAAAAGGGAGATAACATTATCCGACAATGTGTTGTCTCATCCTAAGAAGGAATCAGCTCGGGTGGTCACGTCCTCTTCCGTACCTCTGGTTGAAGAAAGAAGAAAAGAGAAGAAGCCAGTTCAAGAAGAACAGTGGGAGACTGCGGTCTCCAAGAAGACTGTGAAAATGTTAAAACAGCTTGAAGGAGTTCCAGGTGTAAAGTGGAAGTCTCCTGTTGAGCCTATGATAAATTTGAAGGCACTGCCGGTGGTACGACCTTCTACTTCAAAACAGTTTTCTAACCAAGTTGGCACTTCAAAGTCTGGAAGGGTGAAATCATCCAAGAAGAAGACTAAATTGAAGAAACCCAAGGAGAAGATGACCGCAACTCAGAGGGTTATTGACAGCTTGGATGAGTATTATCAGACTGTGAGGCGACCTATCAAGCTCGCTGACTTCATGTCAGAGCTTAAGATAGATGAAGCCGGAAAAGATGACGAGGATTCTCTTCCAACAGAAGTATGTCGGGTCATCTCGGTGGCGCTGGGTACCTTGACAAAAGAAGAATGCATAGAAGAAGTACCCTCTGAATCCTGTATGATGGTTTTGCCAATGGATTACAGTTCGGAGGAGGATTTGTATTTTCCAGAGGGAGACGAATCAGATCCTAGCATAGCATCTCGGATGGGACATGTAAACCTGGGTGGTGATTCTGAATCAACGGATGAGTCCCTAGACGCGACGATGGCTGACTCTGAAGAAAATATACAGTTAAATGACTCTGAACCGGAGGAGATTGCTCAAGTACAGTTAAGAAGCGGCAAGGTACTACCGCCTCCACCGAAGAAAGGGGTCTCCAATAAAGATAAGGAGAAAGAGATAGTTATCAACGATGATATTATCCTTGAAGATCCTAAGAAAAAGAAGACTTCAGCCAATGGGATAGATTATAATATTTTATCTCATCTGAGAAAGATCCCAGCACAACTCAGCATATACGATGCTTTGGTGATGTCTAAAGACCTTCGGGAGACTCTGATTCAGGCTCTCAAAGATCCCGAAAGATACGAAGCGCATTTTGCTAAACGTAATTTGACTGAGGTTCTACAAGCTCGTAATGAGCCATTCATTACTTTCTCCGAAGAGGACATGATGCTCGGAACTGCAGATCATAATCGTCCTCTGTATGTTACTGCAGAGAGCGATAAGCTGATTATCAGTCGAATCTTGATCGATCCTGGATCCTCCGTGAATCTGATAAGCTTGAAAGCACTGAGATCTTTCTGCCTTGATGTGGAGCACCTCGGGCAAGATAAGTTGATGGTGCATGGTTTCAATGAAAAAGGGCAGAAAACCCTCGGGTCATTCATGCTTCCTCTTGTATTTGGAGAGCTTCATACAGAAGCTAAATTTCATGTGATTGATGCGGATACTTCGTTCAAGGCGCTGCTAGGTCGTCCCTGGTTGCATGAGTATGGCATTGTCCCGTCAACATTACACCAGTGTATGAAATATCTCAAAGATGGAGAAGAATTCAGGATCTCTGGTGACATCCAGCCCTTCACAGTTCATGAAGCAACAGTTTATGAAGATGCACGGTACTTCATGTCAAAGAAGCAAAAATCTTCGAGCTCCCTCGAAGCTAAAGCATCAAACTCAAAGGCTGCAAAACGACCAGAACGGGAAGGTGAAAAAAGGCAGGTGGGGAGAAAGAAGGCAGCGCCGACTCTTCCCAAAGCACCGACCATTCCAAAAGAAAAGAAACATGTACCTCATCTTGGAAGTGACACGGATGAAGATGATGTTTCTCCTGCCAAATCTCGAAAAGTATGTCAATCCATGGACGAATGGAGTAGGCAAGTCGAATATTCAAGTGATGATTATGACTACGACTCCATCTATATGAATACGGTGCAGAACGTGTTCTCTAGAAGAATTGACAGCCTATCAATTTCTGATAGTGTACTTGTAATCACACGTGTTCCCCTACAACACTTCAAAGAAATCATTCCGCGCGAGATGCATAAAGTTGAAGAACTCGCCACCCTTTATCTTCCTCCCCTCAAAAATGGGACTGTGCCAGGGAATGTACTACATTCTACAGGAATACGTGAAGAAGAGAACCATGATTGGGATTGCATGCTTCTTGACTCCGGAGAGTTACTACCTACGAGGCTACCCAGGTTCAATACCAAGAATATTCAAAGAATGCTACGAAAGCAAGTCAATATTCCGACCACCAAGCGACAACTTCGTACAAGCCTAGGCCTTTGGTATGGAAGGAATCCGTGTCCATTACGGCAGAAGGATGCAGATGCATATAAAGGTATCGGGTTCATCAAACGAAAGTGTCTCCGGAAAGAGACTTGTCGGGCAATCACATGCACGGAAATCGAATCCGAGGAACATGGTGCTGAAGAAACATACGAAGCTGATGATTATGATGAACAGCCCTTGGAAGCCGAGCCTGCACCAGAAGAGCTTGAAGATGGCGGACAGGCAGCTACCATGGATGAACTAAAAGAAGTCAACTTGGGGACCGAAGAAGATCCTCGCCCAACCTTCATTAGTTCTCTCCTACCCGAAGAACAAATAAAAGAAATAAAAGAACTTCTCTGTGAATTCAGGGACTGCTTTGCCTGGACATATGCTGAGATGCCCGGCTTATCCCCTGATGTAGCGGTTCACAGATTAGCAATCAAACCGGATGTAACACCCATCAAACAAGCTCCAAGGAGAATGAGATTGGAGATTGAAGAACAGGTGATTGCTGAAACAAAGAAGCTTATAGATGCAGGCTTTATCCGAGAAGAAAAGTATGCTGATTGGATTGCCAATATTGTCCCAGTGAAGAAGAAGAATGGGCAGATTCGTATCTGCATTGACTTCAGGGACCTCAACAAGGCGTGCCCAAAAGACGATTTTCCACTCCCTGTATCCGAACTCCTGGTGGACAACACTTCCAACTATGACATGTTCTCCTTCATGGATGGATCGTCAGGATACAATCAAATCAAGATGGCGCCCGAAGACGAAAAACATACATCGTTCAGAACGCCCATCGGCATTTTCTGCTACACAGTCATGCCCTTTGGCTTGAAGAACGCTGGTGCCACCTACCAGCGGGCGATGACTCACATATTTGATGATTTGATACATCAGAAGGTCGAGTGTTATGTAGATGACCTTGTCGTCAAAAGTCTTGGCCGAAATGATCATTTAAAAGATCTTATAATCGTATTTGAGAGAATCAAAAAATTTGATCTGAAGATGAATCCTCTCAAGTGTGCATTCGGGGTCTCCTCCGGTAAATTCCTGGGTTATGTTGTTCGTCATCGAGGCATAGAGATCGACCCCAACAAAATTAAGGCAATAACGGAGATGCCACCACCAAGGAACCTTCGACAGCTTCGCTCACTACAAGGACAACTGGCTTTCATTCGGAGATTCATATCAAATCTATCGGGTAGGTGCCAGCCATTTTCAAAATTAATGAAGAAAGATGTTCGTTTCAAATGGGATGCAGAATGTCAGGAGGCGTTTGATAGCATCAAGAAATACTTGTTAAATCCTCCCATTCTAGCAGCGCCAATTCCGGGGAAGCCTCTTATACTGTATACAGCTGCACTAGAAGAGTCCCTCGGAGCACTATTGGCCCAGAATAATGAAGAAGGAAAAGAAAATGCACTCTACTATATCAGTCGGAGATTGATTGGAGCAGAAAGCCGTTATTCTCCTATTGAAAAGCATTGCCTGGCGCTGATTTTTGCAGTTCAGAAACTCCGCCACTATATGTTATCCCACAAAATCACACTGATATCAAAGATCGATCCGCTGAAGTTCTTGATGACAAGACCAGCGTTGACAGGTCGTCTGGCCAGGTGGGCAGTGTTGTTATTACAGTTTGAAATTACGTACATGCCACAAAAGGCGGTGAAAGGACAGGCCTTGGCAGATTTCCTTGCCGCACATCCGATCCCGGCCGATTCTCCACTCAACGATGATTTGCCTGATGAGCAGATAATGCAGGTTGAGGAGAATGAAAGGCTACCATTCTGGGAAATGTACTTCGACGGGGCATCGTCCATTAGACCTGTCCGACCTCCAAATATTGCAAGAGCCCGAGCCGGTATCGGTCTTGTTCTCATACCACCTGAAGGAGGCATAATGAGGTTCTCATTCAGTCTGACTGAACCTCGGACCAACAACGAAGCTGAGTACGAAGCTCTAATAGTAGGGCTGGAGATTGCAATTGACGTCAAAATTCAAAATCTTCAAATTTTCGGCGACTCTCAACTTGTGATAAATCAAGTCTTGGGCATCTACAAGATTTCTAAGGTTGAGTTGGCTCATTACCACCGGCGAACCATTGAGCTCCTGAAGCAGGTGCCGAATGTTAAAATAGTTCAAATTCCTCGAGGACAGAATGCCAAAGCAGACTGTTTGGCCAAATTGGCCAAGGAAATGGCAAATTCCAATGAGGAGAAGCCTATATTCATCGGAGTTTACAACCGTAGGGTCTTGGAACCCGCTTTATTACAATTCCCGATGGTAGAAGAAGTATCAAATTCAAGTCAGCAGGATGAAACTCCAGTTGACCCTAAACTTCTCCATCAAATCATTATGGAAAATTATCCGGAAGGATATCATACAGCCAAGAGACATAAAGCTAGTCAAGCTTCAGAATCGTGGTGGCATTGTTTAGATATTGATGTCGAAAATGATTGGAGGCAGCCATTCATTGACTACTTCAAAGAAAACAAACTCCCGACAGAAAAGTCTACGGCCGCACAAATTCGAAAAAGGGCGTTGCGATATGCATTCGTCAATGACATGTTGTACAGACGAGCCTTTGATCAAATGTGGCTAAGGTGCCTAGGGACCAAGGAAGCTGATAAGGTGGTGACAGAAGTCCACGAGGGGCTTTGCGGAGCACATCAGTCAGGTCCTAAAATGGCTGCTAAAATCAAAAGAATGGGTTACTATTGGCCGACCATGGTCAAAGATTGTATCGACCACGCTAAGAGGTGCCACGAGTGTCAAATCCATGGTGATGTTATACATCAGCCTCCAAATCCACTGCACCCAACAGTAGCGTCCTGGCCATTTGAATGCTGGGGTACTGATATTATTGGTCCAATAGATCCGCCGTCATCAGCAGGACACCGTTTCATTCTGGCAACGACGGACTACTTTTCCAAGTGGGCAGAAGCAGCTCCATTCAGAGAGGTCACATCGGAGCATGTGATCAATTTCTTTACCCACAATGTCGTCTACAGATTCGGTGTGCCGCGCCGCATAATCTCAGACAACGGTACTGCATTCAAGAGTACAAAAATTTACAAGTTCGTTGATCGGCATAAAATCGATTGGCGATATTCGTCCATATACAATCCAAGGGCAAATGGTTTGGCTGAAGCCTTCAATAAGACGTTGGTGAAATTATTGAAGAAGATCCTTACCAAGAACAAAAGAGAGTGGCATACGAAAATGGCAGAAGCGCTATGGGCATACCGTACAACCTACAAGACGCCGACCAAAGCCACTCCTTACTCTCTAGTGTTCGGAGTTGAAGCCGTATTACCATTGGAGATTGAACTACCGTCACTCCGGGTAGCAATCCAGAACGATCTCACTCGAGAGCAAAATGCCCGCCTCAGAATGGAAGAGCTCGATGCACTTGATGAACTAAGGTTACAAGCTCAACAAAATCTAGAAATCTACCGAGGAAGAATGGCAAAATCTTTTGATCGAATGGTGCGTCCTCGATCATTTCAAGAAGGGGAATTGGTCCTGGTGCTGAGAAGACCAATCATTCCACACAGAAGAATTGGTGGCAAGTTCGTATCCAATTGGGAAGGCCCCTTCGTCATCGAGAAAGTGTACCAAGGAGGAGCATATCAGTTGATCGATCTGAACGGTCAAAGACCCATGCCGCCAATCAACGGTCGACATTTAAAGAAATATCATGCATAAAAATTTCATGACTGTTGTATTTTATGCGATCAAAATTTTATATGCATATTTATCAGTGCATATTTACATTTATATTTTGAAATTCTCTTGTATAGCAAGAACGCATTTCAAAATCCCCCCATCAGACTGGGGGCATTTTAAATATTTATTTGGGTCGACATCGCGCTGCGTGCCGAAATCCCCAAATAAATATTTAAAATCTCAAAGATACAAAAGTCAATTCTAAAATGTCCCTGCGAGACAGGGAGCATTTTAAATATTCATTTGGGTCGACATCGTACTATACGCCGAGATCCCCAAATGAATATTTAAAATCTTATATTCCAAATCTATTCAATTCTAGAATGTCCCTGTGAGACAGGGGGCATTTTAAATATTTATTCGGGTCGACATCGCGCCGCATGCCGAGATCCCCGAATAAATATTTAAAATTATCAATCCAAATGTTATTTTGTGCTAAAGAATACAAATATTTGTTTTCCAAAGTATATGCAGGTGATCTTTCAAATGTTAGAGACACCGTCTTCTCCAACAAACCAAGACTCAAAGGTCAAGAAAGTGACTTTTGTGGCTACACACTCCTACAAAATTGAGCCAGAAAAGCTTGAAGTCTTTCAACAGCCTGAAGCTTAAGGTTCGAATGGGTGTAAAAGGTCGGATCCAACACGCCCAAATATGGCCGGATCGCTGGCAGCTCTGTCTACTCAACAAGCCATAAGAAAGGCCGTAGTAGCGGAACCCCCACTTCGTCAACCCGTCAGTAGAAACTGTAGGAAGAACGAAGGCCAATTTGACTCAACCAGTTCGAGTGATCGTAGTCTGCGAAGTTCTCCAAAATGACTGGAGAATCAAAGTTCCAGTGGAAAGATGAGTCTCAAGCAACTACCAAATGTTCGTAGGCTCCAATATCCAAAACCACAAAGGATGACTCTAAATCTACCAACTTCAGCAAAATCAGCATTGGGGAGCGCAATTCCTTTAGCTCGAGTCTGAAGCCTGAATGGGTGTAAGAGGTCGGATCCAACAAGCCCAAATATGGCCGGATCGCTGGCAGCTCCATCTACTCAACAAGCCATAAGAAAGGCCGCAGTAGAGGAACCCCCATCTCAGCAACCAGAGGACGAAGAGCTATCAAATTCTAGCTCTCCCGATCTGATGAACTCAAGTGATTCAGATTAAAGTCTTCTCAAGTGGTTAAGGATCAAGATATTACCTACGTTCGGTACTATCAATTGAATCCAAAACCTGCAAATCCTTCAACAAATCCGTAAAGCACAAAGCGAGGATCGAAGGAATCTTTCTTCAACAAGTCCGTCAAAGCACAAAGCAAAGGACCGGAGAAAATTTTCCCAAAGTTCGTGAAAAGCCCAAGGCTGAACTAAGTGGATTCTGTCATCAACAAGTCTGTTATGCACAAAGCTCTGGACCGATGACTTTTCGCCACCGACCTAATACAAACCTAAGGGTTTAGGTCACCGGCATCTACTCCTTCATCAAGCCCGTCAAAGCTAGAAGCATAGGGCCGAAGGTACAAAAATCACCTGATAAATCAATAAATACAAATCAGGAAATTCCCCATCATTGTCTACATCACAAAGCACAGGACAAAAGAAATCAGTATCTCAACCATCTATTGATACATCCAAGAGATCTATGGAGGAAGAAAATTTTAGTGTGACATCTAAGCAAATTTTTGGAGATCCACTAAATGAAAATCGTAGTGTGACATCCAAGCAAAATTTTGGAGATCCACTAAATGAAACCCTTGTGTGACATCTAGACTAAATATCTAGAGATCCACAGCGTCAATTAGCTTACAACAAACGTGATTCGCTATAGACGCGTACCACATTTGTTGGGGGGCATTTGTTGACCTCCGAATCAAACCCAAAAGAGAACAAAAAAAATATAACACAACATACCTTTGCCGGATTCCCCGATATTCTGCCCGAAATCCCGCAAGAAATCTTGGAAACCTCGTATCGCTTCCAGCTCTGCCAAAATCCCGGATATCCTGCTCTGATTCACAATCATTTCCCGGATATCCTGCAGCTCACGCCTCGATCGAACGACCCCAGACTTCGTTAAATACCGGCCAAGAGCCCTTGCTCTTCCCCCGTTCGATCCCACACACGACTCTCTCCCACGCACATAGCAAGCTCCCGTCACTGCTTCCCTCTCCGATCTCCATCCCGTCCGACCTCCCACCGAGCTCCTCTTCTCAAGCCGCAACTCCCGACCCTTGCCCGATCTCCTCTGCCTGTGCCGGCTCCAACCCGAGAGAGAGAGAGATAGAAAGAGAGAGGGAGAGTACCGAGCTCCTATTACCTGGTCGAACTCCACCTTGCCCGATCCCAGGAAGCCGTCGCCCCCTTTGCCCGATCTCCGGTCCTCCCGTCCAGAGAGAGAGAGAGAGAGAGAGAGAGCCGATCCTTGTCTTCCTACCTCACAGCCGATCTCCTTCCTCCATCCGATCCTTGAGCTCCACCGCCTCCTCCCTCTGCTCTTGCCCGATCCCCCTCTTAGTTGTAGGTTTATTTATTTTTTTTTATATATAATTATATTATTATTATTATTAGGGTGTTAATATTAACATTAATAAATTATTAGTATTAATATTATTGTTAACAATAATATTTATATTAATATTCCTATTAATGATAATATTATTACTATTAATAATAATAACATTATAATTTATTTTTATTATTATTACTAATTAAAATTAATTTTGTGTTAATTATAGTTAATCAATTTAAAATGGTTAATTATAATTAATTATAATTAATTATAATTAAATATCTAATAATATTTAATTATTCTTAATGATAATCATTTAAAATTAACTAAATTGATTTTAATTAATTATTTTTAATTATGGTTAATTATTATGATTAATAATTAACTATAGTTAATTAAGATTAATTAAAATTTATTAGTTTAATTTTAATTGATGGTTATTAATTAAAATTAAGTATAATTAGTTATTGTAATTATAATTATAATTAATTATTTTAAAAAAAAAGTAATTAGTTATAATTAATTAAAATTGATTTTTTTTTTTTAATGATAATAATAAATTAAATGATTCTTTTCTCGATGTTTGCAACGAGCCGGCAAACCCCCGAGGCGCTCACGTAGCGTTTAGGGCGGGAAACCGGTGCGATGCTCACGACGAGTTAAGGATCCCTCTTCAATGCTTGCAACGAGCCGACAGACCCCCGAGGCGCTCAAGTAGCGTTTAGGGTGGGAAACCGGTGCGACGCTTGCGGCGAAGGGGATAAAAAATGTGTTCTTTATTTTCAAATAAGTACCCCCGAACGCCCACGTGATGCAGAGGGGGGAAATCTGTGTTTTTTTTTCTAACCTGTTTTCTTCTTATAATCAACAAACTTAAAAAAACCCTTAAATGCTCACGTAGCAGGCGGGGATAAAAAAAATTCATTCGCGACCGCGATGTCATTTTTGACACCTACCTGAAGCGCTCACGTAGCGTCGAGGGGAATGGTTGCCTCTTGGTTTTTCCCCTAAACAGGGGAGACGCCGGGAGGCTGCCGAAATTTCATTTGAAAATACTGAGGACTTGGACAAATTTGAACTTTCATTGAACTCTCATTTGAACTCAACGAGACTCCAAGGACTTTGAACAATGCTTTGACAATAACATAAACTCAAAATTGAACTCAAATGACAAAGAACTTGGTACAAAGAACTTGAAACTCGTACTTGCGGACATCAAACAAGAACAAAGAATTAGAACTTGATTCGAACATGAAGCCGATAAGGCTTGGACTTGAGAATGATACAAGAGAACTTTGATGTGGACTTATGAACTTGAACTATAATAAGACTTGACTTTGAATCTCATGTGATTCAAAAGAGCCATTTGAACTCGAGAGGACTTGAGTTGGATTATAGAAGACAAAGCTCAAACTTTATGAGACAGCATGGAACTCATTTCTAAATCAAGTGATCAATGATCTTAAAATCAAACTTGAATCAAGCAATAAGTATTGGACCCAAGTGAATAGATACAAAGGTTGTACTTGAACTCAAAATGAATAGAAGATTCATATTGAAGCTTCATCGGACATGGACTTGGACTTGGGCAAGATTTGTGCATTCAAACAAACATAGATGAACAAATGAATTTGTGATACAATTTGTTTTCAAACAAAGGCTCACACATAAAGTCACTACAAGCTTCGGTGGCAATGATCCAAAGCATTCAAATGAACTAAGGAAAATCGACATGTTCAATCATCAATTTACAAGAAAGGATAAAGAATTTGCAAGTGAAATTTGTTTGCAAGCAACAAATAAGTTCCATAAACATTAAAAGGAAACATACAATGATTGCTGATGAATGTATGTGAGAAAATTAGCAATGGTTGTAGTCATCCCGACAGTCAACAATAAATCTATAAATACACACATCAATCTCTTATAGATTATTGAGATCCACATGCAACGAGTTCAACGAATCATTAGCAAACACAAATGGAAGGCATGTGGTAAACACAACTCACAACCATGGAGCTATCATGCAAGTGGATGTATTCATCTCCTTCAAGAAGAAGAATCAAATAGGCAACAAATACAACAACTTTCTTGCAAATATAGATCAAATCGAAAGGATAACAATATGCTTACAATCAGGTGTATGAGGTTCTCAGCAGAAGTTGAGAAAGTTTCATGTTGATCGAGGTGCAAATGCCAACAAACACTCAAAATCCATACACAAGTGAATAAAAAAAGATCTGCAACACATACAAACTCTCTACAAAGACGAATGTATGTGTCACATGCCACTGATGGGTAGATGTGAAAAGACTTCAGTAAATGCAGTATCCTGAAGTCAATTCCAGTGTGTGAATAAATACATCTACCTACCTACATGCACCAGTGGCGAATGTACTGAAAAGTCTAAAGACTGCCATAAAATATATGAAGAATACGAGAAATATAAGCTCCCACGAGCTTTTGGTGGAGCCCCACTAAGAATATTACATACAATATACGAACAAATGCCAAACAAATTACAACAAATGTAAGCATCTACAAATCAAGGCAGGAGATTAGTTAGTGCACTATGACCCGCCTACAAAAAATCAACAAATAGTGCACGACAGTCTACCTGTACGAAGCAGCGAACAACTTCATTCAGAAGCTGCTACGCCACGCCACCGGATCTGCAATCATTGTACAAGCAGACAGAAGGCGTCAACAAAGTCTAAAATAAATACCCCCACACGTGCACTATAAATTGTATACACATAGGTACACTAAAGGGGGGAAAATATATTCTCAACCCGCATGGGCCCCGGCGAGCGTGTTATTGGTACACACGTGACGTCTAGGGATGCTGCGCGGGTTGACAAGTGAATTCAGGTTCGAAACCGATCCTTCTATACGGGTCAATAGAAGTCGACAGGGTTCGAGCCATTAAGCAAATATAAAGTCGTGGTGACCGGTATATTTGCTTTAAAACATTCATATTGGGCCTTCAAGGCCTACAACCATATGAATTCACTAATAAAGGCTTAGAGCCTACGAAACCCGATCCTCTGTCGACAGCCCGGCAGAGTTGACAAGGTTCAATCCATAAAAAGAAATGACCCCGAACACCCCGATGATGGCCATGTTGAATTCAGATCTCAACCGGAGGGGTTTCCAAATATTTTTCAAATATCTCCAAAATATCCAAAATCCATTTCAAATATTTCATAACTCCACCCAAATACCCACAAAAATCCTAAAATTCCATAAAACTCCACCAAAATCCCAAAAATATTCAAAATTGAAATAAATCCATTAAAACTTAAAGCAAAAATCATCCGCCCTCCGCAACAGTTTGCCGAGGTGGACAAATTCAAATAAACTCTAGCTCACAAAGAGCAAAATGCCTAGTCGAAAATATCACTAGGATCCATTCTCAAACAATCTCTTGCCAGTAAGGACGTGGTACGTGTCCTCTAACCGGCAGTTTCGCCGCCAAATGGCACTGCAGGTAAACGGTTATGACCCGGGGCCCTCTGAACCGAGTGGTTTTGCCGCCAAATGGCACCACGGATAGCGGTTATGGCCAGAGCCAATACGCTCCTTAATGGCGTTAAATCCTTGAGATATGAATCAATAGGATATGATCGATAGGGCACAAAGCCCTCTGTCAGCTAAGGTGGATTCAAATTTGTCCCCTTAGACAAACATCAACCCCGGTCTACAAGGTCCCCTTGGACGAAGCAACCCATGGCTGCCGACAAGGATCCTTCTGTCAGGTTGGGTCGACTACCTCCTCTGACTAAGTAGACCAGGGACCACGATGGCCCGGGACGACGGAACCATGGGATCTTGATCGGGCCCATCATCCATTCCCCCACCATCCGCTTTAAGTGAAAGATGGTGCAATTTCTACTTTAAATATCAAACTTTTCAATGCTTTTCAAATTCCCAAATCCAAACTCAATTTTCAAAATCTAATTCCTACCAATACCCAAACCTATGCTGCTACTATATGCCAGATAACATGTATTCTATACTTATCTGATTGACGACTAGCCTTAATCGAAAGTTCTCTCTCGTGATCGGGAGGGGTAATTAACTATAGGGGCTTGCGCCTATAGGAAACCAGAACTCAGATCATAAAGTCCTCGCAAAATGAGGGCGAAATCTCTGGGTAGTGTCTTATCTACAAACCCATCTGCCTTCCAAAATTTACCTCGGAACTTATTCAGTTAAAACTCCCTCGCCGAATAAGGAAAGCGAGCGGAGGCCGGGGCCGAATTTTCGGAGCCCACAAATACATGATTTCGAAAGGAATTAATGTACGTGCAGTGATACCATCATCTTAGAACGGTTGCTTCTGTGATTCAAACCAATGTCCTCCCAATTACAAATAATGCAATCTAACCAACATGCTTGCTCTTTAACAGAAACAATATGAATACTCTGATCTCGTAACTAGAATTGCTCCTTTCAAAATATGCTGGCAAAAATAATGTTTATGACTTAGGAAAATTTTAATGCTTCACGTTTTGTCATTCCTGGATTGTGCCACAAACCAAAATCATGATCAAGCAACAGTTAAAAACCAATATTCTTAGAGGCATTGAAAAAAGAATGTTTTTGGATTTTAAAATATGGCATTCAGAATACGTACAGAAGTTTATCTTCAAATATATGAATTGAACTTATTCCATCTTTCTGTTAAACGTATAAATTCAAAGGCAATTCTATTCATGCATTGGAAGGACAAAAGGCTCGAGAATCAGAAATTAACTTTTATCTACTTGATTCAATAGGGTCAATATGTTAACGCATAGTGTGAAAACACTAAAATTATTTCTCTACTGACCTCTTCCGCAGCAGACCTTGGGGACAGTGATGAGCAGAGAGGAGCAGGTAATATTGCAGGTGCATGAGCACAAGGGATCTGAAACCTTTCCACAATAAGATGGCTAATAACTGCCTCAACTCCAGCCAATGAGTCTATGCCCTGCAGAATTGTATAACTCATATGTGAAAATAGATTTAGGCCAAAGAAAAGATGCCTTCCTAATAGATTGTATAACTCATTGCTTAAAACAAACCAACATTTTTCACCTAAAACCTGCTCTAGTTATTTCATGATTTCATTGGAATTTCGCAATGAAAAAGATGCCTTCCTTTTATTTGTTGACTTTTTAAGTTATTTCAAAAGATTGGTGGAGACTGAAGCTCTCGAGGGAACTAAAAATAAAAATTAGTAAAACGTTACAGTTATAAATTATTATTCTAGTATTATCAATTCCTCTTTAACAAGTATAGTTTAGGTCGTTCATCAATGTTAGCATCAGATCCTGAGAATTGAAGAATAAGGTTACAGAGTGTTTGATTACTTCTTTAGTAAGAATCAGAAAAAATACTTAATGAAAACTAAAATCGCTGTTGAAAATTACCTTTCCTTGTCGATAATCATCCATTTCTTCTAAATCATCTGGGAAACGCCCAACAACAGCCACTGCATTTACATGTGACTGACTAACTAACACATCGACTGCCCTTAGTAATGAATCAGGGTTCTTAATCCTCCCCGTTGACTGCCCAGTCTTGAGGTTGATCCATTTCTCAACCTACGGAGTAATGAGAGATTTTTAGTGTTCTCTTCCAAATGAAGTTGGTAAAGTTTCAAAACAACTCATTTTTCTTTGATTTGAAGTGAGGTTACAGGATTAAAGATTCAAAGTTCAATTTCTGCACAGATCTTGCTGCAAAGTTGTACAATGCAATCGCTTGACAGAAAAGAAATAACCTTCAAGTAGTTTAATGATTGATAGATTTTGGAATCTTCTAGAAATGTGTAAAATGCACGATGGACAGAGATTCCCATATAATAAAAAGTACATTCAACATATATTTAAAACATTGTGCTACGACAGATGTTTATTATTTGTTAAATGAAATAGAATCCTAAGCTTATAGAGAATAACACATGACCTTATGTAGAACAATAAAGTGTGTCACCATTCATGAAACACCTAAGTGAGGGGTTAGGGGAAGGTTGATGTATAGGCCTCATCACTACATTTTTAGAGAGGTGGTTTTCATGACTTGTACCCATGATATCTAGATCCATGATAGCCAGATCAAAATGAAAACTACAAAACCATTGATCCACCCGCCCTCACGAATGTAGAATGATGTAAAAAGCAAATACGCATTTGATAACTTCAATCTATTTAATGTGCCATCACTTTCATTTAGTTTATTTGGATGGATAGAAATGATGCAAAATACATGAATATTCCTATGAATCATAAAAGAATTACTGCTAGAACCATGGAAAAAATAGTTGGTCTACATAAAACAAATTTCATAAAAAACAATCAATTTCGGAGCATTAAATTTGTTGCTAAAAAGTTAGGCATGACTCTAATTGGTAATCTTTTGGATAATTATCCCAAACTTATTTTTTGGCATAATCCAAAAGAAAAAATTATCAAAACTAACACAAATGGTTCTATATCAAATCCTAAATGCGGGCGTGATGGAATTATGCGAGACAACAAAGGTACTTTCCTACTTTCTTTTGTTGGCCCTCTTCATTCTTGTACCATTATTTATGCTGAAGTCATGACTATTTATCATGCACTCACATTTTGCATTACTAAAATTTTCTTAAGAATATGGATTGAGGTAGATGCTAGTTTAGTCCTTCACTTACTTCTGATAATTTAGATAAGTCTGATTCATTTTACTTGTTGAAAAATATTAAAAAATTACTTTCTCAATTGAATTACTCTATTACTCATAATTGGAGAGATAGGAATTCATGTGCTGATTTTTTAGCTAAAATGGGTGCTGATTTACTTGAATTTACTACATTCTCAAACTTAAATATTCCCTTTCTCTTGAGAGGTTTAATAAATTTGGATAAAACAGTTTTGCCTTATTTTAGAAAATGAGCTTATGCTTTGGAAGTATTTTGTTTTCAATATCATTCTGCTTATTCATTTTCCAACTTTCATTTCCTACCTTTTATGGTTATATATCTTTGCTTTGGGAGTTTCTTTCCTTTTGGTTGGAGGAGGTCACAATGGTTGATTTGGTTGAGCTTATGGTGAAGGCGTTAAGTCATGGTCTAATGGTTGGTGTTAAGGTCCATTGGTTTTTTTGTCTCTTTAGATCTTTATGCAGGTTGTTTTTTGAAAAAGGCCTGGATTGGATTTAATGAAGTTTTGGAGCTTTAGCATCTGACACTTTCCTGAAGGCTTTTTTGGATTGTGGCTTTCTATTTAGTTGTACTATTTCATTGAAATTTTTTGTGTACTATAGACAAGAATCTATTACTCTTTAGATTGTATTTCTTTTTTGGATGTAGCTCTTTGAGCTTTTAGAGAGCTTTGGATCCCTCCTAAGGATCTTGTACTCACCTGTTTTTATGATATAAATTTCCACCTTTAAAAAAAAGGTGCTTGAAAGGGGTTCTATAGTTCTAAAAAATGCATGAGTTTAAACCACGTATTTGGATATGAATATTCCATAATTATAATTAGAACGAATTCATTAATGATATTTAACAGTTTTAAAGCATTATTCTTGAGAACTAGGTATTATCAAATTTTTTATCCCGCTATATTATATAGCATGAACTCATGCTTTGTCAATAAAATGAATGAGCTAAGGATTTTGAATCCAAATTCATCTATGAGAAACACCAAAACCATACTATCAAAAGTAACAAGACAAATAGAAAAAAAAATTGAGAAACAAAAAGAATCTTAAGAAAGAAGTAATGAGATTTCACTTTACTATGAAAAGTACAATACTTGAATACAAATGACTTGGTGTCCTTTGTTCTTCCCCTGACCACATATTTATAGGTTTAGGTCAAGATTTGACAATATATGGAAAGGCTAATGCTGTTAAATATTTAATTACTTTAATTTCAAATACTCAATTAATTAACTACAGCTCAAATTCTCCTCCACCGTCTCACATTGAAGACTTCATCACCACCTAAAACCAAATGTTGTTCAAGCTATTTTGAGATATAGATTATGTATTATTTTTAATTTCTTATTATATATTAGATTTGTTTCTTATTTGAGTAGCTAATGTGAGGTCCATAAATCGGACTGAGCCTTGTATATGTACAAAAACACGAGTAATAGCTAATCAATTAGTTTACAATCTCAAACTTCTTTCATCTTCATCTTTATGGTAGTAGAGAGGGAAGAAGATGTTCATTGTGACCTCCCTTATCCTCGATTCTTGTCATTTGCATTAGTCTCGACCTCTCATGTCCTCGCTTGTCTTGTTTTTGCTCGTTTCTTTCACAACTCAACCCGGAGACTCTAATTAATGAGGCGGGAACAGACAATCAAATGGTCAGTACAGTTCTTTCAATAATATAAAACACTTAATAAACTAACATCCAATATATACAACTGAAGAACCACAAACAAATTTTCTAATTTAAAGATATATTAAACTAATTTACTTCTTGCCATTTGATCAACTTCTTTTATAGATTAACTCTTCTCTTTCAGTCATTTAATTCACATAAGATTTACGTGACATTTAAATTTAACAATTTGAGTTCTCATAATAAACTTAGTGGGTAATTATAGCTTATAATATAGCAATTTGTTTTCTTAATATAGCATTTAAACACACATAAAAACAATAATGTTCTTTTGTTGATCTTTTCCATTAACATATACATAAACATTTAATATAAATATAGATTTTCAAATATCTTTATTCCTTTTTTTTCATTTCATTTAGTTCTTTCCTCTTTTCATTTATTACAGGTGCACCGCCAAAATTTTGTACCAACAAAGATACAATCATTTACATTTTTACTTCAATTTCATTTTTCATTTAACGTGCTCAAGTATGTTGTGTCCTCAGCCAATACCATAAGAGGGCGAACTCCTATATTTGCATGCATACATTTTTCCTTCTTTTAATACTTTCATTTACATATTATGAATTATTTTATTCATTTCACTTTCTTTTGTATGTAATTTAATTAATATGTGCACTTTTCTTTTCACATACACACGCGCGCGCGCACATACACACACACTTTAATAAATAAATAGGAATGAACATCTAATATATATATATATATATATATATATATATATATATATATATATATATATACATTGCACATTTAATTGCTAAACTTTTATCATTTTGGAACATAATGAACACTTAAACTTTAATAAATAAATAGGAATGATATTATATTTAAAACTGAAATGAAAAACAAAATAATGTAATTGCTATGTAATAAACATAATCATATGTTTTACTTCTTTCTTGATTAAATCTTTTTCAAACTTTCACAGTTTCTAAATGGCCTATTTAATATAACACCTAGGGTCACATACATAATTACATAAATTTGTATTGTTATCTTACAACTTTCACTAATTTCAAATAAATTAAATAAATTTTCAATGAATATATATATATATATATATATATATATATAACTTTACTGAAACACTCCTTAAGATCTCTTATTGACTTCAATACTTTATTTCAGTTCAACAATTTAAATCCTACAATGTTTCAAATGATATTCATTTGCATTGAATATACCATTTAAATAACATTAAATATTTCTAAATTATCACAACATTGCTATAATTACATAATCTACACTTAATCTCTAAAATAAAAAAATTAACTATCAATAAATGACATTAATTACCTCAATTTATCTCTCTTCAATGAATCAAAACTTTCACCATCTAAATTTATCACAAATTTTTTATTCACCAAAATATAATTATTAAATTTCTTCCTTTTACCATAAAAAAAATTTACTTACTTTTCACCAATAATAAGAGAGTTGAACATTCTTCTTTGCTGCATTCTACTCAAAACCAACTAAACAAGCCTATCTTATGAAATAAATTACATCAATGGACTGTTAATTTTTATATATGATTGAAAGTTAATTATTCTTAAATTAAAAATTACCACGATAACGTCCTTTTCTTTTCTTCCATCCTCAACCAATTTCATTTCTTTGCCGTTAAATAAAGCATTGTTCTCTTCTTAGGTTAACATTACAAAATAATTTGGAAAAAAATGAAAATTTTCATGAACATTCCTTCTCCTTCTTCTTCTTCCTATTTGTCAGCAATTTTCCCTAACTTATGTCTTTCTCTCATGTAATTTTACAGGATTGAGCAAAATGAACTTTTCTTACATAAGGAGTCGCATATTTTTACTTCCGAACGAATCGTTTTGCACGATTACATTTGTTCTATCGATCCCGCAATCGCTAGCTCATTCACTCGCACATCCTTCTTGCTGTGCGATCCTACTCGCTGGCGCTTTAGTTAGGGTCAGTTCAACAGAACCGTCCAAGCCGATTCTAACAGTTTCAGCCTCCCGCATCTTTGATCATTCCACTCAAGTCTAACCTGGTGAACATTAGACCTTTGATTCATCCCTTATGCAATTCATGTTCATTCCACTACGGATAGGATCCTTGGGTTCATCCCAACCTCGTCGTTGATGGATGTTCCGGCGTTCAATGCATCTTCATGCTTGCTCCCACTTATGACAGTATGTCTAGAACATCTAGGATATCACTGTAGCCTAAATTGGGATGTCATCCCACTCAGCAGCCTTAAAATAATCATCTCACCAAGATTGCCTCCATCAAGTCGAACGATAAAAATTTTCTACAATGGTCTCAATCAACGTGGATGTACCTCAGAGGGAGAGGCAAGATCAACTAGAACTCAAGAGAGACTAAGATGGTCAATGTGGACAATCCAATCTATTCCACTTAGGGTACAATAAATTTTATGCTAATGACATGTTAGTCAATTTGATGACCTAGGAGATGAGTGGCAACTACTTTTGCCATTTAATGGCAAAGGATTTGTGGGACAATATGTCACAAATGTATTTACATCTTATGAATCAATCTCAAGCTTATGAGTTAACCCTACAAATACTAGAAATTTGTCAAGATGAGAATTCTGGTAACTAATGTGGGCTCCGAAAATTCGGCCCCGGCCTCCACTCGCTTTTCTTATTCGGCGAGGGAGTTTTAACGAACTAAGTTCCGAGGTAAATTTTGGAAGGCAGATGGGTTTGTAGATAAGACACTACCCAGAGATTTCGCCCTCATTTTGCGAGGACTTTATGATCTGAGTTCTGGTTTCCTATAGGCGCAAGCCCCTATAATTAATTACCCCTCCCGATAACGAGAGAGAACTTTCGATTAAGGCTAGTCGTCAATCAGATGCGTAGAACATACGTGTTATCTGGCATATAGTAGCAGCAATGGTTTAGATTCAGAAATTTGGGGATTTGAAATGTTTGGAAGCTTGGAAATTTATAGGTTTCGAAAGATTTAATATTTAAAATTGAAATTGCACCATCTTGCACTTAAAGCAGATTGTGGGGGAATGGATGATAGACCCGATCAAGATCCCATGGTTCCGTCGTCCCGGGCCATCATGGTCCCTGGTCTACTTAGTCAGAGGAGGTAGTCGACCCAACCTGACAGAAGGATCCTTGTCGGCAGCCATGGGTTGCTTCGTCCAAGGGTACCTTGTAGACCTGGGGTGAATGTTTGTCTAAGGGGACAAATTTGAATCCACCTTAGCTAACAGAGGGCTTCGTGCCCTATCGATCATATCCTATTGATTCATATCTCAAGGATTTGATGCCAATAAGGAGCGTATTGGCTCTGGCCATAACCGGTATATCGTGGTGCCATTTGGCGGCAAAACCACTCGGTTCAGAGGGCCCCGGGTCATAACCGTTTACCTGCAGTGCCATTTGGCGGCGAAACTGCCGGTTAGAGGACATGTACCACGTCCTTACTGGCAACAGACTTTTTGAGAATGGATCCTAGTAATATTTTCGACTAGGCATTTAGCTCTTTGTGAGCTAGAGTTTATTTGAATTTGTCCACCCTGGCAGACTGTCGCGGAGGGCGGATGGATTTTGCTTTAAGTGTTTGATGGATTTATTTCATTTTAAATATTTTTGGAATTTTGAATATTTTTTGGGATTTTGGGTTTTTGAGATTTTTATGGAGTTTTTGGGTTTTTGGATGGAGCTTGGAAGACATTTGGATATTTGGGAGTCATTTGAAATGTTTGTGAACCCCTCCGGTTGAGATAAACATTCAACACGGCCATCATCGGGGTGTTCGGGGTCATTTCTCTTTTTTTTGATTGAACCCTGTCAACTCTGTCGGGCTATCGACAGAGGATCGGGTTTTGTAGGCTTTGTACCCTTGAAAGTGAACTCTTTTGATTTTAGGCATTGAAGGCCTAATATGAATGTATTAAAATAAATATTCTGGTCGCCACGGCCACATATTTATTTGTTGGTTCGAACCTTGTCGACTCCTATTAATCCGTATAGGAGGATCGGGTTCGAGCCTGAATTCACTTGTCAACCCGCGCAGCATCCCTAGATGTCACGTGTGTACCAATAACACGCTCGCCGGGGCCCATGCGGGTTTGATAATTGTATACCCCTTTCAGTGTACCTAGGTGTATACAAGCTATTGTGCATGTGCAGGGGTACTTTGAAATAATTGTAGACGCCTTCTGTCTGCTTGTACGAATGTTGCAGATCCGGTGGCGTGGCGTTGTAGTTATGGACGCCTTCTGTCTGCTTGTATGAATATTGTAGATTCAGTGGCGTGGCGTTGTAGTTGTGGACGCCTTCTGTCTGCTTGTATGAATGTTGCAGATCCGGTGGCGTTGCATTGTTGTCTTGATATCGACTCCCCCTTTTCTCATTCACCGGGGATAGGGTTCTTCTTGACTTTGAAGTTTGCTGCCCTGCTTTGGAAAGATCTCCTTTCAAGATCTTTAATATAGTGGACTTGTGATTTTTGATATTTGTGGAGGCTAGAGTTGTTTCCCTTCTTGAATACAAGATCGAGAAGATCTTGATCACCATTGTCGTAGGTGATATCTACACTTGTGCCCACAATGGTTCGCTATGCTTACGAGGTTTTCACTGTTGTTATCCACAAGTGGCTTGTAGTCATTTGTAGGGGATCGTCGTATCCACTACGAGCTCTTGAAGGTATTTGAAGAAGACCCATTGACATCGGTACCACATCCACCTTTCACCAATCTCAGGTGGTCTGATATCTGGATTTGTTTGTAGAGGACGGGTCTTTGACTATCTAGTAGTAGTGTTGCCTTTTCAATCAACAGGCATTCGTAGAGATTATTGTAGGAGATTCCAACAGTACCTGTAGGATTTATTTGTTTGCGGATCAGTTTGTATGTTTGAATTTTGATGTTGATAGTTGGATTGTCCTCTTTAAGATAACTAGCATTTGCTTGTAGAGTATTGCATTTGTAGTTCATCTTTCATCATCACTGTTTGCCAAGATTTGTAGAATTTACACATGCCACATATTAGTGTGTCATATGTCGAACTACATCCTTTAGCAGTGCTTGTGAACAAGTTATATTAGCAACATTATTGTCCACTACAAATTACTGTTTACTTGTATTTGATCTTTTTCCTTTGATGTTTCTTCTTGGAGATGGTGACTTGTTGGTGATAAGGATGTAGTAACCTCCTTGTCTACCATGAATATATGTTTACAACTCAATGTTTACTTGAATGTATCTGAGAAATTAAAGCTCTCATTTAATGTTTGCATCTTGATAATATACCTCTTAATCAAGAGTCTAGTTCACATCATCTGTTCAAGCATGAGTTCAAGTTCAAGTCAACTTTGTTCAAGTATCAAGTCAAAACTCATTGCACTAAGCTCTTTTGAGTTCAAGTCTTTGTAGTTACAATGTGCCACTTGCAAGTCCAAGTCCCAAGTGCTTGCAAGTTTAATCCAAGTTCTATTCTTGTCCACTATGCTTGATTCCATGTATGTCCAAACATACAAGTCTTCCTCATTTGATTCAAATTTAGGTTCAATTTGTTTAAGCCTTTTGTAGTTCATGTCACATTTGAGTTTGAATTGGATGTCAAAGTCCCCACTTGGTTCAAACCAAGTTTATGTTCAAGTCCTCTTGTAGTTGTTCAAAAACTGCAATCTCAAGTTAATGTTCTTTGTACCAAGCTCTTTGTCATTCGAGTCCAATTGAATCCAAGTTTTAGTCCAATTTGTGTTCAACTCAAGTCTTACACAAGTTCTTGCTTGAGTTTTTCTTAAGCCATTTAATTATTCAAGTTTGAATTTAGTTCAATTGCTGTCCAAATGAGTGTCCACATAAGATTCAACATTGTTCAAAGTCCTTGGATTTTCAATCCAAAATTCGGCAGCCTCCCGGCGTCTCCCCCGTTTAGGGGAAAACTACGGAAAACTGGGCCTTTCCCACCACGCTAAGAAAAGCGTGCATGGTAGATGCCCTCTTTCGAGGACACCGCGGCCGTGTAATTTTTCGATCCCCCACCACGCTAAGAAAAGCGTGCATGGGTATTATTTTTGTTTTGTAAAAAAGTATATATATTTTTTATTTTTTGAAAATATTTTGCAAGAACAGTTATTTCCCCGCAAGCGGGTACTTATTGGTATCCCCGCTTCGTCGCGCGCATCGCACTGGGATCCCTTCCCACCACGCTAAGAAAAGCGTGCATAGGCGGGGTTTCCAAGGCGATACGAACTTCAAAGAAAGAATTTAGGTGATTACCCGCTTCGTCGCAAACGTCGTGACGCACTCCCTCCCACCACGCTAAGAAAAGCGTGCATAGGTGGTCGTTTTGTCTCGACGAATGCGTTGAAACGAGTTCTCGGTGTTTTAGGGCTTGAGAGTTATACCTTCGCTTTCGTCGGTGCAGATCGAGGGAGAAAGAGAGCACTTGTATGTGCTTTATCAATTATAATTAATTATAAATTATTATAATTAATTATAAATGACCTCAATTAATTATAAATAATTAATTTTAATTTAAAAAATATACTAATTAATCATAATTAATTAGTATTAACTTCAATTAAAATTAATCATAATTAGTTAAGATTAATTATGATTAATTACTTAAAATTAATCATAATTAATAATAATAATTATAATTAAATTTAATTATTATAGTTAATTAAAATTTATTATGTTTAATTAAAATAATCTCTAATTAAAATTAATTCTAAATAATTATAATTAATTAGAATTAATAAAAATTAATTCTAATTAAAACTAATTAATATTAGTTTTAATTAAAATCGATTAATATTAAGTTTAATTAAAACAAATTAACCTCCCATCCTCCCTCTTTCGACGGCATCATTGGATTTGGCCGAAGCAGAGCGCATGAGAGGAAGAAATTACCTTCACAGTCAGCTTGCTCCCGTGCTTGCTTCGATCAAAATGGTCGTGACTTCCGAACCGATAGGAAGGGAATGCCGTCGGCTAGGGATTCCGATTGCAAGGTCAGAGAAAGCCACGGGAGCTGGCTTTGGTTTTCGGTTCAGAGACAAACGAGAGGATGCCGGGTACAGGGGAGTTCGGTCTTGGGGAAGAGGAGCTCGGGTATGAGGTAAGGGCTTGATCTCTCTCTCTCTCTCTCTCTCTCTCTCTCTCTCTCTCTCTCTCTCTCTCTCTCTCTCTCTCTCTCTCTCTATCTATCCCTCTCTCGGCTCCTCTGGATCGGACGAACCCGAAGGAGTTGCGGGTTGTTGAAGTCGGACGGGGGGTCGGAGCAGGTGTCGGCTAGGTCAGTCGACGGGATTTAGTCGGAGAGGAAGGAGGAAGAGCGACGGGGTTCGGTCGAGTGGAAGCAGAGGTTGGAGAGGGAAATCGGGAGATTTGCGAATGGGGGAGAGACGAGCAGGAGCAACCGAATGAAGAGGGCTCGGTTGGCTTTTAAAGACGCGAAGAGGAGCGAAACCGAGGCCGTCGTCGCAGGTTTTACGCAGGAATCCCGGGAAGTGACGCAAACGGCGCCGATTCAGCAGGATTCGTTGCGGGATTTCTGCAGGTTTCGTGGATACGAGGTTTGATCTGATTTTTTTTTGTTTCTTTTGTGCTTTACACAGGGGTCAACAAATGCCCCCCAACAAATATGGTACGCGTCTAGAGCGAATCATGTTTGTTGTAAGCTGTTTGGCCTTGTGGATCTCTAGAAATTTGTTCTAGATGTCACACAAGGGCTTTCATTTAGTGGATCTCCAAAAGCTTTTTTGGATGTCACACTAGGATCTTTTTTTATAGATCTCTTGGATGTATCAATAGATAGTATAGATACTGATTTCTTTCGTCTTGTGCTTTGTGCGGCAGACATTGATGGAGAATTACCTGATTTGTCTTTTTTTTTCTTTTTTTTTTTACTTGTCAGGTGATTTTTGTTCCCTCGGCCCTATGCTTCTAGCTTTGGCGGGCTTGTTGAAGGAGTAGATGCCGGTGACCTAGACCCTCAGGTTTATATTAGGTCGATGGCGAAGAGTCATCGGTCCAAAGCTTTGTGCATAACGGACTTGTTGATGACAGAATCCTCTTAGTTCAGCCTAAGGCTTTTCATGAACTTTGGGATAACTTTCTTCGATCCTTTGCTTTGTGCTTTGGTGGACTTGTTGAAGAAAAATTCATTCGATCCTCGCTTTGTGCTTTACGGATTTGTTGAAGGATTTGCAGGTTCTGGATTCAGTTGATAGTACCGAACGTAGGTAGTATCTTGATCCTTAACCACTTGAGAAGACTTTAATCTGAATCACTTGAGTTCATCAGATTGGGAGAGCTAGAATTTGATAACTCTTTGTCCTCTAATTGCTGAGATGGGGGTTCCTCTACTGCGGCCTTTCTTATGGCTTGTTGAGTAGATGGAGCTGCCAGCGATCCGGCCATATTTGGGCTTGTTAGATCCGACCTCTTACACCCATTCAGGCTTCAGACTTGAGCTATGGGAATTGCGCTCCCCAATGCTGATTTTGCTGAAGTTGATAAATTTGGAGTCATCCTTTGTGGTTGCAGATTTAGAGCCTACGAACATTAGGTGGTTGTTCGAGATTTATCCTTCCACTAGAACTTTGATTCTCCAGTCATTTGGGAGAATTTTTGTGGACTACGATCACTTGAACTTGTCGAGTCAAATTTGCCTTCATTCTTCCTACAGTCCCTACTGACGGGTTGACGAAGTGGGGGTTCCGCTACTACGGCCTTTCTTATAGCTTGTTGAGTAGACGGAGCTGCCAGCGATCCGGCCATATTTGGGCTTGTTGGATCCGACCTTTTACACCCATTCGAACCTTAAGCTTCAGGCTGTTGAAAGACTTTAAGCTTCTTCGGCTCAATTTTGTAGGAGTGTGCAGCCACAAGAGTCACTTTCTTGACCTTTGAGTCTTGGTTTGTTGGAGAAGACGGTGTCTCTAACATTTGAAAGAGCAACTGCATAGACTTTGAAAAAGAAATCTTTGTATTCTTTAGCACAAAAGAATATTTGTATTGATAATTTTAAATATTTATTCGGGGATCTCGGCATGCGGCGCGATGTCGACCCGAATAAATATTTAAAATGCCCCCTGTCTCGCAGGGACATTTTAGAATGAAATAGATTTGGAATATTAAGATTTTAAATATTCGTTTGGGGATCTCGGCGTATAGCACGATGTCGACCCAAATGAATATTTAAAATGCCCCCTGTCTCGCAGGGACATTTTGGATAGGCTTTTGTATCTTTGAGATTTTAAATATTTATTTGGGGATTTCGGCACGCAGCACGATGTCGACCCAAATAAATATTTAAAATGCCCCCAATCTGATGAAGGATTTTGAAATGCATTCTTGCTACACAAGAAAATTTCAAAATGTAAATGTAAACATGCACTGATAAATATGCATATAAAATTTTGATCATCACAAAATACATCAGATATGGAATTTTCATGCATGGTACTTCTTTAGATGTCGACCGTTCATAGGCGGCATGGGCCTCTGACCGTTCAGATCGATCAACTGATATGCTCCTCCTTGGTACACCTTCTCTATGACGAAGGCGCCTTCCCAATTGGATACGAATTTGCCACCGATTTTTCGGTGTGGAATGATTAGTCTTCTCAGCACCAGGACCAATTCCCCTTCCTGAAATGATCGAGGACGCACCATTCGATCAAAAGACTTTGCCATTTTTCCTCGGTAGATTTCTAGATTTTGTTGAGCTTGTAACCTTAGTTCATCAAGTGCATCGAGCTCTTCCATTCTGAGGCGGGCATTTTGCTCTTGAGTGAGATCGTTCTGAATTGCTACCCGTAGGGACGGTAGTTCAATCTCCAATGGTAACACGGCTTCAACACCGAACACTAGAGAATACGGAGTGGCTTTAGTTGGAGTCTTGTAAGTCGTACGATAGGCCCATAGAGCTTCTGCTATCTTCGTATGCCACTCTCTTTTGTTTTTGGTGAGAATCTTCTTCAACAATTTCACCAGCGTCTTGTTGAAGGCTTCTGCCAATCCATTTGCCCTTGGATTGTATATGGATGAATATCGCCAATCGATTTTATGCCGATCAACGAACTTGTAGATTTTTGTACTTTTGAATGCAGTACCATTGTCTGAGATTATACGGCGTGGTACACCAAATCTGTAAACAACGTTGTGGGTAAAGAAATTGATCACATGCTCCGATGTGACCTCTCTAAATGGAGCTGCTTCTGCCCACTTGGAAAAGTAATCCGTTGCTGCCAGAATGAAACGGTGTCCCGCTGATGACGGCGGATCTATTGGACCGATAATATCAGTGCCCCAGCATTCAAACGGCCAGAACGCTATTGTTGGGTGCAGTGGATTTGGTGGCTAATGTATAACATCACCGTGGATTTGACACTCGTGACACCTCTTTGCGTGGTCAATACAATCTCTGACCATGGTCGGCCAATAATAACCCATTCTTTTGATTTTAGCGGCCATTTTAGGACCTGACTGGTGTGCTCCACAAAGTCCTTCGTGAACTTCTGTCACCACTTTATCAGCTTCATTAGTCCCTAGGCACCTTAGCCACATTTGATCAAAAGCTCGTCTGTACAACATGTCATTGACAAATGCATAACGCAACGCCCTTTTTCGAATTTGTGCGGCCATAGACTTTTCTATCGGGAGCTTATTTTCTTTGAAGTAGTCAATGAATGGCTGTCTCCAATCATTTTCGACTTCAATATCTAAGCAATGCCACCACGATTCTGAAGCTTGACTAGCTTTATGTCTCTTGGCCACGTGATATTTTTCCGGATAATTTTCCATAATGATTTGATGGAGAAGTTTAGGGTCAACTGGAGTTTCATCCTGCTGACTTGAATTTGATACTTCTTCTACCATCGGGAATTGTAATAGAGCGGGTTCCAAGACCCTACGGTTGTAAACTCCAATGAATATAGGCTTCTCCTCATTGGAATTTGCCATTTCCTTGGCCAATTTGGCCAAACAGTCTGCTTTGGCATTCTGTCCTCGAGGAATTTGAACTATTTTAACATTCGGCACCTGTTTCAGGAGCTCAATGATTCGCCGGTGGTAATGAGCCAACTCAACCTTGGAAATCTTGTAGATGCCCAAGACTTGATTTATCACAAGTTGAGAGTCGCCGAAAATTTGAAGATTTTGAATTTTGACGTCAATTGCAATCTCCAACCCTACTATTAGAGCTTCGTACTCAGCTTCGTTGTTGGTCCGAGGTTCAGTCAGACTGAATGAGAACCTCATTATGCCTCCTTCAGGTGGTATGAGAACAAGACCGATACCGGCTCGGGCTCTTGCAATATTTGGAGGTTGGACAGGTCTAATCGACGATGCCCCGTCAAAATACATCTCCCAGAATGGTAGCCTTTCATTCTCCTCGACCTGCATAATCTGCTCATCGGGCAAATCATCATTTAGTGGAGAATCAGCCGGGATTGGGTGTGCAGCAAGAAAATCTGCCAAGGCCTGTCCTTTCACCGCCTTTTGTGGCATGTATATGATTTCAAACTGCAATAACAATACTGCCCACCTGGCTAGACGACCTGTCAACGCTGGTCTTGTCATCAAAAACTTCAGCGGATCGATCTTTGATATCAGTGTGATTTTGTGGGATAACATATAGTGGCGGAGTTTCTGAACTGCAAAAATCAGCGCCAGGCAATGCTTTTCAATAGGAGAATAACGGCTTTCTGCTCCAATCAATCTCCGACTGATATAGTAGAGTGCATTTTCTTTTCCTTCTTCATTATTCTGGGCCAATAGTGCTCCGAGGGACTCTTCTAGTGCAGCCGTATACAGTATAAGAGGCTTCCCCGGAATTGGCGCTGCTAGAATGGGCGGATTCAGCAGATATCTCTTGATGCTATCAAACGCCTCCTGACATTCTGCATCCCATTTGAAACGGACATCTTTCTTCATTAATTTTGAAAACGGCTGGCACCTACCCGATAGATTTGATATGAATCTCCGAATGAAAGCCAGTTGTCCTTGCAGTGAGCGAAGCTGTCGAAGGTTCCTTGGTGGTGGCATCTCCGTTATTGCCTTAATTTTGTTGGGGTCGATCTCTATTCCTCGATGACGAACAACATACCCCAGGAATTTGCCGGAGGAAACCCCAAAAGCACATTTGAGAGGATTCATCTTCAGATCAAATTTTCTGATTCTCTCAAATACGATTCTGAGATCTTTTAAGTGATCATTTCGGCCAAGGCTTTTAACAACAAGGTCATCTACATAACACTCGACCTTCTGATGTATCAAATCATCGAATATGTGAGTCATCGCCCGCTGGTAGGTGGCACCAGCGTTCTTCAGGCCAAAGGGCATGACTGTGTAGCAGAAAATGTCGATGGGTGTCCTGAACGATGTATGTTTTTCATCTTCGGACGCCATTTTGATTTGATTGTATCCTGACGATCCATCCATAAATGAGAACATGTCGTAGTTGGACGTATTGTCCACTAGGAGTTCGGATACAGGGAGTGGAAAATCATCTTTTGGGCATGCCTTATTGAGGTCCCTGAAGTCAATACAGACACGAATCTGTCCATTCTTCTTCATTACTGGGACAATATTTGCAATCCAATCAGCATACTTTTCTTCTCTGATGAAGCCTGCCTCTATTAATTTCTTTGTTTCAGCAACCACTTGTTCCTCAATCTCCAATCTCATTCTCCTTGGAGCTTGCTTGACGGGCGCTATCTCTGATTTGATTGCTAGTCTGTGAACTGCCACATCAGGGGATAAGCCTGGCATCTCAGCATATGTCCAGGCAAAGCAGTCCCTGAATTCACAGAGAAGTTCTTTTATTTCTTCTATTTGATCCTCGGGTAGAAGAGAACTAATGAAGGTTGGGCGAGGATCCTCCTCAGTCCCCAAGTTGACTTCTTTTAGTTCATCCATAGTGGCTGCCTGTCCACCATCTTCAAGCTCTTCTGGTGCAGGTTCGGCTTCTATGGGCTGTTCATCATAATTATCAGCTTCGTATGTTTCTTCAGCACCATCTTCCTCGGATTCAATTTCCGTGCATGTGATTGCCCGGCAAGTCTCTGTCAGGAGAAATTTTCTCTTGATGAACCCGATACCTTTATATGCATCTGCATCCTTCTGCCGTAATGGACACGGATTCCTTCCATACCAAAGGCCTAGGCTTGTACGAAGTTGTCGCTTGGTGGTCGGAATATTGACTTGCTTTCGTAGCATTCTTTGAATATTCTTGGTATTGAACCTGGGTAGTCTCGTAGGAAATAATTCATCGGAGTCGATGAACATGCAATCCCAGTCATGATTCTCTTCTTCATAGATTCCTGTAGAATATAGTACATTCCCTGGCACAGTCCCATTTTTAAGGGGGGGAAGATAGAGGGTGGAGAGTTCTTCAACTTTATGCATCTCGCGCGGAATGATTTCCTTGAAGTGTTGCAAAGGAACACGTGTGACTACAAGTACACTATCAGAAATTGATAGGCTGTCAATTCTTCTAGAGAACACATTCTGCACCGTGTTCATGTAGATGGAGTCGTAGTCATAATCATCACTTGAATATTCGACCTGTCTACTCCATTCATCCGTGGACTGGCATACTCTTCGAGATTTGGCAGGAGAAACATCATCTTCATCCGTGTCACTTCCAAGATGAGGTACATGTTTCTTTCCTTTTGGAATGGTCGGCGCTTTGGGAAGAGTCGGCACTACCTTCTTTCTCACCACTTGTTTTTTCTTACCCTCCAATTCAGATCGCTTTGTAGCTTTTGAGTTTGATGCTTTAGCTTCGAGGAAGCTCGAAGATTTTTGCTTCTTTGGCATGAAATATCGTGCATCTTCATAAACTGTTGCTTCATGAACTGTGAAAGGCTGAATGTCGCCAGAGATCCTGAATTCTTCTCCATCTCTGAGATATTTCATGCACTGGTGTAATGTTGACGGGACAATGCCGTACTCATGCAACCAGGGACGGCCCAGTAGCGCCTTGAATGAAGTATCCGCATCAATCACATGAAATTTAGCTTCTGTATGGAGCTCTCCAAATACAAGAGGAAGCATGAATGACCCGAGGGTTTTCTGCCCTTTTTCATTGAAACCATGCACCATCAACTTATCTGGCCCGAGGTGTTCCACATCAAGGCAGAGAGATCTTAGTGCTTTCAAGCTTATCAGATTGACAGAGGACCCAGGATCAATTAGGATTCGACTGATAATCAGTTTATCGCTCTCTGCAGTAACATACAGAGGACGATTATGGTCTGCAGTTCCGAGCATCATGTCCTCTTCGGAGAAAGTAATGAATGGCTCATTTCGAGCTTGCAGAACCTCAGTCAAACTACGTTCAGCGAAATACGCCTCGTATCTTTCGGGATCTTTGAGAGCCTGAATCAGAGTCTCCCGAAGGTCTTTAGACATTACCAGGGCATCGTATATACTGAGTTGTGCTGGAATTTTTCTTAGATGAGATAAGATATTGTAATCTATCTCATTAGCTGAAGTGTTCTTTTTCTTAGAATCTTCAGGGATAATATCATCGTTGATAATTATCTCTTTCTCCTTGTCTTTGTTGGAGACCCCCTTCTTCGGTGGAGGCGGTAGTACCTTACCGCTTCTTAACTGCACTTGAGCAATCTCCTCCGGTTCAGAGTCATTTAACTGCACATTTTCTTCAGAGTTGGCCATCGTCGCGTCTAGGGACTCATCTGTTGATTCAGAATCGCCTCCCAAGTTCACATGTCCCATCCGAGACGCTATTCCAGGGTCTGATTCGTCTTCCTCTGGAAAATACAAATCCTCCTCCGAACTGTAATCCATTGGTAAAACCATCATACAGGACTCCGAGGGTACTTCTTCAGTGTATTCTTCTTTTACTGAGGTACTCGGCGTCACTGAGATAACCCGACATGTTTCTGTTGGAAGAGAATCTTCATCTCCTTCTTCGGCTTCGTCTATCTTAAGCTCTGAACTAAAGTCAGCGAGCTTGATAGGTCGCCTCACAGTTTGATAATACTCATCCAAACTGTCAATAACCCTCTGAGTTGCAGTCTTTTTCTCCTTGGGCTTTTTCAGCTTGATCTTCTTCTTGGACGGCTTCACCTTTTCAAGTTTAGAAGAACCAGCTTGATTGGAAAATTGTTTAGAAGTAGAAGCTCGTGTCATAGGCAGAGCTTTCATATTTAGTACCGGCTCAATAGGAGACTTCCACTTTACACCTGGAACTCCTTCGAGCTGTTTCAACATTTTCACAGTCTTCTTGGAAACCGCGGTCTCCCACTGTTTTTCTTGAACTGGCTTCTTTTCTTTTCTTCTTTCTTCAACCAGAGGTACGGAAGAGGACGTGACCACCCGAGTTGATTCTTTCTTAGGATGAGACAACACATTGTCGGATAATGTTATCTCCCCTCTTTGATATTTTCTTTCAAGCCAATCCTTGAAGATGTAGCAATCTTCAATAGGGTGGCTGAGTACTCGATGGTATGGGCAATAATTTGGATCAGCAGTGTGCTTCGACTCTTCGGGCCTCTTGCATTCAGGCAGTTCTAAACCCGATCTCGACACTTGTCGAAATAATTTGGCAACACTCTCCCTTTTGAATGAATATTCTTTATTCATTTTATCTTTAAGGGATTGGAACGTCCTATCACCAGTTCCTGTTGTTTGTCTCGGGCGTTCTACACCACCTTGATAAGTTCGTGGCTTATCATTTCCCCCTAATATCAGCTTCGGTTGGGGGTTGGGGTTGTAGACTTGCTTAGGCCATTCTTGATATTGCATCGGCTGTTTGTCTTTGTCTACGTTGTAAATTACCTGCTTTTCTCTATCAGCTCTAGAGAAGAACGTAGAGTCGGCCTCACCCCTTCTAACACCCGGGGCTTTAGCCTTTTTGAGCTTATCAAAGTGATTTTCTGATCTGGACAAATTCAGTTTTTCAAATTTGGCCACTCTGTCAAGCAAGTCTTGAAATGTGTTTATCGTAGCCATGCACAGGAAGGGTTGCATCTTATCATCAATGTTGCCCATTAGCAACTGTACTGCATGTTCTTCTTCTAACTGCTGCTCACATTTCATACTTAGATTTCGCCAGCGAGTGATGCATTTGGTCACTGATTCTTCTCTTTTCCTCTTATCCAGAGCGAGGTCAGCGATCGTTATCTTCTCTGTTGCACTAGCAAACCTCTTCACGAACATATTTTCCAATTCTGCGAAGGTCTTCACAGAATCATTCGGCAGTTCAGCATACCATTCGAAAGCAGTTGCTGTCAAACTACTAACGAATTGTCGGAAGAGTAGGGCGTCATTTCCTCCTGTATTCCCACAGGTGGCTTTAAACTGTGCTAGGTGCTGCCTGGGGTTGTTATTACCGTTGAAAGTGTTGAACTTTGGGACCGAATACCCTTTCGGGTATGGTACTTGGTCATACTCAGCAGGATACGGACAACCTTTACCCACTAATTTTTCTGCTTGGTCAATAGCTATAATAGCCCTGATCCTTTCTGTTATTATTCCTTCCAACTGTGCAACAGTCACGGGCTCGGAAGTACTTGCAATATTCTGCGGAGTGGGCTGACGAATGGCATTATGAGCTTCACGACCAGCTTCAGGAGTTCCATGTACTCCTAAACCTTGTGGCACTTGGAAGTTTGGAGGATCCGGAGGAGGATTGGGCATGGCGCCAACAGCGGCAGTTCTCTGCATCATCTGCATCATTGCCCCCATTTGAGTCATCATCTCAGTCATCTTCTCATTCAACTGAGAGATTTCTCTATCTTTGGCTCTCATTTGTCGCCTCATATGTCTTTGCATTTCTGCAAGTGTGACATTCTCGTCAGCGAAGGGATTCTCCTCGGCTTCTTCTCTTTCTTCTTCAGCTTGTGAATGACCACCTCTACCAGTGGTGGACCCAGCTTCACGATGACGTTGATAAACTCGCCTAATTGGCGGTTGTTGATCGTCATCACCTTCATCGTCATCGTAGTAGACTTCCTCATTAGTATTGGTGTGTCTCACCATATAGACTACCTCCATATCCAAGGTACCATTTATTTCTTTCAATTCTTCTTCTAAGTTTCCATCCATAAATTCTTCAATATTTTCGTCCCCTTCAAGGTATTCTTGTATATTTTCATCCTCTTCAAGAAATTCATCTTCTTCGACGTTGTCTTCCCCTTGCATATTTCCTTCATCTTCTAGTACTCGGATCTCCGACCGGCGCCGCCACTGGATTTCCGGCTCTTGGTTAGGCACGGGGACTTCTTCAACCAGCGGACTGCGGTCAAAGTTGGTTTCTTCTTTTGGAGGGGATGGAAGGCGACGGGATCCCCTGGAGGATTCTCCAAGGTGTCTACCGTCTAGAGGAATATCATTATGGGTCATTTTTGGGACCCACTTCTGACGTTGTTTGTAGATGGGGGCGGATCTCCGGGAAGCCTCACCAGATGTCACGCCCAGATCAGTTCCTCCTTCTCTTCTGTCTTTTTCATTTCTCCGAGGTTTTGGCCTCCAGACTTGTTTTTCTTTCCACAGGGACCTTTCAGCAGTGGATCCCTGAACATAGGGTTCAGGTGTCACACCCGATGTTCACCGCGTGGGGCATATTTCCTTTCTTTCCTTTCTGCAGCAAAGGACAGACGCTCCCTTGGCGGGGTTCTTCTAGTCTCGATCACTAAAGGTTGTTGAAACTTCTTCTTCAGACCTTTATCCTTTACAGTCTTCAGGACACGATAAACCCGGGCCGAGAGAGTTTCAGGCTCCTTTCTCTTTGGAGGGGCTGGGACTTCACGTCGTTGCTCCCAGAAAGATTTCTTCAGCTCACCGGTGGAGCTATTCCTTTTGACCCATTTTAGATCAGAAAATTTGTTCCTGGTGGGAACATTGACTTCAGACTCTTGGGCCGGCAGATTTGATGTGTGGACTGGGAGTTGTTGATGCTGAGCTCGGAGCTCAGCGTTCATCTTCCTTCTTTGCCTCCTTGTAGGCCTACCTCCAGATGGGGAGGCTTCAGCATTATATTCTCCAGGCGCAGATAACCTGGTTGACAGAGTGGTGGTGTTTGCAGTCACCACGGAGATTCTTCCACCAGCCATAATCCTCTTGGTGACTGGGGCTTCAGTTTGAGAAAGTCTCTCAAATACAGAAACCCTCCCACAAGGATTTTCAGCAACAGATCGTTGTGCCGGCAGATGCACACGACGGGTGACAGCTTCAGTAATGGGTCGCGGTGCTGGCAGATGCGCCCGACGAGTAGGAGCTCCGGAAGATCTTGTAACAACAGCTTGAAAATCAACACTACCAAATTGGATGGTAGCTCCAGTGTTTCCGGTCTCTATGACAGCATTAGCCAGTTGGATCCTGGCTCCTTGTCCCAGCTGGACAGTCATCGGCGTGTTCTGTAGATCCATCTTCATAAATGAAAGGCAAGGGTTAGTAATCAGAATCTGATACATCACCCCGCACTTTCAAAATGCAGAGACTTGCACATAACACAAAAATAAAATAGACAAAAATGGTCAGCATAAGCAGATAATAAAATAATTTTAAAACTATGCTAAATGCCGAATGAACTTGTCAAATGACCATTTTGATAGACTCTAAGTCTTGAGTACGATTTGATATAGCTACTACTATAGCACTGAGACGACTAGCCAAAGATGGAAAGAGAAACCAATCCCCAGCGGAGTCGCCAGAAATCTGTGGGCTCCGAAAATTCGGCCCCGGCCTCCACTCGCTTTTCTTATTCGGCGAGGGAGTTTTAACGAACTAAGTTCCGAGGTAAATTTTGGAAGGCAGATGGGTTTGTAGATAAGACACTACCCAGAGAGTTCGCCCTCATTTTGCGAGGACTTTATGATCTGAGTTCTGGTTTCCTATAGGCGCAAGCCCCTATAATTAATTACCCCTCCCGATAACGAGAGAGAACTTTCGATTAAGGCTAGTCGTCAATCAGATGCGTAGAACATACGTGTTATCTGGCATATAGTAGCAGCAATGGTTTAGATTCAGAAATTTGGGGATTTGAAATGTTTGGAAGCTTGGAAATTTATAGGTTTCGAAAGATTTAATATTTAAAATTGAAATTGCACCATCTTGCACTTAAAGCGGATTGTGGGGGAATGGATGATAGACCCGATCAAGATCCCATGGTTCCGTCGTCCCGGGCCATCATGGTCCCTGGTCTACTTAGTCAGAGGAGGTAGTCGACCCAACCTGACAGAAGGATCCTTGTCGGCAGCCATGGGTTGCTTCGTCCAAGGGTACCTTGTAGACCTGGGGTGAATGTTTGTCTAAGGGGACAAATTTGAATCCACCTTAGCTAACAGAGGGCTTCGTGCCCTATCGATCATATCCTATTGATTCATATCTCAAGGATTTGATGCCAATAAGGAGCGTATTGGCTCTGGCCATAACCGGTATATCGTGGTGCCATTTGGCGGCAAAACCACTCGGTTCAGAGGGCCCCGGGTCATAACCGTTTACCTGCAGTGCCATTTGGCGGCGAAACTGCCGGTTAGAGGACATGTACCACGTCCTTACTGGCAACAGACTTTTTGAGAATGGATCCTAGTAATATTTTCGACTAGGCATTTAGCTCTTTGTGAGCTAGAGTTTATTTGAATTTGTCCACCCTGGCAGACTGTCGCGGAGGGCGGATGGATTTTGCTTTAAGTGTTTGATGGATTTATTTCATTTTAAATATTTTTGGAATTTTGAATATTTTTTGGGATTTTGGGTTTTTGAGATTTTTATGGAGTTTTTGGGTTTTTGGATGGAGCTTGGAAGACATTTGGATATTTGGGAGTCATTTGAAATGTTTGTGAACCCCTCCGATTGAGATAAACATTCAACACGGCCATCATCGGGGTGTTCGGGGTCATTTCTCTTTTTTTTGATTGAACCCTGTCAACTCTGTCGGGCTGTCGACAGAGGATCGGGTTTCGTAGGCTTTGTACCCTTGAAAGTGAACTCTTTTGATTTTAGGCATTGAAGGCCTAATATGAATGTATTAAAATAAATATTCTGGTCGCCACGGCCACATATTTATTTGTTGGTTCGAACCTTGTCGACTCCTATTAATCCGTATAGGAGGATCGGGTTCGAGCCTGAATTCACTTGTCAACCCGCGCAGCATCCCTAGACGTCACGTGTGTACCAATAACACGCTCGCCGGGGCCCATGCGGGTTTGATAATTGTATACCCCTTTCAGTGTACCTAGGTGTATATAAGCTATTGTGCATGTGCAGGGGTACTTTGAAATAATTGTAGACGCCTTCTGTCTGCTTGTACGAATGTTGCAGATCCGGTGGCGTGGCGTTGTAGTTATGGACGCCTTCTGTCTGCTTGTATGAATATTGTAGATTCAGTGGCGTGGCGTTGTAGTTGTGGACGCCTTCTGTCTGCTTGTATGAATGTTGCAGATCCGGTGGCGTTGCATTGTTGTCTTGATATCGACTCCCCCTTTTCTCATTCACCGGGGATAGGGTTCTTCTTGACTTTGAAGTTTGCTGCCCTGCTTTGGAAAGATCTCCTTTCAAGATCTTTAGTATAGTGGACTTGTGATTTTTGATATTTGTGGAGGCTAGAGTTGTTTCCCTTCTTGAATACAAGATCGAGAAGATCTTGATCACCATTGTCGTAGGTGATATCTACACTTGTGCCCACAATGGTTCGCTATGCTTACGAGGTTTTCACTGTTGTTATCCACAAGTGGCTTGTAGTCATTTGTAGGGGATCGTCGTATCCACTACGAGCTCTTGAAGGTATTTGTAGAAGACCCATTGACATCGGTACCACATCCACCTTTCACCAATCTCAGGTGGTCTGATATCTGGATTTGTTTGTAGAGGACGGGTCTTTGATTATCTAGTAGTAGTGTTGCCTTTTCAATCAACAGGCATTCGTAGAGATTATTGTAGGAGATTCCAACAGTACCTGTAGGATTTATTTGTTTGCGGATCAGTTTGTATGTTTGAATTTTGATGTTGATAGTTGGATTGTCCTCTTTAAGATAACTAGCATTTGCTTGTAGAGTATTGCATTTGTAGTTCATCTTTCATCATCACTGTTTGCCAAGATTTGTAGAATTTACACATGCCACATATTAGTGTGTCATATGTCGAACTACATCCTTTATCAGTGCTTGTGAACAAGTTATATTAGCAACATTATTGTCCACTACAAATTACTGTTTACTTGTATTTGATCTTTTTCCTTTGATGTTTCTTCTTGGAGATGGTGACTTGTTGGTGATAAGGATGTAGTAACCTCCTTGTCTACCATGAATATATGTTTACAACTCAATGTTTACTTGAATGTATCTGAGAAATTAAAGCTCTCATTTAATGTTTGCATCTTGATAATATACCTCTTAATCAAGAGTCTAGTTCACATCATCTGTTCAAGCATGAGTTCAAGTTCAAGTCAACTTTGTTCAAGTATCAAGTCAAAACTCATTGCACTAAGCTCTTTTGAGTTCAAGTCTTTGTAGTTACAATGTGCCACTTGCAAGTCCAAGTCCCAAGTGCTTGCAAGTTTAATCCAAGTTCTATTCTTGTCCACTATGCTTGATTCCATGTATGTCCAAACATACAAGTCTTCCTCATTTGATTCAAATTTAGGTTCAATTTGTTTAAGCCTTTTGTAGTTCATGTCACATTTGAGTTTGAATTGGATGTCAAAGTCCCCACTTGGTTCAAACCAAGTTTATGTTCAAGTCCTCTTGTAGTTGTTCAAAAACTACAATCTCAAGTTAATGTTCTTTGTACCAAGCTCTTTGTCATTCGAGTCCAATTGAATCCAAGTTTTAGTCCAATTTGTGTTCAACTCAAGTCTTACACAAGTTCTTGCTTGAGTTTTCTTAAGCCATTTAATTATTCAAGTTTGAATTTAGTTCAATTGATGTCCAAATGAGTGTCCACATAAGATTCAACATTGTTCAAAGTCCTTGGATTTTCAATCCAAAATTCGGCAGCCTCCCGGCGTCTCCCCCGTTTAGGGGAAAACTACGGAAAACTGGGCCTTTCCCACCACGCTAAGAAAAGCGTGCATGGTAGATGCCCTCTTTCGAGGACACCGCGGCCGTGTAATTTTTCAATCCCCCACCACGCTAAGAAAAGCGTGCATGGGTATTATTTTTGTTTTGTAAAAAAGTATACATATTTTTTATTTTTTGAAAATATTTTGCAAGAACAGTTATTTCCCCGCAAGCGGGTACTTATTGGTATCCCCGCTTCGTCGCGCGCATCGCACCGGGATCCCTTCCCACCACGCTAAGAAAAGCGTGCATAGGCGGGGTTTCCAAGGCAATACGAACTTCAAAGAAGGAATTTAGGTGATTACCCGCTTCGTCGCAAACGTCGTGACGCACTCCCTCCCACCACGCTAAGAAAAGCGTGCATAGGTGGTCGTTTTGTCTCGACGAATGCGTTGAAACGAGTTCTCGGAGTTTTAGGGCTTGAGAGTTATACCTTCGCTTTCGTCGGTGCAGATCGAGGGAGAAAGAGAGCACTTGTATGTGCTTTATCAATTATAATTAATTATAAATTATTATAATTAATTATAAATGACCTCAATTAATTATAAATAATTAATTTTAATTTAAAAAATATACTAATTAATCATAATTAATTAGTATTAATTTCAATTAAAATTAATCATAATTAGTTAAGATTAATTATGATTAATTACTTAAAATTAATCATAATTAATAATAATAATTATAATTAAATTTAATTATTATAGTTAATTAAAATTTATTATGTTTAATTAAAATAATCTCTAATTAAAATTAATTCTAAATAATTATAATTAATTAGAATTAATAAAAATTAATTCTAATTAAAACTAATTAATATTAGTTTTAATTAAAATCGATTAATATTAAGTTTAATTAAAACCAATTAACCTCCCATCCTCCCTCTTTCGACGGCATCATTGGATTTGGCCGAAGCAGAGCGCATGAGAGGGAGAAATTACCTTCACAGTCAGCTTGCTCCCGTGCTTGCTTTGATCAAAATGGTCGTGACTTCCGACCCGATAGGAAGGGAATGCCGTCAGCTAGGGATTCCGATTGCAAGGTCAGAGAAAGCCATGGGAGCTGGCTTTGGTTTTCGGTTCAGGGACAAACGAGAGGAGGCCGGGTACAGGGGAGTTCGGTCTTGGGGAAGAGGAGCTCGGGTATGAGGTAAGGGCTTGATCTCTCTCTCTCTCTCTCTCTCTCTCTCTCTCTCTCTCTCTCTCTCTCTCTCTCTCTCTCTCTCTATCCCTCTCTCGGCTCCTCTGGATCGGACGAACCTGCAGGAGTTGCGGGTTGTTGAAGTCGGACGGGGGGTCGGAGCAGGTGTCGGCTAGGTCAGTCGACGGGATTTAGTCGGAGAGGAAGGAGGAAGAGCGACGGGGTTCAGTCGAGTGGAAGCAGAGGTTGGAGAGGGAAATCGGGAGATTTGCGAATGGGGGATAGACGAGCAGGAGCAACCGAATGAAGAGGGCTCGGTTGGCTTTTAAAGACGCAAAGAGGAGCGAAACCGAGGCCGTCGTCGCAGGTTTTACGCAGGAATCCCGGGAAGTGACGCAAACGGCGCCGATTCAGCAGGATTCGTTGCGGGATTTCTGCAGGTTTCGTGGATACGAGGTTTGATCTGATTTTTTTTTGTTTCTTTTGTGCTTTACACAGGGGTCAACAACTAAATATTTCATTTCTCCAACTTCGATCATTTCCAAAGACTAAATATTTGATAAATATTTCACTTTGATAATTTCCTCTTTAGGCTTTCATTTATAAAATTGATTTTAAGTTGATTCAATCTGTTTGGATCTCACAAAAATCAAATACGTGATTTTTTTTTTTAAATCATATAAAATATTAGCCAAAATTTCAATGAAAAGATATAAACCACGATCATAATCAAAAAAATTCTCAAATGATAAATCCTTGGGATATAATTAACTATGGGATTGCCCTTATGTAGAACTTGTACTCCAAAATAAAATAAGCCCTATTTAATCAAATATATTGACTAGAAAATTACACTAATTAAATAAAAAATATATGCTTTGTTATTGAGTCCATGGCAAAATATTTTTATCCTCCAAGATAATATATTATTCTTCATGTCATACTCAACAACAAAATATTTGAATCCAATGAAGATGGCAAAAAATCTACAAATAATTCCAGAAGCACAAGTCAGTCGCAATTTATTTCAAAATAAGCATATAGGAGAAGATAAATTTATATTGTAATTATCATGGGAAACTTCGTCATAAACATGGCACATGCCATAAGTTACATAGCAAATCAATCAAAAGTAGAAAAAATAAAACAAGTGGATAAATCACTCCTACGACAAATAAGGTGAATCATCTCCATTTAGCGAGATGTAGTTAAACTATCTTCTTAAACTGTTAAATCCAATTCATTATTAAATACTCCTATCGATTATGTGGCATAAATGGGTAACACTAATTTGGTACTTTCATTGTTGAGGAAGCCAATGTCACAGCCCGGCCCGGATACTCGAATTAACGAGACGGGAATGAAAAGTCGAACTGTGGAAACAATTCATTCCATTTCATAAGCAAATTAACATACAACTTCTTAGTACAACTGAAGAGCCACTATTACAAAATCTTCTATCAAACTACCCATTAAATATTCCAGATACTTAACATTATCATAAATTATAAATTACCTGCTTGCATTTGTGCGCCGTCTTCTGTAGACATATTCCTCTTCTCCTTCAACTATTTCTATTTCTCTGGAGACTTACCTGAAATTATTAATTTAATGGGTTGAGTTTACGATATAAACTCAATGGCTAACCTTTCAATATGAATAACAATTAAACATGTATAAAATACAATGCATATTACATTTGATATACGTAAAGTCATATAACATTTAATATGTGCATTTTCATTTGATTTTATTCATTCATTTATAAATTTCATATCATATACTTTTCATAATAATTCAACATTTATTCTTTTTCCAATTCAATTAGTACAGGAGCATCATCTAAATATATAGTTAAAGCTACAAACTTTTCTATTTCAATTTAATGTGCATAGGTACGTTGCTTACCCAGTCAATACCATACGGAAGTGAACTCCTATAATTTGCATGTATATCATTTTTCTTTTTTCATTCATTCTCTTTAATTCATTTATGCTGCTATAAGTTATCATATATTTCTTTATTCTCTAATTGTATTATTATATGTTATTTAAATAGTTTCCAACTTCTTTTTCTATTTCCTTTATATGTATTTTCTTTGCATGTATTTTCTTTCACATATTTATATACTTTGATATATTCTTATAATATTTTAATTATTTTCAACTATAACAATTTCTATTTCAATTTCTATCATCATCCATGCATTTGAAAACATTACCTTACTAATGATAGTTTCCAAAATAAGTCATAAGTAGTAAAATAATTATATAAAATACTCCTTTCATAATGAAAATAAAATACAATAATAAAAATTTGTAATCACCCACTTTGAATTTTTTGACTTCAACTCCTTTCAAACCTTCAACTATTGCGATGATCTTCCTTAAAACAATCTCTAAATTCACATACAACATATTATTATCATCTTTCAATCTTCACTATTCCCATATAAATTCTACTTAAATAAATTCTTACCTCTAATCTCCTTTATTCACTATTGAACCATTAAAACAATGCTAACCTGAACGAAATTCTTCAATTTCTTCAATCAGAAAATAAGATTATAAATTCATACCTAAATCAAACTTAATTTAATAATTCACTTACTCTTTATTTCACTTTAAGAAGAAAAGAATTACCGAATTCTTTTCACGTTCAAGCAAATAGCATGTTCAAGTCTTTTATTTCATAATGTTAATGAGCTTTCATATTAAATTTAGATTCAAGATTTTCATATTTTAAATGAATGATTTTTTATTCACAATTATTCTCTTTACGCATATGATTGACTGAATACAAAATATAAATTATAATATGAGAATGTGCATGATGATGCGGAGTGCCCAAATGATAAAAGGGCTGAAAAAGCTAAATGGTAAAGGAGACTCGTTAGAGCCAATGATAAAAAAATGACCAAATAATATGAAAATATGTACCTAATTAGTACAGAATTTATAGGCACCTCTGAGATGCATGATATAATAGACATTATGCATAATATGGTTTATATATGTTTTCTACGAAATATGAAAGTTAATATTTGAGGAAAAATATTAAGTGAAAGGTTTATGATTGAGGAAAATTTACGAAAATATTTCTTATAAGGAATGTTATAAAGTTATGCAAGTTTGACTGTCGTTTAATATTTTATTATGAAATGATGCTATCTTTTGATTTCATGCAAATTTTTATGAAAAATAAGAATACCTGCTAAGCGAGTAAGCTCACACCTGTTTGTGGGATTCTTTTTTAGGAGAACCATCTAGAAAATAATAACAACGAGACGACAGTACACCTACCATCATAAATGACATTAAGAAGAAAGGATTTATGTTTTCTATTATGAGTTTGAGTTAGTGAAGTGTATCTGAGAAGTCTGTTGGAGTTTATGTAAATGTTGATGTTCATATTCAATTATTGTGGTTTAGAAGAAACAAATTAAAAATCTTTAGTGTTGATGTTTTTAGTGACTCTTACTTATTGTGTTGATGGTGTTCATGTTCCGTTATAAATGAGTTAAATGAAATTGTTATGTTTTATGTTATGGTGTTTTTCGTATGACTGTCTTCTCCTACCCCGTTAATTCGGGCTAGCCGGGTCAGATCGTGACACATTTTATGGCAAATCACACGGTTTAGAGGGCCTCAAGTCATAACGTTTATCCTGCGGTGCCATTTGGCGGCAAAACCACTGGTTATATGACACATACCACGCCGTTATTGGCAGGAGGTTGTTTGAGAATAAATCCTAGTGATATTTTCAACTAGTCAATAGCTCTATGTGATTTGAAGTAAATTTTAAATTTATCCACCTCGGCAAACTATTGCGAAGAGTTGATGTATTTTGTTTTAAGTGTTTTATGGTTGGATTTCAATTTTAAATATCTGGGATTTCAGATGATTTTGGATATTTGGATAACATTTTGAATTATTTGGATTAAACCCATCCGGTTGAGATTTGCATCCAACACGACCATCATCGGGGTGTTTGGGGTCATTTAAAAATATTTCTGTTTTGAACCTTGCCGACTCTGTCGAGTTGTTGATAGAGGATCGAGTTTCATAGGCTTTATGCATTTATTAGTAAATTCACCTGATTATAGGCCTTGAAGGACTAATATGAATGTATTAGAATAAATATATCGATCGCCACAATCGTATATTTATCTGATGATTCGAACCCTATCGACTCCTATTGACTCATATAGAAGGATCGGATTTCATAGTTTTATGCCTTTATTAGTGAATTCTCTTGATTATAAGCTTTGAAGGCCTAATATGAATGTATTAAGATAAATATATCGGTCGCTGCAACTGTATATTTGTTTGATGGTTCGAAACCTGTCGACTCCTATTGATCTACATAGAAGGATCGGATTCAAATTTAAATTCACTTATTGACCCGCGAAGCATCCCTAAACGTCACATGTGTACTTATAACATGCTCGCTGAGGCCCATGCAAGTTGTGAGTGTATTTACCCCTTTAGTATACATATGTGCATACACATTATAGTGCATGTGCGGGGGCATTTATGACATTTGACGGGTCTTTTATGCTGGTTCACAGAAGTTCAATTTATCACAGACTTTTCAACATTCACTTGTGTACAGTATACTGGATGCACAACCACTATTCATTAAGGAACTTGCAAGTCTCAATAATCTTGTCTAACTCAATGTTTAGAACTTGTTTGAACTGAGATTCACTCATTCCGTAATAATTTGATCTAGCATTCACTTCCTAGAACTAGTATAAGAATTAGTGGAGGAATTCCTTGATTATGCCATCATCATCATTTTTTATTGTTGGCTTAAACAAGGGATCAATCGTTTCAACCCTGGATGAATACTTTGGATATGCGTAGGACATGTTGTCTTTTGCCTGCTAAAGGATTAATATATTTGACTATTGTTGTAAGATTTGTGTGTCAGATCTCTCTGCTTGTAGGAAAGGGCGTATCTACTCACCGTTGCTTGATTACAAGTTGTTTAAGTATCTTAGCACATGTTGCAGGCTCCTTGTATCAGTCTTTTAGATGGCATGTTAAATGTACAACAGGACTTTTACCACTACCCACAGATGTCTGCATTTACCACTGCTCTCTTATACTCACATTCGGTGAACTTCTCACAGCACTGTGTAGGCACTTTACATTTTCTGCATATTCTTTACTTTGGTTTGCAGAAGCTCAGTGCATTTATTGACAGTTAAATAGTGGTTGATCGTAGGAGCGTCCTAATATTCATTGCATATTGCATTGAACATGTTGGCAAAGGATCTTGTTGTTTGTGAGCAGATTGTATTTGCATGTTCTTCATCATCTATAAGAGAGGCTCTACTTACTAGGAGCTTGTTTCATTGACGCCATTAAGTTCCTTTACATGAACTTGTGGATCCACTGATGTGGACACTTGAGGCATCATGTTACTCATGTGTCGAATGAAAGTTCTTTATTGTAGCAATGAACATATTGTCATACTACATATTCTCTCGTTCATGAGTTTTATGTATGTGTTCATTTACATCTCAATTGAGGTGACAATTTCTCAATATTCCATTCACAATATTGCGTTGTTGTAAAATTGAAACTCTTTACAACTTATTCATTTCAATTATACTCGAACTCAAGTTAGGTTCAAGTTCAAATTAGGTTCATACTCATTGCATTATTCGTCTGAGCTCGAGTCTAAGCATGACACACCAAATCCAAGTATTCTTGTTCATTTCCAAAACTTGCTCATTTGAGCCAAGTTCACAAATCCTTGTTATCATGGCTTTGTAATCAAACTATCCTTCACACTTGCAAATAGGTTGATTGTGCGAGTTCGTTGTCTTCAAAGATGATTCACAAAGGTAATTTGCAATCTATATGATGGACTTGATATTGAATTCATCCATCTCTTCATCCCAATTAAGTTGATCACCACAAGTTCCTTATATATTCCCTTTTTGTTTGCAGAAAGCTTGATGTGTTTGCAATCAAATGACGATTGAATTCGTATGACGACCTCTTGCTACGAGTTCCCTATTTTGTTGATTGTTACTTACTTTGATGACTTGGATTCATCACTTAATGTTTATATTTTTGTTGTGATGTTGCATTTGTTAATGTTCACTTATGAATTGCATTTGAATTTTATTCCTTGTTGTTTGCTCATCCATATTCAAATTCGTAAGTCCCATTGAACTCAAGTTCTCTCGCATTTACTTCAAACCCAAGTTCTCTGCGGTCCAAGAATGATTCAAGTCCTCTGGAGCAATGTTTAAAATTGCGTAATCGGGTATTGAGGTGCTTTTCGTTCGTGAGGCAAGGCGTAAGCCTCAAGGCGTTTTTGAAGTGAAATATCCCAATAATAAGACAACATGAAATATAGTTCAACTCAAACTCCATCTTTCCCAAATCACAGTATTCTTTTCATTAACATATAATTCCAAAAAAAAATAGCAATGACATATCACATAAGAACTCAAAAGTCATCAGCACTATCATCACCATGTTTAAAAATGCGCAATTAGGTATTGAGGCGTTTTTGTTTGTAAGGCGAGGTGTAAGAATCAAGAAATTTTGAGGCGAAAGCCTCATAATAAAAAATTGTGTTAAGTGCAAATAAATATTAAAAGTAAATTTTTATATAATACTCAAATATTATGTTAAAAAATGGTGACGTGTTAGAGATTAAGGAAGTTGAGAGGAAGTTACTGCGACTAGGGGGTGCACGAAGTGTGATTTGTTCGCGGCTTTACTTCAGGATTTATGTAAGTTTAAATTTATATCGGGTGAGGCATAAGCCTCACGCCAGTGAGGCGAGGCGCGCCTTAAGGCGGGCCTCAACCAAGTGGAGGCGCAAGCCTCATAAAAAAAAACTTGAGGCGTAAGCCTCAAGGCGCTTTTCACTGGAATTGCACAAAGGCGGGCCTCAAGGCGAGCCTCATATTGCGCAATTTTAAACCATGCTCTGCAGTTCAATTCAGATTCGAGTTCCAAAGTAGGTTCAATCTTGACTTCCAAGGTCTAGCCCAATTTTGACTAGAAGTATAGTTCAAGCTCAAGATGAGCTTCTTCTATTTATTCGAGTCCCATGCTGTCCAAAATTTTACTGCTTGTTTGAGTTTGAATTAAGTTTAATGCCATTTGGGTTCAAGTTCTTTATGTTCATTTAAATCCTTGTAGTTGTCAATCAAATCAAGTTCTATGTTGTTATGAATTTATCTCTTTATAATTCATTCAAACTCAAGTTTAACATTCAAATCCGAGTCCAAGTCCTCTGTGAGTGTTCAAGTCCTTATCTTATTTTAGAAAAAAATTTGGCAGCCTCCCGGCGTCTCCCCTGTTTAGGAGAAACTACAGGAAAGTGGGCCTCCCGCCACGCTAGAGAAAAAGGTGCACGGTCAGTGTCATAAGACACCGCGGCCGTAATTTTGTCCTCCACCGCGTCAGAGAAAGGCGTGCATGGGTCTTTGGGCACCAGTTTGAAAGCACAATTTATATTTGTCACAGCTTCGTCGTAGGCTTCGCTCCAGGTTCCCTTCTCACCACGCTAGAGAAAAGCATGCATGAGTTCGTTTTCAGGTGCACTGCTAACGCCAATAATAGGGTTTTATGATTACCCGCCCCGTCGCAAGCATCGCAACGAATTCCCTCCTACCACGCTAGAGAAAAGCGTGCATAGGTGATCGTTCGTCGTGTTACAAGCACCGAAAACGGGTTCTCAAAGTTTAGGAGGTTATACTTGCGCAATGGTTGGTGACGACGGGGTAGCACACAAATCGAGACAAAAAAGATCATTCTCTTTTCTTCCAACATTATTAATTACAAGTAATCAAGATGACAATTAATTATAATTAATTATAACTAATAATTTGAATATAATTAATTGATTAATAAAAATTAAACATAATAAATAATAAACAATTATAATTAATTATTATTAAAGATAATGAATGTGAGTAATCATAATTAATCAAAATTAATTATATTTAAAGTAATAGACCTTGTGAGGGGATTGTGACTTTGGGCGATCAAGTCATTAATAAGAGTACACGTTTTAGATACCTTGGATCTGTTGTTCAGAGTGATTGTGAAATAGATGGAGATATTATCAGCAGAATTCAAGTTGGATGGCTGAAGTGGAGGAATGCATCGAACTTGTTATGTGATAGAAATGTACCCCTCAAACTTAAGGGAAAATTCCATACGATGGTAGTGAGGCCTGCAATGCTTTATGGTGCCGAATGTTGGCCATTAAAAGAGAAGCATAATACTAAGTTAAGTGTGGCAGAGATGAGGATGCTCAGGTGGATGAGTGGCTTTACCCTTAGAGATAGGATACGAAATGAGCATATACGTGAAAAGGTTGGAGTAGCTCCAGTAGAAGATAAGATTAGAGAGAGTCGCCTTAGATGGTTTGGTCACACAAAACGGCAGCCTTCCGATGACCCGGTTAGGAGAGTAGAGGTATTAGATTTGACTTATGTTAAGAAAGGTAGGGGTAGACCTAAAAAGACTTGGTTAGAAAATATTAGGAATGACCTTTCTTTATTAGATTTAAATGAGAATTTGACTTTTAATAGGACACAATGGAGAAAAAGGATTCATGTAGCCGACCCCACGTAGTGGGATAAAGGCTTGTTGTTGTTATTGTAATAATAAATAATTTATAATTATTTATAATTAACTATAGATAATTATTATTAATCTTATTTATAAGCAGTTTATGCATGATCTGAATAGAACTAAAGCTGACAGATATCGAGTTACAATATAATGCAGGATTCGAGCAGGATTTAGGTTAAATCCTTATAAACAAAATTTAAGGACTCTTAAATCTCACGGCTAGCTAAATCCCTCCCCTTCCCTCTTCTCAGTTCGACGGCTTCATAGGGAAATCACATAAAAGGGAGAGGTTTACCTCCATAGCAAGCTCTCCTTGTTGCTTGCGATCAAAATGTCGAAAATTCCGACCCGATGGAAGAGGGACGTCGGCTAGGGCAGGGGGTCTTGAGTCGGATGAAGCGACTGGGTCGGCGGCAGCTCTAGGAAGGTTGGTCGGTTATAGGAGTTCGACAAGGTAGTAGTTCGGCCAGGTATGGCTTTGTTCGCAAATGGAGAGGGAGACAAAGGCTTCTATAGGTGAAGATATCGGGTATAGGTGGCACAGAGATTCAGCTCCAGGGAGGAGCAAGGTAAGTCGACTCTCTATGGACAAATGAAGCGGAAGGCTGAGTGGGAGATCGGGTGATGTGAAACGTACATGCGATGGAGTTACTTTAAGAGATTAAAGAGATCAATTGTAACTTAATAACCCAAAATAAAATTATCATTTATAATAAAAGAGTGATCCTTAGAACTCTTAGTTTTTGACTCGTTTAAGCAACGAAGAGTGGCATCGATTAACCAAACAATTTAAAGAAAACACCAAGAATAATTGTAGGCTACGACGGTAAACAAGAATCCATGATTTAATAAAGAGAACTTTCACCTTTGGAGCCCATACGCTCAACTAATCTAGGCTTTAGCGGAAGAAGAGTCTCCAAGTTAGAACCGATGTCACTCCGAGGAAGGAGGAGCCTAAGACTGTCGTTCTTGGATAGGTGGCCGGAGTGGTGGAGGATGGCGGTCGTCCAAGGATGATCCAACGTCCCTCCAATGAAAAGATAATGCAGACCTCTTATGCGAAGGTCTGGATGCTTGAAAGATGGTTGGCAGCAGCCTTCAATTCTTAGTTGATGGTGGACAGCCGTTTGGCAACTTCTGAGGGGAGAACAGTCACCAACCTTGGTCTAGAATCCTTGGGCAGCGGGTGGGAATCCTTCCAAGCGGCTGGACAGCTTATGATCTTAGATGAACTGCCACTAGGAGGTCTTCGGGTTGGCGAAACAACACGTGAAGCCTGCTGGAGTCTATGGACGGTAGATGGGAACCTTCAGGACAGCAAAACAGGGAGTTTGAGAGGGCAGAACAGCAGGTTTCCCGACCCTGAAATTCAAGACAGCAAAAAGAACCCGTCCAGAAATCTGGACAGCCAATTGTGGAGCAGGATTTCAGGGATTTTCAAATCTCAAATTTGAAATCTGAAATAAAACTGAAATTACGTTTGAGAGGGGAGGTATTTGGGAGGTAATTAAAAGGTGATGAGGTGGCAAGTAGAGAGAGAACAATAGGGGAAGGTGGCCGGCCATATAGGAGAGGGAGAGAGGCTTGGAATTAAATAGGTGGGGCCCAAGGTAGAATAAATACTCTTAATCAAATCTGAAATTCTAATTTCAGATTTAATTTAGGTTTAAGTAACCCCCCAAAACTGATTTGAATTGAGAGGGAAAAAGGAGTTTGAATTTCAAATATAATTAAAGGCTATTAATTGTCTTGCCTTAGTATGACTATTAATTAGGCAATCAATTAAGCACAGAAATTTGAAATTCAAAGGGCTTGGGCAAGAGGAGATCCGGGGGCAAGGGAAAAGTTTCAGGGCATAACTCCTGGGGTTGTGCAAATCAGAGAGAAGCGGCAGGAATTGGATCCCACGGATTGGGAAAATCAGAGGGAAAACAGCGGTGAAAGCTGCAGGTGGAATTTCGGTGATCTGGGGAAGAAAAGCTCACGGCTTGGACTGCTGGCTTGTGGAATTGGGAATCGGTAAGGAGGAGGGGGAAAGGCTTGCACGGGGTTGTCTGGATTGAGTGCCAAAGCCTGGAGAAAGGCTTGGCCGGCGGGATGGCAACCAAAGTGGCCGGAGGTTTGATCAGGCCAAGGCTAAACGAAAACAATTGCAGGGAAAGGAGGAGGGAAAACAAGATCTAGGGATTTGGACCACCACAGAGTTGCTAACCTTGAATATATTCACTTTGGATTTCCACAAGATACGATGGTATGAAAACTAGAACTCACAAAGAGATCTAGTCTCCTCCGGCGAACTCACTAAGAGATCTCCGGCGAACTCACTAAGAGATCTTGGAGGGGGAACTCACAAAGAGAACACAAAATATAAATTTTCATTTCATAAAAAACTGAAATTACATGAGAAAATGGCCATATAAATAGGCCTCAAAATGACAAGACAACAAAAGACTAAAATGCCCCTTGGGCTACAATAGCGACCAAATACCCATAAGGGCAAAAACGAAAAAACATAAAATAAAAATAAACTACTACATAAAATAATGAAAATACAACTCATGCTCGTAACCATCGATCTCTGGCGTCGCAAATGCTGACGATGTCCTCATCATCGGGAGGTTCGGACGTTTGCTCGTATACAAAAGGTTGGCTTGCGGTAGTGGAGATCTCGATTTTGATGTGGGAATCGAAGTTTGAGAGGAGCTTGTGAACCGAGAGAGGTGATCGGGCTTGGAGCTTGTGGTGGGGATCGGAGGATTCGGAAGCAGCTATGGGAGTTTGAGATGCGAGAAGAGGTAAGTAATGGAAGAGGAGCTTCGATCATGGGATTTGCGATTCTACTGTAGTGGAGGCTTGCGGGAAGGGAGAAGTATCGAAGTCTTCATTTTGTTCCCTTTTAACGACGCAAGTGGGAGCGTGATCGCAGGATTTGAGCATGGTCTCTTCTGAAACACTGTCGAATCGCAGACTGTGACGGGCTTCCGGCAGAGATATGGGTTTGGGCATCCGAATGGTGTAGATATGCAGATTTTTTTTTTTTTTTTGAACTAGTTATGAAGGTCAACATTTACCATGAAAGGTAGGCTGATAGTCAATGGCAAGATCAATGTACCTCTAGAGTTCTATATAGTTTATTCTCATTACTCCACAGACTTGCTTAATACATCAAACCGAATCGACTTGAAGTGAATCAGTTCTTCAAGATATTTGAGTATACAGGCTCGAAAGCTGAGCCAATTTTGAATCAAATTCAATCAAGTGAAGTCATAACCTCCTAAAGTAGCTAGAAACAGTAAAACATAAGTCCATGTTTAACTTGCTTCAAATTGAAATGGGACAACTCTAAAAAAATGTACCTACGCATGCTTGCACACATAGACAACTAAAAGCATGCTACTATGCACACTCAAATGTGGCTATGTACATGTGGGTACTTTTTCAATATATAATGTTCATTATGTAATGCTCCAAAAAAGTGAAAGGACGCCTAAAAGGAACTACAATACTACCCTTTAATCATCCCCATTATTTTAATTTTTACTCATTTCTTCCCTTTTCTAATTGGACTTCAAGTTAAAGAATTGCAAATTGGCTCAAAATTGGTTGCTTTCCACCTGAGCTAGTTTAATTGAAAAATCAATTTATTTCCTAAGATAGGTTCAAGTTGAACTAAGCCAACCATTTTAAGTTCCATTGTGGCTTGATTGAATTAGATTTTGATTATCTACTCTTCATTATTGGCATTCCACTTTTAGTCAATAGGAATTACTTAAAATTTGTATGAAATGGAAAGATGAATTGTACCACCAAAACATCTATATTGCCAATTACTAGTACCTAAGAACCTAACCGAACCGCCAAGCCTTTACATTAACTTCCCTTTTTTTATTGTTTGAATGTTCATCGTGAGCACTTCTTATACAAAAAAGAGCCATCAGTGCACCTCCAAGGGAGTGTCAGTGACAATATATCCCAGGACAGGCAAACCTAGTGAAGCCCTTGATGCATCTGCAACTTGTAAATGACGAATCTGAAGCTCTTCCTCCATTCCAGCATCAAGTATCAGACCTACCTATATTAACAGAAGAAATATATTTAAGAGAATCTGAAAAGATCTATTTCATGAAATCAGCATATTAAAAAAATATAGAAATATTTTAAGGACTTAGCCCACATCACATGTCTAAATTAAATATGTTAATAAAGCAACAAAAGCATATTGCAGTTGTATTGATAGAAGCATGGTTGCGTGTTTTGAAGCTTTCTATCCCAGCCACACTAATCTCACTGACTGCTGAGAATTGCACTCCCACACAAATCCACCACTTTAGGAATGTCTGGGTTACATTCATCAATAGCATTAGACATAAGACAAAAGTTTATCATACAAGTTTTTCAATAAAAACATAGAGGCCGTTGATTTACTAGTGTAGCTCAATTAACAGCCCGTTCTATTTAAATTAGATCATGCTTTAATAACTATTACAGCAGAGTCAATGTGAGCTGCAAGAATGGAATACTTGATTCTGCTACCGTGTTAGAAGATTTAACTGCCGAAAAACTCAAACTTATGCTCAACAAGTCAAGGTAATTCAATAAAAAGGGCCACTAAATTTTTAAAAAAAAAAAATCTAGGTCAAAGAATTAAAAGATATAACCTCAAAAATTTTGGAGCTCTGCGTTAATCCTAAAAATGCTGTGAGGTTTAGGTATCATCCATCATATATAATTCAAGCCATCATAATTCTACAGAATATGATTTCATGCAAGAAAATATATATATACTATCAGTGTTGGAAGCCATCTTTCTTGAAAATGCAAATCGTTCTAGTTCAGTAATAGCAATAAGAAAAGAATGAGATATTACACAACGTTTACGCAAATAAATCACTTGAACTTACAAATAGAATTCAACCATTTTCCTAGAATCCTTGTATGGTTAAATACAGAACCACCTTAATATATGACTAAAATAGTGACCCGTCTATGTATATATAGCCATTCAATGGTCAGATTGATGAATTCCTAATTTTAGCAAGGGACCTCAGAAAATTTGTGTACTATTTTAAAAATTCAAGTTGTTGTATCAAGACAAAATAATGCACAAATCTAATAATTTAACTTGATATATACCGTATTGAGGTGAACAGGTTGAAGAGCCCAGAGTCCTTCAGCAAACCTATCCAGTGCATATCCCTCCACATAAAGGGTGTTTGGCATTGGCCAATACAACATTGCAGCATTCAGAACCTATCATTTTATCACAGCGATATTTAAGAACATTTAGTCTAATAAATTCTATGGAGATAGTATGAAGTAAATTTTCTTGAATAATTTGTAGCAGTTAAAATAGTATAAGAAGACCGCTGAGAAAATCTACAATTCACTGAAGAAAATCTAACTACATGCACAAACCAGTTCTATGCATGAAAATCATCAAAATTTTGGCATTACAGCTAAGTGAAACAATAAGGATATGTTTTTCTTTTTTTCTATTTAAGTGTCATGTCACATCCAATGAAGAGCTAAAGCAAACATTGCCGATATGTTGACAAAAATATTTGATATAATTGTACGGAAACTCTTTCAATGGTTAACTTACGAATAGAAAATAAGGCCACTTGTTTAGCTAAACCTAAATGACGACCGTCTAAAATTCTAAATTGACATATTTTTCCATGAAACAAACGTCTAAAAGGCAAGTTGACCTTCATTTAGCATTTCTAAGACAGTTCTCTGCTCCATAAGGCAGCCGTAGGGGTCATAAAGGGGAAAAAGGTTACCAATATCAAGTGATTGTTATCAATCCTCAACAAGTTAACATATGCTCTTTTGATAGCTCGAGCTACAACTCACAAATGGATCATAAAAACACTGAAAAGAAACTGATCAGGCGAGATTTACTTATTTACAAGTTTAATATTAACGTTAACCTTGAGAATCCAAGCCACTTCTTCTAGGTTTTTCTAATTTAATTTATAAGGAATGTGTTTTCTCCCATAGCTCCTTCATTCATTTCTAAGAGAAATGTAGGCAGTCGATGCCATCTTTTGCTCCAAAAGAAATAAAAAAATGGCCGGCTGTCCAAACCCTGATCAAAATCCTCCTACATGTTTCAGCAAGTTAAATAAATAAAAGACGAATAATCCAAAATGAAATTGATAGATAATGATTACCGATTAATTAACCTGAATTAAACCACAACTCCACGAGCACACGCAACTGTAGTGATCAGTTCCTCATGCTACAACACACTCCAATAAATGCCCGACCTAACCACAAATATATTTGCTCACACATCTTCCAGTGAATCTATTTGTCCTAGTTCAAACCAAATATGTCAAATTTTCCATGTGTGCCAAGACGAAGACCAATGACTTCTGTGGTGATTTCTGCTGATAAGTAGGGTTAACACCACATGGAACATTGACAAGGTATGAATGAAGAAGGATTCATATACCAACCTCGAATAATAAGTAGATGAATCAAAAGGTGTTCACCATAATAATCTTGATTCCAATATGTAATCATTCAATGGCCTTCACATTTGTATGTTGAGCCCCTAAAATTCAACTAAAACAAAATTAGGGGCAATAAATTAATGTTAATGAATACTAATTAATTTTTTAGAAAGGCTAATTAATGAATCAACTGATTGAAAAAATTAATTAAATATTTTCTGATTAACTTATGGGTTTATTTCCTTAAATATAATTTAAATAAATTGAATTTAAACTAATTAAAAAAAATCACAAAGATCAACCTAACCCGAGCCAGGTCTAGAAAACTACCTCATGCCTAGTTTGTAGGTCAAACAAACCGACACTAAAGCCCTTCCACAAAAGAAGAATATAGAGAATGCCTGACCATGTTTCTCATATGAAAAAGCAGCCCACCTACAAATCGAATTTCTCTAGCATTCTGATTTTTTTTTCTTTTTTGAAGAGATGCAAATTGTATTAAACCAGAGAGAAAAAACTATTACAAGCTAAAACAGAAATAAAACTAAAAAACTTCCATTTTGAAACAAAGGGAAAGGAAGCACTGAAGAAAAGCAAACAAAGCATAAAAACAGTATAATTTCAAAATTAAAAAAGACATAATGGAAATAAGATCCACTAAACCTCACTTTGAACCAGCTAGGGTGTAGGGGACACAATTTTTAAGACAACCAAAAAAGCTTGGTTAGTATTCCAGAATTCTCAAGCAGATAAAAAGTGACAACTATATAAAATCTCAAATTTCATTACTCTAAAATCATAATTCAAAAACACAAAGCTGATAACCAGAAAATCGAGAGTCCAAACAGCCATCTCGTCACTACTAATACCAAAAATAAAACTCATCATCACAGTCAACCCACTGGCAGACAGGAAATTTAAAATCTCCACTCCCTTCAAATCTTCAACAATCAGGAATTAAACTTCAAAGATCAAAGCAATAACATTCATTGGCTTAGATTGGATAAGATTCCACCTAATGCCATCACCAATGCGTCCAACAGCAGACACCTTGGATGATCCAAACAAAGGCAATGATGTAATAACTCAAGTTCCAACAACATAGAAGCCAATTCCCATAGCAAATGGATTAACCATCCCACAAAACATAAATTCCAATCACAAAACCTGAGCACTTCCAGTCAATTCCAACTCCACTGAAGAACTTAGCAGGAGACGATCTGCAACTTTCACATTAATCGAAGGAAAAAGTTCTTCAACAGGAAGCCAAAAAACTGCACCAACAACGGCATTCAAAAAAGAAACCGCACTTAACACAATCTCCAATACCTCAAAACAATCAAGAATACCATACACAGTCAACTCACTAGCAGACAGGAAATCTCAAATCTCCACTCCCTTCAAGTCTACAACAATCAAAACTTGAACTTCAAAGATCAAAGCAGTAATCTTCATTAGCTTAGATGGGATAAGATCCCACCTAATGTCATCACCAATGCGTCCAACAGCAGACATGTTGGATGATCCAAACAAAGGCCACGATGCAATAAATTCGGCTCCAACAGTAGAGAAGTCAATTCCCAAAGCAAACGGATTAACAATCCCACAAAACTTAAGTTCCAATCTCAAAACCTGATAAAGAAAACCTGCTTGAATAATCACCAAACCCTCAAAACAATCAAGAAAACCACTCCAATAATCACCAAATCCAACCAGGATAAAGAAAACCTGAATCTGGAAACACTTCCAGTAATCACAATTGTAAGGAGCGATCCTTACATGAAGAATCACAAACTGCAGCCGAAAAAAATCGATCAACGAAACATTCTCCACAAAATCAATTGATCCACTTCTAACCAACCAAAAACCATTCACACACTTCTTGAACAATAAGAGATTCATAACCAAGCACTTCTCATTTCTACACCTCATTGCAACAAAACAATCAACCAAGAACCACTCCAAGAAATCCTTTCTACACATAATCAGAAATGTATAATATGAAAAAAACTTTACCACAGAACCCTCCGTCAGCCACACCGGGCCGACGGACGATCACCGCCAAAACGGCGGTACGAAAGATAAGCAACTCTCCGATGCTCCGCTCCACTCTCTGCTCTTCGCTCTCCGCTATCCTTTAGAAATGTTGCTCTTATTTGAGTTCTAGCATCCTGATTTAGGATCACTTAATAGCCACTTTAGAAGCTCAGACTGATGAAGAAGGTGCAACTAAGGCTTTATAGCAATAGGTCTAGTCGCCCTGGATCAGTGGGTGCATTGCAATGCCCATGATTCAATTGACCACCACAGTTGAATGCAAACTCACGGCTTAATCATCTACCATGAACCTGCAAGACATATTACAATTGCTATCATATCCTCTTGAGAGTTTTATGTCATTCTCCTCTCTCCTAGATGCACAATTGCAACACTAGCATTTAAACTCATGACCTATGTTCTAGTACCAAATTGATGTAAGACCAACTAGTACAATAAATATCCAAAAGTTTTAATTGATGGAGATGTTGCAACTAAGGCTTTATAACTAATGACCTAGCTATCTAGATACACAGGTGTGCTGTAACACCCAAAACTAAGTCATACACAATTGTTGAATGCAAGCCCATCAATCATCCAAATGAATTTGCAGGAGACAAGACAACTCTTCACTAGACACAACACCCGGTTCAAGTAGAAAGCAATGCAATAAATATAGTAATTACTCATTAGCATACTTCTCTTAATTTTGTCAAAAATGTCTGATAAAAAAAAAATTAAATCATTAAAATATGTCATTAAAAACTAGCTTTTGATTAAGTCCAAGTGCATGATCAAGGACATCATAATTCAAGCTCAAATGATTTCCATGCAACGAGGTTCAAACAGGGTCAATAGTCCATCTAGCTCTTAGATCATTTGATCGACTTAAGATTTGGTTGATTCAACAATTGTTCTCAATATAACACGCATGCTTTGACAATGATCTCAAAAACATCAGCACTATTTGTCTAATTCAAAAAAGCACCGGTAATGATCTCATAGCCCCATTCCTCAATGTATTTGTTAACGATCACACTAGGGGCATGATGGTCTAAAATACATCTCAAAAGGTGTTCGGGTATAAGTGAAATATGTTAATCTAATTTATGGTGATATCATGTTGTAATCACTATATTCTGATTGCATATAGACATAATTTCTCACACGCAACAAAAAGCAGCACCACCCCCCTCCTACAAAGAAAAATCTATGACAATCAAATACACAATAACATTCCCAAATTACCCTTAATCAATAAACAGTTCAACCCTCAACTAAATCTCTATAGCACATTTTATTCTTCAGGCAAAAATTATACTTCAAAATTTAACAATCTCCCAATGAAAAACTAATCAATCATCTTGTCTCCACTGCAATGATGGTGATTCCTCAACCCTAATGGAGAAGTCCAACTAAAGTTGCACATAACTTTGATTTCTCATTTGAAATTGTCTTTGTCAACATATCAGTTAGATTAAAGTTCCCAAAAATCATCTGAAACATTAAAATACCATCCTCCAAGGCTTATCGGAAGTAGTGAAAATGAACTTAAATGTGTTTAATCCTAGCATAATAAACAGGATTCTTAGTTGAATGAACATAACTCTGACAGTCACTTGAGCACACTCTTCCTGTACTTTTGACCTAGTTTTCTAAAACTGATTGAAGCAAACAATCTCCTAATAGGAAATAATAGGAAAACAGGAAAACAATTGCTGAAATTAGAAATTCTGTAGATTAACCAAACAGATTTTTAGGTCGTTATGGATGAAAACACAAGAAAAACACTCTGGGTTGCTAGGAGACGAAAACAAATAGCAAGATACAAACTATCATCTATTCGAGAGGAGGATCAATCTCACTAAAACTCTCTAGACGCCGCTAGAGCCCAAGACACCAAAGAGAAGTTCAGGAATTCAACACCAAAAAGATGCCCTAACCCTAATACAAACTCCTAATTAAAGCAAACATAAAAATAACCAAAAAAACTAAATAGCCCCGCTCTCTCTTCCCTAAACCGTGGACCCCACCCCCAAGGGGGTGGCAATTCAAGCCTACAGCCCACCTATTGTAGGTTTGGAGCCGGCTAGACCGGTCCCTTTTGAATTGGTCAAGGCGTATTATCTTCATGTTTGCTTTGGTCAATCCAAAATAGTCTTAGTAGTAGAAAAGGAAACAATCTTTGCATCTTTGAAACCCAACTAATCGTCATACAATACTTTTCCTATCATCAATGTCTCCAGCCATGTTAACATCAAAATATCCCAATAGTTTCAAGTAAGATCTCTTGAAGTAGAGCTTAATCCACAATACCTCTTAGATACATAAAAATTCACTTCAATGTCTTCAAATATTATTTTGCTGAGTAACGAAAGTACATACTTACAACTCCCTTTGCTTGGAAAAAGATTTAAAATTGCGCAATTAAGTATTGAGGTATTTTTCATTCATGAGACAAGGCATAAGCCTCAAGATGATTTGAGGCATAAGCATCAAAATTCAAAAATTGCATAAAATAAATATAAAGATTAAAAGTGAGTTTTTATATAAAAACCACATAATATGTTAAAGGGTAATATATTAACTTTTTATTAAACTATGAAATAACAAACTGATATACATATGAAATAAAAAATTGTATACGATGAAAAGTGGAAAATGATAAATTGCATGAAATAGAATTAAAATCCAAATATTACAAGAGCAAAACATCATAAGATATAAGAATTGTTTAGGAATATCATATAACATCATGTTCAACTTTAAATTCCTTCTTTCTCAATTACCTACTCATTCACATTTAATTCAAAAAAAAAACCTAAAATAATTAACAATAACACACAAATCATCTACACTATAAATACAGAAAGAGGTCTTTATTTGAGTTGTTGCCATAACAAATTGGTCTATCTCCTACCACATTCTATGGAGTCCAATGTGCACACCCATGACTATTTGTGCAGGGACCTCCTCAAAAGTATCATACAGCTTACGTTCAAGTCGCACAGAAAAATACTCACGCTTCTTCTAGGACAGTCTGTTCGAGGGAGTCACGCTGCAGCTATGAAGGAGCTTATCACTGGAACACGACGTATCACCTTTGGCCACGTCCTCCATACAACCGCCCTCCTCGACAGGGGTAACCACAGTTCTTTTCTAAGTAGTAAAAATCTTTATTCATCTTTCACTATGAATATGCGCATACACACTCGTGTCTCTTGAAGAAACAGAGCTTCCTTAAACTCTCCCTCGTGCAACATTTACACTGTCGCTTTTCAAATACATACTTTCTCAAATAAGTATCTCAGCAGAATGGTAAAAACATACAGAGATAAAAAAAATGACCTTTATTTCATTTCTTTCATTATAAAAATTCACGCTTACATTCACCCAAAGGGCTCGAACAATTTTCCAGTGGAATATCCAATACCGAAAAAAGCATCCTTGACAAGTAAAATAGAATTGGACGAGAAACCTCCACCTCTATTTCACCCTACTTGTCAGTTGGCACTTCCCCTACAAAGAGTATATCATCAAAAAAATACATCAGGGCACTTGCATGCAACCCTCAACCAACAAATAAGTATCCTGATTCATAGGATGAGTTAGGTTAAAAGAATGACCTCCCCCAACTCATTCGATGAGGCGAATCGGCTTCTCAACCTTCTAAGTGACAAAACCAGTCGGGATATCACGCCAACCCTGCTTTAGCCGACTCTGATCATCTTGAAAGAGGCTTAGAAAATCAAAAGGAAAGATGAAAATTGTGCGCAAATCATTGTCCAACAACACCCTCGCCATCCATCCTTTCACTCAACAAAAATAGAGCTGTGACTCACCCCCTATGTAAAAAATTTATTTACACCTAAAGGCTAACATTAAAAAATAAGAGATTCTTCTTTCTTCTTTTCCCTCTGTGTCCCCCAAGAAGCACCACCAGATAGAAGAAAGCTTGCAATCACACAAACCGTCGGAAAGTAAGCTCTCCCTCGAAAAATAGGTTCAAAGAATGTCACATCTCAACATACGCCACTAATATGCAAGTCTATTCATGTTCCAAAGAAAGCCACTCGTTATATTTATATACGGATGATTGCGAAGCGTCACGTCGAAAGCCATAAATGGAAATAGTGATTCATCAAATGGAAAAATTGGAAAGATAGACCAGAGTAAATGCATCACCAACAGTCATGAAATAACCCACTTCACCTCTAAAAATATTTATTGTTCCGTACAAGCAGGATAAACATAACTTAGACAAGAAAATGGTCACATCTTCAACAACAAATTGTCTAAACCATTGTTGGTCGACTCCCCCCATCACGACAATCTCCACAATGATTAGCACATGAGCCCCTAACAAAAGGAGAGTCCTAAGTATCCTAGCACTATAGGAAACTACAGGCATCGTGCCATAAGCCACTATTGGCCAACTCCCCCCATTACAATAAGCTCCGCAATGAGTAGCGAGCGAGTCCCCAACAGAGGGGGAGTCTTAAGTCTTAAGTGCTCTAACACTATATGTGATAACAGGAACCATGCCATCAGTCACTATAGGCCTTACCCCTCTTTTTATGACAAGCTCCGCAAAGTGTAGCGAGCGGTTTCCCTCTTAATCAGGAAAGTCTTGCACTACAAATGATGGCAGCAATCACCCCTGACGGGTGACAACCCCTCCCTTTAATGTGGCAAGCTCCATAACAATGGCAAAGTACAAGATCCCTAAGTCGGGGAATATTGATGGCTACCCTCACAAAGCCACGAGTCTGGCATAAGGAGCGTAGCCCATCACGGGCAACTTCGCATACAAGCGACAAACCCACTCACAGTCGAGTCGAGAGGATCAACTCACATCACAAAATAAAGAAAACTTGAAGTCTCAACTCTTCACAAAAACCCCACAAGCTTAATGTTGGAACACGAAAACTTACCAATATCACCATTCAGGTATGAAAAGGTATGAAAGACAACTGAGTAACAAAAGAATCTCTTAGTCTATTCAAGAAAAAGTATATTAAAATTAGAAAAGCATGATCAACGTGACATATTTATTAGTCGCACTCTTGCCTCACTCTCTTTGTCAAAATCACTATCAGGAATCTCTCTAAATTAACAAGAAGGATCCTTGAATCTAGGATGGAGCTCACCTCTAGCTACCATCCTCTAAATGCAATCATGATCCCATCAAAGTAACGGTCACCTAGCAAACATTCAAAGTCACTGCAGCAAATACCACAGAAGGCCTAATCTAGTTTTCCAATCAACTCAGCAACGGCCGCCTTAGCATGTTCCTTGGCCTTCACAACTGCGGTGAAATTAGCAGCAATCGCCTTGGCCCAATCTTTGGCTTCAACAACTAACACAGCCTTCAACGAGTCCAGTTCAAACTGATGCTAATCCTTCAAACGGGCAATCTCTTCCAACAAACTTAGTTTCTTTATCATCTCCAAATGACCCTTCAGCTCCTCATCCAGATCAACCTAAACAAGCTTCTTCATGTCAACCAGACGGTCAGCTATAGTGACCGAGGCAAGATGACGCTTGTCCAAAAAATAAATTTCCTACCACGAATTAGCAAACAACTTCATGCCGAGCAAACCAGCCCGTGCAGACTCAACTCAAATATGAGCCTCTCCAACTCGACACTATATAGAAGATTGTCGTTCTCAAAGAACTAAATGGGTGGTACTCAATCAAGACACTGATCAGCACTCTTAGAACACTGCCTTCTGGAGGGAGAGACATCATCATAAAATGGTGTATAACCTCTGAACCCCTCCATGGCTTCATCACACTCAACAAACTCTCTGTCTCTCTCTTTACTTGGAGCAACCATCTCCTCAACTCTTGCTGTCGACTCGGCAGGCACTTCCCTCTGGACGGAAGAATTAGCAATTTCCTTTCCACTAACAAGCACGGAATGACAACTCCGCTCCTCAAGTGCTCGCGGCCTCTTTGTGATCGGTACCATGGAGCTTGCCCCCACATCAGCGTCCTTGCGAATCTTGGAACATACCTATCGATGCGCTTCAGAACTGACTGAATATGGTTTCCCTTCGGCCTCATGGGCGCCAATGCAGGCATCTTTAGAGACCCAAGGTCCGTGGGAAAAAATGCAACCCGCGACCCTACCTACAAGGACATACACAGAATCAGAACGAGACAAAGACTTTATATCATCAAGAAAGGTAAGTCACTTACCCATATAAAATTTTGAAAATATTCTGGTGGACGACATGGTGTTGAATGATCAAAGTTTCATTCTTCACTCATGCTAGCACTGCCTACACTTCATAAAACAATTTTAGAAGAATCAACATCATCTTCAGCTCAACCAGAGCAATCGGCACACTCCATCCAAGTATACTCAGGACAACAACAAACTTATCCTTCCAATCTCGCACCTTATTCGCAAGGCCTACAGTCTTGCCAGACACATGCAAGAATTAGGCAAAGCATTCTTGGGATGATTTCGTTATGAAAACATGTTTGAACAAGTTCAGCGACTAAGGCAAATTGCACTCCCTTAAGAAAAAAGCAATTGATATAATCACTGCCATAGTTCGACAGCAGTGAGCAAAAACCACTCTGTGGAAATCTAAAGTTTCCTCCATCTCGATACAAAGAAAATTGCAGCCCCAACGCCAAATAATCTATGGGAATGACCAAATCCCCATCCAGTACAAATTTAATGCACTCATCATCCTTCGCCGACTTCACAGAATAGTAAGCATGGGAAAACTAGAAAGCTTGAAAGACATACTCGGCATATTCCTCCCTAAAGCGAATTCTAAGTAAACCCTTCTCGCAAAGGAACTTACTCGCACATTTACACAGGCCAAACATATCAATGGACGTGTTCAAAGAACAACAAAAACAAAAGAGACAAAGCGAGGACCATATCCTCAGAGCCCTATCTCTAGTATTTATAGGACGAACCTAGCACTCAGAGTTCAAAACATCTCAAATCAAATTCAATGCAGAATATCTCACCATTCCCTCTCATCATTACAAGATCTGAAGATTCATATCGCACTCATCAAAGTTGGGGGGTTCCAACATAATCTCCATGTCCTCCATCAAAGTTGGGGGTAGTGATGATGTTGTATGTCCTCCTATCGCCTTCCTCAGTTGAGATACATGAAAGATTGGATGTAAGGCTGAGGATGGTGGTAGCCTCAATCGATAGGCTACTAATCTGATGAACTCTAAGACCTCATAAGGCCCAAAATATTGTGGGATAGTTTTTCATTCCTTCTCTTGGATAATATTTTCTATCTGTAAGGCCTCAATTTTAAGTAAATCATATCTCCCACTTTAAAATTTACCTCTCTTGTGCCCATCCGCCTTCTTTTTTATTACATGTTGGGCTCTCAACAAATGCCCCTTAAGCTCCATTGATACCATGTCCCTCTATTCTAAGTAGTGCTCAACACTGAACACTGTTGTAGTGCTTCCTACATAATGCATCAAGTGAGGTGGGTCTCTCCTATAGAGAATCCTAAAGTGAGTGGCCTTTAATGCTGAGTGGCACAAAATGTTGTACCAATATTTTGCCCATGCAATCCACCTAGCCCAACTCTTTGGTGTGTTTGATACAAAGCATCTCAAATAGGTCTTTACACTCCGGTTGACCACTATTATCTGACCATCTAACTGAGGGTGAAAGGTTGCATTTCGTTTCAATATTGTCCCCTATAAACAAAATAACTATTACTAGAAGTAGCCAAGGAACACCTAGTCCCTATCAAACGCATTGGCTTTTGGGAACCCGTGTAAGCGTACTTATGGAATGAAAACAGTAGCCATTGTAACTATGATGTAAGGGTGCTTCAGAGAGAATGAAATGTGCATACTTGATTAGACGGTCTACAACTACCAAAATCATTGTAAACTCTTATGTTCGTGATAATCCTTTAATGAAATCCATCATCACTTCCTCCCACACCCTCTCCAATAGGGCTAAGGATTGTAGTAACCTTGTTGACATCATGGCTAAGTACTTATGCCTTTGGCACACATCGCATTTGGCTATCCAGCTTTCTACATCGCGATGCATCCATGCCCAATATAATTTCGTTGATAGACGACTATATATTTTCTGAACTCCATAATACCCTCCTATCGCACCACCATGGAACTCTCGCAGTAGTTTAGGAATATAACCTGAGGTCTGGGGAAACACAAACCTCCCATGGTACAGTAATGGTCCCTCATTCAGAACATAACCTAAGTGATTGTTTGGATCCTGCGGCAGCTACTTGATCCTCCCTAACTCTTATCATGCTCATTCTCATGTCTTAATGCCTCCTAATCTACCATCAATGGTACTGACAAGACCGCCAACTAAGATCCCTTGACTCTCCTGAACAAGGCATTTGTTGCCTTATTTTCTAGTCCTGGCCAGTACTGAATCTCAAAATCATATCCAAGTAACTTGGATAGCCATCTTTGATGCTTTTCTGTCATGACCCGGCCCAGTTAACTCGCAAGTGCGAGGCGGGAACAAAGGTCGGACGGGAAAAGAGACAAGTTACCATAGCATAACATTAAATCATCCAACACAAATTAACATCCTTACTATAAAAAAAAAAAGAAAGAGCCACTAATACAAATCCAAACAAGTTTTCATTTGTCATTCTCATTCATCTTTCAAAAGAAAATAAGTACAAAGAAGGTTCTTCCAAAAGAAAGGATCCATACAAAACTAATCCTCACAAAATCTATATATACAACCTTCTATCATCAAAATAACAAAACTCAAAAGAACCTGCCGCCCGTCGTCTCCCTACGACGGTAAGTGCGCGGTGGTTGGTCTGCCATCTATCCCTTTTTAGATCCTCCTTAAAAGTGTTCCCACAACGAGGGTGAGTCATAAACTCAATAGGTGCGAAAAGAATTCAAATAAACTTAGAATCAAGAGAGAAAAAAACTATAACATGCTTTGGGTATTTTAGCAAAAGAATCATCAATCATATAACAAGTTGTGCTCAAAGAAAAGCATACCTTTACCTCAACTTTCAAATGCTTAATCCTTCCATAACCTTTCCTTTCTTCCTATTTCAAAACATCATGCCTCAAGTGATAATCTCAAATGCATATAACATATGTATGAAATATTCATAACAGTTTAATATATAATTATAACACCCGTCTCAGGAGTATCACTTGTACTGATCAGGTACATATAATTTGGTCATTTCTTTTTCCATTGGTTCATAAGAACCATCCTTTTCCATAGCTCATAAGAACCTCCTTTTCCATGGCTCATAAGAGCATCCTTTTCCATGTGATACTCCCGCGTCAACATGCACATACATTTATTACTTATATAACTATAAGAGATGCTTTATGTAAATCATTCTTAAATTAACCACTTGTATGTTTCCTTAGAGAAATGCATGCTTGACATGCTTGTGTGCTTTTGCATGTAAGAGGAAAGACATGTACAGCATAAGTAGAGAAATGAGCATGTGATTCATTCATAAATTGTACATTTGCATAAAAAGAACCATTGCATTTGCTTCAAGTGTCTTTAAACTTACAAGGGAACATGAGCCATAAAAGTTTCATGATGAGCATAAATGAATTGGTAATTTCTATGTAATTGCAATGAAAGAATAGTTGTCTAACATTTATAAGAAAATCCATTCCACCTACCTCAATCCGTGCACTTCTTTCTTTGATCGATCAACTCTTTCCCTCCACACGATTTATATCTAAAAGAAACATTTAAAGAAAAGCATAAGTGACTAATCCCTACACAATAACCTAAACCTTAATTCTAAAGTAATAAAAGGGTTCTTTCTAATATCTAGTTTATGTTCCAATTCAAACTCTTCCCACAATTCATGATCTCCCACTCATATCCTCTCTAAATTAGGGTTTAGTCAAAAACTCTTAGGTTTTAAGCATGCTACACTTCTCCTTACATTCAAAACATAAAATAAATATCTTAAATTTTCGAAATTTAATAAATCAAAAATTAGAAAATCTTGTATTTCAAACAAAATCCATAAATTAGTCTCTAAAATCCTCTCAAATACTAACAAAAACCATAGGGATCAAAAATTTCTTAATTAGGGAGAAACCCTAAATTTCTAAACTAAAAATTTTCGTCGTTCATTCAATATTTTTCAATTAGAAGCTTTCTTAAATTAATAGGAACCTCATTTGTGAAGACATTTCCAAAGAAACAATTTTTTAGCAAAGCCCTAATTTCCAAATTTTCATATTTTTTATAAAAACACTTCACATTAGGGTTTAAAAACTTCCCCTAACCCTTCCTTAAACTTCTCTCAAAGAAAAACCAAGTTTTCTCTAAACCCTAGTTTTCATTTCGTAGGGAAAACTCAAAGAAAGGAGGAGGAAACTCAAGCAAAACACACACCTTAGTCTTCCCTTAGTCTCCCTTACGATTTCCCACAAGATTGGCCGCCGGAATCCGCCAGTTGGAGCCACCCGTCGCCTCTCCTACCCGCGCCCTTTCCCTCTTCTCCGCTCGGTTTGGTCGCAAGCCGCAAATGGGGACCGAAGTGGGGTTCTCATAATGCAAACACAATGACCTCAAAGCCCTTACTTAAACATCCTCTCTATTCAAAAAGCATTAAGGGTAAAAATGTCATTTAGAACTTTCCGGAAATTTTAACTCCCAAAATACTTAAAATCCGATATGGGTTCTATACATCAAAACGATCAGAATTTTACGCTCTATTTTCTAAAAGTATTCCCGTCGAAATCCAACAACCTCAAATTTTTCACTTAAAACTCGTCGCGACGCTTTGAAAAGCGTGCAAAGCCTAAAACGGCATTTTCGGGTTTTACAATTCTCCCTCCCTTATAAAAATTTCGTCCTCGAAATTTAAGACAAGCTTAAGAAACCATACCCTAGTCAAATAGGTGAGGATAGCTCTCCCTCTAATCTGATTCTTTCTCCCAAGTAGCATCTTTTTCAGTTCCATGTTTCCAAAGAACCTTAACATAAGGAATTTCTCTGCTTCGAAGCTGCTTAACATTATAGTCTATGATCTTCTCAGGCTCATCTACAAAAGTCAATCTGGTTGGATATCTATTGCTTCAGTACTGATCTTCTGAGCTTCATCTGCAGTGTATTTTCTCAAGGAAGAAATGTGGAATACATTATGTACTCCACTCATGTGAGATGACAAAATCAATCTGTAAGCCACACTGCCAACTCTCTCGGATATCTCAAAAGGGCCAACATACTTTGGACTTAGTTTTCCAATTTTGTCAAATCTCTTCACACCTTTCATAGGACTAACCTTGAGGAATACAAACTCTCCAACATCAAACTCAACAGATCTATGTTTGGCATCATAGTACTTCTTCTGTCTATCTTGCACAGCCTTCAATCTGTCACGAATCAGCCTTATCTTTTCAATACAATCATCTACTAAATCAGCTCCAATGATCTTTCTTTCTCCAATCTCAGCCCAATAAAGGAGTTCGACACCTCCTTCCATACAAAGCTTCATAGGGTGTCATATCTATACTTGCTTGAAAACTATTGTTATAAGCAAATTCAATCAGTGGAATGTGTCTCCCATTTGCCACCAAAATCAAGTACACATAATCTGAGTAAATCCTCTAAAGTCTGAATAGTCCTCTCTGATTGACCATCTGTTTGAGGGTGAAAGGCTGTACTGAAAGTAAGTCTAGTGCTCATTGCCTATTGAACCTTCCTCCACAATCTAGAGGTAAATCTCACATCTCTATCTGATATTATCGATCTTGGTACACCATGAAGTCTAACAATCTCATTAACATAAACACTTGCCAACTTCTCAACAGCATCAGATTGCTTGATAGGTAAAAAGTGTGCCGATTTGGTCAACCTATCAATTATTACCCATATAGCATCATGACCAGTTCTGGACCTGGGTAAACCAAATACAAAATCTATGGCTATGTCTTCCCACTTCCATTCTGGTATAGGTAAAGGCTGCAATAAACCTCCTGGCTTTTGATGTTCTACCTTAACCATCTGGCAAACTGTACACCTAGCCACCATTTCTGCTACACTTCTCTTCATCCCTGACCACCAAAAATATTCCTTCAAATCTTAGTACATCTTGTTACTACCTGGGTGAATGGTATAACTTGAATAGTGAGCTTCTTGAAGAATGTCCTTCCTCAAATCTCCAACATCTGGGATGCAAATTCTGCCTCTATACCGTAGTAGCTCATCCTCATCAAGCTCAAACTCCTCCACGTGACCAAATTTAGGACTTTCTCAAATTCTGCATCTTGTGGCAGAGCTTCCCTTATCCTATCCTTTAATGTTGACTGAATGATCATCTGATTCAAAGCCACAAACTCTACATCATTGGGCTGGACTATGGAAATCTCTAATTTCTCCAAATCTCTGATCAACTCATGTTGTTGTGTAATCATCCAACTGGCACGACTAGAAGTCTTCCTGCTTAAAGCATCTGCTATCACATTTGTCTTTCCTGGATGATATTGGATATCCAAATCATAGTCTTTAATAAGCTCCAACCACCTCCTCTGCCTCAAATTCAACTCTTTCTGTATGAAGGTATATTTCAAACTTTGATGATCTGTAAATACTTCACACTTCACTGCATACAAGTAATGCCTCCATATTTTTAAAGCAAAAATCACTGCAGCTAACTCCAGATCATGGGTTGGATAGTTTCTTTCATGGTTCTTCAGTTGCCTTGAAGCATAGGCAATAACCCTTCCATTCTACATCAATACACAACCCAACCCTCTAAGAGAGACATCACTATAAAGCTGAAATCCATTCGTCCCTGAAGGAATAGTGAGCACTGTAGAAGTCATCAAACACTGTTTCAACCTTTGAAAAGCCTCTTCACATTGATCTGTCCATACAAACTTCACTGCCTTTTGGGTCAATCTAAATAATGGCATAGCTATTCGAGAAAACCCCTCAACAAATCTTCTATAGTAACCAGCTAAACCCAAAAAGCTCCTGATCTCCGTCACAGTAGTGGGCCGTGGCCAATTTGCTATAGCTTGTACCTTGTGCTGATCCACAGATATCTCTCCATTGCTAATCACGTGACCTAAAAAGTTCACACTTTTCAACCAAAACTCACATTTGGAGAACTTAGCATACAAATCATTATCTTTTAAAGTATACAATACTGACCTTAAATGATTTGCATGCATCCTTTCATCTGGGGAGTAAACAAGTATGTCATCTATGAATACAATCACGAATAGATCTAAAGAATGCTTAAAGATTCTATTCATGAGATCCATAAACACTGCAGGGGCATTTGTTAGGCCAAAAGGCATTACTGTAAACTCAAAATGCCCGTATCTAGTGTTGAATGTTGTCTTTGCTATGTCCTCTTCTCTGACCTTGAGCTGATAGTATCCTGATCTCAAGTCTATCTTGGAAAACACAGAGGCACCCTCCAACTAATCAAACAAATCATCAATTCTCAGAAGATGGTATTTATTTTTTATAGTCAACTTGTTCAATTCTCTGTAGTCTATGTAAAGCCTTAAACTCCCATCTTTCTTTTTCACAAAAAGCACAGGAGCACCCCATGGAGATGTGCTAGGCCTGATGAATCCTTTATTAAGCAACTCTTCCAGTTGATCTTTCAGTTCCTTCAGCTCTTTTATGGCCATCCTATAAGGGGCTTTAGCAACAGGATCTGCTCCACTAACCAGTTCAATGGTGAAATCAATCTCCCTGCTTGGAGGCATTCCAGGTAAATCATCTGCGAACACTTCTGGATACTCTTGCACAATAGGTATCTCCTCTCTTCTTTCTTCTCCTCCTTAACATAAGCTAGAAAACATTCATTACCCTTCCTCAACAATTTGTATGCCACCAAAGAAAAGACTATCATGGAAGTTATGCCTCTTTCTCCTATAAATTTAAATTGTTTCTCCCCCGACATACTAAATTTAAGTTCTTTCTTACAACAGTCTATGGTCACAAAGTGACTAGACAACCAATCCATACCTAGAATCACATCAAATTCCGTTAAAAGCAATACCATAAGATCTGCTCCCAAATTTCTATCACCAATAACCAACTCCACATGACACCCCTTGTTGGTTTCCAACTGACTCCCATTGGGCATCATAACTGATAAGGGTTTGAGCATACATGAGGAAGACAAACCAACAGACTTAATAAACTCCTCTGAAAAGAAAGAATGCGATGCTCCCGTATCAAACAACACATTAACAGGCTTGTTACATACAAAGATTGTTCCTAAATATCATACATGTAACATAACATAAAACTCATCTTACTCATAAATTATAAAGGAATTCATTGACATTAAATAAAGTTCATACCTATGATAACATCAGGAGAGTCTTTTGCTTCTTGTGGGGATAGACCATAAACCCTCGGCTGAACAGATTGCCGAGCTTGGCCTTGAGTTGGAGTTGATGCAGTAGACTCCACCATCCTTGGCCTTCCAACTGCTCTCTGAGGAGCACTACCTGTTCTGGCCTCTGGAGTAGACTTCTGTCCCAAGGTAGGGCAAGATTTTGCCATGTGCCCTAGTTGATGGCACCAAAAACAGGTATTGGTGCCAGAAAAGCACTCTCCCCAATAAGCCCTTCCACACTTATTACACAAAACAGGAGTGCTGCTCTCTGAAGTGTTGGGCTTGGGCTTCTTCCAATTAGGCCTTCCAGAATGAAAAGATTGGGCAGGCCTTGATCTATCTTCGTTCTTCCTCTTCTGGAAGTCTCTCCTCCTTTGAGTACTCTCATAATCCAGCTCAATCTTCCGTGCTCTATCAACTAATATAGAGTAATCTTCAATACCCAAAGGAACCAATGGATGTCTAATGCTATCCCTCAAGCCACAAAGGAACCGGTGGCATTTCTCTTCTGCATTAGGAATTAGATGAGAGGCATACCTAGAAAGCATCGTGAATTCAGCCTCATACTCTGTAATGGTCCTATCACCCTGCACCAGTCTATTAAATTTGTCTTGCATTGACCTCCTAGCAGTCATTGATAGATATCAATCTCTAAACACTTTGACAAACTCCTCCCATGTTATTTGGCTGCTAGGTCTCCCACCAAAAGTTCCTTCCAACTGACTTCTCCACCATCTTTCTGCTTCCCCATTGAAAGCATATGCAGCTAAGGCAACCCTTCTATCCTGAGAGCATAGCATTCCCTCCAAAATCTTCTCAACTTTCATTAACCAATCCTCCGCCTCTATAGCTCCACCTCCCACAAATGAGGGTGGCTTCATATCTTGGAATAATTTTAAATTCTTATCCATGATAGTGCCTCCACTGCCTCCAGCTTGAGTCTGAGTATTCTTTATCATCTACATCATAGCCGCCATCATTTGGGTGAAAGAATCAAAAATACCATTAATGCTACTGCCTTGAGGCTCTACTACTGATGGCAATTCCCTCCTGACCTCTCCAGTGTTGCCATCAGTGGCATCAGGTTCAGGTTCCTCAACCCTGAGACATAAATTAACAAAGCAATCTACGCATTAAATAACACAAGTACCTTATACCTACCCTAACCTATAAGATCATCCTATTGGCTCTTTCATAAAAATCAATATCCTCAAATCCTTTGCTCTGATACCACTCTTGTCACGACCCGGCCCGGTTAACTCACAAGTGCGAGGCGGGAACAAAGGTCGGACGGGAAAAGAGACAAGTTATCATAGCATAACATTAAATCATCCAACATAAATTAACATCCTTACTATAAAAAAAAATGAAAGAGCCACTAATACAAATCCAAATAAGTTTTCATTTGTCATTCTCATTCATCTTTCAAAAGAAAATAAGTACAAAGAAGGTTCTTCCAAAAGAAATGATCCATACAAAACTAATCCTCACAAAATCTATGTATACAACCTTCTATCATCAAAATAACAAAACTCAAAAGAACCTGCCGCCCGTCGTCTCCCTACGACGGTAAGTGCGTGGTGGTTGGTCTGCCATTTATCCCTTTTTAGATCCTCCTGAAAAGAGTTCCCACAATGAGGGTGAGTCATAAACTCAATAGGTGCGAAAGGAATTCAAATAAACTTAGAATCAAGAGAGAAAAAAACTATAACATGCTTTGGGTATTTTAGCAAAAGAATCATCAATCATATAACAAGTTGTGCTCAAAGAAAAGCATACATTTACCTCAACTTTCAAATGCTTAATCCTTCCATAACCTTTCCTTTCTTCCTTTTTCAAAACATCATGCCTCAAGTGATAATCTCAAATGCATATAACAGGTATATGAAATATTCATAACAGTTTAATATATAACTATAACACCCGTCTCAGGAGTATCACTTGTATTGATCAGGTAAATAGAATTTGGCCATTTTTTTTTCCATTGGTTCATAGGAACCATCCTTTTCCATAGCTTATAAGAGCCTCCTTTTCCATGGCTCATAAGAGCATCCTTTTCCATGTGATACTCCCGCGTCAACATGCACATACATTTATTACTTATATAACTATAAGAGATGCTTTATGTAAACCATTCTTAAATTCACCACTTATATGTTTCCTTAGAGAAATGCATGCTTGATATGCTTATGTGTACTTTTGCATGTAAGAGGAAAGACATGTATAGCATAAGTAAAGAAATGAGCATGTGATTCATTCATAAATTGTACATTTGCATAAAAAGAATCATTGCATTTGCTTCAAGTGTCTTTAAACTTACAAGGGAACATGAGCCATGAAAGTTTCATGATGAGCATAAATGAATTGATAATTTCTATGTAATTGCAATGAAAGAAAAGTTGCCTAACATTTATACGAAAATCCATTCCACCTATCTCAATCCGTGCACTCCTTTCTTTAACCGATCAACTCTTTCCCTCCACACGATTTATATCTAAAAGAAACATTTGAAGAAAAGCATAAGTGACTAATCCCTACACAATAACCTAAACCTTAATTCTAAAGTAATAAAAGGGTTCTTTCTAATGTCTAGTTTATGTTCCAATTCAAACTCTTCCCACAATTCATGATGTCCCACTCATATCCTCTCTAAATTAGGGTTTAGTCAAAAACTCTTAGGTTTTAAGCATGCTACACTTCTCCTTACATTCAAAACATAAAATAAATATCTTAAATTTTCGAAATTTAATAAATCAAAAATTAGAAAATCTTGTATTTCAAACAAAATCCATAAATTAGTCTCTAAAATCCTCTCAAATACTAACAAAAACCATAGGGATCAAAAATTCCTTAATTAGGGAGAAACCCTAAATTCCTAAACTCAAAATTTTTGTCGTTCATTCAATATTTTTCAATTAGAAGCTTTCTTAGGTTAATAGGAATCTCATTTGTGAAGACATTTTCAAAGAAACAATTTTTTAGCAAAACCCTAATTTCCAAATTTTCATATTTTTCATAAAAGCACTTCACATTAGGGTTTAAAAACTTCCCCTAACCCTTCCTTAAACTTCTCTCAAAGAAAAACCAAGTTTTCTCTAAACCCTAGTTTTCATTTCTTAGGGAAAACTCAAAGAAAGGAGGAGGAAACTCAAGCAAAACACATACCTTAGTCTTCCCTTAGTCTCCCTTACGATTTCCCCCAAGATTGGCCGTCGGAATCTGCCCGTTGGAGCCACCCGTCGCCTCTCCTACCCGCGCCCTTTCCCTCTTCTCCGCTCGGTTTGGTTGCAAGCCGCAAATGGGGACCGAAATATTTCGGTCCCCTAATAAGGGTGTGGTTCTCATAATGCAAACACAATGACCTCAAAGCCCTTACTTAAACATCCTCTCTATTCAAAAAGCATTAAGGGTAAAAATGTCATTTAGAACTTTCCGGAAATTTTAACTCCCAAAATACTTAAAATCCGATATGGATTCTATACCGACAACCTCAAATTTTTCACTTAAAACTCGTCGCGGCGCTTTGAAAAGCGTACGAAGCCTAAAACGGCATTTTCGGGTTTTACATTTTCAGTGACAATCTAATGTTCCAACAAAACCTTCAGGCTCCTCTGATATGTCTTGACTATGAAATGTCTCCCCAACAGATAAGGCCATCATTTCTAGATAGCCAAAATAATCTCCATCAACTCCCACTCACACACAGACTTGATCTTTGCCTAGGTTGTGAGGACCTGGCTAAAGCATGCAATAGGCCTCTATTCTTGCATGAGTATTGCTCGTAGGCGATAACCTGATGCATCTATCTCGACTAAAAATGGTTTCCTAAAATCTGGAAGTGCTCGCACATGTACACTGATCATCGTTGTCTTCAACTCCTGGAAGGCTCTAGTTGCCTCCTCCCTCCACTTGAAATTATCTTTTTTTAATTACTCCGTTAAAGGTTTTGTTATGGTACCATATCCCTTCACAAACTTCCAATAGTAATCAAGGAGCCCTAAGAACCCCCACAACAACCTCAAGTTCTTAGGAAGAGGCCAGTCCACCATAGCCTGAATCTTGGACTAATCAACTGATACTTCTTCTATGGACACTACATGCCCTAAATACTCCACATGTGATTTCCCAAATGTGCATTTTTTCCAATTGGCAAATAGCTGATGCTCCCTCAATGTCTCCATGACAGTCTTCGAGTGCTCCCAGTGTTTCGCCTCTGTCATGTTGTATATCAAAATATCATCAAAAAAATACTAGGACAAACCTTTGGAGATATGGCTGGAACACTCGATTCATAAGTGACTAGAAGGTGGCAAGGGCATTGGTGAAGCCAAAAAGAATCACCAGGAACGCGTAATGTCCTGAAGGTCGTCTTGTGCACATATGTTGTCCTCATCTTAATTTGATGGTATCTCGACTTCAAAGCTCCAAATAACTCATGCAAGAGTTCATCTATCATGGGAATTAGAAACTTGTCTAGCACCATTTTCTTATTTAAAGCCCTGTAATCTACACAGAACCTCCAACTTCCATCCTTCTTCTTCACCAATAATACAGGGTTAGAGAAGGGACTCATACTAGGTATGATGATCTCTGCTTGCATCATTCCCCTAATCAGCTCTCTATCTCATCTTTTTGTATCTGAGAGTAATGATATGGTCTGACACTGATTGTTCTTTCAATTTGATGGCATGCTCGTGCTCTCAAGGCGATGGTAACCCGACCGGTGGCTGAAATACATCCTGATACTATTGCAGAATCTACTGGGCCCCCATTGGAATTTCCCATGTCTCCTATTCCTGGACCCCTTCTATGCTTTGCAGCTCTACAAAATATCCCCGGCCTACATCCTGGCTTATCCTGAGCATAATTTTTAAAGAGACCATAGTTTTGCATAAGCTGGCATCCTCTTAAAGCACTACCTTTTTCCCTTCTACCTATATCTCCATAGTCAATCATTTCCAGTTCACCTTCATATCCCCCATACTCTATAGCCACTTTATCCCCAGATTTACATCCATACTTCCCAAGTCCAGGGGCAGGAAGTCTTCCACCACTTGAATACCCTGCAAGGTCATCACCATCCCTTTATATATTCCCTTGTTCCTCTCTATCTTACTTGTTCCCATCATCACACCAAATCCTTCTGTCCTCATTAACTTCAGCCTCAATCAGTCCAGCCAATTTGAGATGAAGTTATGTATAGCTCCGCTATCCACCAAAACTACCACAAATTGCTCTCCAAGTTTCCAAATTACTTTCATGGTGTGATTTGGAGTAAATCCCGCCACAAAGTTCAAGGACACCTTTGTATGTGTTTTTATATGTTGCTAGAGAACGTAATAAGCTGGCAGACTTTTGTGTTTTGTATGCAGTCTTGTTTATTTCCTTTGGGATGATGAATCATGTCCTTCAAAGTTCGTTGAATTGTTAAGGAAGGATTGTGATATAATAGCTATCACATAGATTTTTTTATAATCTTTGTTCTTTTCATTAATGCTTTTAGCATTTCTTCAAAAAAAAAAATTGCAACTACTATGTCTCCTCCAATACAACCTCCAACTCATCCCGGCTCTCCTCTTCCCCTTCATAGCCCTTTTGTCCGCCTATCTTATACTTTTGCTTCGATCAAGCATTTGAAATAATCTCCAAGACGCTCACGCTCCAGGGCTCTTCTCCTCAGGTGCTTCCCTCTGAAATGACACCATTTGGCGCCAAGGTCATAGAGGTGTTCCTCTAAGCCCCTCCCATTGGTTGCTCTAGCTGGTCTTCTCCCTCTGATGTTTCTCCTCCATCCTTTGTGCTTGCTCCACTGTCTCTCTCAATCCTCTAGGCCTCAACACCCTAAGCTCTTCCCTTATGTCTTCCCGAATGCCCATTATGAAATTTTCTTCCAATCCATCCTAAGAGATTCCCCTTAGTCTTCCCGACAGCAGCTCAAACTTCTCCCGATACTCCATAACTATCCCCTCCTAAGTTCAGGCATAAAACTGCTCTTGGATGTCTCCTTTCTGAATGGCTCGGAAACGTTTCAACAAACATTCCTTAATTTCTCCCTATGAGTAGATCGGATACCTAGCCTCCCCCGATTGGAACCACGCTAAGGCTTTCTCTTCCACACATAGACCCGCCACCTTGAGTTTTTCTCCTCTGTCAATCCATTGATTACAATCCTAATTTCACTCACATAACAAAAAGACAACATCCATGCCCTTCCCTTAGATACATTTTGGGGGCTTTGTATCTGAACCTCAGAGAGGGCTCTTTACCTACCTTCAAACCCCCAAAATGACTTTACTGAGAAAATCAACTTGTGATTAAAACGAAGTAGTGCATTTTCTTAATAGAACAAAAGTAAAGCTCCACAACTTAATAAATTGTGTTGTGGCTTAATTTCTCATTATTCTACAAATTGAATGACAAAAATGTCCTAATTAACCATAATTTGATTTGGCACAAATCTTCTAGATGCCATGGCTCATCCTTCAAATGTGAATACTTAATAAAAGGTGATGCGGCTTATTTCCCCATTATTCAACCAGTTGAATGACAAAAATTTCCCAATTAACCATAAATTTGGTTTGGCACAAATCTTATAGATGCCATGGCTCATTCTTCGAATTTGCAATTCATCGGGGTATCCAAAGGCCCTCCATTTGATAGTGTATAAGCTCCTTCCAAAGGAAGATCAAGGTAATGGATCCTCTCCTTTTCATTTATGTGCGAGATTTTTTAAATTTATCTCAACTCTTCTTGACCTTCAGGTTCAGCTATTGACTTGAGTACCAAATGTCCTTCCAACAGGTTTTAACCCTAACATTGACGCTTTGTTTATCAGCAATATATAGGCAGTAAGAAAGCACGAACTAAAGGAAGTCATTTTGGAGAACCTCAACTCGAACCAAAAACACTGTCACACACAGCAGGCTATACCATATAAAAATCTTGATAAAAAACAAAGCAACCATATAAGTAATTCTAGATAAAGTGTTAGGCCTTTCTTTCTCTCGAGCTCTACCAACATTCAATCTTTCAAACTTTAGAAGATTAATAAACTACTTCTGAATTGCTCATTTCTTAATGAGATGCCGGGACTGTGAAATTACATTGGGATGGGAGATGACACAATCGGCTACTGATGCGAGAGTTCTTGCGACGGGCAAAGCATCGCCGGCGTAGCCACCGATAGCCGCCCCCACCCCCGTTGGAACAATCATTACCGTCGTGTATAGCCTGTGATACTGCGGGCCCCTCGCAAGCAGTACAAGTTCAGAATCCCATTAAAAGGACTGACAAAGTCCCCCAAAAAATTGAGATATTTGACCCCTTACCCTGGAACTCACAATAGCTGAGCAACTGAAGCGAAGCCGGAGAGGATATTTGAGATACCTAAAGGAGGTGAGAGACGAAGGAAGGCTGTACAGACCTCCCAAGTTGAACCGACTGCAGAAAGAGACTGCCATTGGATGTGACAAAAGGAGCCAAATGAAGATCGCAAGCGATGCCTGTCTCTCGGCAAATTATTGCGTGAGGTGACCGAACGGTAACCTGCGTTTTACTGTAGCAATACTGTAGAGAGAGACCGAACGTATCTCTCTATCAGGTGACCTGATGCTGGCAAATTATTGGGTCAGGTGACCGAAGCCATCTCTCCGTTCGGTCGCCAATAGAAATGCGACATCTGTTAGGCATTTTTTTAATTTAATATTAATGCTTTATGTCTTGTCAGAGTTAGCGACCCGACCCGATAACGCTTTTCATTTGAACTTTTAAGCATTTGCCGCCCTATTTTTTCATTTTGAAAGCCGCGAAAGACGCAAATAAAGACAGCTGCAGAAGAAAAAACGTGCCAGAAAATTGCAAAGAAGAAATGGACTGCTCAGCGAAGAGGGAGGTGGAAGAGGGCATGAAAGAGGGAGTGCATGAATCGGAAAGGATGCATGAATCGGAAAGGATGCATGAATCGAAAGGGCTGGTGCATGAATCGGAATCGGAACCTAACTTAGCCGGAAATTCCTCTGGTTTCAACATATCGGTAAGTTAGAAAGTTGTAAACAGTTAGTTTTAATATTATCGCCGCAGAAAGAAGACGTAGGTTTCAGCTCATTAGTCTTAGGATCTTTGATTTTGCGATTTTTAAGCTGAATAAATTTCTTTTATCGAAAAAGTAAAAAAAGAAAATCTAATGTTGTTGTTTCTTAGCTTTAATTATTAATTTTTTTAGGTTGAAGATGATAAATAAAAAAAACTGAACTTGCCGCTATAGTTGCGCTATAGTTGCGTTATCGTTGCGCTAAGGTTGCGCTACGGGTGCGCTATGGTTGCGCTATAGTTGCGCTATAGTTGCGCTATAATTACGCTATTGTTGCGCTATACTTGAGCTTTACTTTTTCTTTCAGGCCGTTTATAAAGATGAGACAGAAGCATATGAATATTTTTGCACTTATGCTCACGATAATGAATTTAGTGTCTGAAAGGATCATCATAATTTTTGGCCAAATTCTAGAAAGATAAAATCGAAGGACTTTGTTTGTTAAAAAGCTGGTTTCAAGAAAAGTGATGATCATAATTCAGGAAAGAGAAAGAGATTCACTAGACCAGTTGTCAGAACTGGTTGTCCAGCCATGGTGAGGTTTGTCAAAGATGAAGATGGTTACTTGCATGTCAAAAGATTTATTGAATCCCACAACCATGAATTAGCTAGCCCAACCGACCGACATCTTTTAAGATCATGTAGGAATATTATTGAGGAAAAAGCTTCCGTCCTGAAATCAATGACAGATGCAGGGATTAGAACCGTTGATGCATATGCCTACCTTGCAGAGGAAGTTGGTGGATGTGAGAATGTCGGATTCTCTAAGAGGGATGCATACAATTTTATTCAGAAGGAGAAAAGAGCAAGGATTGAAATTGGTGACACTAATTCTTTGATTCAATTATTTAAAGATCGACAAGTGGAGGACCACATGTTCGCATGGGATGTTCAATATGATGATGAGGATAGATTGTTAAATTTTTTCTGGGTTGATGGCAGAAGTAGGATAGATTATGAATGTTTTGGGGATGTGTTGATTTTTGATACTAGTTACAGGCTGAACAAGTATAATTTTGTTTGTGCATCATTTGTTGGTGTTAACAATCATTGGCAGAATATTTTGTTTGGACTTGCTTTTTTGTCAGAAGAGACAATTGAAAGTTTTACATGGTTGTTTAAAACATTTGTACGAATAATGGGTAATAAATATCCAACAACAATATTCACTGATCATAACCAATCTATGGCCAGGGCCATAGAAGTTGCATTACCTCATACTCGTCATAGATTATGCCAATGGCACATCTTTAAAAAGGTTCCATCAAAAGTTCCCATCTACAATAGCAATAATAAAGTTAGAGGACTATTCCATAAGTGTATGAGGTGGTGTGATTCTGAGGAAGTGTTTGAGGAAGCGTGGGATGAAATGATCAAGGAAGGGAATCTTCATAACCATGAATGGTTGCAGGATCTTTATAAGATAAGGAGAAAGTGGTCAACTGCTTTCAACAATGATTCCTTTTGCAAGGGCATTTTATCAACGCAGCGTAGTCAGTGTACTAATAATGTGTGTCATGGCATTTCGAAGCTAACAAGTTCATTAACTGACTATTTTCTTGGCTTGGAGAAGGTACTGATGAATTGGCGGCGAAATGAGCAGGATAAGGATTACAAATGCAGTCATTCTGAAATTGTTCCTGTGATAAAGAACAGCTTAATATTAAAACAAGCTGCTAGATTTTACTCAAGAAGAACATTTTCAATTTTTGAGGAAGAATTTATAAAGGCTGTGGGAGAAATGAGTATAGATTTTGTCTCGACTGATTCTTCAAAGTTTCTAGTCAACTACATAGAGAAAAAGAATCAAAACCATCCTTGGGTTGTTCACTTTGATGCAATAGAAGGTAACATTCAATGCAGCTGTAAGAAGTATGAAACCATGGGATTGCTGTATTCTCATTGTTTGAGGGTTTTTAAACAGTTGGATATGGCTAAATTCCCTGAGAAGTACTTATTACTTCGTTGGTCAGCAAGGGCTCGACAAGTTTTTTATTCAGGTTACTTGCTTAATTCTCAAAGAAGTAATAATTTCCAAAGTCGTAGGGGATTCATATTCAGAAATCAGGTGAGAAGGTTTGCATATCAAATGAGCACGGAAGCTCAAGGGAATGAGGAGGCAGAGGAGTTTATTCTTTCCTCATTGCAAGACATGTATAAAAAATTATACTTAATTCTTAGTGGCAAGAAAAGAAATGAGAAGGATGTTGCTAGTTCCCAAGGTGGAACTGCTAATTTGAAAGATCCTCTAAAGCGTAGATCTAAAGGCATATCAAATGCAAGACTGAAAAGCCATTGGGAGAAGAAGAAACGGCCTAAGAGTAAGCTTACAGATAAGAAGTCTTCGGTGGGTGATAACCCAATGGATAAACCTTCTTCAACACAACCTACTTCAACACAGATGAACTTTTCAAGCATGCCTGAATGTTTCAGTGAGGAATATATAACCGGCATACCATCAAGCCAATCTGGAGCTGAATACACCAAGTTGATGATGGATTTTCTTTCTTCGGAGTTGGAATTTAATGAATTTGCAATGTAATGTAATAATATTTATTTGGACTGATTGATTTTATTTATTGGTTGTAATAAAAATGCGCTAAAGTTTAAATTTGCAATGTAATAATATTTATTTGGACTTATATTGACTTATCGCTAAGGTTGCGCTAAGGTTGCGCTATGGTTGCGCTAAGGTTGCGCTATGGTTGCGCTATGGTTGCGCTATGGTTGCGCTATGGTTGCGCTATGGTTGCGCTACGGTTGCGCTAAGGTTGCGCTATGGTTGCGCTACGGTTGCGCTATGGTCGCGCTACGGTTGCGCTACGGCTGCGCTACGGTTGCGCTACGGTTGCGCTATGGTTGCGCTATGGTTGCGCTATGTTGCGCTAAGGTCAGATTGTTTACTTCATTTTTTTAAGAAGAAGAAAATATAAAAGTTATAGAGCAGAAGTTACAGAATATGCACAAAGTAGACGTTACAGAATATGCACATGTTATTAAACAAAAAAAAACTATATAATAACATGATAAAATATACATTTATAATTCATAGACAATATTTATAGTAAGTTACAGATTGTTTACTTCCTTGTTTGAAGAAAAAGAAAATATGCTAACTCTGCCCTAAATTTTGGCATACGCGTTTGCCAATCTTTAAGAGCAGTCCAGTCTAGTTTCTTTCGTAGCACGGTCTTTTCCATATATTTACAAACGAACATTCCACAATCGTAGCTGTTTGTTTGTGTTGGAATTCCACGAACCGCCTGTACGTTCCATTTCGTTATATCGGTTGAAAAGCATCCTATGGTGTCTTCGTGCAAATACTTTATCTGTACGAATAAAACATTTTAAAAATTTATTATGTATATAAACATAGTTATCTGAATTAAACTTAAAATATGAATTGCACTTACAACAGTATGACAAATATTCTTGTGTTCAGGATTTGGTAATGAATCATACATTTTCCAGACTTTCTCCTTCAATTTCCCAACAAGAAGAACCCAATGCTTCTAAAAAATTATGGGTTGAACAATAAGTTTACTTTCTTTAACTGAAACTGGATTAATGTGTTTGATAAAAATTTGATAATCCAGATTTAATGACTTGTATAACTGCAATAATTCAGTTCTATAAGAAAAAAAAATGAAAAAAAGGATTAAAATATTATTTATACTTACCCTGTACAATGGAGAAATGTACAAGTAACGTTGAAATTTCTCCGCCATTAACCTACTCTTCTCAAGTAGAAAGAAAGCAAAAGCATCAACATGGTTATCTGCTAACCAATCATTTGTGAGCAGAAAGTCAATATCTGATATTTTTATTTCTATGTTTCCAGATGCAAATATTCTGTGCTCCCTACAAAAAACAAAGAAAAATATAATGTTAGAGCGCAACCATAGAGCAACCGTAGCAAAACCATAGCGCAACCATAGCGCAACCGTAGCGTAAACGTAGCGCAACCATAGCGCAACCGTAGCGCAACCGTAGCGCAACCGTAGCGCAACCATAGCGCAACCGTAGCGCAACCGTAGCGCAACCGTAGCGCAACCGTAGCGTAACCATAGCGCAACCGTAGCGCAACCATAGCGCAACTAAACTTACTTTGTATTGAATTTTTTGAAACATTCATCCATAAATTGTTGTTTTTTCTCTGATAAAAAAGGCTTCCCTGGATAATCCATAATTTCCAATGCTGGTCGTGATTTAACTATTATATTATCAACAGACATAACCTCTTTGGTCTTCTTCTTTACATATGGTACGATTTTTTTTTATGAACTCTCTTCTTTTTCATCATCTTCTCTTTTTCTTTTTTGTGATGAACTATCTTTTGGTGGTGGCACATCTTTGGCCGATGGTGGTGGTGGAGGAACTTCTTGTATTGGTGCTTATGGAAGAAGTTCTTTGGCCAATGGTGGAGGTGGAGGTATTGGTTGTTGTGGAAGAAGTTCTTTGGCCGATGGTGGTGGTGGAGGAACTTCTTGTATTGATGCTTGTGGAAGAAGTTTTTTGACCAATGGTGGAGATGGAGGTATTGGTTGTTGTGGAAGAAGTTCTTTGGCCATTGGTGGAGGTGGAGGAACATCTTGTATTGGTGCTTGTTCTGAAGGATGCAAAGCCGTATTTTTCACTGATTGGAAGCTGGAGGCAGAACTAGATATATGCGGCTTCTCAGGATTGTGATCACACTGCATTTGAAATTCAATAAATTTGTACTTCATGGAGTCTTGATCTACCTGAAGTTTCTCCATAATATCTTCAAGCCGATCCAATCTAGCTCCCACATTTTCTTGAATTTTATTCAACATCTTCTCAAATATTTCAAAACATTTATTCTGAACAGCCTCTAAATCTGCCCTTGTAATGGGTGGTTGTTCAGCAGAAGGTTGACTGTTGGAAATTTTTTCAGTAGGTGGACGAGTAGACGGTTGAGTTGGCGGCAGAGGTTGAGTTTCTGGTGGTACATTATAAGGAGAATCAGGGGAGAGAGGGGGAGAGGAAGGTGGGGAGGGAGGTGGGGTGGTGTCAAGTTTTTTTCTTGCGGAAGCCTTAATTTTTTGGGGTGACTGCAATTTCTGTGGTTCATGACCTGAACGGGTTTCCATGTTCTGTATGGCAATAATGTCAGCCCCGTATTTTTCGGCCTCCTCATTGCTAACATTCTCAAGACAAACAAAAATCTGCAAAAAATAGAAAAATTTGTTAAAGCGCAACCATAGCGCAACCATAGCGCAACCATAGCGCAACCATAGCGTAACCTTAGCGCAACCATAGCGTAACCTTAGCATAATTTGCATCATGTAAGCTAAAAAATTACCTCACTTTTATTTAAAAATTTAAATATTTTTGCTGCATTCTCTTGAGTAAAGTATAAATCTGTATACCCATGCCATCTCAGAAAACGCGGTCTTATTTCAGAATCGGTTGGTTTATTTAAAGAAAAATGTTCCAAAAACCAAATCTGTGTAATGCCAAACATAAAAATTTTAAAGTTAACATTAAAAAACATTAAACATATATAATAACCAGTAGGAGTGGAAACTTACCAGTAGAAGAGGAAAAAAACCAATTATGTAACCCAATGGTCTTTGGAGTTGAAACTTCTCAAAAATTGTGTTGAACTCCCCAACCATGAAGTTCCTTAAGCATGAAGCCCAATTAATGGAAGCGAACTCACTTAAATTATTTGCAACAGAAGTGAGCCTTCTAGGGGTTTTATGACTATTTAGTGGAAAGAAAAGGTTAGATAACAAAAACATAATAAAGGTCTTAATTTTTGTTGCATTATCAGATAATCTGTCTAATTTTGAAATTTTTGTTTTTAACTTCAGTTGACAGAGGTCCATTTAGAGGATCAATCCTCCATTTGATATCAATGCCTCTGTTTGGCAAACCTGTTAGAAAATTTCAGCTGTTAAAGTTAAAAAAACATATAGCTATAAAAATTTCATATTCAAAAAATTACCTATCAACAAAGCAACCTCGTCAGAAGTGAATTTCAGAACACGACTAAGGACGATGAAGCCTTCATCAGCAGGACTCCAAAATTTGAGAACCTCAAAAAGAAGTGGTATACACTGCTGGAAAGCGGGGAACTTCAAAAATTGATGAATGTTCAGATCCTTTAATGTTTGCTCCACTTCATCATCAATGATCTCGACAAAAGCATCATAATGTTTCCGGAAAGAAGTAACATAACATCTAGATGTTATTGGCCTTTGATACGGCGTCCTCATCTATAAAAACAAGAAAAATCAGAATCATAGCGCAACCATAGCTCAACCATAGCGCAACCATAGTGCAACCATAGCGTAACCATAGCTCAACCATAGCGCAACCATAGCGCAACCGTAGCGCAACTGTAGCGCAACCATAGCGCAACTGTAGCGCAACCGTAGCGCAACCATAGCGCAACCATAGCGCAACCTTACATTTCGTAATTATTTAGCTTAAAAAAGTTTAAAATTCAGAAAAAAATAAAAATTGAACACCACATTGAACATATATGCTAGTTATACAACTATTACTAAACCCTAAAAGTTAGAAGATAGCGAAAAACTTTCGTATCATTTGCTTCATCCATTTACGAAGAGAAGAAGCGTGAAAAATCAGAAAATAAACATTTGAACGGTACATTACATTAAACAAACAATGGTAAAATTATAACCAAACCCTAAACCCTAAAATTCAACATATAAATTAAATGCAACGAAAGCGCAAGTAAAGCGCAAGTTAGGCGCAACCATACCTCTTCCTGATTGATGATCTTCTACAGGTTCGTCGTCTACCTCCGGTAGGAATAAGCTAATGCAGAACCGAAGGTAATGGAGGAATCTGAGAGCGCTTACAAGAGCTGGAGTAACAGTGAAGATGTCGCGCGGCGTTTCCATTCTTTCTTTCCCGGAATTCAAATGAAAAGCGTTATCGGGTCGGGTCGCTAACTCTGACAAGACATAAAGCGTTAATAATAAATTAAAAAAATGCCTAACAGATGTCGCATTTCTATTCGCGACCGAACGGAGAGATGGCTTCGGTCACCTGACCCAATAATTTGCCGTATCTAAGGGGCGCTATGTTCTTCAACGGCAAGTAATTTCTATTATTTTCCCTAAAAAATAATTCTATTAGCTGTTTAATGATCTTTATTGGCATGTACTTATTAATCTAACAAAATAAAAAATAAATTTTATTATATGTATATAAAAAATAATTTCTATTAACTGTTTAATGAGTATGACGACACGTTCCACTCACTTTTCATAGAGCCAACACAAGTTATGGCTCTTGAACCACACGAATCCTCTATTGAGTTTGACTTAGTGCAGGAGGTCTGATATGTGTAAACTATGTCATATTTTTGTATGTGTTTTTATCATTTTAAATGTTTTATTTAATTATTTGTGTTCTGGAAAAACTCAAAAATGGCAGAAAATATAAAGCAGAGTACAACCCTGCACCCTGCAACATTCGATAATTACATGTCACAGCTCAATCTTCAACACCGCCGAGGCATCATACTTGGGCATGGCAGTGCCCAATTTAATGGATTTATACAGCACGGTGCTAAATGGTCAGCTTGGCAGTGCCATGACATCAAAATCTATCTCATGTTGACACCAAATCTTCCACTATTGTGCTGCAACATTTGAAAGTAAGCAGCATCTCAACATAGTAGTTGTAATTTCCAAGAGACACGATTTGCTAGCGAAGCGATATGACTATTCACTAAGTAACTGGTCCACATCAACAAATGTCACTACGGTACAGAAGTTCTAATACCAAAGTGCTAATTCATTTAAAGGGTGTCATAATGTCACTCTTTCAAGCGCATAGGTTTCTTGCTAAGTATTTCCCACCTTCAAAAACTTCCAAATTTAAAAATAACATAACTTCTTTTATTCGGTTTGGAGGAGAATCCATTTATGAGAGGCAGGAAATATTTAAGGAAATGCTTAGCAAATGCCCTCATGATGTTTTGGCTGATTGAATTGTAGGATCTCTTAAAGATATAATTGATATAGTTGCTGAAGTATCATTAATGTCCAAGCCATTTGAGGAAGCATATGAATTAGTAGAGGAAATTATTACTAATAATTTCTAGTGGCCTGTTGATAGAGTAAATATTAAGAAAGCAGCAGGAATTTATTAATTTCATGCTTTATAAATCTTAAATGAACAAGTTGCAGTAATTTATTAAAAAATAGATAACTTGAAAATTAAAACCAAGACAGATGGATATGATAATTTCAACATAATTTCTCAAAATCTTAGCACCACAGTGCCGCACCACGTAGCGTTGCAGTGGTATCCCTCAAATTTTTAACAACTCTATCATTATAGGAATGAGAAAATGCCCTTGAAAAATATTATTCTACATCTTGGAATTCAAGTACAAAATGAATCTTCTACTATTAAAAAAAAATGAGGATCAAATAGGGCAACCTGCTAGGTTGATTAATTATAACAAAATGGAAGAATAATGTCATAACATACAACTTAAAAGTAGGAAATATTTAGGAGATACTTACAAAGATAGAGATTTGCCTTAGAAGGATAATAGTGAAGTTGAGCAAGTAGAAAATAAATCATCAACAAAATAACCTTAACTTATAAAAGAACCTAAACGAGTAATTATGATGGTTATAGAAAGACCACCACCACCTTTTGCTCAGAGATTGATCAAATAAAATCGTGATGAGTAGTTCTCAAAATTCTTGGAAGCGTTGATAAAATTAACCATTAATATTCCTTTCTGTAAAGCCTTAGAAAAGATGCTCACATATGCAAAATTTATGAGGGATATTTTGAACAAGAAAAGGAAGTTAGGGAATTTTACTATGAAATTGACTAAAAAGTATTGTGTTATAATTCAAAAGAAACATCCTAAAAAACTCAATGATCGTGTGAGATTTTCCATTCCTTTAACTATTGATGAAAAATTCATTGGGAGGGCTTTACGTGATTTTGAATCTAGTATAAAAGTCATGCCACCTTCTATTTTAAAAGCCTAGATATATGATTGATTTAACCTACTTCCATCACTCTTCAATTAGCTGATAGAACTTTCACTAACCTAAGAGGAGTAATAGAAGATGTGTTGATTAAATTTGATAAATTTGTTTTCCCTATTGATTTTTTATTATAGATATGAATAAAGATAAGGAAATACCTTTAATTTTAGGGAGACCATTCTTAGCCACTAATAAAGCAATGATTGATGTACAAAAGAGTGAATTAACTATGATGGTTTAAGATCAAGAAGTTAAAATTGATATACTTAAATCTATCAAATCCCTCAAGAGAAGAATGAAGATTGCTTTAGGGTGGATTTAGAAGATGTGGTAATAGAGAATCTAAAGGAAGAATTATTAGAAGGAGAAGTATCAGAAGAGAAAGAAGTTAAAGAGAATAAAGAAATATTAGGGGAATTTGTAGTAAGGAATGAAAGCTTAATCAATGAAAAGTTTGTAATATTAAAAACATCCTCTTTTGATAAAATTTTAAAACCTTCCATTAAGGAAGCCCCTATTTTAGAGCTTAAGGCTTTATCTTTCCATCTGAAGTATGTTTTTTTTTGTAATAACTCTACTCTTCCTATATTTATTTTAGCAAATTTAGAACCACGTCAAGAAAGTTAATTTATTAGAGTTTTGAGTAATTTTAAAAGAGCTCTTGGGTGGAAACTTGCTGACATTAAGGGGATTAGTCCTTTTATTTACATGCATAGAATTTTAATGGAAACTAATTCAATACAAAAAGCTGACTCTCAAAGAAGACTTAGCCCTTCCATGAAAGATGTTGATTAAAAAAAGATTCTTAAATGGATGGATGTTGGGATTATTTATCCTATTTCAAATAGTTCTTGGGTTAGTCCTAGTCATTGTGCTCATAAAAAAGGAGGGTTGATTGTTATAACAAATGAACACAATGAACTTATACCCACTAGAACTATTACATGTTGAAGAATTTGCATTGATTATAAGAAATTAAATAAAGCCACCAAAAAGATGCTAGATATGTTGGTAGGGCATCCATTTTTTTGTTATCTAGATGGATATTCAGGATAACATTATATTCCTATTTCATCTAAAGATAAAGATAAAACTACTTTCACTAGTCCTTATGGAACTTTTGTTCAGGAGAATGCTTTTTTGTCTATGCAATTCTCCTGCTAATTTTCAAAGATGTATGATATCTATCTTGTCAAACTTAATTGAGTAGGGTATTAAAATTTTCTTGGAGGATTTCTCATTGTTTGGCACTGTATTTGATTCTTATCTTGAGCATTTAACTTCTATTTTAAAAAGATGTGTAGAAATAAATTTAGTGTTAAATTGGGAGAAGTGTCAATTTATGGTAACCTAAGGCATTATCTTGGGGCATAAAATTTCTAAGAATAGATTAGAAGTAGACATTACAAAAATTTAGGTGATAAAAAAATTACCCCCACCCAATTCTATGAAAGGCATTAGAAGTTTTTATGTCTTGCAGAATTTTATAGAAGATTTATTAAAGACTTCCCTAAAATTTATAAACCATTATGTCAATTATTAAATAACCATGTTTCTTTTCTATTTAATGCTTCTTGTATTAAAGCTTTTAATGCATTAAAACAATATTTGATTACTACTCCAGTGATTATTTCTCCTGTTTAGTCTATACCTTTTATAGTGATGTGTGATGCTAGTGATGTTGTTGTGGGTGTTGTTCTAGGGCATAAGCAAGATAAGAAATTCCATGGCATTTTTTATGCTAGCAAAACTTTGAATTCTGCATACTATAATTATACAACTAAAAAAGAATTATTATCCATTAATTTTGCTTTTGATAAATTTAGATCATACTTGATTGGCAAAAAAATAATTATTTATATTGATCATGCTACTATTAAATATTTTATGACAAAGAAATACACTAATCCTTGATTAGTTAGATGGATTAGTCTATTATAAGAGTTTGATGTAGAAATTTTTGATAGAAAGGGCACTGAAAATCAAATCACCCATCATCTTTCTAGATTTTCTATTGAAAAGTATGCATTAAATGAAGAAGATATTAATGAAAATTTTCCTAATGAATAATTATTTTCTCTTACTATGAATAATTTATTGTGGTATGCTGACATTGTTAATTTTATTATATGTGGCATACTTTCTTATGATCGAAATCCTGGTCAAAAGTGGGCGTTCTTGCATGATACCAAATTTTATTTTTGAGATGAACCTTATTTATTTAAATCTTGCAATGATCAAATTATGAGAAGATGCATTTCTGAAGAAGAAATATAATAATCATTAGAGAGTGTCATGATTCTCATTATGGAACATTTCAGAGGATTTATAAATGCTTCAAAAATCCTTCAATCTGGATTTTTCGGGCCTACTCTTTTTAAGGATGTAAATGAATATATTAAGAAATGCGATCAATGTCAAAGAGTAGGAAATATTTTTAAAAGAAATGATATGCCTTTGACCTATGTTATGGAAATAAAAATATTAGATGTTTGGAGATTAGATTTTATGGGACCTTTTGTGCCATCCTATGGAAATCAATATATTCTTATCGTTATGGATTATGTTTTAAAGTGGATGAAAGGTGTGGAAACCTCTAAAACTAATATTAAAATTGTGATCAAGTTTTTTAAGAAAAATATTTTATCATGATTTGGAATGCTAAGAGTTTTAATCAGTGATGGTAGAAGTCATTTCTATCATGAAAAATAGAAATAGTCTTACATAAATATGGGATTTATCATAGAATAACAACTTATTACCATCCTCAAACTAGTGGTTAGGCTAAAATTTATAATAGGGAGATTAAGTGAATCCCAGAAAAAATGGTTAGTTCAAATAAAAAAGATTGGGTGATTAAGTTAGATGATGCAATATGGGCCTATAGAACTGCTTATAAGTCTCCTATTAGTATGATTGTCTATAAATTAATTTTTGGAAAGGCTTGCCACCTTCCTATGGAATTAGAACAAAAAGCATTTTGGGTAATCAAATAATTGATTTGTATATTTGAAATTATAAAAAGTGAAAAGATTGATGCAGTTGAGTGAATTGGAAGAAATAAAAAATGAAGCTCATGAAAATGCAAGGATTAATAAAAGAAAAGTTAAAAATGGCATGATAAAAAGCTTCTTAGATAAGAATTCATTCATGGACTTGATGTTTTACTTTTTAATTCTAGACTTAAGTTATTCCTACAAAAATTAAAATCTAGATGGTCCAGACTATTTACTATTGTAAAAACATTTACTTATATAATTGTGAAAATTAAGGATAAGAAAATTTTATATAATTTTAAAGTTAATAGCCATAGACTAAAATATTATTTTGGTGGGGAAATTGATTGTTTGTGAAATATAACTGAATTGATTCAATAATGAAATAAGTGGCATAGTAGGGTTGAAGACTTAAAACTTAGTGCTTATGGAAGGTAACCCACATGTGATGATTTGTATTGTGCCTTAAACACTAGTTATCCTTTACTTGTGTTATTATTTTATATCACAAATTTTATGTATTTCTATCACTCATATGAAAACGTGTGTTTATTTTATTTATTTTCAATATTATTTATATTTTATTAAATTCACCTTTTACTTATTTTTTTTACATTATTTTCTATTATCCATGCATTCTAATTATTTAACTAACCTTAACATTAATGATAATTAAAAATTATATAAAATAGATATTTTATTAAATTAAATTTATTTTCAATATTATTTATATTTTATTAAATTCCATGAATTATTTTGTTGTCCTTCCCCAAGGATTTTAGTACTTTTTTAAATTTGAAATCAGATTTTTGATAGGGAATACTTGAGTTTGCAAGTAATCCAGTAGGACCTACTTGAGTTCGTAAGCAACTCTTCCCATCATTACCATTTGTAGTAGAATAAGAACCATCCTTATCTGAAATAATATCTTGAGAGCTTTTAATGAAAACTTCCTCTCTATTATGAAGATCTTGGACTATTTCAGGTTATTCTCTTCTCATCACAGGATCAAAAACTTTTTTAGAGAGCTCCATCTCATCAGCCGTTGTAATAGGAGAGACTTTCTCATTTTCTAGAATCAACCTTGCTAAGGAATCATAATTTCCATTGATAATTTCACCTTCTTCCATCACAGCATCCCCAAAATTTTCCTCCAGATTCTCATCCAACACTTCATGAACGGATGGCTTATCAATAACAACCCTTATAGGAGGCTCCAGATTAATAATTTCCTTCTTCCTTTTAACCTCCCATGCTTCTTTAGGAATACCACGAGCAGGTTTTTTATTTTTTTTCTAATTTACATGAATCCATGGTCCATATGTATTGTTCTTCTCCACCTCTGGATCCTTATTTTCTAGAATCTATAATCCCTGCTTCTGAGCTTCAGCACCCACCACATTAGTTTCCACCTCTTTCTTCTCACAATCTTTTTTAACATGCCCAATCAATCCACAATTAAAACAGAGAGTAGAAATTCTTTCATATTCCACCTTCTGAAAGAACCTACCCGGTAAACTTTCCACCCAAACCCCCAAAAAAAGAGTTTGGTCCAACTTCACATGAATACAAACTCTTGCGAATTCCCTTCTTCCCCATTGAAACATGTTACCATTTAACATCAATGGTGTTCCAATCATGGAAGCAATTCTGACCACATTCACCTCATCCCAACACTGCAAGGGAAAATGGGGCATTTTTATCCAAATAGGAGATGTTAAACCTTTCATAGATAAAGGTGAAAACTCTGGTGTCCACTTGTCCATACCTATAATGTGCCCATTTACATACCAAGGGCCACCAGTGAGTACTCCCTTCAAAGCTTCGGCATTCTTAAAAGAACACAAGAATCATCCCATCCCAAGGGTGGTGAAATGAAATTGGCCGAATTGAAGCCATTGACGTCTTAGTTCTACAACCACAATGTGTGATGGAACCTCTTTGCCAAAAACCTTAGTCACCAAGGAGTTTTTAAGAGTGTTAACATTTGAAATCTCACTATCTTCATGCTTTTTGACGACCTTGCCATCCTCTGTCAACACTTTATCCTTATAATTGAATGAGACTTTGATATGATCTTTCTTAATCCAAGGATTGCCCATACCAGCACCATTATCTCCCTAATATGCATTTTGTCAAAAACAGAGGCTTCATTCTGATTATCTCTTGAAGAATTTATCCTTGCTGAAGAATCCAGATTACTAGCCTTGCCATTCTCCAAATTTTGAATATTTTTGTTAACCGAACTCAGGGAATTTGTATTTATCACACTGTTGTCGGGGATTGCATTTGAATTCCTGAATCTACTAACAAAAATTTTCAAACCTAATAATGAGGCTTGATTGTCGCAAGGCTTAGAAGGAGAAATTCCAAAAATTCTATCAGAATAGGGAGTTTTACAATCATAGTAACAAGCAATGCCCTTTCTTTTTCCTTCAACCTGAAGAATTACCTTCGAAACAATCTCCACATAGTCTTTTATCACAATGCCTGAAGAAATCCTTTTTTTATTTCCTTCAGCAACTAGAATTGAGTCAGAATCCTTCCGCATTGAACCTTTGAAGCAATGACCATTCTTATCCTGTAATGGAGATCTGATCATCGGAGGGACCGGCGGTGATCGGCGGTCTTTAACCGCCATCCCCTACCAAAATGGCGGAGAAGATGAACGGAATATGCGCTGAACGAGTTTTTTGAAAAAAAAAAGGAGTTTCTCTCTCTAGTTGTCCTTCCAAGACTCGTTGGTAAGTTTTTTAAATTATACTTGATGCTCAAGGAACTTGATTAGAGATTTGAAGTAGCTAATTATAATGGAGCCCGGGTCAGGAGATAAGGTCACACCGGGAGATAATACCACTAGGAAAGTGGCGAGCTCAAGTATAATTTGAAACTCAAAGAATTTTAACATTGATAATATTTTACTTATAGACGGTTTAAAGCATAGTCTACTTAGCATTAGTTAGTTGTGTAATAAATGATTTGATATTACAATTTTTTCTACAAAATGTATGATTAGTTTGAATGACAAATTGGTTCATGAAGAAAGAGTTAATAATATTTATATGATTAATTTGAATTGCATTGAATACTCTAATTCTTTGTGTTTAAAAACCACTATTGATGAATCCTAGCTATGACATAGGAGACTATGTCATGCAAGCATGAAGACCTTTAGGAACATTACCCAGAAAAGACTTAATTTGAGGCATACCTAAGTTAGATTTCACTAAGGCCCACTTGTGTGATGCCTGTCAACTAGGAAAGCAAATTAAGTCTTCTTTTTATTTAATCAAGGACATCATCACCTTTAGGCCACTATAAATTCTTCATATGGATATGTTTGGACCCGTTAGTACAACCAACCTAATAGGGAAGTAATATAGATTTATAATTGTTGATGATTACTCTAGATTAACTTGGGTTAGATTCCTAACATTAAAGAAAGAATCATTTGAAAATTATAACCTTCTCCACTCAGATACAGAGAAAATTAAGATGAGAGATCTCGACTACTCATAGTGATCATGGTGGAGAGTTTAAAATGATAAGTTTGAATCCTTTTATTAGGAGGTAGGGATATAGCATAACTTTTCTTCCCCATAGGACCCCTTAGTAGAATATAATAGATGAAAGGAAGAATAGAACTTTAGTAGAAGATGTTATGGCCTTATTAGCTAAATATTCCTCCCTATATACTTTTGGGTAGAAGTAGTAAATATGACTTATTATGTGATGAATAGGGATAATATTTGACCCAAGATAAATAAGAAACCCAATGAGCACCTTAAGGGTAGGACACCTAACATTTCTTACTTGCATGTCTTTGGTTGTAGATGCTTTATCCTGATTACTAAAAAATTTCCTCTAGGAAAGTTTGATCCCAAATTCGATAAAAGAGTTTTCTTAGGATATTCATTTATAGGTAAGCTCTATAGGTTCTTTAATAAAAGGACCCTAACAGTAGAATAGTCTACCCATGTCATTTTTTATGAATCAGATAAAGCTTTTGAGCCTATGTTAGAAATAGGAGTAAAGGTCACCCAAAGGGTAGAATCTATTGACCAAGAAGATAGAGAATAACCTCAGGAACTTTTTCTTGGAGAATGGATATACTTATCTAGTCACCTAGAGAGCTCATCCTATGAGATCTATCTATAGGTAGTATTACGAGGCATGGACTTTAAATAAAGTTAGTCATTCTGCATTCAAATGACTTAGATTACAAACATATTTTTTCAAGAAGAGCTTACTATGTACAAGGTTGTCAAATGTGTTTGCTTAAATGGATGACATATTTTGATATTAAAGAAGAATCACCCATTGCTCCATGGATTTCTTTTCCTAATTTAAGGTTGCATCTCTTCAATTCTCAGATATTGTTTGTTTTAGCTTCTATTTTTGGTAGGCCCTTACAGATGGACCAAGCCACTCTATTGGTTTCCCATCTATCTGTAGCTCATATTATGATTGAATTGGATATTTCTAAGAAACATCCCAAGGAAATATGGATAGGCTCTAAGCTTAATGGATATCAACATAAAGTTGAAATAGAAAATTTGTATATATTTTGCACTTATTGTAAAATGCATATATATAGTAATATTGAATGTTTTAATTTACATCCTCATTTATGTAAGTAGCCTAAAGATTCAAAAAGAAAAAAAAAACATTGATGCATCAAAACTGGGATGTGTTGAGGAGGTTTGTGGGGAGCCTGATGTCCCCATCTCTGGCAAAAGTGTGGTCCAAGACCCCGTTTATCCTCATGTGGTTCATAATGCTGGAAATGGATGTCTCACGGCTCTACAAGAGAATTCCTCTGAGCTAGTCCTAAATGAAGAATCACCTGATGGTGTGGTTAAGCAACCAGGTTCAATCTATGTTGAGGATCAAATTGATGTTATGGTCGTGGAGCATATTAATACTATATCTTGCTTGAAAACTACAGTTCCTAATTAGAATATTTTTTCTGCTCATGTTTGTACCCTTAACACTAATGCAGTTTCTCATCATGATATTTTTGACCTCTTTACTCATGAGCATGATTAGGAGAAGCAAAAGTTGGAAGAAAGAGAATTGGATCAAGGGGAAAATGAGGATTGTGCCATGAACCTGGCTATAAATTTGGAAAAAGATTATAAGGCTAACAATACTTGTTCTCAAATTAATGTTGCTAATAAGGGTAAGGAAAACAAAATGATGATAACATAAGAGTGGCGAATGAGATGAATTACTTTACTTTAGTTAGTTCAAGAAAAAATAAGAAGAATAAAAATATGGAAGTGAAATCCCCTTGAACCACTCGTTTTCAGGCTTCTCAATTGATTTCTAATGTTTAAGTCTATTATTTGGAATGTAAGAGGTATTGGTTGCATCTCCACTAGAATTAGAGTTAAGAATTTATGTCTGATTCATAATATTTCTTTGCTTATTTTGATTGAGCCTTTATTTCTAATAATAGGATGGATAATACTGCTAAATTTTGGGCTTTAATCAAGTTGTTTCTAATATTTCTAACAAGATCTGGGTTCTTTGGAAGGATCCTATGGTTATTGATATTATTGGTGATTTTACTCAAGTGATTTATTGTAGTATTAATCTCTTGCATTTTAATTTTTTTGTGTCGTTTGTTTATGCTGCTTCCTCTTGGATAACTTGAAGATATTTGTGGGACCAACTCATTCAATTTAATAGTCATGTTAATTCTCTTTTATTGGTAGAAGTGATTTTAATACCATTTCTTTCTTATCTTACTGAAATGCTTGGGGGGTCCAACCGTGTTTATCATTCTATTGAAGATTTTAATAACATGATCTTAGATTTTAACCTCATTGACATTGGCTATATATGTAGAAAATTTACTTGGAATCATGGTAACCTTTAGTAACATTTGGATAGAGTTCTTTTTAATGATAGTTCGATTAATTGTTTCACTTCTACGCATGTTGAACACTTTAGTAGAACCTTATCTGATCATTCTCCTATACTTATATCTATTAAGTTAAATCAGGGTATCTCGGCATTAAATTTTAGGTTTTAGAATATGCAGCTTCTTGATAACTCTTTCATTGCTATTATCCAGGAGAACTTGCAAGCCTCGCTGCATCCGGATAATTATATTTTTGGCATGAACAGATTGTGGTTTAAATTGAAGAGATTGAAACAAATACTAAATTGGTGGAATTGTAATGTTTTTAAAAATATTTTTTCCAATATCTTGGCTGCTGAGGAAAAATTCAATTCTTTAGAGCACAATTATTAGCTTCATCCTTCAGATGATAATTATTTTGACCTTCAACAAGCTAAAAATTATCTATTTTCTTTACAAGCTTAGGAAAAAGCTTTTTGGAAGCAGAAAGCTGCTTCTAAATATCTTATTGATGGGGGATAACAATACTAAGTATTTTTATAATTTAGTTAAAAGAAATAGACTAGTAATTGAATTCAGAAAATTTCTAAACACGACGGTTCTTTTACAGACGATGCTTGGGCTATTGCTTCTTCTATTGTGGAATTTTGTAATAATTTATTTAATAAACATTTTACTCCTTTTATTATTGATAATCCTAATATTATTCCTCATATCATTAATCAGGATGACAATGTGTCCCTCATTGCTTTTCATACTTTGGAGGAATCAAGAATATTATTTTTTATTTAAATAGTGATTATGTTGCTGGTCATGATGGTTACACTACTAACTTCTTTAAAAAATCTTGAGACATTGTTAAATTTGATATTTTTAATGGTGTTAATGATTTCTTTGCTGGTAACATCATGCTTAAGTATTTTTCCTCCACTTATAATGTTCTTATCCTGAAAGTTTCTAGCGCTTCTAATTAGAAATATTTTAGACCTGGTAGTCTTCATACCTTCTTTAGTAAGTTGATTTCTAAAATACTTATGAATCGTTTGTCTCCTTTACTTCCTAAATTCACTGCTCATAAGCAAACTGGCTTTGTTAAAGGTAAATCCATTATGGATAGTATTTTATTGGCTCAAGAGTTTATTCATGACTTAGATGTTAAGGTGCATTGTGGTACATTATTTTTAAATTGGACATCGCTAAGGCTTACGATAACATCAATTGGGATTTTCTTTACCAAATCTTACTTTCGTTTGGTTTTAGTTCTGTCTTTATTAACCTTATTAAATAAGCCATCAAAAATTCTTTTTTTCATTGTTATTATTAATGGAAAAAGTAATGGTTTCTTTAAATATTCTCATGGTTTAAGATAAGAGTATCCTATTTCTCTTGCCCTTTTTATTATTGCTATGGAGTATCTTTCTAAAGGCATTTCCAACCTTTACGAGAATTTTTCGCACAATTTCTATATAACTTTAGGTGGTTTTCCTGTTTCTCATTTATGTTTTCTTGATGATGTTATTATCTTCTCTAATGCTTCGATTAACTATGTGAATAGACTTATGAAGTTCTTGAATGAGTTTCAATGTTGCAGTGGTCTGAATATTAATAAGAATAAAAGTTCTTTTATTATGTCCCACAAGGTTTCTTATGACTGGGTCACTTCTATTAGAAATAATACTAGTATTTTTAAAAGGTTCTTTACCTATTAAATACTTAAGGGTACCCCTTTATAAGGGGAGGAAGATTACCTTTCTTTTTGATGGTCTTATTACCTCTGTGCAGAATAAGCTAAATTCTTGGAACTCCAATTGTCTTAGTTTTGGTGAAAGATTAGTCCTTGTTAAATGTGTTTTATGCTCTTTACCAGTTTATATTTTTCAAACTTTACTTCCTACCAACACTATTTGTAATAGGATTGACAAATTATTAAAAAAAAAAATTTTGGCATGGCTCTAATGTGAATTCTAAATTTATTTGGTCTTCGTGGTTTAATTGCTGTGGGACTTTTGAAGAAGGGAGGTTGGGTTACAAGAATATGTATGATCTTTTTGAGGCCTTTTCTTTTAAATTGTGGTTTAATTTTAGGTCTAAAATTTTTTGTTGGGCTAAGTTTATGACTAAAAAATATTGTGTTAGTAAGCATCCTACTACATGTTATTTTAGTAAAGGTGAATCCAAGGTTTGGAAAAGGCTCTGGATAACTAAGTGGAAATCTGAACCTCATGTTAAATGGGCTCTTAGTAGAGCTAACCTTTTCTTTTGGCAAGACCAATGGCTTGGGGATCAGTCTATTGACTCTATTCTTAATACTTTCACTACTAGTGCCATTAAGGTGAACCACTTTATCATGAATAACACTTGGGACTATAATAAACTTATTGATATTATTCCCGATGATATTATTGCTAAAATTCTTAATCTACCCATTAATATGGAATCTAATGATTTTCTTTTGAGTGATCTATTTCATAATGGTTTTTTTAGCTTGAAGGATGTGTGGCATGTGCTTAGAGATAAGCATTTTGTTACCAATGTTTTCTCTATGATTTGGAATAAAAATTTTCCAAAGGCAATTTCTGTTTTTATTTGGAGAATCATACACAATTTCATTTCAACTGATGACATTTTAAGGAGGAAAGGTTTCATTATTTTTTTCTAAGTGTCAATGCTGCTATCATGTGGAGACTATTCATCATGTGTTTATTAGAATTTGGGTCAACTTTGAAGATATGTTCAAGTTAAATTTTTTTAATGCCCACCTGTCCATTAGTGGTTTGTTAGATTTATTATTTATTAACTCAAAAAGTCACATCAAAATTTTGATTCCTTCACCCATTTTGTGGTGTTTGTGAAATGCTAGAAATAACTCAATTTTCAATAATATTTGTATGGATAATCACACCATTATTCAGAATATTAAAGACAAAGTGCTTCAGCTTTTAATGCTAACCTCTTGAACCATAAAAACTTTAAAAATTATTTTTTGTTGCTCAAAATTTTAGCATTAATCTTTATAATGCTAGCTATTTGGACTACCCAAGATTGATTTATTGGTTTAAACTATTGAGTCTAGTAAATAGGTTGTTAAGCCTAAGTTAATGTCCCAAGGCTACCAAGAGGGGGGTGAATTGGTAGTTTAAAAATTTTAATCCCTCTTTGAATTTAAGTTGAACCGAAATGAAAATTTTTCTTTTGAGTTTTTCTAGAAAATATTTTTCAACCACAGAGTTCATAAAATTAAAAATAAAACGCGGAAACGTAAAAACAATAAAGTAAATGACACCAGATTTATAGTGGTTCGGTCTAAAACCAGACCTACATCCACTCCCCAGAGGCACCCTCTGAGTATTGCACTAATACCAATAGTGACTCTCCTTTTGCACCCTCAGCAAGGCGGAGAAGCCTTTATAACACACTCTTTTCACCACTACCCGATGCGGCAGAGAACCGTCATTCTTTTACACAATCCCCAGTGTTGGCAGAGAACCATCGTCCTTTCACACTCTCCTAGTGTGGGCAGAGAACCCTTCGGCTATTCACACTCTCCAAGTGTAGGCAGCGAACCCTTCGGCTATTCACACTCTCTAAGTGTAGGCAGCAAACCCTTCGGCTATTCACACTCTCCAAGTGTAGGCAGCGAACCCTTCGGCTATTCTCACTCTCCAAGTGTCGGCAGCGAACCGGATCTCCTTGACAGATCTTCTCACAAGAAATCTAGAAGGAAGAAGGAAAAGAGTGAAGTAATTCCAATTCACAAGTAGAGATTCTTACCTTTGAACTCCAAGTAAAGCCTTCACACTCAAGTGGTAGGAATCCTCCCTTGAATGCACTCTCACACTCTCTCCTTAGCTATTCTCTCAAGAGGCACGAAGATCAAATGACAAAAAGATTGGGTGGCAGTCTAATTTGGACTATTTATACAAAAGACAAGAAAAACCGTCCAAAAACTACAAGTATTCAATTCTGTACGCAATGGATCGTCCCGTACGATCGTGGATCATCCTGGACGATTTTACTTAAACGCTTTGAAACGACCCTATTTGTATATGTGTACGAAATATTTTCATACAAGATGATCGTCCCGTACGAACTAAGTTCGTCCGGTTCGAACGGTTATTACTAGGTCGGTTCTAGAAACTGCTGAAAACCGTTCTAAGTCGGTTAATCGTCTAGACGAAAATTGGTTCGTCTGGACGAAATTTTTACAGAGACCAAATCGTCCTGGACGATAATTAATTTCGTCTGGATGAAAATTTTACAGAGAGCAACTCATTTTCTAACGATAATTAATTTCGTCTGGACGAAAATTTTACAGAGACCAAGTCGTCCTGGATGATATTTAATTTCATCCCGGACGAATAGGACTTAAAAAATTTTTCAAGCCAGTTCCTATTCGTTCCATGTGCTCAATAACAGATAACTGTTTGATCGTCCCGTACGATCTGATATCGTCCCATACGATCAGTATAAATTTTATATGATCTCTTTATGTGTGTGTTTATGTTTTTATTCACTCAATTACAAACACTCCCTTTCAAATTTAATTCAAAGAAAAGTACAAGCTTCAAATTCACAAAGTATTTCATTTTGAATTTGATTTGAAGTCTTCGTAGTCTTGAGTTTGATTTTCCTGAAATGTTAGTACACACAAGAGCAAATACAAATCTTCTAAACTTGTTAGGAGATAACTACACATTTGAACAATAATGTTTGGAATCATAAAAACTATACAAGTTGCAAAAATGTAAAGCATGCAAATAGCAACTATCTTAACAATCTCCCCCTTTTTGATGATGGCAAAACAGTTATTGTTTGTATGATTTCAATTTAAACAAATCTTCTAAACTCTCCCTGAATTGATGAATACATAAAAATAAGGAGGCATTTTGAAGCAAAGAACAATATTTTTGTTTTTCAAAATTTTTTAACAAAATAACACAAGCCATAGACACAAGGTCTTACACAAAGTCAAACACAAAATCAAAATGCAAACAAAACAAAACAAAACATACAAACACAATAATTTCTCCCCCTTTTTGACAACAACAAAAAGTGAAGAAAAAATAGACAAGAAATGTAAGTAATTATATGAAATTCATTTGAAAATTTAATCTAAATGGTGATTGACATAAGGTAGGCAATCTAAAACTAATAGCATTAGGTAAATCATAGAAATTCATAGAATTTAAGAAGTGATATAACATTGTAAGTAAGAAGAATTTATAAAAAACATGATTCAATTTAGACATTTGAATATAGAAAATCATTACAAGAGAGATGAATAAAAATTCTATATTTCAAAGTTCAATAGAATATAAATGAACATAAGATCAATTTGAATTAAGCGATTGAAAGAATTTGGAAAGAAGAGAATTACCACATGTGTCGCTTTGCGCATCTTTTTCAAATTTTTGGCACATTTTTGTGCATTTTTTGACATTGGGCTAATTTTGTGCCTCTTTTTCATATTTGCGAACCTTTGCGCATTCCTTTTGATTTTTGTACTCTTTGTACAATTTTCAAGAGTAATTGAAACCAATTCTTTCCAAGACCAATAATCTAAAATTTCAAATTTTTCTAAGTGCATAAATATTACTTGAGCAAAGAAATACAAAATAAGAAAATATCTAAATTGTAATAATAATATTAACTTTTATGTAGTCTAAATGAATATACATGAGATTAAAAATTCTAATTATGATAAGTTATAAAAAAATTTTAAATTTAGAAATACTAGATTTTCTAATGTAATTAATCTTAAATCACAATCTAATTTAAGCACAATTAGGATTAAATAGACTAATGAAATTCATAAGAATTAAACACATTTCAAAAACAATCCAAAATCAAAATCAACTACAACATATATTGATATTTATGAAAAGGATTACAGGATCATTTCATAGTATCAATACAAAAGAAAATACACTAAAGTTTAAAAACAATGACAAACAAACACAACTAGAACAAACACTAGAACAAACACTAAAGCAAATACAAAGAAAATCATCACTCATTCTCTATTCTTCTGGAGGAGGAGGAGGAATTCCACCAAATAGGTTGAAGTAGGAGGCCATCAACATAACATTGGTATTGATTTCATGAACTTCATTTCTGATACTACCAATGTCCTGTTGCTGCTGTAGAAGTTGAGCATCAATTTGATCAACTCTTTGATCAACATGAGTCTCAAGTCTATCAAATTTCTCAATCAAATTCTGATAATCTGATTGAGGTGCAGAAGTTTGCTCTCCTTCTTCTTCAGAAACACTGGCATGTGCTTTCCCTTTTTCCTCCTTGAAAATTGCTCTGAAGGAAGCATCATTGTAGTAGACCGGCTCTTCGTATTCATCATCAGGATGCACTAAGTTGTATTTCTTTTCCAAAATGTATGTAACTAAGTGTCCTAATGAGATGTTCCTATTTCTCTTCTGTTCTACATGCCCAATTTCTGAAAGCCCATAAAGATGGTCTAGGATAAGTTGGGCTTCATCGATAGGCTTACGATCCATAATCAAAAAGGTTACAACAGAAAAGAGTGGGGTAATATTGATCCTATCACCAGCTTTAGGAATGATTGAAGATCGAAGAATGTGCTGGATGATTCGAGCATTTCTGGTCATTCCTGACATTCTAGCAACATGATATGTTAGGCCATTTTCTCTAATCACCCTATTTACTTCATACCATTTGAAGGTGTCTTCATTCATAAGGGTGTGGGCTCTATAACCTTCAGTTCTTAAGCTTAGAAAGGCACCTATGTCGTGCTTGGTGATTTCAACTTTTTGTTTGAAAATAAAAGAACTTATAGAGGAGTGGTCGGAATTAAAACTAATGTTGGCTAGGAAATAGAGAAAGGTTTGTTTGTTGTAAAGGTGGATGAGAGAAAGAATGAATTCAAACTGGGTGGAAGCAAAAAGGTGCATTACCTTGAAATTTATCTCGCTTTGAATCAGAATGCGAGAAGGTGTAATTTTGGCAGATGCAAAACGAGGAAAGGATTCCTCATTTGCCTTTGAAAGGAAGTTTTCAGAGGCATTTCTGTGAGGTTTCTTAGCCAACACCTTTTGTCTTTTGCTTGAGGAGGCCATTGTCGATTTAAAGTCGAAAGGGATTGAAAGTGAAGTTTGGAGATGTGATTGTTGAGTTAGAAAGCCTTCATATTTAAAGAAAACGATACGTTCGTCCTGGACGAAAATTAGCGTTCGTCTAGACGAAAAAATTTCGTACAGACGATCCAATTCATCCAAAATGAAACGGCTTTTCGTAATCAACACAATTTACGATGCGTCCTTTCGTACAGACTTTTGACTTGACCGATCGTACAGATGAAAAATTTTCGTACAGACGATCAAAAGTTAATTAATTTTAATGTCAGTTGAAAACCATCCCCTATAATGAAACGACGTATGTTCGTCTGGACTAACAAAAGTTTGTACGGATGAACTTCACATTTAAAACTGTCTTATCCACTCAACTGCTGCATTCAATCGTCTCGACGTTTGAGAAAAAATATTTCGTCATGGACGATCATTAGATCGTACAGACAAACTACATTAAAAACTGCTCTCAAAACGTTTCATATCACGCAAACTGAATTTTACACACATCGTCCAGTACAAAAAATTTTTGTCCCGGACGATTTCCACACATTTTGGATTTTTTAAATTTTTATCAAACTAAAACAAACTAAACATTCAAAACACAGAAAATAAAGACAAAATCACAGACTCTAAATTAAACTAATTTAAACACACAAAAAATCACAAAATTCAAAATAAAACAAAAAACAAATAAATTAAGAAAACATAAATATCAATATTGCAAAAATATTTTTATTTAAGCATTCAAATCAATAACACCAAGCCTTGTTCTTAATGTACTGAAGGTATCAATGGCTAAAGGTTTTGTAAAAATGTCTGCAAGTTGATTTTCAGTTGAAACAAGTGTAAGTTCAATTTCTCCCTTGGATACATGATCCCTTATGAAATGATGCCTTATGTCAATGTGTTTGGTTATAGAATGTTGAATAAGATTTTTGGAAATGCAAATAGCACTAGTATTGTCACAATAAATTGGAATAGTGCCTATAGTTAATCCTAAATCAATCAACTATTATTTTAACCAAAGTACTTGTGCCACACAACTTCCTAATGCAATGTATTCTGCTTTTGTAGTAGATAGGGCTACTGAATTTTATTTTCTACTAGACCAAGAAACTAATGAATTTCTAATGAATAGACATGTTGCAGAAGTGCTTTTCCTATCCACTCTACAGCCTACACAGTCAGAATCTTAATAACCAACAATTTCAAATGAAGAGCTAAACTTAGGATACCAAATTCCTAAGTTTTGAGTTCCTAGTAAGTATCATAAAATCCTTTTCACTGCTGTCAAATGTGATTCTTTTGGATTTGATTGAAATCTAGCACATAAGCAAACACTGAACATAATATCTGATCGGCTAGCAGTCAAGTAAAGCAAAGATCCAATAATCCCTCTATATTTCTTTTGATCAACAGACTTTCCCTTAAGGTCCTTATCCAACTGAACTGAGAAACTCATTGGTGTACTAACAGGTTTAGCATTATCCATCTCATATTTTTTTAGGATGTCCTTAATATATTTAGTTTGACTAAGAAATATACCTTCCTCAAGTTGCTTAATGCTAAATCCTAAAAAGTAATTTAAATCTCCCATTAGACTCATTTCAAATTCACTACTCATTGTTTTAGAAAAATCATCACAAAGATTTTTATTTGAAGATCCAAAAATGATATCATCCACATAAATTTGAACAATGAGTATATCCTTTCCAAATTTCTTTAAAAAGAGAGTTGTATTCACACTTCCTTTTTCAAAAGATCTTTCAAGTAGGAAGTTGCTCAACCTCTCATACCAAGCCCTAGGTGCCTGTTTCAATCCATATAATGCCTTTTTTAACTTGAAAACATGATTTGGGTATTTTGAATTTTCAAAGCCTGGAGGTTGTTCTACAAAAACATCTTCTTCAATTATCCCATTTAAAAAGGCACTTTTGACATCCATTTGAAACAATTTAAAACCCTTAAAATAAGCAAAGGCAAGTAAAACCCTAATTGCTTCAAGTCTTGCTATAGGGGCAAAAGTCTCCTCAAAATCAATTCCTTTAATTTGATTATACCCCTTAGCAACTAATCTAGCCTTATTTCTAATGACTACTCCTGAGTCATTCATTTTATTTTTGAACACCCACTTGGTTCCAACAACACTTTGATCTTTTGGCCTTTTAGTTAATTTCCAAACTTTATTTCTTACAAATTGATTCAACTCTTCTTGCATGGCCAATATCCAAAATTTATCAGAAAGTGCATGATCAATATTAGTGGGTTCTATTGTTGAAATAAAGGTTGAATGATTGACTTCCTTGTTTAATCCACGCCTAGTTCTAACACCCTCACTAGGTTCACCTATAATCAATTCTCTTGGGTGGTTTTTAGAAAATCTTAAATCTCTAGGCAAAGGGTTTTCTCTTTTCAAATTCTCTTCCACATTTTCTTCCAAATTTAATCTATCAATCTTTTGGGAGTTTTCTTCAATCTCTTCTTCAACAACATTTGGCTCTTCCAAATTTCCAGATTCATCAAATACAACATGTGTGGTTTCTTCATGATTAAAGTTCTTTTGTTGAATACCCTATAAGATTTTCCAACACTTGAATATCCAACAAAAATTCCTTCATCTGATTTTGGATCAAATTTTCCTAAGGCAGATTTTCCATTATTATGAATGAACACCTTGCAACCAAAAACATGCAAATGAGACAAGTTAGGTGTTCTACCTTTTAGCAACTCATAGGGTGTTTTATTTAAATTTGATCTTACATTCACCCAATTCAGAACATAACATGCAGTGCTAACCGCCTCAGCCCAAAAATATCCAGGAAGTGAGTATTCTGCCAACATTGCTCGGGCGGCTTCTATTAATGTTCTGTTTTTCCTTTCAACTACCCCATTTTGTTGAGGGGTTCTAGGTGCAGAAAAATTGTGATCAATCCCTTTTTCTTTACAAAAATTTTCAAATCTTTCATTTTCAAATTCTCCTCCATGATCATTTAGTAAAGAAATTATTTCACATCCTAGTTTTCTTTGAATCCATGTTGAAAAATTTCTGAATTCCTCAAATGATTCACTTTTATGAAAAAGAAATCTAACCCAAGTGAATCTTGAGAAATCATCCACTATAACAAATCCGTATACCTTCCCTCCTAGACTTATAGTTCCTACTGGTCCAAAAAGATCCATGTGAAGAATTTCTAAAGGTTTACTAGTTCTAAGATCCTTATTGGACTTAAAAGAGGACTTCGCTTGTTTTCCTAATTGACATGCATCACAAAGGTGGTCCTTAGTAAAATCTAGTTTTGGTATACCTCTCACTAAGTTCTTTTGGGTAATTCTTCTAAGGTTTTTCATACTAGAATGACAAAGTCTCCTATGTCAAAGCCATGATTCATCAGAAACAGTTTTCAAACAAAAAGCAGTAGGAGATTGAATAGAATTCAAATCTAGCATGTAAACATTGTTTACCCTTTTTCCATTTAAAACTTCTTTTCCATTTAGGCTTAAAATGCAGCTAGTAGGTAAAAATTTTACATTATATCCCTTGTCACATAGCTAACTTATACTTAACAAATTATATTTTAAGCCTTCAACCAATAACACATTATCTATGAAAAAGTTTTTAAAGTTTCCAATCATACCAGATCCAATCACTTTCTTTGTGATATTATCTCCAAGTGTAACCTTGCCTCCACTCCTGGCTTCCAGCGTTATGAATTGAGCAGTATCTCCAGTCATATGCTTTGAACATCCACTGTCCAGGTACCATATACTCCCACGAGGTCTTGTGTGAGAGCACTCCTGCAAAACTCTCAAATGTTAGACCTGGGAACCCAAACAAGTTTGGGTTCACCTTTTAGCAATTTATAATCAGATGCATGTATGATATGTCTAGGTTTATGCATCTTAGGTCTCCACACCAAATTAGATTTCATCTTCAAAGTATATGTGTGAGCTATATGTCCCAAAAATCCACAATTATTACATTTAACATTAGGAAAAATATTCCTAAGTTTTCTTCCATATGATTGTCTTCTAAGGGATTTCATGAATTTAGGATAATATTTAGGATTTGTAAAATCTTCAAGTTTGGGGGGTTTCCTATTATCCTCGAGAGCTCTTATTATCAATTTATAAAATGAATTCATATCTTCCAAGATTTGATTTATATAATTGATTCGATATATTTTTCCCTCAGATTCATCCTTAAAATTTTTAAAATCTTTTTCAAGTTCAGCATAGGATGATTTTAAATTCTCAAAATTTTTATTCAAGTCATCATATTCATCAAGTAATTTCATGTGGTTGTCATCTATTAAAGCATGATCTTTCCTAAGGATTTCGTGTTCCTTCTTAAGCTCTTCCAGTTCTAAACTTAAACTAGCATGCATCTTTTTCATTTTCCTATATGCATCATGCATGTGTTCAGAAACTTCAAGCAATTCATCATAAGTTAAGTCATATACCTCTTCTTGATCTGATTGTTCAACATTATCTGCCATCAAGCAAAGGTTGGTGACTTCTTCTTCTTTTTCAGTTTCAGATGAGTCTGAAGCTGAGTCCGCCCAGAAAGCTCTTTGAAACTTCTTCTTGCCCTTCTTTACCATTGGTTTCTCCTCTACCTTCTCCTTGCTAGGAGTGGCTATGAGTTTTGGGCAATCAGTTTTTATATAACCTAGTTTCCTACATTCATAACAAATCACTTCATTAGAAACCTTGCCATTTCTGTTAAACTTACCTCTATTCCATTACTGACGTCTCTTCTGCTTCCTCTTTAAAAAGCTTCTGAATTGTCTAGTCATCAGTGCAATATCATCTTCATCCTCAGGTTGTGAGTGTTCACTCTCTGACTCTTCCACCTTTAGTGCAATATTTTTCTCCTTTCGTGGTTCACCTGCATCAATCTTTCTTTGACTTACTCCTTGCTCATAAGCAATGAGTGAACCAAGAAGATTGTCAATAGAGTAAATGTTAAGATCTTTAGACTCTGTAATTGCAGTAATTTTAGCATCATAAGCAGTAGGTAAACATCGAAGAATCTTATTAACCATTTCAGCATTAGTTAATTCCTTACCAAGTGCATGCAAAGAAGTGACAACTTGTGTGAATCTTGTGTACATGTCTGAAATAGATTCATTAGGTTTCATGCGAAACAATTCATAGTCATGTAACAAGATATTGAGTCTTGATTGTTTAACCTCATTTGTCCCTTCATAAGTTATACAAAGTCTATCCCATATGTCATTTCCGCTTTTGCAAGTGGAAACCCGCATGTAGTCTTCAGATTTTAAAGCACAAAAGAAACTATTTAGACATTTGACATTTAATTGTGCTAAGTCATGTTCTTCTATAGTCCAATCTGCAAAAGGTGTTTCTACCCTAACTCCATCAACTAATCTAGTTGGTTTTGTGTAACCTTCCTAGAGTAGCATCCACATACGATAATCAAGTGACTATAAGAAAGTAGACATGCGTGTTTTCCAAAAATCAAAAGGAATATTGTCAAACAGTGGAGGTCTAGTGATAGAGTAACCTTCAGGTGTGCTTCGGTTTCCGAATGTAGCCATCTACGTTAATAAAAAAGTAGTTCAAACTTATGATTTTAAAATGAAGCTCTGATACCACTTGTTGAGTCTAGTAAATAGGTTGTTAAGCCTAAGTTAATGTCCCAAGGCTACCAAGAGGGGGGGTGAATTGGTAGTTTAAAAATTTTATTCCCTCTATGAATTTAAGTTAAACCGAAATGAAAATTTTTCTTTTGAGTTTTTCTAGAAAATATTTTTCAACCACAGAGTTCTTAAAATTAAAAATAAAATGCGGAAACATAAAAATAGTAAAGTAAATGACACCAGATTTATAGTGGTTCGGTCTAAAACCAGACCTACATCCACTCCCCAGAGGCACCCTCTGAGTATTGCACTAATACCAATAGTGACTCTCCTTTTGCACCCACAACAAGGCGGAGAAGCCTTTACAACACACTCTTTTCACCACTACCCGATGCGGCAGAGAATCGTCATCCTTTTACCATTCCCCAGTGTTGGCAGAGAACCGTCGTCCTTTCACACTCTCCTAGTGTGGGCAGAGAACCCTTCGGCTATTCACACTCTCCAAGTGTAGGCAGCGAACCCTTCGGCTATTCACACTCTCCAAGTGTAGGCAGCGAACCCTTCGGCTATTCATACTCTCCAAGTATCGGCAGCGAACCGGATCTCCTTGACAGATCTTCTCACAAGAAATCTAAAAGGAAGATGGAAAAGAGTGAAGTAATCCCAATTCATAAGTAGAGATTCTTACATTTGAACTCCAAGTGAAGCGTTCACGCTCCAGTGGTAGGAATCCTCCCTTGAATGCACTCTCACACTCTCTCCTTAGCTATTCTCTCAAGAGGCACGAAGATCAAATGACAAAAAGATTGGGTGGCAGACTAATTTGGACTATTTATACAAAAGACAAGAAAATCCGCCCAAAAACTACAAGTATTCAATTCTGTACGCAGTGGATCGTCCCGTACGATCGTGGATCGTCCTGGACGATTTTACTTAAACGCTTTAAAATGACCCTATTTTTATATGTGTACGAAATATTTTCATACAAGATGATCATCCCGTACGAACTAAGTTCGTCCGGTATGAACGGTTATTACTAGGTCGGTTCTAGAAACTGCTGAAAACCGTTCTAAGTCGGTTAATCATCCGGACGAAAATTGGTTCGTCTGGATGAAATTTTTACAGAGACCAGATCGTCTTGGACGATAATTAATTTCGTCTGGACAAAAATTTTATAGAGAGCAACTCGTTTTCTGACGATAATTAATTTTGTCTGGACGAAAATTTTATAGAGACCAAGTCGTCCTGGATGATATTTAATTTCATCCCGGACGAATAGGACTTAGAAAATTTTTCAAGCCAGTTCCTATTCGTTCCATGTGCTCAATAGGAGATAACTGTTTGATCGTCCCGTACGATCTGATATCGTCCCGTACGATCAATATAAATTTTATATGATCTCCTTATGTGTGTGTATGTTTTTATTCACTCAATTACAAACACTCCCTTTCAAATTTAATTCAAAGAAAAGTACAAGCTTCAAATTTACAAAGTATTTCATGTTGAATTTGATTAGAAGTCTTCGTAGTCTGGAGTTTGATTTTCTTGAAATATTAGTACACACAAGAGCAAATACAAATCTTCTAAAATTATTAGGAGATAACTACACATTTGAATAATAATGTTTGGAATCATCAAAACTATACAAGTTTCAAAAATGTAAAGCATGCAAATAGCAACTATCTTAACATAAACCTCCTCATAACACTTTTAAGCTGAATACTGGTGGTTCGATTCATAACTATAGGTATGGTTGTAGTGGAATTATTAGAGATGATTGTGGTAACATGATCATGGCTTTTGCTGGCCCTTTAGAAAATTGTTTTGTGCTTATGGCTGAACTTTATGACATTCTTAATGGGCTTAAATTATGTATCTATGTTCGTATTTTAACATTTGGATTGAGGTGGATGCCACTTCTACTATTCAGTGTCTTAAGAACCAATTGGATAACATTTGCAACTCGAGCTTGTTTTATCTTATTAGATATATTAAGCAACTGTGAATTTTTGTTAACTTTAATATTTCTCATTTTCACATGGAAGGTAATGCTTGTGTTGATTGGCTAGCAAATTTGGGTTGTGGCCTAGATTGTCTTATGGATTTTACTGTTGTTAATTTACCTAATCCTCTAAATGGTTTGATTATAATAGATAAAATGAATTTACCTTATGTCAAAATTTGATTTGGCTGTCTGCTTTAGCATTTTCATTGGTTGTGGTTTGTTTGCCTCAATTTTAATTTGGGTTTGGTTTTTTCCTTTGTGTAAGGGCCTTTTCTTTTTCTTTATGAGCTTGAGGCCTTCTTTAAATTGTTTTAATTTCAGAAAGGATAATCTTGTGCTTTTCCTTACCATTTGGTGCTATTTTGTGAGGGGCTTGAGTAGTGATTGGAATTCTTTGAACCCTAATTCTACCCCTTTTGTTGCCTTTCTTTTTGCTGAGGTGATTTTGTAGTTTGGCTATTTTAGTCCCTGGGTGCTTCTTGGTTGTGGTTTTGCCTGTAATAATTCTAGGGCTAATCTGATTTATATGTATAGCTGGAATGCTTGGAGGATTATTCTTGGTGTTTGGACTGCTTATGGTAATTATCTTCGTATTTGGATTAGTCACTAGTTTAGGGCTTGAAAGGGTTGGTTCTGATGCTATCATTATTGTTATTATTATCTATATGGCTCTCTGCTCTTTTACTCATTTCTTTTATTTCAAAAACGTAAGGGTGTATGGGTTTAGAATTTAGTGGCATTGAGTGTTTTTTAATGATGGTTGCATTGGGTGCATATGAAATTGCTAGATGCACCAAGAGTGTGGTGAATTGGACTATTAAAATAAACTTCTTTAATGAAAAGAAGTATCTTTTTAAAAATTTATGCAGAAGAAAATTTCATTCAAAATAGAAAGATTGATTATCAATTTCACCCACAGAATTAATCACAATAAAAATGAATGCGGAAATAAAGTGCAAAAAAAATAAAGGAAAGAACTCACTGATTTATAGTGGTTCGGTCAAACCATGACCTACGTTCACTCCCCGGAGGCACCCTCTGAGTATTACACTAAATCTTTAGTGATTCTCCTTTAGCCCCCACAGCTAGGCAGAGAAGCCCTTATAAAATCACTTCTACCTTCCCCGTTGCGGCGAAGGAGCCGGGTCCTTTGACACCAACGAGATCTTCTTCTTCCCAAAACTTCTTTCAAGATGAACCTTGAATCCGATGGTACTGAGGTGCAAGTTCACCAGAGCAACCATGAGGAATCTCCTTCACACTCCCTTGAAACCCCCTTCAAGGATCTTCTCCCTCTCTCAAACTCCACCCTTTCCTTTCTCCCTTTCAAGTCCTCTATTCAAGTTTTCTCCAAAAGAATGAAGGCACAATGGCTGCCAAAGACTCTTATAAAGTATTATGATAGCTCTTAAATAGAGGGCTCAAAAACCCTAAATAAACTCAATTCAACCGCCAAAGATCGTATTGTAGGATCGCAAGATCGTCCAGTACTATGTGCAGAAATTGACCTGTTAGTACTATACAATTTTCATTTTGTACTCTACGAACAGTTCAATTGAAGTTCATGCTGTACGATGTCCTGTACGATGTGCTGTACGAACAGTTCAATAAACGAGCAGTTTGTCCAGGACGAAGCATGGGACGACCAAAATAGTCTATGTCGATCGTACAGTACAATCCAGTTCATATAGTATGATCAAAAATCAAAATCAAGCCTTTTTGATTGAATAATCATAGGATTAAATTAGGCAATAATTTAAACATCATACAGTACGATCATGATCGTACAATACGATTATAACAACTTTTCAAATTTAAATTTTTGCCTAATTTAATGGACGGGGTTTTTATTTATAACAGATCATACAATACGATGTGGTATTTATACAGTATGAGTTATATTTTAAGAATATTTTTTTCAGAAAAATAAATATTTTAATTAATGTCTGTTACACCTGATCGTACAATATAATTCAGATCATACCGTACGATGTACAAAAAAATTAAAATATTTAAAATTATTTTTTACTCCCTTTATGTGTGTGCATGATCAACAAACTAACATACATCATTACAAGACTTGACTAAAGAAATGAAAATTATAGACTCATTTAATATAACCAGTTCTACATAATCTTGAGCCTAGAATCTTCAAAGAACAGTACATGATGTACCTGAAATATTAGTCAACACACAAATAAATATGCACTACAAATACTAGGAGAAATAAAAGATTAATCAATTTTATTTGTTATCATCAAAATCATAAAATCGGAAGCCTGAGTCATAACAGCATAACCCTGAACTCTATTGGCCCTGATCCCATGTTGGGTTTGCTTATTTCCTTTTTTTTTTTGAGGCTGCTCAGTTGATCTTTTTTAATGCCTTAGATGTTAGGTGTATCATTTTTTGTATTCAGACTTGGTTTTGCTGGATGAGCTTTAGGCACAGTAAAAGCAATATGATTGCTACTTTTCATAAGTGTTTTTTTGGGATGCTCTTATGCTGGGATGGTTTACTTAATCTCTTAAATTGTATCTAATATGTTGGTGATTTTAATGGTTATAGCGTGTTTTCCATTTCCCACATTTTTCATTAGAAGATTGAGCCTTTGGTTGTGATTTCTGGTTATGTTGAGCTGAAGTTAGGTTTCCCTATTGTTGGGTTTCCTCTGTTGGGTTATTTCTTTATTGTCATTGGTCCTACCCATGCCTAGCTGTTGTGGTATTCCTAATGTTATATGAATATTATTTTGGGTAATTGGTAATAATTGGTTAGGGTATCTTAGAACATATTTGATTTATAACTGAAGGGTCTATTTTGCTAGGTATTACATTTATTTAAGCTATGTCCATTTTGTGCTTCACCCTATTTTGCAGAATCTTCTTAATATAGGTTTCAATAGTGATCTCACTTTTTAAGGGAAGCTGAATCTGTTTGCCTTATTTTGGTTATTTTCTCCTTTTTGAATGCACGTTCTTATGCACCGTATAATGTACCTAGGTATCATTATAATTTTATTTAGCAGGGACCTCGAGCTCTTAGGAATTTTTATCTTTCTTTTTGTAGCTTATTTGAGCATAAGTGAGCTTGAAGTTCCTTTAAGGACTATGTATTAATTTTTATGATGGAACGCATTGGCCCCTCTATGGGTTTTCCCTAAAAAAAGAAAGAATTATTGTAGGAAGTTGTGTTACTCATGTCTTATGGTTGTAGAAATAAATCTTAGTTCTAATACTACCGGTAGGCACCATTCCTATTATGTGTGACAACACTAATGCTATTTGTATTTCCAAAAATATAATAAAAAACTCTTGCATCAAGCATATAAATATTAGGCATCATTTTGTAGCCAAGAGAGATAAAGAACTACATCATATAGTTACTAAAGATCAATTGGTAGACATTTTTCCCAATCCCCTTTCCTATGACACCTTTAGCACCTTGAGGACTAGACTAAGTATAATAGACATTCATGCTTGATTTAGGATGAATTTGACTTTCTCGATCATTTGATATTAACCATTTTATATGTGTTCTAATGTGTATCACATTTTGAATTTTTCTGACTATTTGTTAGTTAATTTGTGGTTTTCATTTTTTTAATTTTGTTATCATTTTGCATTTCATAGATGCTCCTTGATCTTCATACTCCTTTTTATCTTAGATTAAAAACTTAATAATATTTTTTAAAGTTAAGATTTATTAACATCATATTGAATGATTCCCTTCGTACTGTACAATCTACACATCCATGCACAAATTTCTATCTTCAATGAAGTCAATGATGATTTAATCAATTATTGGTGATCGTACCATATAAATACCTCTTCATACTGTATGATACACATATCAAAAGTTGTTATACAAATTCAAATCAGCCGGTATAATATTAATTAATCTATCATACTTTTTGAACACCTATTCATACTATACGATTAGTTTGGACAAAAGTCATACAGATGACTCCTTGGGATGAATGATTTTTTCTTAAAATCATCTAGTACGATCATGATCATACTGTATTGTTTAACCTTTCTTTTCAACAAGTCATCTAGATGATTTAAATTCATCTAACCATAATATACTATCGAAAATCATACTATATAATTGGATGAAAACTCTATAAATTGGAGGTATTTCTTAAACTTAACTCATCTAATTCTTTGAATCCCTTCTTTTTTCTTGACTCATACCTTCAATTTCTCAAAGTGTCATCATCTGGCTTAAGGAGGTTCTTCCTCTCATCACCAACCACAAGTTCCAGTTCATAGAAGATGAAGCTATATATTATCGGTGTAAGGAAGCCCACATCACTCCATCATGATGCTAAATCTATAAGCCCTGAATTATGAGGTGATGAACCTCTTTGCATCCACCACTCTCCAATTCTTGCTTACCCTCACCTTTACTTTCAATTCTAAACTCCTCTATGAATTCTTTGCAAACCTAATGGTTAGTGCCATAGCTCCCATCATGTGATCTTATGTATGTAAGAGGCCAATAGAAATAACCAAGGAAGACTTAAGCGAATATCTTCACCTATCCATAGAAAGACCTCGACCTCAATCATTGGCTTCTAGGTGAAACTTTAATTTGAGTGCTATCAATTTAACCATTAAAAGTGCTGCCCTTAATCAATATCAACCCCTCATCCACTCCTTGAATTAAAATGCACATATAATCCAACATCTCCTTTTAACCTCAATGATTCCTAAAGCTGGAGATCATGTAAATATTACCTCGATTCTTTCCTTGGTTACCAAAATTCACTATGTTTGAAACACAATATTATGAAGCTGAAATGACCATTGATTACATTCAAAATCTAACTCATATTCATCTTCCTTCCACCAGAACGAAGCAAAATATTGCTCTTTGTCATGTCATTGCCTACATCCTAGACAAAACATATAAGCTTACATATCCTTTTATCGCTGATCATTTCCCAATTTTTATACAGTGGTGATTCCTTCCACATTCTTTTTTTTTCTTTCATCATCGAGAGCATGAGTAAGAAGAAGAACCTAATTTTGATGAGGAAGGGAGAGCTCATCCTGCGTCAGAGCCTACACTAACACTAGTGCCAACACTTATGCCTGCACACTAGCCTTATCCCTAGAAGGATTCGACACAACATTTTGATTTATTGAAGCCGAATTAGATAGCCATATTCAACAGTAGCAACAACAACATCAGGCATACATGGCTTTGTTAGGCGAATAATTTTCAACCATTCACAAGTATTTCTAGCCTCCACCACCACCACCACCTATTTAATAACCTTCCTACTTTTAGGATATGTGTTTTACGCTTTATGTTTTTATTTTTTTATATTGTAGTTTTTTCTTGTGTTTTTAGTTGATCCTCCTTTTTGTTGATGTCAAAAGGGGTAGTAATTTGATTGTTTGTGTATTTGTTCATCTCTATTATGTAGTTCAATTTATGTGCCTTATATACGTAGTGCACTTTTACTTTTGCATTAGGCATAAAATCATTTTGAGCGTCTATTGTGTTGGTACTATATGATTAATTTTTATCAGGAAACCCTAGACGCTAGATGATTAAAGTATATTGAAAATATTTTTTTGAACTGATTATACTATATGATCCTAATAATACTTTATGATATTTAAAATCTTTATTAAATTAATCTCTATGATTAGTAAATCAAATCAAGGTTTAATAAATATGGTAAATTATATTAGAACGATATAGATCATACATATGACTGACAAAGACAAAATTCGATTGTCCTAGATTCGTACTAGACAAAGCTTTGTTTTTTGATCTGATCATATAGTTCAATGTTGATCGTACTATGTGAACCCTTGACATTTGAATTAAATTTATAATACTATGTAAATCTTATTAGAAGATTGATAAAGATGATTTCCAATCGTCCCAATAAATATGAAATGTTAGTGATGCACACAAAAGAATATGCACTATTTAATTCATGAGAAAATAAATAAACATTTAATAATGTTTGAAATAATCAAAACTTAAAGTCATGTATCTAGATTTACAAAAAAATTAAAATTAAAAAAAATAAATGAAATAATAATAAATTATTCAAGTGGTTTTGAATTAATTTGTATAAAAAATAAAAAAATTGCATAATTACTTTTAAAAATCTTAAATAAATTTAGAAAATTTAAAAGTTCCAAAGTAAATTGCATTATACTTCAAATTAAATCTAAAATTTATTAAAAATAAAAAATCACTAAATCTTAAGCAAAAATAAAACTCAAAGTTTGGTCAACTCAAATAATAAAAAATTAAATAATTAAATCCTAAAAATTTTGAGATTAATCAATTAAATAAATCAATATCACAAAAAAAATAAAAGTAAAAGTGCTTTAATAAATATAAATTTAAAATTTCATTTAAATTGATTAAATAAAATAAAATTTGAATAACTTATATAACAAAGGTAAATAAACCAAAGGACACTATGCACTTTGTTTTATCCTTAGGGGGAGTCAAATGTATTATAATTATGTGCCTAGGATTTTTCAATTGAGAGCATGAAGTCGTTGAAGTGATCAATTGATAAGATTCTTTAAAACCTAAATCTTTAAAACACCTAAATAAAATGTAGGACTCTGTGCATTTGATTTAATCACTTAGGAATTGTTGATCAATGACTCTTGGCACTTAGGAGTTATTGAGTGCTATGTTCTTTAAAACTTAAGATAAACTATTCTTTTTTTTGATGAATTGCAAACATTGCATTAATAGGCAAAAGCAAAGCTAATTACAATTGAAATGAATGAATAGCATCACATTCTTCCTTGATAGCAAATAAAAGCAAGGAAGGGATGCTATTAAAGGAAGAGCTATCAAAGAAAAAACTCCTATTACTAGCCATGGTAGCACAAATATTAGCCACCTTATTACAATTTCTAAGAACATGACTAAAAACCACTTTATGAAAGTCATTAAAGAAGAGCATCTCCTCCAATGGCCGATTATCCACAATTTGCTTTTTCATCTTGAAAGAATCTTGAATGAATCTAATGACATTGAGAATATCACTCTCAACAATCAAGCCTTTGTACTCTAGCATCCAACTTCTAATGTAGTCCTTGACCGAGAAAACAGCATCCATCTCAAGTTTGGTTATATCACAATGAGTCTTCTTTTCTCCAAAAGCAAGGATAAACCTTCCTTTGTGATCTCTGAAAATCCCACCCACACCAGCACAGTAGGATGTAGCCAAAGAAGCATCAACATTTATTTTCATCCATTCTTTCAGAGGAGGGCACCAAGTTTCAGAAGACTCCCTAAGGAGATTGGTTCCCCAGCGTGAGAGATATGGACTACCTTTAATACTAGCCAATGCCAATGTGTTAGCAGCTGTAGCAGAAGATGGAAAAGCAGATTTCCCATGCTTCACCTGATTTCTATTACTCCATGAAAGATACACAGCAATGCAATACAGTTTAACAACTCCAGAATTTCGGACAGATAGCCTTCTCAGCTCCTTCAAACAGCTATTCAAATCTTGGAAAACAGGGATACTAATACCCCACAATTGTATTTGCTTGATAACATCAATCAAATACTTACAAGTTACCATGATGTGCTCATAATTTTCACTACAATTACAGCCCCTAACACAGTTTTTATCCAGCACCAGTTTACGGTAATACAGAAAAATCATTGTTGGAATAGCAGCCTTGCCTAATCTCCACCAGAAAATCTCAACCTTCTTGTTGAGTTTTAGTTTAAATAACCAAGAAAAAATAGTCTTCACCTTCAAAATTTTCATTGCACTTCAAGATGTTGTCAAAAGACAAGGCTGAAATTATCTTACCCGACAGCAAAGACAGCAGCTCACTCCGATCCTCCAATCCAGGCGAAATCTGGATATTGTTGATCATGGAGATGAAATCTGGATGAAAGACCTCCTTGAGCAGGTTGTAGTTCCATTGTCCATCATTAGTTAACAAATGGCTTACATTTAAACCCTCCAAAGCATCACAGTTAACCATAGTTGGCCATTTGTTAATACACTTGTCCAACACCCAAGTGTCATTAAGCACATTAATTTTATCACCATTACCCAAATTCCACCTGATAATGTTCTTTAGCTGTTTACCCCCATCAACAAGAATTTTCCAAGCATTTGAGGAACAATTCTTATGGGTTCCAATCCTCAAATCCTCTCCATATTTGTTCTTTATAACTTTATAGCAAAGAGAGTCCTCTTTTTGATAAAAATCCCAAGCTAACTTGGATCTCAAAGAGCTAACACGCATTAAAGGAGAATGAAGACCCAAACCACCCAAACACCTTGGTTTGCATATTTCTTCCCAAGCCACATAATGAAGACTATGATCTCCATCCGATTTATGCCAAAGAAACTTTCTACAAAGTTTCTCCACCTCATACAACATCTTCTTAGGAATTAGAGAGTGGGTAGCTAGAAAGTTTGGCATAGTTAAAAAAGAACTAGAGATAAGAGTGATTTTACCCCCCAAAGATAAATTCTTCTTGCTCCAAGCATTTAATCTATCCATAACATTGCCAAGCATGTCTTGAAAATCTGCCATCTTCAATCTACTTAAGGATAATTTGATCCCAAGGTAGCTCATCTCCTTCACACTTTTGTAACCCAAAAATCTGGCCACTTTCTTCTTAATTGTATAACCAACAGTTTTCCCAAATAAAATCTGAGATTTGTTAGCATTGATTCTTTGGCCCGTCCAATTACAAAAGTCTTCAACAATCTTCTTCAAGGATTTGGCAAGAGAAATAGACACATGTGCAAAAATAAGCACATCATCTGCATAAAGAAGATGAGTGATCCTAGGGCCTCTAGGAGAGACCCTGATACCAAGATCATGTCCCCTCTGCTCAATAGAGTTAGAAAACAATTGGAAGCACATAATGAAGAGATAAGGAGAGAGTGGACATCCTTGTCGAAAACCACTATGAGCATCAATCCAATCAGAGTTTCTTCCATTAATCATAATGGAAAATCTCACACCTACAACACAATCCATAAGCAGATTAAAAAACATATGAGGGAATCCATACCATTCAAGAATCTGCTCCAATGCTGGCCAACCCATACTGTCATAAGCTTGTTCCATGTCAAGCTTTACTGCCATCAATCCTTTCTTGTTTTTGGAGAATTTAAATTTATGAATAATCTCTTGAGCCACCAAGCAATGTTCAGAAATGGATCTACCAGGGATAAAGGCCATCTGTTCTTCAGAGATCATATTAGAAATGCATTTCTTCAATCTATTAACCAACATAGTAGCTGCAATTTTGTAATTAATTTGACACAAACTAATCGGCCTGTAGTTGGATGGAGTTAATGGATCCTTGATTTTGGCAATCAAAACAATAAGGGTGTCCTTCCAAGACTTATACATATGACCAGACTTGAAGAAGCTACTAATAGCATTCCAAAGAGAACTCCAAATAATATCCCAATAGCATTTATAAAAAGAAGATGTCACACCATCCATACCTGGAGCTCTATTGTTTCCTTGTTGAAAAATCGAGAGTTTCATTTCAGCCAATGAGAAGTCCAAGCAAAGTTCATCCACGGCCTGTTGGTTCAGTTTCTGTTTTTCCGAAATGTTGGGCCATCCATTTAGCTCACACCTTCTATTCCTCCATTTAGATTCAAAGAAATGAGTGAAAACCTTCTCAATTTCCTCCTCTTCAACATGAATTACATTATTCATATCTCTAACTTGTACCACTCTATTGCCATTTCTTCTAGCCGAAGCAAAATTGTGGAACATCTTGGAGTTGTTGTCACCTTCTTCATGCCATCTAGCCTTAGCCCTTTGATTCCACCAAGTAGCCAATCGGTTCAAAGTGATATTTAGCTCATGCACCTTACTTCTAAGCAAAGTAAGATCATCCTTGGTCCAATTCACTCCATCCATTTCTTTCTTTTGAAGTTCAATGATTTCTTTCTTCAATTCCTCCTTAAGGGTGTCTTCAAGTTTTTACATTTACATTTACTCCAAAAGAACAAAGCCTTCAAAGTTCTATGATTCTTCCTTTGAAGGATTTCACAATGCTCCCCAAAGTCATTCTTACTCCAAGAATGATAAACAATAGTTCTAGCTGCAGGATAGGATCTCCAAGTGTCTTCAAACTTGATGTTGTGTCTATTAATTTGAATCTTCCTATCCAATTTAATAGCAATTGGACAATGGTCTGAATCCACTCTTGCTAAATGCATAGTCATAGCTGTCGGGATCATTTGAAGAGCAATGGAGTTCAACAAGCATCTATCCAACCTCTCCCAAATTCTAGAAGTTCCTTCTTTGTTGTTACACCAAGTGTATTTTGGACCAATGCTTCTAATATCATGAAAATCTGAATTTGTCATAAAGTTCTTCATTTCCCTAGGGCCTTTAGAGAAAATAAATCTCTTCCCACCTCTCTTCCTCCTTGTTCAAGATGCAATTAAAGTCCCCACCAATAATAGATGGCAACCCTTCTTCAAGTTGTCTCCAAAGATCATCTCTTTCATTGCAACAACGACTCCCATAAACCGTTGCAATCTTCCAAAGACCCATCTTAGGAATCAACAAATCACCCAAGATAACTTGTGAAGAATTACTTTTAACCATGAAAGAAACACATCTAGTGTCCCAAAGCACCACCATACCACCGGATAAACCAACTGCTGGAACTTGGAAATAATCCCAACTATTCCCAATGAGATAATCAACCTCCTTCCTTCCAATATGAATCAACTTAGTCTCCAAGAGACCAACAAAGCAAACATCATGATCTCTAATCAACTCCTTCAAATACAAGGCGGCCTCCTTCTTCCTAGCCCCCCTGCAATTCCAAAACAGTATAGAAGACATTAGCACATGATAGGGGAAGCCTCCCCACTCATGGAACTCCCTTTTCCATCCCTTCTCTTCTTTTTCTGGCCTAAAACAATAGGTCCCAAAGATTTTATTTCCTTGGCTAATTTAGCCTTATTACTGCCAGCCTGTATATCACAAGCCGATCCCAGCACATTTGTTTCAACAGAATTTAGATCTTCATTCCCTTCCTCTATCAATTTCCCATTGCTATGTATTGCTAAATCAGTATGTTCATCATCCTCCAAAATCACAGGTTCATCATTAACCTCATCCACAAGAGCATTAAATTTGTTACTAACCTCCAAAGGCTGAACTTCAATATCAGATTTTTGTTGTCCACCAGTCACCGGAAATGACTGCAGATCTTTATGTGTGAAGCTCTGGTTAGAGACATTATTTCCTTTCTTTACTTCCAACTGATCTTCTTTCATTGCTAATTGCTCCTTCTTAATTGTCCTGTATTCTTTCATCCTCCTCCCGTCACCCCAAGAATTGACAGATTGGTTTTTCCTGAACTGAACATGTATCCACGGTCCGTATTCCTTCTTAATCACCCCCGGATTTACTTCAACAACTTTCTGAGTATCAACCGTGGTTTGATCTGAAATCCCCTGCGTAACTTCAGCAGGACATCCATTCTGATTATGGCCAACACGACCACATTTATAACAGAGTAAATCAACCTTTTCATACTCTACCCGTTGAAAAAACCTGCCCGCAGCTCCTTCTACCCAAACACCGTTTGGTAGCTTCTTCTCTAAATCAATTTTAACACAAATTCGAGCAAACTCCCTCTTCCCCCAACGGAAGGTATTACCATCAAAATACATCGGCGTTCCAATTCAAGACTCAATTCTTGCAATGTTGTCATCATCCCAGCTATACAGCGGCAGACTGGAAAGACGGATCCAAATGGGAGCAGTGATCCCTTTAAAAGAATAAGGATCAAACTCAGTGGTCCACCTATCCATTCCGACTATAAGACCTCCAACGAACCAAGGTCCGCCATTAATGACCTCCTCCACAGCTTCCTCTGTCTTGAAGGAACAAAGGATCCAGTCCATCCCGATTGATGTTAAGTGAAAAGCTCCATACCTGCTCCACTGTTTTCTCAATTCCAGACTACACATTGGGAAAGGAACATTGTTGCCCAAGACTTTGATCACCACCGAGTTCCTTAGAACCTGTTTGTTCTTCTCTTCCCTCTCCGAATTTAATAAGACAGCTACCCCATCATCAGATAATTCAGTAGTTTCACTGTTCCATACAATCTTAATATGTCTAGGCTTCATCCACGCATTACCCACCTCATTCAAATTATCCGATTGCTTTTCACCATTCAACCCCAGATTCACACCTTCTACAACCCTGCCAACTTCTTCGCCCGAATCAAGAACAACCAATCCTTCTTGATTTAAACAGGTAGTTCGATCCGATCCTGAACCGATGCCAATGAAAGAATCACTAACCTTCCCAGAATCCAATCCAGATTTAGAAACTCCAAGATTCATGTTGCTAGGCCTTCCACGAACATCCTTCTTCGAATTTGCATTATCATCCACAATCACCTTCTTCCCTTTACCTTCGATCACCGGAAGACGAGACACAGGTCTCAATCCTTCTCTAATCACCACCCCGTTACCGCTTCTACCACTTGCCCGAGCCGACATTGGGGGTCGCTGAGAAGCCATAAGAAACGCCAATGTCGCCGATCAACATCCGGTGGCCACGCAACCCGCTGTCGAGAAACGCGCGGGAACGAAAATTTTGAAATCGGGAACTTTCTCTCACTAGAAAAACCAGACTTTCTCTCACTAGCAAAAAACTCGGGTCTGATTGCATATAATGATAAACTATTCAAACCCTTAAAAATATCATTAAAATAAATCATAAATTGTAAAATATTCAAACTTAAATGAAATAAAATCCTCTTTGACCTAAAATTAATAAAAAATAAAAAAAATGATATTTTACACTAAATAATAAAAACTTAGGACCTATCCAAACCACACAACTTGTTACACACACTTTAAATGGTTTAATAGGGCAATTGACACTAGCCTATCAATACTATAGTTTGTTTTTTAGAGGCTATTCTTGCTTGGTTTGTTTACTTTTTGTACTCATGATGTCATGTTTATAATTTCTTGGCGCAACTTAAGCTCTTTAGGTCATGTTATATTTTATGCACATACACCTATATTACATTACATTTTTGTATTTTATATAAATTGCTTTTAAGTTCCTATAAAATGTAGAATGTATCAAAGTGATGATGCAACTATAAATGTATAAATGCAAAAGTTCTAGAGTCATATATAGCTCAATTTAGTTGTATGGTGTTAAGAGTTATAAAAATATAAAAGATGACTGGTTATACATATTGAAGATCTAAAAGGAATGATTTTTTATCATTTGAAGATCATTATCTTTTGAATTCTTAAAGAAGATCCTGGAGCCTAAAGTAAAGCTAAAATAAATAATCATATTTAAATCTACATTATATAGAGATATAAATCAAAACTTATTGTAGTGGAGCTTGGCCATTATTACTTTAGAATAAACCATGGGTTATACTTTGCTTAATTATAAATGAATAAAGTATTATTTATACATTGCTCTCATACATCATTGCTTTGTGCTACATAGATGCATTTTTATATTAAATTGTCTTGATTAAAGTTTTTAAAATAAATCTCCTTAAATAATATGGTATAGAGCAACCTTATCTTGCATTCAAATGGCAATGATTAGTGCTTATGATGTTAGATAGCAGTTCACTCTAGGAAGTCATAAACCCATATTATATACTCTTCAATTTTTCTTATCCTTGTGAGGATTATAATCATTTTAAAATCTAAATCCTAAATCCCAAATCTAAAATTTAAAGTCAAATTTTTTTTAATGTTCTTTTAAACCCAAACCTTTAATTAAATTTATAAATTTAAAAAGACAACATTTTACTTTAATCAAGAGAATTCTCAAAACTTATCTTAGAATGTAATTAACTATAGAGGTTTACCTTTATAGGGTGTCTAAAACCTAGTAAAATGATAAACCCTATCTTAGTTCCTTTCTAAGGTAGGGGAAGAATCCTATAGATGTGGACTACAGCTTTATACATTGGTTTATACATTCATATTAAAAGCGATAATTGAATGGTCCTTTTATCTTTCAGGATGAGTTGAGCATTTCTTAAGCTAAGTTTGGATATCAAAGAAAATGGTTTCTCTTTTTGAATAAATATTTGAGCATCCACTTGCCTTTTGAGGCAATAGATGTTATACTATGCATATATGACTAAAGAAACACTAATCAAAATTAATGTGCGTTGCCCTAATAAAATTTATCCGCAAAGGCTATATGCATATTTCTACTTGGAAAACTAGTGAAGAAATTTGGGACAAATTTTGCATTACTTACGAATGCACAAATGAAGTATAACAATCATATCTAAATATTTTTATAAGATTATGAACTTTTTTGCATGCAACCTCAATAAAATATTTTTAATTTGATGTGTAAACTAGATTTGCAAAAATCATAACATCTTTGATTGCGATACAAATTTTGTTGCATCAACAGTTTTTATTACCTTTCCTTCCATTGGTCCCTTTGCCCATTTCTCCCTTTGGTGAGTATGGAAAAAAACAATTAAGACATGTCAAAAGAGAAGTGAGTGTAGTAAACCTCTGTCAAAATCTAGCATTGACATTTTGCCTCCAAGTTCATTGGTAGTGCAAAAGACTCAAACAAAAATCCTTTCAAAATCCTCCTATAAATGTTGCAAACTTGCATGCTTAAACACATCTCATGTATGTTAATTTTCATAACATATGGAATCTCCTTCAATGTCAAAATCAAAATTCAAATCTTTTAGCAAAATACAGGATTGGAAATTTCACCTCAAAGTTGATTGGTAGAGCAAAAGAGTCAAGTTAATTTTTTTAAAATCTTTCTATAAATGCTATAAACTCACAAATTTAAATAAGTCCAGATATGTTGAGTTTCACCATTTACATAAGTCTCTTCAATCGTAGTGTTAAAATTCAAAACATTCCCGTCATATCTAGGTTCTAACATTTCTTCCCTAAATCAATTATAAGGTGAAAGAGTTAAACAAAAATCTTTGAACTTTCTCACTTATTTTGTAAGCCTTTGTGTTGAGTGCAAACTCAATATATTGAGTTTAAAAAATGTGATCCAATTCATTTAAATTTTTTAATCTTCAAGATCCCTTTCTAAATCGCCTTCAAATTAGTTTTGATCGTCATTATCTTATATGCTCCTACAACACTCTCTTGTAGTTTAACATGTTGACTTTCAAAATTCAGAGAAGATATTCTATTTTAAAAAAATTTAAAATCCTTTCAAATAAACTTCAATCAACATTTCTATATGTTTTCTACAACATCTCTTGTAGTTTATCGTATATAAGGAATATTCAATCCTTTGATCAAATCCATATTTTGAAATTTCACTCTAAACTAGTAAGTGTGATGAAAGAGTCAAGTCAAATTCCCTTGATTTTCTCTTTAATTTTGTAGACCTTTACATTACAGGAAAACTCAATGTATTGAGTCTCAAAATATGAGGAAGCTCTGCCAACTTTTCAAAAATTAAAAAATTCTTTCCAAAATCCCCTTTGAATCAATCTCAATTATTGTTGTTGTGTTTACTACAATGTCCACATGTAACTTAATATATGCAATGCAAGTCAAATCCAAACCCAGTCTCTAACATCTTACCCCTCAGTAAATCAGCAGGGTAAAAGAGTTGAGTCAAAATCTATGGATTTCCCCCTTCAAATTTGTAAACCCTCATGTTGAATGCAAACTCAACATGTCGAGCTTCAATACTTAAAGAAAATCCTTCAACTTTTCAAAATTTAAACTTTAATTCAAAATCCTTCAAAATAATCTCAATTATTATTTTCATATGTTACGCTACGACATTCTCTCGTAGTCTAGCATATGTAGTGAAAATTCAAATCTCTCCAACTAGATTTAGGCTTCAACATTTTGTCCCAAGTCAATTGGCAGAATGAAAGAGTTAAGCCTAATTCTTAGGATCTTCCTATCATTTTATGAACATGCTTATTTGAATGAAACTCAATGTGTTGAGTTTCAAAATTCAAAGAAGCTCCATTCAACTTCAACTTCCATTTCAAGTTTAGGTCCAGTCTCAATCTCAAATTCAAATCTAGTTTCAACCTCAAATTCAAGTCTAATTCTAATTTCCAACTCAAATTTAGGCTCTGACATTTCACATCAAGTCAATTCGTGGAATGAAAGAGTTGAGCCCAATATTTGGGATTTTCATGTCAATTTTGTGAACCTACGTGGTTGAGTCAAACTCAATATGTTGAGTTTCAAAAATTGAAGAAGATCTATTAAACTTTAATTTCAAACCCAAACTAATTTTTAATCTCAAACTCAATTTCAATCTCAAACCTCAATTTCAATTTGAACCTTAAGTTCAAGTTTAATTTCAAACTCACATTCAAGTTTAATCCCAATTTCAAATCAAAATCAATGCTTGGATATTTCACCTCGAAGCTATTGGTGGGGAGAAAGAGTCAAGCCAATTCTATAAATTTTCTTGTCAATTGGTAAACCTTTATAATGATTGCAAATTCAACATATTGAGTTTCAAAACTCGAGGAAAATTTTTTTTCATCAATTAATTCAATTTCAATTTCAAAATTTAAGTCTCATCAAATTTAAACTTAGACATATTGCTCAGTAGTCAATTGGTAGAGCGAAAGAATCAAGTTAAACTCTTAAGCTCTCTTCATCAATTTTATGAACTACCATGATGAGCGTAAAATTAACATCATTGAGTTATAAAGTTTTGAATAAAATTAATTCGTTTAAAAATTTAAATTATAGTTCAAAATTAACTAATTAAAATAACTTTTACTTAATTTCTAGAAATCAAAATTACTCAAATGGTTGAGAAACTCATCTTCTCCTTAAATAGAGATGTGCTTATGGAAGAAGTCATCTGTGGCAGTTCAATTCAATTTGGAATAAGATTTTAGAATTTTAAGTTGTTGATTAATAGGGAAACACTAATTAGTTTGTCTACTGGAACACAAAGGGATACCCCCTTAGTTGAGACTACTTTAGGGTCAGGAGTTGACTCCCTATCTTCAAGATGGAGGTCACTATTTCCCCTTTGCCCACTATACCCTCTACTAAGGAGGATAAGAACCAGAAGTCAATAATGATCGTAGAGCTACCATTTTAGTATGAGATCAAGTTAAGTTCTAGAACTCCTTTCATCGGTAAGAACCGAAAGAAGAATTACCTTCGAAGTGCTAAAAAGAGGAGTTTTAAGGCTAGAATGATAGTTGAGTCTGAAGCTTTAATGCAAGTCAAATTTGAGGCAAACCGAGACTTTGTTGCTCCTTCCACGTACCCCCTCGGTGGAAACCATTTCCAACTTTCTCCGATTACACAGAGGAGGGAGGTTGTAATAAGAGAAGTGTAATCTCCATCGTGCCCTTTTGACGACTACACAGAAGAGATCAATCAAGCCGTAATTGAGCAATCATTAGTAATAGGCATAGCCCCCTTGTTGAAGATTATGACCCGTCCACTCTACTAGAGGATATTAGGGCATATTATTACACGTGCCCCACTACGTCATCTATAAAGAAAGAGGTATAAAAGACACTCAGTGTGCCACTCTCCTAATTGCTAGGCCACTAGTAATGGGAGAGGGGAAACAATCTAAGATTGTATCAGATAGTGATGTCGTAGAAATTTAACTTTTGGAGGGGTAGTGTAGTACCTTCTAGGGATAGTGTAGACCTTTAATAGTCTCTTCCTCTATTGTGATTGTAGTAAACTACTTCCATATTAATAGGGTCTTGCCACATAGACTTGCAACTTTTAAGGAAAACATACAACTTCTCAAGTGTACTGGGTCCATATTTTCATGACAAGTTGATTCATCTTTTTAATGCAAATTGACCTTTACCTTAAATCTCAAGCAACAGAGAGTTGTAGTTGACTCCACCAGATGTTTAGATGTCCCTCCCTCCCACCACTTCATTCGGTTATTTTAATTGCTGAATTGAAATTTATATCAAACTTAAGTTGACTTTTGATATGAAAATCTTTTTAATCTTCTAGCAATTTTATATTTAAAAATACATCTCTTGCATATTTTAAATTTATTCAATGACTTAATTAGTAAAGCTAATGCCTTATCAAAAAGATTTGGGTCTACCTTGAAGATTTTTCCTTGCATAAGAGAATGAGTTTTTTTCTCTTATACTTGAGATATAATCCTGACATTCAAATAAAAAAGGTGAAGCATCTTCTCAAAATAAATTGAAATCTAAAGATACGCAAAGTCCCTCAAAAATTAAGAAATGCTCAAAGTGCACCAAAATCCAAAAAGATACACAAAGTACGCTGCCAAGAAAAGAGAAGAAGAGTAAGAGGCCTTCCTTCCTTTTAATTCTTAAATCTTAGAAAACCCAGATTCATCATCATGCTTGACTTTAAAAAGTCTTGAATCCAGATTCAACATAATGAATCAATTGTCTATCAAGTTACAAAAATTTCTCAAGTAAGAGAATTGTAAAGTATAAATTTCTTTATCCAACATAAATCTTTTTGAAATTGATTTCATTTCAAAATTTAAAAGGGAGACCCTATTTCAGTTTCTACAAAACTTAGTCTGAGTCAACAAAACCTAAATCCCTAAATCTTTTCAAATTAGTTGGAGTTGACTCTACTTCTCACCGTACTTCTAAATTTGTTCCTAGTTATCATTCTGATAGGGTCCAAATGGTTAAAAGAAATTTTTCTAATAAGAAGAATGAATCTTTTGCTCCTGATAAAAATTTAAATCTCATCCTTGAGGAATATGTGTGAGTCCTTATATATATAAATCATTTCATTCAAGACCTTATCTATAAGATCACACTCTATACGGTGTCCAAGTTTAATCCCACTAAAGAAGTGGGTTTTTATGCTGGAAATTGTCATTCAAAATGGAAATCATGATAGATCAGAGTGCTCGACTCTAATTGGAAGAGCTTGATGCCTTATAAAGTGTCATTTCCAAGGCTCAATAAAACTCAAATTCATATAAAATTCAAATGGTTCAAGCTTATGATAAGATAATGTGACTTAAAACCTTTCATGTAGGAGACTTGGTCCAGGTTCTTAGAATGTATATCTTAGCCTGTGAAGAGATCGGTGGGGGAGTTTGAACTATCATATGTGTTGAAACTTGTTCAATATGAATTAGGTTGTTAGACCTAAGCTTATATCCCAGCAACTAACCAAGAGGGGGGGTGAATTGGTAATTTAAAAATTATCCCTCTTTTGAAATTTAAAATGAAAATAACTTTAGTGAATTTTTGTAGAAAATGGTTTTTCAACCACAAATTAAGCGATAAAGTAAAGTAAAAAACAAAAGCAGAGGAAAATAAAGAGACATAATATTTATAGTGGTTGGTCAAACATGACCTACATCCACTCCCCGGAGGCACCCTCCGAGTATTGCACTAATACCACTAGTGACTCTCCTTTTACACCCACAGCAAGGCGGAGAAGCCTTTACAAAAACTCTCTTCCACCACTACCCAGTGCAGCAGAGAACCGTCGTCCTTTTACACTCACCAAGAGTTGGCAGAGAACCGTCCGTCCTTTCACACTCTCCATGTGTGGGCAGAGAACCCTTCGGCTGTTCACACTTTCCAAGCGTAGGAAGAGAACCCTTCGTCCTTTCACACTCTTCAAGTGTCGGTAGAGAACCAGATCTCCTTGATAGATCTTCTCTCAAGAAATCTAGAAGGACGAGAGAAAAGAGTGAAGTAATCAAAAATCACAATTAGAGATTCTTACCTTTGAGTACCAAATGAATCCTTCACGCTCCTATAGTAAGAATCCTCCTTCAAACACTCTCACACTCTCTCCTTCACTCTCCCTTCAGTTTACATAAAGATCAGTAGGCAAAAAGATTACAAGACAATTTTAAGTGGACCTTATATAGGAAAGACACAAAAAACCATCTAAAAACTGTTGATTTTCAAGTCTGTACATAGTCGATCATCCCAGACGATCATCAGATCATCCTGTACGAATAGTGTAAAAATAGTTGCATATGAACCCTAATGTATATTGGTATGAACTGACTTTGAACCCGATCATCGTCCCGTATGAACTAAGTTCATCCTGGGATGAACATTTATATTAAGGGTTCGTTCAGACAAAATTGTAGGACGGTCTCAAATTTTTAAGGAACAGAGGACATTGTCTTGGGATAAAGATGAGTGTTCGTCTGGACGATTAGTTCAAGTCATATGTCTAGAGAACTTCATCCTGATACGAACAGGATGAATCGTCTGTACTATCAGCACAAAGTGAGAATCCAGAGCCCATCGTTCTGGGATGAATTATACACTTCGTCCGGACGATCAGTACAAAGTGAGAAATCTAGATCCCATCGTCTAGGAATGAATGGTACACTTCGTCTGGTCAAACAGTTCAAAGTGAGAATCCAGAGCACATCATCCCGGGATGAATATGGAAATTCGTCTTGACGATCAGGACTTAGAAAAAAAATTTCACTTCCTGTTCATTCCATTGCTGTTTCGAGGGGATAACTGACCTGATCGTACCATACGAACTTGGTTCGTCCCGTATGTTCAGTATGATTTTTTAAAGATCTCCCCAAGTGTGTGTGTGTGCTAAACTACTCAATTACAATCACAATCTCTAAAATTCAGTAGAATGAAAAATACAGACTTCAATTTATAAACTATGGTGTGCTGAATTTGATATGAAGTCCTCAGTAGTCTGGAGTACGATTATCCTCATGAAGTACCATGCAAATCGAGTATCAAATTCAACTTTAACAAAAACTCTTCAAGTTCAAAATCAAATACATATTCAAAATCAAATCAAATTTTAAAATTAAAACCCTTAAAATTCAAAACAAAAATAAAATCAAATTAAAAAATCATCCAAAATATAAATATCAAAAACTAGAATCTAGACTCAATCCTTTATGAGGAGCAAGTTTTCTCCCCACATAATCATCTAGACGTGATCCTCTATATGGAGAAAGTTTCCTCCACATACAATCATTCCAAACTTGATCCTCTGTGTAGAGCAAGTTTCCGCTCCCAAAGATCATCCTTTAATGATGGAGCATGCCTTTTATGGCACCATCCTAACTTCGAATCCAGATCTGATCCTCTATGGAAAGTAATGCTTCCTTCCCACACGATCATCCACTTCTCTTTTCCTTAAGGATATATGTGAGTCATCATGCTTTCTTTCCTTAGGATTAGATCTACTAGTAGTGGTGCACACCCTCTATGGAATCATTCTAGTTTTAAATTTTAAATTCTAGACCTAATCCTCTATGCAAATCGATGCTTTCTTCCCAGATGATCATCCAGTTCTCTTTTCCTTAAGGATAGATGTGAGTCATCATGCTTTCTTTTCTTAAGATTAGATCTACTAGTGGTGGAACACACCCTTTATGGTATTATCTAAGTTTTAAATTTCAAATTCTAGACCCGATCTTCTGTTGGCAGCAATACTTCCTTCCTACAAGAAATTCCAATTTTCTTCTTCTTAAGGACAGATGTGAGTCATCGTGCTTTCTTTCCTTAAGATTAGATCTATTAGTGATGGAGCACACCATCTATGGAACCTTCCTAATTTTTCTTGACTGGGAATAGATTTCTCATTCATGTTTAAATCCATTACTGATGGAGTACACCCTTTGTGGCACAATCCTAATTTAAAAATCAAGATCTAATCCTCTATGGAAAGCAATGCTTACTTCCCATACAATCATCCAACTCTCTTTTATTAAGATTATATGTGAGTCATCGTGCTTTCTTGCCATAGGAATAGATATATTAGTGATGAAACACATTATATGTAGCACCATCCTAGTTTCAAATTTCAAAATTCGGGTCCAATCTTCTGTGGGAAGCAACAGAAGCTTCACACAAGATCTATCATTCTTCTTTTCCTTAAGGTTAGGTTTCTCCTTTTTTAGGATTAGAACCTTTAGTGGTAGAGAATGCCTTCTATGGCACCTTCTTAATTTCAAACTTATGCCTAAATTAATATGGTAATTAAGGAAAGCAATTAAGGTTTGATTGATCGATCATATCGTCCTAGACAATTGCAGGATCAGTCGGGATGATCAGTTCAAAAATCTTAGTTTTTCCTAGATGATTAAACATCAGTCAGCCTCTATTTAGGCGATGCTTTGGTTGATATGCATAGATTTGAGCTAATCATTTGGGACGATCATGAGATTGGCCTGGACGATCAAGCTATTTTCCCATTTTCCAGCCATCCATTCAGTGCGATGGTCTAGACGATATTCAATGATTTGTACTAATCGTATAGAATAATTTCATATCGGCCTAGATGATATGAACAAAAACCTTCTGATCGTTCCAAATTGTTATAGTTGATTGAGCTAAATTTGTGCTGATCATATAGTACGATATTTATATCATCCTGGACAATAATGTCGGTTTGTTACAATTAAGAACTATTCCAAAGCACTTCTATTTAAGACCTCTTGTTCCTTTCAAGAGATTATCTTTTGCTACTATTTTGACCTAAGAGAGCCAAGAGGAGAGAGAGAGCAAGGGAGAGAGAGAGAGAGAGAGAGAGAGAGAGAGAGAGAGATGATCTTGTGAGGGGGAGTTTATAAGGGGTTTCACAAAGGTTGCTCCAAGCAAGGATCCATCATCATCTTCTCCAATCATCTTCCTTAGTTCCTTGGGAGTTCAATAGAGGTTTACTTCAGCATTTGATCAAGGTTCTTTGTCTGCTTCAAGAGGAAGCAAAAGGAGTTGGGTTCTCTGCCTGCTTCAAGAGGAAGCAAAAAGAGTTGGGTTCTTGCCTGCTTCTAGAGAAAGTAAAAAGAGTTGGGTTCTCTTCCTCACCTGGGTTGGTAGAAAGGAGGTTTGTAAAGGCTTCTCCGCCTTGCTGTGAGGGAAAAAGGAGAGACACTAAGTTTAGTGCAATACTTGGAGGCGCCTCCGGCAATTAGACGTAGGTCGAGTTGACCGAACCACCAAAAATTTTTGAGTTCATTATTACTACTTATGTATTTAATTTTCGTACTAAGATTTATGTGGTGAATCTTAGTTTTGGTTTGAGTTTGTGTTTTTGATTGAAAGATTTTTAAAATACCAATTCACCCCCTCTTGGTAAGCCTTGGGACAAGTTCATTAGGGCTTAACATCCCTACCAAACATTTATGAATAAAGCTCCTTATAAACTCCTTAAGGGTCGAACATTAAATCTTTTACATTTACATGCCTTTGGATGCAAGTGCTTTATCTTAATTAATGGAAAACTTCCCTTAGAAAAATTTGATCCTAAGTTAGATGAGGGTGTCTTCTTAGGTTATTCATCTGTAGGTAAGTCCTATGGAATCTTTAATAAGAGAACCCTAGTAGTAAAAGAGTCCACCCATGTAGTGTTTGATGAATCAGATAAGCCATCTGAATCTAAAATTGAAGAAGATGAAGTGGAGATAATTCAAGGAGTAGAAACTTTGACCATATGAGAAAGAGTAGAACCTCAGGAAGACTTTCCCTAGAGAATGAAAATACTCTTCTGGTCATCCTAAGGAATTAATTTTAGGAGACCCATCGGAAGGTGTGATAACTAGGCACAGACATAGGAAGGATGTTAGTCATTCTACATTCACCTCTATGATAGAACCCCACGAGTATAGATCAAGCTTTAGGAGATGAACTCTGGATCCTAGTAATGCAAGAAGAATTGAACCAATTCACCAGGAATGACGTTTGGGAGTTAATCAAGAGACCTAAAGAACATAATGTAGTTGGAACAAAATGGGTCTTTAAAAATAAGGTGAATGACTTAGGAAACATAATAAGAAATAAGGTTAGACTAGTAGCTAAGGGATATAACCAGATTGAAGGCATAGAGTTTGAAGAAACCTTTGCCCCAATAGCTAGACTAGAAGCCATAAGGGTGCTCTTAGCCTTTGCTTGCTTCAAAAGTTTTAAACTTTATCAAATGGACTTAAAGAGAGCTTTTCTGAATGGGGTTATCAAAGAAGATGTTTACATTGAGCAATCCCCCAGATTTGAAAGTTCATAAATTCCAAACTATGTATTCAAATAAAAAAAGTCATTATATGGGTTAAAGCAAGCACCTAGAGCAGAGTACGAAAGACTTAGCTCATTCTTACTGGATATAAGATTTGTTAAGGGTAGTGTGGATACCACACTCTTTCTACAAAAAGTCAAAGATGAAATTATAATCGTTCAGATTTATGTGGATGACATTCTATTTGGATATTCAGATAAAAATTTATGTGATAAATTCTCAAAAATAATGAGTAATGAGTTTGAAATGAGCATGATGGGAGAGCTTAATTACTTTCTTGGCTTCAGCATAAAATAAATGGATAATGCAACATTTTTTAGCCAAATGAAATACATTAAGGATATTCTGAAAAATATGAAATGGATAATGCTAAGCCCATGAACACTCCAATGAGCTCTACGATTCAACTAGACAAAGACCCTAATGAAAAATCACTAGAATAGAAAAAATATAGAGGAATGATCAGATCTCTCCTCTACCTGACTGCTAGTAGATCGGACATAATATTTAGTGTGTGTCTCACTTAACTACGGTCAAGAGAATCCTTAGATATCTACTAGGCACCTTGAACTTAAGAATTTGGTATCCTTGACACACCACTTCCTTTGAAATCATAGGATACTCAGATTCTGATTTTATAGGATGTAGGGTAGATCGAAAAAGCACCTCTGATACCTATCAATTCATAAGATAATCTTTATTTTCTTGGTCTAGTATAAAGCAAAATTTTGTAGCCCTCTCCATGACCGAGGAAGAATATATTGCAGTAGGAAGTTGTGTTGTACAAGTATTATGGTTTAAATAATAACTTCTTGGTCTTAGATTACCCGTAGGAACCATCTATATCATGTGCAACAACACAAGTATATTCTGCATTTCTAAAAATCTAATTCAACACTCTTAAACAAAATACATAGACATTAGACATCACTTCATAAGAGACCATGTAGCTAAAGGAGATATATAATTATATCACATAGCTATAAGAGATCAATTGGCAAACACTTTCATGAAACCACTAGCCTATGACACTTTTAGAACTTTGAGGATAAGACTAGGTGTCATAGACATTAATACATAATAAAAAAAATAAAAACCAATTAAAAAAATTGTTTTTGTCTAAGGTAGTTCCTGACATCACACAATCACTACACAAAACTCAAAAAATTGACATTTTTATCATACTGTACGATCCATATTTGTATTATACGATATATCAAAATTATAAAAAATTGCAACCCAGCCTCAGTTTCATCTTTGTAGATTGTACTGTACGATAACCATCATACTATATGATGCAGGTGGTTGTGCATGTACGATATATCATCTTCGTACAATACAATCCATGTCAGCAATGGATTGGGATGAATTAACTCTGTTTGGTATGATATTATTGCCCATCACATTGTATGATATCTCCTCTTCGTATGATACGATCCATGTCAGCAAAACGGATGAGGAAGACTTAAAGGGGTTGGTATGATATAATTGTCATTCGTAATGTACAACACATGTTTGTACTAGACGACGCTTTTTATCAAAGGTTGTACCGGTGACCCTCAGGATGATTAAAATTCCTTCTGATCGTACTATATGATAGCAACCGTACTATACAATGTGACAACCTTTTCTCAACCGTTCATCTAGACGACATTATTGCCCATTGTACTATATAATCCTCAATCGTACTATACGATAGTTCCAAAACTCTATATATTGCCTAAATCTAAAGCTCATTTCCCTCACTCTTCATTCACCTCAACTGGTATCACCTATTTTCACAAAATGGCAAGCTCCAGCAAGCGCAGCAGTCTCGTCCTGGGAAGCTCATCTTCCTCTCGCTATCCCAATGACCATTTCCTGACTCCCCAAAATAAACAAGCCTATCAAAAATACAAGGCATGCAAAATTACACCATCTTGGATGCTAAGTCAAGCTGCTCTAAATTTTGATGTAATGAGCCTATTCGTATCCACCACTCTGCAATTCCTCCTTACACTAGCCTTCCCATATAATTTAGAACTCCTGTTTGAATTCCTAACCAACCTTACTATAAATATTGAAAACCTAACCCTCACCTCTTTCGTCTACCAACAAAATGTCGATATCACTAAGGCCGACCTCACCCAATACATTGGGTTCTCTACTAACAGTCCTAGAGTTCATTCCTTTATAGCTAATAAATTTGACCGGAGTGCCCCAAATTTAGTCCTTAGGAATATTGCATTCTACCAACACCAACCTCTTATTCAATCCCTCACTCGAAATGCCAGAATTATTCAACACGTTCTTAGAACCTCAATCATACCCAAAGCTGGCGATTGAATCCGCATGACCCTAAGTTTATCCATCGTTACCTATCTTATTATGTCCAACACCAAATTTGATAAGGCAAATTTAATTATCAATTACATCTGAAATATGACCTTAAACCGTCTCCCTACCACCCGTAGAAAACAAAACCTAGCCCTTGGCCACCTTATAGGTTACATTCTTCAAAAATAAATATCAATTAACCTATCCTGGTGAACCCGACAACCTACCCATTTTCTATATGGATGCCTCCTTCCGTATTTTGTTTCATCAGGGGCTAGAGCCGGATGAACCAAACTTTGATGAAGAAGATCGAAAAGTTGCTCTAGTAGAAGCTCTTGTTCGACCGAAAGGACCTGCACCGGCCTATCCTCATGATAACTTGGTCAAACGATTCGACCAACTTCAAAGCCGCTTGGATGCTCACATCCAAGAATAGCATTAACAACATCATGACGACATGCGATGGTTTGGAGAATGCTTTTCCTCAATTGCACAATAATTTGCATCCATCCACCACTACTTCTAACCACCTCCACCTCCACCTGACTAAGATCCTCCTTTCTGACGTGTATCTATTTTTGTGGTATTTTTCTTAGTGTTGTTTGTGACTTCTCTTTTTGGTGATGTCAAAAGGGGGAGAAATCTGTTATGTTCTTTAGTTCATATGTTCTATTTATCTTTTTTCAATGAAATGTACTTTTTTTTGTCCTGTTTCATATTCATATGTTATTTTATTTAATTAAAAAAATGAAAAAACAAAAATTCCTTGCAAAATTTTTTATAACTAACATTATTTGACATCATAAAAAATGGTAAGATTGTTGTAATCCATGACCCATTGTCTGAGATTTTGATGATGTCAAATAATGTCGTTTGATTTATAATTCATTGAATACTTTTGATTTCTGCTCTTATCTGTGAGTACTAACACTTCAGAGAGATCATAAGTTACTCAGGACAAACAAGAGGACTCAAGACTGGATAGAGTAGGAGTTGGAGTTCATAACATTGTAATTTTTTATTTATTATTATTTTTTCTTTTCTTAAGTCTGACCACAAATTATATGCAAGACTAAGCAACCATAAACACACACACGAGGAGAGGGTTTTAAAATTGAAGATTTTTTTTTCTGTAAATCGTACTATACGAGTTTCAAGCATATTGTACGATCTGATCTTGCTGAATGGTTGTTTGTAAATAGGTCTTACTATATGATGTATATCGTACTGTACGAAGAGTTTCTAATTAAAAAAACCCTAGCCACAAGATTAATTTAAGTAAGTTTAATACAAAAATTTAAACTAATCATACTTTACAATCGGATCGTACTGTACGATATTTTTTGAATACTTACTTAAATTAACCACAAGATTAAAGCATAAATTAAGGATTAATTTTTGATTAGTTTTTGTACTGTACGACACCGTTCGTACTATACGATCAACCTAGGCTATTTTTGGTCATCATGGACATCGTACCAAATGATTCCTTGATTTTGAACTAATCATACTATACGAAGTGGTTCGTATCATATGATGTACAGAGATGAGTTTCATCATCCCAGTAATCATCCTATATGAACAGAAGGATTTTATATATCGTACTGGATAGGTTTATATCGAATTGTACGATAGTATTCCGAATTTTTGGCCTGCTCGTAAACCTTCATACCAGGATGAAGGTTGTCTTGTACTATTCGTAATATACGATATATGATCGTATTGTACTATCATAACAACTAAATTAAATTTTTAGGGTTTTTTGGAGCCTATTTTAAGTATCAAAGCTTCTATTTTTTGGAAATAAAACTAAGAAGAGAGGGACGTGATTAGAGAGGGATTCCTTGTGAGATAGTTGTTGAGAAGATTTTAGGGTTTGTGAGAGGAAGGAGAAGGTGCGCTTTGTGAGGGAGATCACACGGTTGCTCCAAGCTTGCTGTACTTTGCACCTCTTGTGGCCCGAGAAGATCTTGTGGGAGGCTCTCTGAGGGGGAGATTCTTCTACATTGTATTCTCTAAGGTACTCTACCTTCTCTAGGAGGGAGAAAAATGAGAAGGTACGCTGCTATCACTAGGAGAGTGACAAAGCGCTTGGCTCTCCGCCATGCCGGGTTGGTGAAAGTGAGGTTTGTAAGGGCTTCTCTGCCTTGCTATGGGTGCAAAAGGAGAAATACTATTTAGTAGTGAAATTCCCGGAGTGGAGGACTCTAGGGAGTGAACGTAGGTCAAGTGATCGATCCACTATAAAATCTCTAGTGTGATTTTTCCTTTACTGCATTTAATTTACGATATGTATTTTATTTTCAACTAAATTGCTTGGTGAAAATCATTATGAAATTTATTGTTGCAAATTGTGTTGTAACCATTCGCTTCAGTATTAATTATTTTTCTTGTTTAAATTAAAAAAATTAAAAATAGAACTCCTGTTTATGGTTGTTTTTTTATTGCAACAAATTTCCAACTCACTTCCCCCCTCTTGGCGCATCTTGTAATTTCATAAAGGAGACATAATTGCACCATATAGCTACAGGAGATCAATTGGTAGACACAGTCACGAAACCACTAGCCTATGACACCTTGAGCACCTTTAGGACAAAACTTGGTGTCATAGACATTCATGCGTGATACAAAATAAAAATAAAATCAAAATAAATAAAAAAACTAATCTAAGGTGTTTCCTGATCATCACACACTCACCTCACTGAACTCCCAAACTGACCAATTTTCTGTCCCCATCATACTGTATGATTCACCTTCGTACTGTATAATCAATACAAAATGCACATATCACAACCCTCTATTCATCCAATGGTCCAGATTCAATTTCTAATTCGCATATCATACTATATGATTCTCTTCGTATTGTATGATATATGTGGTCGTGCATTTAAATCATTTGGTATGATATAATTATCCTTCATACTGTACAATATATCTGTTTTATATTATATGATGCACGGGGTCATGCATTAAATTGTTTGGTACGATATAATTGTCCTTCGTATTGTATAATATCTCCATTTTATACTATATGATCCATATATACAAATGGATTAAATTCAATTAAACTCTATTGGTATGATATTATTGTACTTCATACTGTATGAACACCCATTCATACTGTACAGACATTTTTTTTGTCAAAGATCGTACTATGACTCCTCAGCACAAATGTAATTCCTTTAGATCGTACTTTATAATATCGATTGTAATGTATGATTTGACCAACTTTCTCCCAACCATTTGTACAGAAAAAATAAGTGCCTAATCATACTGTATGATACTCGATCGTACTATATGAACAGTCAAAAATCCTATAAATGGGAGTGGAAACTAGATCATTTCAACCTACCTCTCCTCACTATAACCATTCTCGCTTATTTATACTCAATACCGAGCTTAAGCAAATGAGGCCAAATCATCCTGGGAAGCTCCTCTTCCTCTAGCCACCACGTTGATCACTTTTTATCTGCTAAGAATGAGGAATAGTACCACAAGTTCAAGGCATGTAAGATAACCCCTTCTCATATGCTAAACCAAGCAGCTCTTAACTTTGAGGTGATGAGCCTCTTTGCTTCCACTACCTTCCAATTCCTTCTCACCTTGGCTTTTCCATTCAATTCTAAGCTCTTATATGACTTCCTTGCAAACTTAAGGATAAATATAGACAATCTGACCCTCACTTCCTTTGTCTGCCATCAAAATATCGAAATCATGAAAGTAGACCTCGCTTAATATATTGGGCTTTGTATTGAAGGACCTCAAGCCCACTCTTTCATAATAAATGAATTTGATTAGTGTTCTATCAATCTGGTTTTTAGAAAGGTTATTTTGAACCAACACCAACCTCTTGTCCAGTTCTTAACCCAAAATGCCCGCATCATCTAACATGTTCTTAGGACATCCATAATATCCTAAGCTAGAGATAAGATATGCGTGACCCCAATCCTATCTGTTGTCACCTACATAATTATGTCCAATATTAGATTTAACGAAGCTGATTTAATTATTGACTATATCCAGAATATGACCCAAATTTTTTTTCTTAACACCCCCATAAAACTCAATTTAGGTCTCAGCCATCTCATATGATATATTCTTCACCATAAATACCAACTAGCCTATCTTGGAGAACTAAAAATGTTTCTATTTTCTATGCGAATGCCTCCTTTTGTATCTTATTTCATTGAGGCCAAGTGCATGATGAGTCAGATTTTGATGAAGAAGGAGAGGCTGCTCCAGCAAGAGAGGCTGCTCCACCAAGAAGACCTACTCAACAAAGAGGACTTGCCCTTGCTTACCCTCACAATAACATCATTCAATGAATAGACCAACTAGAAACTCAGTTTGACTCTCATATTCGGGAACAACACCAATAGCACGAGGAGGACATGCGATGGTTTGGGAAAAGATTTGCTTCAATTGATCAATAGATCATGTCCATCCATCATTTCTTTCAACACCTCCACCCCCAACTGATTAAGATCCTCCTTTTTGACAAAGTCACTATCTGTTATGTTTTGAGTTTTTTGTACTCCTCTTTTTGGTGAGGTCAAAAGTGGGAGAAGTTTGTCTACCTTAAAGAGGGAGAAGTTTGTCTACCTTAATTAGTATGCTTTTTTGTTGCATATCATATTTTCTGTTCTAGTTAATAACTTAAAATGAAATACATGTTTTCTTTTCCTGTTCATATTTCTATGCCTGTTTTTTTGTTCATGTTTTTATTTATGTTTTTTAAAAAAATTGTTGTACTATCTTTCCTATCGACAATATGATTTGACATCATAAAAAAGGGAGAGATTATTGCAGTCTGTATCCCCTAGTATGAGATTTTGATGATGATAAATAACGTTAATTGAATTATTTTATTATTCATTGAATATTTTGAATGTTATTCTTATCTCTTTGTACTAACATTCTAAGGAGATCACATACTGCTCAAGATAATAGAAGGCTCAAGACTGGGTAGAATAGGATGTGAAAGAGTCTGTAACTTTTTGAGTCTGGACAAAAAAGGTTTATGCAAGCTGAGCAACTATACACACACATAGTGGGAGAGTTTTCTTTAAGGGAAAAAATAGTTTATTTTAGGATCGTCCTATAAGATTTTAAATCGTATTATACAAAACATTATGGCTTAAATGACTATATTATTTATACAATCATATCGTACTGTACAGTATGATCGTGATCGTATAGTAAAATTAATCCCAGTTCAATTGTACCAGATGATGAATAGAGATGAATTTTGGTCATCCCAGTGCTCGTCCTATACAAATAGAAGAAGTTTACCAAATTGTACTGAATGATATTTATATCGTGCACTGTAATGTAGTTTAGAATAATTGCCTATTTGCACTCATTCGTACCAGGAAAAAGTTATTTTGAATTGATCATACTATATGATCAATGATTATATTATACGAATAGAAATGGTTAAATTGAAAATCTTAGGGTTTCTTGGAGCCTTATATTTAAGTAATACTTTTGGCTTCTGAAAAAAAGAGTGGAACGTGGTAAAGGAAGGGAACTCTTTAGAGGGAGCTTCTAGAAGGGATTTAGGGCTTGTGAGAGGAAGGAGAAGGTGAGTTTATGAGGGAGGAGTGTGAGGGGATCACACGGTTGATCCAAGCCTGTTGCACACTTACTCTTCCTATGACCCAGGTAAATCTTTTGGGAGCTTTCTAGGGGGAGACCCTTCAAGCTTGATATCCTCAAAGGTCCTCTGCCTTCACCAAGAGGGAGAAAAATGAGAAGGTCTTTGCTGTCACCGGGAGGGTGACATAGTGTTTCGTACTCCGGCACACCAGGGAAGGTGAAAGTGAGGTTCTGTAAAGGCTTCTCCACCTTATTAGTGGGGCAGAAGGGTAAATACTTTTGAGTAGTGAAATGTCCGGAGAGTGGACGTAAGTCAAGTGACCAAACCACTATAAATATTATGATGTGCTTTTTCTATTTACCTCACTTTATTTTTATTTTGCATCTTACAATTGCTATAATTTCTTGGTGAGAATTATATTTTATAATTTTATTGTGCGATTTAAAATTTCATCATCGTTGTTATAATTTTATTTTAATCATTAGCTTCTACTTCAAGGTAAGTTATTTTTTGAAAATTACAACAACAAAAAAAACTTCTATTTAGGATTTCTTCTTTATTTCAAAAAATATCAATTCACCCCCCTCTTAGCACATCTCATACTTTCAAGCCAATCAAAATATATAAAAGATATTCTTATGAAATATGAGATGGAGGTCAGACATATATTTGTATAAAATGATAGGTCAATTAATATTATACCGACCGATTTGAATTCATCCAACATCTTTTGACACATGTATCGTACAATACAAAGAGGTATTTATACGAAACAATCAAATCATACTTTATGATCAATTGTAAACTATTTAAATTGAAGGGGTTTCTAAAGCTAAACTCATCCTATACTTCAAATATCTTATTTCATCTTGACTCAATCCTTCAATTGCTCAAATGGATGGAGGTAGAAAGCATGGTCATCTGACCCAAGGAAAGTCTTCCTCTTGTTACCCTGTTGATGATCATTTTCAATCTGTAGAAGATGAAGTAACCTATTATTAGTAGAAAGACTCTCGCATCTCCGCATCTAGACTACTGAACTAACAAGCCCTAAACTATATCAATCCTTTTGCACTAACCACTTCGCAATTCTTACTTACCCATACTTTTCCCTTTAATTATGAACTTCTTTATGAATTTTTCACAAACTTAAGGATTAGTGGCACTGTCCCATCATGCAATGATATGTCTGTATGCGACCAATAGAAATAACCATAGAAGACTTGGGCAAATATCTCAACCTATCCATAGAAGAACACCTCAACCCAAATCAATGGCTTCTAAGATAGACTATGATTGGTGTGCGATCAATTTAAACATTAAAAATATTACCCTAAATCAATATCATCCCTTGGTCCACTCTTTAAATTGAAATGCTCATATTATCCAGCATATTCTTTGAACCTTAATCATTTATAAAGCTGTAATCACATAAATATTATCTCACTTCTTTCCTTGGTTACCTATTTTATTATGTCTGAAACAAAATTTGATGAAGCCTAAATGATTATTGATTACATTCAAAATCTTACACCCATTCACCTTCCTTCAACCATAAGGAAGCAAAACATTGCTCTTGGTCATATCATTTCCTATATCTTGAACAAAAATATGAGCTTACTTATCTTGCTATCAGTAATCATTTCCAAATTTTATACACTAACAGTTCCATCCATATTCTTTTTCATCCTCACTGGTAGCAAGAATAAGAAAAAGAATATAATTTTGATGAGGAAGGGGGATCTCATCCTATAGTAGCACCTACACCGGAGCCTGTACCAACACTAGTGCCAGCACCTGCACCAGCATACAAGCCTTATCCTTATGAGGAGTTGACATAATATTGTGATTGATTGGAGTCTCAAATGGATAGTCATATTTAGCAATAATAATAACAATATGAGGCATACATGACTTAGTTTAGCGAACAAGTTTCATTTATTCACAAGTATTTCAATCAGCATCACCACTTGATCAAGGGCCTTCTTACTTTTAGGATCTATGTTTTGTTTTTAATGTTTTTTATTTTTATATGTTATGTAGTTTTTCCTAAGTTTCTTTTTTATCCTCCCTTTTACAGATGTCAAAAGGGAAGTGGTAGTTTGGTTGTATATGTATTTGTTCATCTTTATTATGCAATTATTTAATGCATATTATGTTTGCAGCACACTTTTACTTTTTCATTTAGCCTAAAAGTATTTGAATAATAATAATAATAATAATACTAATGATAATAATAATAATAATACATTAATTAAAAATTATCTTATCCCTATTTTCAAATTTATAATCACTTAGTGAGGGGAAGATTAGAAGAAAATTATTCACTTGAAATATATTTTTCATCATAAAAAAGGGGGAGACTATTGCAAGCTAGGATCCTTAGCTTATGATTTTGATAATAACAAATATTATTGATTGAGTTTTATTTCTCTTAGTATTTAAAGTTTGTTAGAGATGTTAAGCCCTTATGAACTAGCCTGAGGCTAACCAAGAGGGGAGGGTTGTGAATTGGTATTTTAAAAATTCTCAAACAAAAATTATGATCTAAACTAAATAATCATTTACTAGAAAATAAAATGCAAAAATATAATAAGAAATACCACATAAGCTTTTATAGTAATTCTGTCAACTTGACCTACGTCCACTCCCCAAAGCCTCTCCTCTAGGTATTACACTAAACTCAGTGACTCTCCTTTTGCTCCCACAATAAGGTGGAGAAGCCTGTGCAAAACTCCTTTCTACCGACCCCAGTGTGGCAGAGAACTTGACTCCTTTCACTTCCTCCTGAAGAAGGTAGAGAATCTTGATCAATTGCTAAAGTAGATCTCTCTAGAACCTCTAAGGAACCAGAGAAGACGACTGGAGAATATGACTTAGAATCTTGCTTGGAGCAACCTTCATGAAACCCTCACAAACTCCCCCTCACAATATCCTCTCTCTCTCTCTCTCTCTCTCTCTCTCTCTCTCTCTCCTCTTGGCTCTCTCAAGTCAGGACAGCAACAAAAGATCCCATCTTGAGTAAACAAGATATCTTATATAGAAGGGCTTTAAATGTGCCCTAAATTGTAATTAATCGACAAAGATCGTCTAGGACAATCGACGAATCGTCCTGTATGATCAGTATAAATTTAGCTCAATCAGCTAGGACGATCTAGGGGAGGCTGGACGATTAGATGATTTGTTTATTTTGATCATCCAATATGATGGGTACATCGCCCTGTATGATTAGTTCAAAACGTCAAATATCATAAAGACCATCGCTCTATTCTGACAGACTTTATATGTTGGACGATGAAAAAATAACTAATCATCTAGGCCTATTATTGGATCATCATGTAAGATTAGTTTAAATCAGTAAATATCATCCAGCATATCATTCTGTTTGTCTTGGATAATTTAGGAAGAAACTAAAGTTTATTTAACTGATTGTCCCGGACAATCCTTGTTGCGACCCATGAACCCGAGTTTGAAATTTTGATGATGACTAATAATGTCGCCTGAACTACTATTCATTGAATATCATTTATTATTTGCTATTGTCTGTGAGTACAAATATTTTAGAAAGATTACAAGCTACTCAGGACAATAGGAAGACTCAAGATTGGTTAGATTAGGAGTATGAGTCTGACAATATAATTTGTTATTTATTTTATTTTTTATTTTCTTGAGTCTGGCCACAAACTTCATGTTAGTCTGAGCAACCATGCACACACACAGGGGGAGAGGGTTTTAAAAGTAAAATTATAGATTTTCTTTCTCTAGTGATCGTACTGTACGACTTTATTTTGTACTGTATGATCTGAGGTTGAAAAATAATTTCTGTGAATAGATCGTACCGTACGAATACTATCATACTGTACAATGTATTCCAAATCCAAAATCCTAGCCATCAAATTAACTTAAGTAAGTTTTCCTCAGTCGTTCGTACTGTACGAAGGACTTCATACTATACGATTTATTTTAAATACTTACTTAAATTAACCTATGATTAGTGGAATAAATCAAGGCTTAATTACTAATTGAAAATTGTACTGTACTAATACATTCATACCATATGATGAACAGAGATGAATTCTGATCGTCCCGGAGATCGTCCTGGACGATCCCTTATTTTTGTCTCATCGTTCTGTATGATCTAGATCGTACCATATGATGAACAGAGATGACATTTGATCTTCCCAAAATTCATCCTGGATGACGCCTTGATTTTGACCATTCGTACTGTACGATATATATCATATCATACGATGAAAAGAGACAACATATGATCGTCCAAGCTGTCGTCCTTTACAAGCAGTATTGTTGAGGATCGTACCGTACGATTAGATTTTAAATTGTTCATACACATTCGTACCCAAATGAAGCCTGTTTATATATGTCGTACCGTACGATGTGAAATCGTACTGTACGATTATATCGGATATCTGCTTTTGTAATTTACTTAAATTAACCTTATTGCAATTTACTTTTGCTTGAACTTAATTTTCATAATATTTGCTTCGTGAAATTTGTGGAAGAAAAGGATTCTATTGTTTCATGTTGAGTTCAATTGGTTTCCTTCGTAGTAGTTTAAATTTTCATGTTAAAAATTTAAAAACATAAAAAAAAATTAGAACTCCTGCTTAGGTTTTAATTATTGCTACAAAGTTTTTACAATTCATCCCCCCTCTTGTCGATCTAGTTATTTCAATTGGTATCAGAGCGAGTTTTCAAAAGTAGTGCTTTAGAAAACCTTGAAAAAATGATCATGTCGCATTTTGGTAATCGTAACACCGTAGAGGGTTATTCAATAACCTGTCCACCTCTTTTTTATAACATCCCGTTTGATTTCTGGAAAATTTGAATGTCTACCTTTTTGTAATCTATAGATTACTGCATTCAGATGTTAGTCAATGATGGATATGTTGCACCTTTTAAAACTTTGAATGGAGTGAAAACTCTAGTACCTTTTAATGAATGGAGAAATGAGGATAGGGATTTAGCCCAATTAAATGCTAAGTGTTTAAATTACTTTTTATGTGCATTAAAGTCTGAGGACTATAAGAGAGTTTCTACCTGTGCTACTGGTAAGGAGATTTGGGATAGTCTATGCATTACATACGAAGGAACAAGTGAAGTAAAACAGTCTAGGCTTAACATTCTATTGCATGATTATGAACTCTTATGTATGAAACATAGCGAAACAATATCTAACATGTATACTAGGTTCACTCAAATCGTGACATCTTTTCATGCATCAGGTAGAGAGATTTCAAATTCTGAGAAAGTTAATAAGATTCTAAGATGCTTACCTAGTTCCAACGATGCTAAGATAACTGCTATCACTGAATTTAAAGACCTTAACATTTATTCTATTGATAATCTCATTGGGTCACTCATTACATACGAGCAAGGAGTGAGTCAAAGACAAAGTGATGCAGGTGAAAAGAAGGAGCGAACGGTGGCATTAAAAGCAAACAATTCAGAAAGCAACATCTCTGCAAGGGACGAAGAAGATGATAAAGCCTTGATGACCCAACAGTTCAAGAACTTCTTAAAAAGAAAACAAAGGTGTCATCAGAACGGCTGGAATAAAGGAAAAAGCTCAAAGTTTAATAAAGTTTCATTTGACACAATCTGTTTTGAGTGCAGGAAGCTAGGCCACCTTCGAGCTGATTGCCCCAACTTAAAGAGCCAACCTGCTAAGGAAAAAGCAAGGATAAAGCCAAGTATAAGAAAGGAAAAATGAAGACACCAAATGCTTTTTGGGCCGACTCTACCTCAAAATCGTCAGAAAAAGAAGCATAGGAGGAGGTAACAAATCTGTGTCTAATGGCTAACGATAATCTTGATCAATCAGATCAAGATGAGGTATGTCAACTTTCTTATGAAGATTTATTGCTTATTTTTGAAAAAACTCATGACTCGTATATGAAATTAAAAAAGATGCATGCTAGTCTTAATATTGAATTTAGTAATTTACAAACTGAGCATGCTAACTTAGTCAAAGAAAATTCTGATTTAGATAGAGATCATATGCTACTTCTTGATGAGTATGATGCATTAAATAAGAAGCATATTGAACTAACTGAAATGCATGAAACCTTGAAAACCACTAATGTTAAACTAGAAAAGGCTTTTCATAGGCTAGACAAACTTGCATTAGAAATAGATCACAGTGAGCATTTGTTAAAAATAGAAGTTCATGGATTGACATATCAAAATAACACTTTTTAAGAAAAAATCAAAGAGCTAGAAAAAGAAAGTGCATCACTCATATTAGCCCAACCTAGTCAACCCCCACTATAGCATGCATCACACAACTTTAGGAAGAGGCATCACCACCCACATAGGTTAGTGAATCCATTTCCTGGTGTTAGGTGCTTCTCTTGTGGCAGGCTAGGTTACATAGCCCACACTTGCATAGTTCACCATAGGACACACTTAGTATGGAGAACTAAAGTGCATCCATCACAACATAAGAGGCATATATCTCATTCATGCAAGCATAAGGAGGAACCCAAACTCACTTGGGTTTCTAAATCTAATCCTTGAATGAAATTATAGGGATGCTCTCACAAAAGACCTAGTGAGAGCATGCGGTACCTGGATAGTGGCTGCTCGCAACACATGACTAGAGATATGAAGAAGTTCATTCTACTGGAGACCAGAAATTGAGGCAAAGTAATATTGGGAGACAACACTACCAGGAAAGTGATAGGCTCATATATTATTAGTAATGCTAAGAATTTTTTAATTGAAAATGTCTTATTAGTTGATGGTTTGAAGTATAATTTACTTAGCATTAGTCAATTGTGTGACAAAAGTTTTGATATTAAATTTTTGTCTGACAAATGTCTGATTGGTTTAAATGATAAACTAGTTTTAGAAGAAAAATGAATAAACAATGTTTACATGTTAGACCTTGATTACATTGATAGTTCAAATTCATTTTGTTTGAAAATAATAGTTGATGACTCGTGGCTATGGCATAGGAGACTATGCAATGATAGTATGAAAACACTTAGAAATATCACTCAGAAAAACCTAGTTAGAGACGTACCTAAGTTAGACTTTACTAAGGATCACTTATATGATGCTTGCCAACTAAGAAAATAAGTCAAATCATCCTTTCATTCAATCACAGATGTGATCACCTCTAGGCCATTAGAAGCTCTACACATGGACTTATTTGGACCTGTTAGTACAGTTAGCCTAGGTGGAAAAAATTATGGATTTTTGATTGTAGATGACTTCACTAGGTTCACTTGGGTAAGATTCCTAGCACATAAGAATGAGTCTTTTGAGGAATTTAAGGTATTATCCACATGGATTCAAAGAAAATTAGGTTGTGAAATCTCAACAATCCATAGCGATCATGGTGGAGAGTTTCAAAATAATAGATTTGAATCATTCTGTCAAGAGATAGGAATAGAACACAATTTCTCAGCCCCTAGAATGCCTCAGCAAAATGGTATAGCAGAAAGGAAGAATAGAACCTTGGTAGAAGCTGCTAGGGCAATATTAGCGGAGTATACCCTTTCTAGATACTTTTGGGCAGAAGCAGTCAACACAGCATGTTATATTTGAAATAGGGTAAACATTAGATCTAAGCTGAATAAAACTCCTTATGAACTCCTTAAGGGTATGACACCGAATATTTCATACTTACATGTCTTTGGGTGCAAGTGCTTCATCTTGAATAATGGCAAACATCCCTTAGGAAAATTCGATCCCAAGTCTGATGAGGGTGTCTTCTTAGGTTATTCATATGTAGGTAAGGCCTATATAATCTTTAATAAGAGAACCCTAGTAGTAGAAGAGTCTACCCATGTAGTGTTTGATGAATCAGATAAGCACTCTGAATATAAAATTGAAGATGATGAATAGAGGCAATTCAAGGAGTAGAGACTATGACCTTAGAAGAAAGGGTAGAACCTCAGGAAGATTTGCCTAGAGAATGGAGATATTCTTCCAATCATTCTAAAGATTTAATTTTAGGAGATCCTTCAGAAGATGTAAAACTAGGCATGGACTTAGGAAAGAGGTTAGTCATTCAGCATTCATCTCTATGATAAAACCTAAAAGTATAGATCAAGCCTTAAAAGATGAATTCTGGATTCTAGCAATGCAAGAAGAACTGAACCAATTCACCAGAAATGAAGTTTGAGAGTTAGTTAAAAGACCTAAAAAACAAAGTGTTGTTGGAACAAAATGGGTCTTCAAAAATAAGGTGAATGATTCAGGAACAATAATAAGAAATAAAGCTAGATTAGTAACTAAGGGGTACAACCAGATTGACGGAATAAACTTTGAAGAAACCTTTTCCCCTATTGCTAGACTAGAAGCCATAAGAGTGCTCTTAGCTTTTGCTTGTTTCAAGAACTTTAAACTATATCAAATGGATGTAAAGAGTGCTTTTTTGAATGGGTTAATTAAGAAAGATGTCTATGGTGAGCAACCCCCTCCCCCGGATTTGAAAGTTCACAATTTCTGAACCATGTATTCAAATTAAAAAAGGCACTTTATGGATTAAAGCAAGCATCTAGAGCATGGTACGAAAGACTTAGCTCATTCCTATTGGATAGAGGATTTAAAAAAGGGTAGTATAAATACTACACTTTTTATAAAAGATCAAAAATGAAATTCTCATCGTTCAAATTTATGTGGGTGACATCTTATTTGGATCTTTAGATAAAACCACAAATTTTGACATTTCATTATCGTATTGTACGATCATCTATCGTACTTTACGATATATCTAAATCTACACAACATAATCATAGGCAAATTTCGCCTCTGTTGATCGTACTGTATGATCTCCATCGTACTATAAGATACAGCTGGCTAGCATTCAATCCGTCTGGTATGACATTATTGCTCATCATAGGTATGATATCTCCTCTTCGTACTGTACGATCCACGTCAGCGAATAGATTGGGATGAATTAACTTGGTTGGTACGATATAATTGGTGTTCGTACTGTACGATGCCTCCACTTTGTACTGTATGATCCACCTCAGCAAAATGGATGAGAACGAAGTAATGATGTCTGGTACAATATAATTATAGTTCGTACTATACAATACACCTGTTCGTACAGTACGAAACTTTTCGTCAAAGGTCATACCGACGACCCTCAGGACGATTGAAATCCTTCTGATCGTACTGTACGATACCCATCGTACTGTACGATTTGACCACCTTTTCCCGAAACGACCCGTCAGAACATTTATTACCCATCGTACTGTACGAAACACGATCGTACTGTATGATGTTGGAAAAATTCTATAAATTGCCTTACTTGGCAGATCTCTTCACTCCAAACTCTTCACTCACATCTCTTCTTCTACTTGCCTTCCTCATCTTTTTTTGTTCTTTTGCTCTTGTTCTTATTATTTTGTTTGTTATTTATTGTTGTGATATGTTATTCTTGGCTTTTGATTATGGATGGAATTTTATTTAGCTGCAATTGTTCTTTAATGGGGTTCCCATTAATTGTGTTAGTTCTTGGTTTATTTTTTCTTTGGTGGTTCTTGCTCTTCCTTCTGTCTACTCAGATGGTTGGTATGGCCCTTGCAGTTTCTTCTTTGGGTTTTTATTCTATAGTGGTTGCTGGCTTTGGATTGGTTCCTATGCTTATGTTTTAGATTTGTGGTGCCTATTTTTTGGGTTTCTGAGGTTATTTTTTGTTCCTAGCAGTGGGGGTTTTTCTTTTTATTCTACAGATTTGGATGTCATTTTTAGGGTTTTCTTAGATGCGTCTATTATCCTATATATTTTTTATTTTGTTCTTATGCACTGTCATCAACCACACTTGAGCATTCATCTTGGCTTACTTATAGACTGACTTAGAGCATACTCACTGCCATTTAGCTGGCTCAAAGAGAGTTTTCCATAGAGATTGACTTTATCTTCCTCTAATGTAATAGGAGGAAACACATGTTTAGATTAGCCTGTAGCGTTATACGAGTATTTTACGTAGCTTGATAATTTTTTCTTTTTCTCTACATAGCTTTTCTTGAAGCCCTTAGAGTCCTATAAATAAGAGGTGATGATGAACAGTTAGAGGACCCCAAAATTTTCTTTAATATAAATTGTGTAATTTTAGTAATATTAAATCTAATGGGGGGGTATTGTGACTTTGGACGATTAAGTCACCAATAAGTGTACACAATTTAAATATCTTGGGTCTATTATTCAGAGTGATGGTGAAATCGATGGGGGATATTATTAGTAGAATTCAAGTTGGAGGGTTGAAGTGGAGGAATCCATCATGCTTTTATGTGATAGAAAAATATCCCTCAAACTTAAGGGAAAATTCTATAAGATGGTGGTGAGACCTACAATGCTTTATGGTGCAGAATGTTGACCATTACAAGAGAAGCACAATATTAAGTTAAGTGTTGCAGAGATGATGATGCTTAGGCGGTTGAGATGCTTTACTCTTAGAGACATGATACAAAATGAGCATATATGTGAAAAGGTTGGAGTAGCTCCAATGGAAGATAAGATTAGAGAGAGTCGCCTTAAATGTTTTGGTCACATAAAATGTTGGCCTTTTGGTGACCTGATTAGGAAAGTAGATGTCTTAGATTTAGATTATGTTAAGAAAGGTAAAGGTATACCTAAAAAGATTTGGTCAAAAAATATTAGAAATAACATTTATGTATTTTATTTAAAATGAGAATTTTATTCTTAACATGACATAATGAAGAAAAAAAGATTCATGTTGGCAACCCCACATAGTGGGATAAAGGCTTGTTGTTGTTGTAGTGGATACTCTGTCAGTTTAAGATCTACATCTTTTTTCCTTTGCTCTCTCTGTACTTTCCATTCTTACATACAGATTCTAACTAAATGGGTTAATTTTTAGTATAGTTGGGTATTATCTAAGTACAAATTTGGATTCAACAGTTATGAAGGTGGAATTTGCTTTTATCTTTTATTTTAGAAGAAATTATATTTGTTTTAGTAATACTTACAATTATAAATTTATAACTAAATTAATAATTTTTTTTAAGTTGAAATTTACAATTAGAGTATAAAATAAGGCATAAAAAATATTTGACACACACACGCGCGCGCGCGCACACACACACACACATATATATATATATATATATAAGGTGTTATATACTTCTAAATTTTAAAATACATTTGATTTTTCATAGATTAAAAAAACTGAAAAAAATTTAAATAATTTATTTAAATATGGATTATATAACTATAATATATAAAATTACTAGCAAAATAATTATAAATTGTTAGAAATAATAATAAAAGTGATTTTATCTTTGAACGACATAAGACAGCTTATGTAGTTAAATGAATAAAGACTGCTTGGGAAAAAAAAACTGTATTGTTTGGGATAGCTTTCTAAAAGTTTTATTTTTCATATTATAATTATAATTCTTGTTTGACCTTTATTTTTTTTTTACTAGAGAGTTGCTTTTTATAATAATTTAAAAAATTTATTTTCTTAATAATGATTTTATAAAATAACAATAAAATTATTCCAAATGCGAGCTAAGAGCTGGCTTCTCCTTGATAGGGAAAAAAGAGTACGTCATGGGAAAGAAAGAAAATAATAATAATAATTCAACATGACATGGCATTAAGTCTAATTTTTTAGTTAATCATGCGAATCATCATATTTTTTGTCTAAGGGTGAGCTAGCATCTCTAAATTAGAGTCTCATAACAATATAGTATTTTCAAGTTGAAATCAATCAGATACCTCATCTTGATCTGTTGGTTGAAAGTTTTGACAATCAATAAAAAATTTTAGGTTGAGTCTCAAATATGGGATGTATGTAAGAATTTTTCTTAATTTAACTAAATGTAAAAAAAAAAAAAAAAATTCAATCCAGTGACCGGGGTTTGCAAATACTGAAATAAACCGTTCAATGATTTCTCCGTCGCCGTCGCCTAGCTCCTGTCTGAATCTCCCTGTTATCCTTTCTTCCCTCTCTTGTTTCCCCTCTTTCGCGTTCTCAGGAAAGGTGCTGCTTACTTGGGAGAAGCTTTACATCCATTATCCGCTGTTGCCGAGAAAACTCCCTTTCCACCTCCTAAAACTTTTCAAAATCTACACTGGAGGTTGATTCCATGGAATTTCGATTGCTTCTTCGCCCTCATCATCTCCTCATTCTTATCCTCTATGTCACATCTTCATTCCAGTTCGGAAGTGCCACTGGCGTGTTGAGGGTTCAGCGCAAGTTCTCCGGCCAGCGGCAACTTATCACAGAACTTCGCGCCCATGACGTCCGCCGCCATGGCACGATTCTTATCGAAAACTCTAGGGGCGCTGTTGATCTCCCACTTGGCGGTCTTGGCCTTCCTACGGCCACTGGGTAAAGCTTACGTGTAGATCCTGTTGGTTTTATGAAATTGGGTTGCGTCAAATCGGCGCAATTTCTTGGTCTATCTTTTTTGTCCTCTAAGTTCCTGTTTTTTGTTTCGATTACTTGTTGTGATGGAATGGGAAATAGGCTATACTATGCTCAAATTGGGATTGGGACTCCTTCGAAAAACTACTATGCGCAAGTGGACACAGGGAGTGATATTCTTTGGTTGAATTGCATCACCTGTGGGCATTGTCCCAAGAAGAGCGACCTCGGGGTATTTTCTGTTTACCAACTTGTTGCGTTTTGTTTACGTGAGTTGGATATGTTAAAGATCCGATATTTGGTTGGAAAACTTGGATATTATTTCAATGCAGATAGAGCTGACTCTTTATGATCCCAAAGGTTCTTCAAGCGGAAGGTTAGTTTCTTGTGATGGAAGCTTCTGTTCATCCACATATGGAGGAGATGTTCCAGGATGCTTGTCTGATATGCCCTGCGAATACAAAGTGCAGTATGTTGATGGAAGCTCAACTTCAGGGTTCTTTGTAAATGACTATGTGCAGTACAATCAGGTTTCTGGTAATCACAAGACAACAACGGCCAATTCAACTGTTATATTTGGGTGAGTGATTTTTAAATTAGGTCTTGTATATTATATCCATTCTAAGTTAGGCTAAACTTCAAACCCTAATGTATATATTTTGATGCATTGTAGATATGTGTTTTAGATTTGTAGATTCCTGATGCTGGTGATTATATTAGTAATAGTGTTGGATCTAAATTTGTTCGTTGGTGACATCCTGATCCTACTTTGCAAGGCTAGTTAGGATGGCAGAGCAAGGGGGAGGAGAGATGGTCGAGTATGGGGGATTTGGAATTCTATTATTCTATGTGAATAATAAAAAGGCATGAATCCAAAAAAATTTCTCCCAACTCCATTATTTTAAGGTTAGGAAGGCTATTGGAGAGAGTTCACCTAAGGAATAATACAACAAATATATGATATGATTGCTAAAGACACATGTACAAGGCTTTGGTGGATACACATGTATAGCTATCTCTAACATGGCCTTGGGGCACCTTTTGGCGAATGCCTTCGACAAGTGTCTCAGGTGAGTGCTTCAAGTGATTGGCTCTAATTTAGTTCAGGCTCCTCTGAGGCGAGTGCTTCTCTTTGCTTTTGCAACTTATCTAGATGTCGAGTCTGCTCACAAGGGTATGCAAAAAAGAATAGTTTAGCTAATTTAGAAGGAACAAGGAATTTATTTTTTTTATTTTGTCATGCGAGGGATGGGTGACATCCATATTTTTTATGTTTTGTACTTACTCTTTTTCCAGAACCAAAAAGATGAAAAATAAAGATGATCAGATATCAGTTTATTGTCTAGTTAACTGCAAATTATATGCAAAGAACCATTAGAAGTACAATTAGGTCCACCTTACCCAACTGCAAAACTATTTATAAGCTGCTCTAGGTGAATGTTGCAATCTAGGCCAGCTCAAACATTGATAAATATGAGATAATTATGACTCATCAACTAGTTATTTAGATGGAGTATGCTCACATTTTAAACCACAATTTTCACATTATCTACTTTTGCAATGGGTAGGCTATATTATTTGTTTTTTATTTATAAGTTGAAGTCAGATTTAGGTAGCGTATATGTTAATATTTGGCTTTTTTGGTTTTTGGTAAATTTATTGATAGTTGCATGTTCCCTTAAAATTAAAAACCAATGTTTTCTTCAAGCTTGACTGTTTGCATAAAACAAACTACATCCAATGAAAGAAGTTGTAATATTTTGTTTCATTTTTTATTTAAATGCTAGGATACATATATGAACTAATAGTATCATCCAGTTAGAGCATCCATATTTGAGAGGGGAATCTGCTTTTTTTTGTTTCAGAATTAAGGTAGCCTTGAAATAACGCTGTTTTGACAGCGTCACTGTGGGCATCAAGCAAGTTCGTTAAAAATTGTAAGTTTATGATTCAAACACATCTGGGGTCCATGCATCCATGGCTACTTAAAAAAGGGTGTTCGTCTAATCGGAAGTAATTCAATTTTAATTTAGTAGATGGTATTCTAAATGTCTCTTATGTCTCCTGGCACTCTTTCGTGGATTAAATGCAAAGATGAAACCTTTTATGTTCTTGGTATTTTCCTCATTTTACACTGCTTAATAATGACGTTTTGAAGCAAAAAAAAAAAAAAAAAAAAAGAAGAAGAAGAAGAAGAAGAAGAAGAAGACATCAACGATAATCTAAGTTGAACCATAAGAAATCAATTGCTTGGTCTTTTTGATTCATCACGTTTCATGATATGTAGAAATAAAAGTTGCAAGTTACATATTAACTTCCTAGAATATGAGTTATGTAACTTCATCATTGTGTAATCATGCCAATGAACAAAAGTGGCAGACATTTCTTAAATCTGGAGGTAGTCTCATATTTACTTCAGATATTATCAACAATTTGATTATGGATTTAATTTTTGCGAGACAGGTAGTGAAGCTTGCTTCAACATTCCACATTTCTGTCAATATTCTTTAGTTTCATTATTTAATGCTCTATTTCTGAATTTCTCAAGCCTATTCTTCTTTTCTTGAAGATGCGGCGCTCAACAATCAGGGGATCTAGGATCATCTTCTGAAGCACTTGATGGTATTCTAGGTTTTGGGCAGTCAAATACATCCATGCTATCACAACTAGCTTCTGCTGGAAAAGTGAGGAAGATATTTGCTCATTGCTTAGACACTATAAATGGTGGTGGTATATTTGCCATAGGAAATGTGGTTCAACCAAAAGTGAATTCGACACCTATGGTATCAGACACGTATGTTATTACTTGCCTGTCATCTCTTTTTTGATTAGTGAGGAGAGTTTTATCTCTTCATTTGTTTTCTATCCTGACATCATTTTTTTGTTCTAGAAATTTATTGGAAAACCATCTATGGTTACTGTTACAATCCTAGCCATTCACCCTAAAAGAAATCCCACAGCCACAAAACATGATCCGTGGGAAGCTCTCTCAATCCCGCATGAATTACTCTCCCGATGATTTCTTTCTAAAGAATAGTAGCCGAATTAGGAAGGATCATATTGAGGCAATTATGTATCAATTTGAAGGTATTTATTTCTTTGTTAAGACATCTTGTATAGATCTATAAATAGGGATAGTTGTATGCAATAAAATCAAGCTGTTCCCTCTTATTCCTCTCAAATCCGTGTTTGTAACATGGTATCAGAGCCACGAAGGGAAGAGTGAACTGAGCGGGAAGAAGCCTTACCGAATGAAGCCTGAAGCCGGAGCCGGAAGTTGGCGGTCCTTCTCAAGGAAGAAGAAGGCGAAGCTTTGCTTTCGACGGAAGCCTCACAGAAGGAAGGAGCCGAAGAAGCCTCTTGCGAAGCAAGTAGTCCGATCCGACAGGAAGGGAAAGTCATCGAAGGAGCGTAGTCGAACAACCACGATGGAGCCGAAAAAGCCTCCTGCGAAGCGACGAAACCGATTCGATAGAAAGGGAAACTCGACGAAGGAGCGTAGACGAACAACCACGAAGGAGTCGAAGAAGCCTCCTAGCCGAACACCCCGCTCGAGCCATTCGCAATCCCAAGAAGACATTCTGCTTACATAGCTAACCGGCCGATCCTTTTAAGGGTTGGACCGGTCATTTCGAAAAACAAAAGTATCATCGACCTTTTTTGCTGTAACTAAAGATTGGAGGGATCTTTTTTGAGCATTCATGACTGTCCGAAATCAAATAGATAGTCATCATTACTATCATTTGACCCAAAAATGTTAGAAATTAATTCTTCTCCAAACACTGACCAATTTGAGGATTCTATGGTGCACCTAGGATGAGGTGATCTCCAAAGCATGCAACATTCCTATCGACTAAATGAGAAGAATTACTTAAAGTGGTTTCAATTTGCAGAGACCTACTTAAAAGAAAAAGGAAAAATACATTACCTCCTTGGAGGACCAAAAGGAGGAGATCGGAATTTTGGGGCATGGGATGAAGCAGACTCTATGATTATGTCATGGTTGTGAAATTCCATGACTCCAGAAATTAGCGACCCATTTATGTTCCTTTCCACTACAAAGAACATATGAGATGCTGCTAGACAAACCTTCTTTAAAGCTCGGGATGCGGCTCAAATCTTTGATATTAAAGTCAAAATAGGAAGCACAAAGCAAGGGGAGCAAGAGCATGATGGAGTATGCCACCCTTCTACAAAATCTATGGCAAGAACTTGATCACTACAGATGCACAAAAACCAGATGTTCGAAGGATGCTGCGATCGAAAGAACTTTATTGAAAAAGATGGAATTTATGATTTTCTTACAAGACTAAATGCAGAATTTGATTAGGTTAGAGTCCAGATCCTTGGAAAAGAGGAGACGCCATCACTTAACGAAACTATTTCTCTCATCTGCACGAAAGAAAGCTGACGAGGAGTAATGTTAAAACCGAAGGTCGTTGAAAGTTCAACAATGGTGATGAACAAATAATTATCATAGAAGGAGAAAGGTAAGGATTCCTCAAAATTAAAAGACAAAGACTCACTTTGGTGCAGTTATTGCAAGAAGTTAAGACACACAAATGAAATGAGCTGAAAAATACATAGAAAACCCCCTAATAAGGAGTGGAATCAAAGAACTGAAACAAGGAGCGCGTCGCATGTCAACAATACTACAAGTCAGTCCAACCCAGAAGCACAGTCCAGCCTTGAAGAACTCAATAAAGAATATATTGATAAACTGAAATGACTCTTGGTGTCTCTTAAGAAATCAAATGCATCTTCTTCACTTGCACTCTCAGGTAAGTTTTCAATTTCTATTAGTTTAAGTGCATCTAGAAATCATTTAAAGGAATTATAGATCATTGACTCAGGAGCCACTGATCATGTGACCCACTCACTTACCCACTTCATCAACTATACTCTTTATCCAAGGAACAAGAAAATCATTACTGTTGATGGTTCTCTTACCATGGTAGCAGGTCAAGCAGACATAACATTATCTCCCTCACTCACCTTAAAATATGTGCTCCACGTACCTCAATTATTCACAAACCTAATATCAATTCAAAAACTTATCAATGATTATAATTGTCAAGCTTTATTTAACCATACTTATTGCTTATTTCAGGACCAGAGATCAGGGAAAGAGATTGAACTTGCTAAGGAGAAATCTAGACCATACACCTGGAAGAACAAAATCAATATAAAAATAATTGCTTTATGTTATCACTAGTTGATAAGAATTCCACTATTTGGCTTCATTATTATAGTTTATGACACCGATCTTTTAATGTCCTAAGACATATGTATCTATAACATTTTAAAAAATTTAGAAAATAAACATTTTCATTATGAAACTTGCGAGTTATCTAAATATAAAAGAACTTCCTTCCCAAATAAAAATGAGAGATGTAATACTCATTTCTACCTTATTCATAGTGATATATGGGGACCCTCCAAAATCCCCAATATCTTTGAGGTATGCTGGCTTGTATCATTCATTGATGATTGCACTAGAGTCTCTTGGATCTATCTCCTCAAAAATAAATCCGATGTAAGCACCATTCTTCCCATTTGTCATATCATGATCCAAAATCAATTCGGGGTAAAAATAAGGAGATTTTGCTCCAATAATGCTAAAGACTATTTCAACCAAACCCTTTCCCCCTACTTCCAAACTGAAGGGATCATCCATGAGTTCTCATTCGTTTACATCCCACAATAAAATGGGGTTGCAGAGAGAAAAAATGGTCACCTTCTAGCCTCCACTCAAGCATTTCTATTCCACTACAATACGCCCAAATCCTATTGGGGGAAAGTCCTCATAATTGCAACTTATCTCATAAATTGACTACCTTCAACTGCCCTAGGACTCAAAACTCCAATGGAGATTTTGTCCTCATTTTACCCCGAGTTTCGAACCCATTATAACCTTACACCAAAAATCTTTGGGTGTACTGCCTATGTAATTCACAGCTAAAATAGAGGAAAACTATATCCAAGAGTACTCAAATGCATATTTGTTGGATAATCAGCTACCAAAAAATGTTACAAGTGTTATCATCCACATATAAGAAAAACCCTTGCTTTTATTGACGTTACCTTTGATGAATATAATTCTTATTTTTAAAAGCTTCATCTTTAGGGGGAGACTGAACTTGAGGAAGATGAGAAAAATGAACTAGCACCTCTTGACCTCCCTCCACCACCTCAAAAAAATTCACTTGAAAACTAGGATAGGGATATAAAAGACAAAGCTGTCATTAGATTTGGGAAGGTATACTCCATGCATATAAGTTCATATTGTGCTCAAAAGTAGATTCAAGAATCTGAACCATCTCTTGGAAATAAGGTTAGCTTACCACCTCCTTTATACCCTATAACCAACTCTATATCCTTCAATTTCTCATTCTCACACAAAAATTTCGTGGGTACACTAGAAGATATTCATATTCCTAAAGATATTTTTGAAGCTTTATCTGATGAAAATTAGAAAAATGCCATGATAGATGAAATGCAAGCCCTAGAAAAGAACAATACATAGGAGATCATCGATCTACCGATAGGAAAAAAATCGATCGGCTGCATATGGGTGTTCTTCGTAAATTACAAAGTTGATGGCACACTAGAAAGATACAAGACAAGGCTAGTGGCAAAAGGGTACACTCTAACATATGGCATCAACTATCAAGAAATCTTTGCACATATAACCAAGATGAATATTGTCCGAATACTACTCTCACTAGCAGCCAAGAACATATGGCATCTGAAACAATTGGATGTGAAAAATGCATTTCTGCATGGGGATTTGGAAGAAGAGATATTTATGAAATACCACTAGGGTTTAAGGAAAGATCTGAAGGTAATAGGGTGTACATATTAAAAAAGGCTCTATATGGGCTCAAACAATCACCAAGGGCCTTGCTCGGATGATTCTCAAAATTCATGCTTCTTAATGGGTATATGTTGATGATATTATCTTGACCAGAAATAACGAAGAAGAGAAAGTTTAAGGAAAAGTCTTACCAAAGGATTTGACATCAAAGAACTTGGTAGACTAAATTACTTTCTCGGAATTGAAGTAGCCCACTCCAACAAAGGAATTTTCATTTCACAACAGAAATATATTAAAAATCTTCTAAAAGAAACCGATAAATTAGCTTGTAAATCAGCACCAGCACCAGTAAAACAAAATCTTAAATTGGGGGAAGCAAAAGAAGATCTAGATGTAGATAAAAGGTCGTATCAGAAACTTGTAGGGAAATTGATCTATTTCTCTCACACCAGACCAAATATAGTATTTGCTGTAAGCATGGTCAGTCAGTTTATGCAGAATCCAAAGTAGGCTCATATGCAAGCGTTAGTCAGGAGGATGCTACACTACCTTAAAGGAAATCCAGGGAAAGGGATTATCTTTAGAAGAGATCATGAAATAACTTTAGAAGCATACACGGATGCTGATTATGCGGGATCACCAGTAGATAAAAGATCTACCTTTGGAGAAGCAAGAAACAAAATGTGGTGGCAAGATCTAGTGTGGAATCAGAATATAGAGCTATGACTTTGGGAATATGTGAGTTACTATGGATCAAGATGATTCTAGAAGATCTAAAGATCAAGTGGAATAATCCTATGAAGCTACATTGTGACAACAAGTCAGCAATCAGCATAGCCTACAATCCAGTCCAACACGACAGGACCAAGCATATAGAAGTGGACATACATTTCATTAAAGAAAAATTAGACAATGGTTTAATATGTATTAATCATGTATCATCAAAAGATCAACTTGCAGATATTCTTACCAAATGGTTGGACAACTCAGTTTTTCTCAGAATGACTGATAAGTTGGGAATGACAGATCCATATTCCCCAGCTTGAGGGGGAGTGCTACAATCATAGCCGTTCAACCTAAAAGAAATCCCACGGCCACAAAGCATGATCCGTGGGAAGCTCTCTCAATCCCGCCTGGAATTACTCTCCCGATGATTTCTTTCCAAAGAAGAGTAGCTGAATTAGGAAGGATCATATTGAGGTAATTATGTATCAATTTGAAGTTATTTATTTCTTTATTATAGATCTATAAATTGAAATAGTTGTATGCAATAAAATCAAGCTTTTTCCTCTTATTCCTCTCAAATCCTCGTTTGTAACAGTTACTTAACTATGAAATCCTACTTTCATAGAAATAAAATAAAATATAAATATGATGAGCTTTGGGTTTCATGATCCTTTGACATGATTAATTCAACAATTTTGTATATAACGTTGCTCATTAAGTGGGTTATGCACTACTTTGATTCAATTTAATGACATATATGTCTTGTCTTGTAACATGGAATTCGAATTTGCTCTTTTGTTTTTATTGTTATTTCCTTACTACCAAACTTTTTACAGGTATGAGCAAAAACCTACTGGTTCTTGCTTTTGGATCTGTTGTTAGATTGTTAACATTATAAAATCTCATATCTTAATAGTTTATCCTCCTTTACAGTTAAAAAGCGGAAATTGTGGCTTTTGTGTTATTCCTCAGTTTTGATTGCTTAATCAAATAATGTTATTGTTACTTATGGTGCTGGACATCCGCTTGAGTGGTTTAACAAAATATGTCTGGTAAAACCCTCAACTTTTATGAGAAGTTGGTCCTTAAAATTTGTCCTACCTGAGTTTTCCACAGTTTAAGATATGGTGCAGGATTAAACATTTTCCATATCCATAAGATACATCTTTATTACAAATATGATAGAATAATGCTAATAATAACATAGACGAAACGGTTCAAAATATAAATGTGACAAAGATTCAAATATGATATTTGTAAACATAAACTGTTCAATTAACAAACATAAATCTCACAATAATGCATCCTTACACACATTCAAAATAAGTTCTCCAAACATCATTAACAACTTCAACAAAATGCTTATATCATTTCAAATAGATGTAAAATTCTATTCTAATAATCTCCAGTCTCTTTGCTTCTCTCAGACTCAGGCTAAGGCTGTTGACTAGTATTCTTTCGATTTTGGCTTGTGTATGATCGCAGCTCTGCCTGTATCTCAGATTGTTATGTCAACATATCAGACTATTGCGTCAGTAGGTTTGCCTGTATATGTCTCATCTCTTATATCTCCTTGGTGAGAGTAGCCACTCTTTGGCTGACGGTCTACTCAACTCCACTATCACCAAATGATGGTGAGCTGAATGGGTTTGTCTTATATGTATGTGACTGGGAACCTAATTCATACACCCTCCCCTTTTGCCTTCCTCCAACAATCTGTGACCACATGTGATACTCGGAGTATTGTTTCGATCATGAAGATGATCCCTCAGCAGGATAAGACTAACTCTCCCGAATTCGTATAAAATCATCCTACGAGAGATGAAGTTCATAAAAATCTATTTAAATTTGCATATTATTTATGAGTACTATTGAATATATGATACTCATATGAGCTATTTTTTTGCCTTCTAATCAACCCACTAGTGATCAACTTGGCTTTGGTGTGTTCGTGTATGCACCTCTAACAGTGTAGGCTCTCGACCAAGTGCCTCTTCTCTTAAGAAACATTGTTAAAACAATAAAAATATGTGTAATAAGATGAATTATTTATTAGTCGTCGTCTATGCTCAGTGCAAGGCACGAAACTACTAGTGTGAAGAGAGCTTCCTAAACCCCCATAATTCGATGCTCTATTTTGTTTATTATGCTCTCTCTTTTTAGTGAACTCAGGGGTGGTGGCCTAAGCTCTGGTTAGGTCACCCCATATGCCCTCTCCAAGCCATAAGGGACACTCGCCATACTTTCTGATGTCAGTAAACATATCCCTCAATCGAGTGTAGCCTCTCTTTTCAAAATTATTTATGATTCCGAGCCACTACTTTCAGAATAGATTGAGTAAAAAGAAATTTATTTAGACTCTCATAACTTGCCAACCTATTTAATTCCATAATTAATAATGAGAAACATATTATGTCCCGTAATGAGCATCAATTATAATTGAAGTAAATACAGAGGTCTACTAAAACTTTTAAAATTTACTCACATACCTAAAAGTCTGTATATCTAGCATTCAAATTTCGTTTTAGATCTCTTTGTACACCCAAAACATATGTACACCACAAGAATGATCACCTCTTTTTACTATCTCAAGGGTTCCTTTCCATTTCATGCAGTACAACCACTGCTAATGAGCTAGACTCAATGAAATACACAAGTAATTTATAAGAAATAATAATAAATAATTAATAAATGCTTAACAATGCTAACATAGTTAAAACACATATTGAAATGTCATATTGAGCCTAAAAAATGGCTAACAGTATTATTCATCTTGTCAAAACTATTCAACACCTTTAAACAAGTCATATAATGATTATAACTTTTTGCACATTTTCAGCTTTCCAATTCAAGCTTCGGTCTAACTTCCCAATTTTTAGAATGAAAGATGTTCTCTCATTCAAGGTTGAGTCAAATTTCCCAACTTCTATAATTAAGAGTTTAGCCTTACCTCGTCGGATCTTTCGCCTTTACTTGTGCGGACCTATCACACTAATAATTATGAGGCCCATAATGTGGAACTTACATTGTCTAGTCTGGAATGCTACTAATCCATCTAGTTGCATATGAAAGTGAGGGTAGTCAAACTAATAAGGATAGGATAGGCAGACTCATTCTAGAGCTTGCTAGATGGAGAAAAAAGCATGTGTGTTCTTTTAGCTGAATTATTTTTCATAAGGTGAATCCTTGACTACTTATTGACTCACAAATGTTATGATATGATAGATATATCATCAAGGCTAAAGGCTGATGTGTCGCTTATTTATATTCAGCTTGACTAATCCATATGCTCAACCATTTCTCTTGAATCATTTAATAGATAATCTTTATTTTTTGAAGTTTAAATAAACCTAACCCATAAGTGACTATGATGCAATCCGTAGACTTTAGTTGTCATCCCATATATCCCAGGAGCTTTACTATTTATAGATCATTACAGAGTAATCAATTAAAATTAATAAATGTACTATTAAGCAGAACAAGTAGATCAAAAAGAGAGTGAAAGTCCCTAACCACCTTTCCTTCTAAGTCTCACTATGGTAGGGTCTTTTGGAAACATATGTCAGCAACAATACAATAATATCCCATCTTTGATCACATCACAACCCAACCATATATACCGACTTGTATAACTAAAATCATTGCATCATGCTCAATACAGCACAAGCTTATATTGTAAATTGAACAAGAATGAGACAAGTACATAGCATGGATATGTGCATACAAGTTTAATAAATCACTTAGAAAAATTTAAAAGCGTATTGTATTTAAATTAAGCCATTTTTTAATCAAATTAGTACTAAAACTAAATTTATTGTTAAATAAAACATAAATTAATCTAATTTAAATATAACAAATTTTTTAAATTATAGAAATGCATGTAAATAACAAAGATGCTGGGACTTGCCTGGTTGGCACTTTTTGGTTGGTTGGACAAATAGGACCTACACAGTGTTACACATGATCCCCATTCAGGACACTAGGAGATGTGATTGAAATAAAGCCTTTTGGATTTTGATTTCAAAATCCAATAGCAGTTGTACATTTCCTTCCTCCAACCACTTAACCTAAGGTATTTGATAGAAGTATAGCTTCTCCATGTTGTATTAGCTTGCATGAGAGGTGACAGGTGCTTTGGTTTGAACTATAGGAAGTGTAGCTACCACCGGCGGGACTCGTTGGCTTTGGTAGTTGTCCCATCAACTGTGGTCAAAGCTCTCCTTTTCTTTTAAAATAGAGCGGAAGCTCTTTGCTTACAATGAAGAATGTGGTGTTTTCTTATAGTTGGAAGGTTCACTTACCCTAGGCTTTCTCTAAAGCTTTTCATGTTCGAAAAGGTTTTTAGTGGGTAGGAGACACGAATGAACCTTCAATTTCTTGGTATGAGTAAGAGCTCAACCATCACATTTACTTTCTGATTTTCCTGCTTAGGATTGTAGGTTGTAACACCCTTTGGGTATGAGTAAGAAGAAAGAAGAGGGTTTTTACAATGAAATTATATAACTCGGTCATCAATGAATAATTAAATACCTTAGCCATCAATGAATAAGTAAAGAGCTTAGCCTCTAACTTAACAAGTAACTCAACCATTAAATGAAAGCATAATAATTAAAGGACTAGTTTAAATAAATTAAAGGTGCTTGTCTATTTAGATTTGCATGGTTTAGGAAAAGCTGAACTCGGCGGGTGTTGACCCCTATATACTGAGCCACGCACAAAAGGAGCAAAATTGGCGATTTGAGCAACGCACGCATTAGTGCGGCGCATCACTTGAAGGGTCAAACGACCTTCAATTTTCAAATAGACCGTGCCGTTGCAAATATCAAACTCTTCTAAGTTAGAGCCCCTCACATTCAAATCAGAGGAGATCGGTACGAAGGGATGAACGACACTTAAAATTGACAAATGCCGGTACACAAATGACTTCAAATTGATGAACGGATCATGCCGTTGCGTTCGGAACATCATCAACAGTCAGAAACCACATTTTATTTATTTAATTGGGATCATCCGGAGCGGTGTCACGCATTCCAAGGCAAAAATGAGCATATCAAGGAAATTTGTCTCGACGTTGCTCAAACAAAGTTTGATTGTGAAACGGACTTCATCATTACATTCAGAACATTCTAAATAACTAAGAATGATATTCAATTTGACAAGTTAAGAACGTGCGAGGGGGTCGACACGCATCCCAAGGCGAAACACAATTTTTTTGAAAAATGACGCTCGACAGTATCCAAATGATGTCTGATTGATGAATGGACTTCGCTATTGCGTCCGGAACATCATTAATTTTCTAAATGCACTGCAAATTTGTTCAATTAAAGTTGCGCAAACAAATCGATGTAGTTCCGATGCAATATCGCATATTTCAAGGAAATTAGCTCGCGACGTTGCCCAAATGACGTCCGATCATGAAACGAGTTGCGCCGTTGAGACTGAACTTTGACAATACTCTAAATACACTATCAATTTGTCAAATTAAGATTATATGGAGAATTCGACATGTTAAACAAGGGGAAATGAGGGCGGAATGAAGAATTATGCAAACTGAGGCTACTTTTCACTTGATTAATGTTGTTCCATCATTCTAAATTAATACATCTGATGATGTATCACTAATATGGAGATTAATTTGATAAATTTCAAAAAAAAAAAAAAAGGTTTAACAAGGAAAGGATTCAAATCTTACTTAATGCATTACCTTGTTTTGTTTCTTTCGGCCCTTTGCCGCAGATGGCTTCCAATGCACGGATTTGTCTCTAAAATGAAATTTAACACTGTTATTTTGCTTCCCTTATGGCTTTCTTCCGAGCGGATAGGCTCCCACGGTGATTAAAAAAAAAAACAACGCAAGCCAAGAAGTCGGAAGCGAACTCTATTTCATGTACAAAGCTTTTGCCTACGCCCCCTTCGACTTGAGAACTTCCGTCCGAAATGTGCAGCCTAACACTTCCTCCACTCGTCCGACCACAAAGGACTCCCGATTTCTACAAGCCGAATCAACCCCATGTCATAAGCTTCCTCCTTCAATCTCCAAGACTGATACCTGCTCTCTGTCAATCACGCCCAAACGACTACCAACTACTCGTCTCCTCTGATCTGTTCGAAGTCCCTGCTTCCTTTGACCTCCTTATTTCCTCGGTAAACCCAGACTTGCCTCTCGTCTTCGATTCCTCCACCCAATTGAGCCCAACTGCTGATAACTCACAACCTATGTTGCACCGATACGGATATGGCGACACGGATACGATACGATACGGATACGGGACACGTTAATTCTTAAAAATACAGGATACGGGTACGGCACGGACACAGCATTATAATTTATAAATCATACATAAAAATTAAGAAAGCAATCAAAACATAATATTTGAAATTATAAAAAAAATGGCAACAACATCATCTGTAACATTGTAATTTATAATATCAAAATATAAGTAAGTATTAAATGTCTAGTACAACAACAAAAGCATAAACATAAATTATCTAGCACATGAAGTTTCAACTATTCAATAGAAGGAATGATATAATTATCTTCTTTATTGGTTTGTCTTTGAACTTCCATATCATCTTTAATAAATATCATAGCTTCTAATTCAGGCTCATCAAGTGAAAGATTAATAATTTTTAATATTTTCATATCATCAAGAGACTCAAATCCATCTCGAAAATGAGAAAATCTTGCTCGCAACTGCGGAAGTAAACACGACACCTCTTTTTTTTGGATTTCTTTTTGTTTTTCAACGGACACGCGTATCGGATACGCGTGTCCTTTTGAAATTAAATAGTATTTTAATTGGATACGGCTTTGGCGTATCCTACACGTATCGGTGGAGTATCGGAGGCGTATCCGTGTATCGGTGTATCGGATACAACATGCCTTCATAAATAGGTGTATTGGTGCAACATAGCTCACAACCGAACCCACAACCGAACCCACATATCAGCTTCCAAGAACCCATTCGGCCACTTAGCTTAGCTAGATGTAGATCACGTTTTCAACCTTCCGCAGCAACCTTCTGCCTTGGAATTTCCGCTACAGCCTTCCAAGACGCCGATCTCCTTCTCTGCCGTGTGAACCAAACTCTAAAATCAAAGAGAAATCTTCATTTTGTTTTCAGTTCACTAAGTTTTCTCCAGCACTTATACACCTAAAATCTACTGCTCACATGAAGCCTAACCAGATCTTCACCTACTTGCGTGAGAGCTCATTAAACTCAAATCGTCTTTACTGTGAAAATTCCTCAGAATCCACTCTTCCTCCTTATAATTGTTGCCTGTTTTACTCACACGTTTAACTTATCTTTCACGTGAGTCCTTCGCTATACTCCTCAACACTTTGTCTCATTCACTTGAGTAACAAAGCAGTTTTCAATCCTTTCAAAGGCCCACTTCACTATTTCTGTTATCCCCCGGCTCGGTAAGCTTGTATAGGCGAGTCGGGAACGATAGTCAGACGGTAAATCCAAAAAACTTTATGTAAACATATTTAAAGTATATCCAAACATAGAGAAAGAGCCACTAAAAGATTCTAAGTAAATTTTTTTCTTCTTTCATTCAAAAATATCAACATGTACATAAGAGTTTGTTACATAGATGGATGTTAAAAATATATCTATCACATACTATCTTGCATCCATTTAATATAAAATATCAAAAATACAAAAAAGGAACCTGTCACCCGTCGTCTCCCTATGACGATAAGTATACGGTGGTCTATCCATCATTAATGCTTAACAGGTTTTCCTGAAAATATTCCATAAGTTGAGTGAGTCATAACTCAGTAGGTAAGATACTATTCAATTAAATTTAGGAGCAAGGGAAAGAGTATAACATGTATGTCGATACTTCTAAGTGAATGAACAATTAATATGCCATGATATATCAACTAGAGTACACATGCCTCTAAGTCATCCATATGTTCTTTTTCTTTGTATAAACTTGCAACCCTTTTTCATTTTGCAATCATAATTCATTTGATACTTCTTATACTTATAACATAATAGCATAATAACATAGTAACATAATCTTATTCACTTGTCGTGGAAGTATCATTTTATTTTGTACTGATCAGATACACTTTTAATTGGCTATTCCTTTACCATTTGCTCCGAGGAGCACCTTTACTATTGGCTCTGAAGAGCCCCTTTACCATTGGCTCAGAAAAGCCCCTTTACTATTGAACCTTTACTATTGGCTTTGAAGAGCCCCATTATTATTGATACTCCACATCAAACATACACATTTAACCATTCTAGATTTATTCATAGAAGGGATTTTAACACTTCATTCATGTGTATGTTCTAATGCTATATGATTACATATGAAAGAAGACATGAACTTTGTACTAACTATAATTATCATGTGAGAAAGACGCATTTGCATTAAGTATTTAAAAAGTTATATTAGGCTATTCTCAAGAGCAAGATACAAGATATTTATGACCATGCTAAGTTATATAAAAAATGTACAATTGCATTTAAAAGTTAGGCTAACAACATGATATTTTAAGAATATGCTATCATTTGGAAAGAGAAGGATTTTTCGAATTTAAAAGAAGCACATTTTACCTACCTCACCATTATGTGCAATTTGCTGTTTGCCCTATCAAAATCTTTCCTCTACCACTTCCAATATCTAAAAAAAAAGTATAACATAACTTAACATTTAATGTCACATGCTTCCATTGCATAAACTTCCTAAATCCCTAAATCATAAGAACATGCACATAAGTTTTCTTAAATTTCCTAAATTAACCCTTTACCATTTCAAAATTAATTAAATTTACTTTTTAATTTCGGATTTCTTCAAAACCCTAATTTTTGGGAACCCTCTTTTTGTTAATTTCATAATATATGCATAAGAAAACCTGCCAGACACTTAATTATTAATTAAAATACAAGAAATTTTGGATTTATTTAAATTAAAATTACAAAAAAATAAAATTTTGTACAAAAAACCCTAATTCTCACCTTCAAAAATCTTTCTAAGTCTATTTGAAATAATAACACTTAAAAATTTCATGATTAGGAAAAACCCTGATTTTTGGGACTTTGAAATGTTTCATAAAAATTTAATTAACTTTCATAAGAAGTTTTCTAATGTCATTAGGATTAACTTTTACAAAAGTATTTTGAAAGAAAAAGAACACAGGAAGAAACCCTATTTTTCAAAATCCAAAATGTTTGAGGAAAAATCTCATTTCTATGTTTAAAATTGACCCTCTTGCCCTCCCTAAAAATCTCCTTTTCATTTCCTAAAGAAAATCTAAGTCAATGAAAAACCTTTAATTTTTCTCTCTTGGAAAATCATGAAAGAGAAATGAGAAATCCTAAATCTAATGCTTACCTTAATCTTCTCTTGACTAGCTCTTCACTTTTCCTCAAGTCCGGCCACCGGAAACCGTTGTCGGAGCCGCCGTGGCCTTGCTCCCGTCGCCCCTCTCTCCGCCTCCCTCTCCCTTCGGTTCGGCTGCAAGAAACGAATGGGGATCGAATGGATTTTGGTCCCCTTAAGAGTGGATAGCTATGGTTAATTGCATAATGTCCTAAATACCCTCAAGTAATAATAAAAGTACATGAAGAAATAGAAGGGCATTTTAGTCATATTTGAAAATTTTAAAAACTTCTACGATATTTTAATTTCCAAACTAAGCGAAATTCACTATAGGTCCTTTATACCAATTTGCTAGAAATTTTATGTACTATTTTATAAAATTATTTTCATCGAAATCCGATGACTTTAAAATTTTACCTAATTTTATCATGATGCATCGAAATGCGTGTGACTCTTACGATCGATAATTTTCGGGTTTTACAATTTCAGCCCATTATATCCAACTCTTTTTTTTTTGAAAGTTGCAAATTGCATTAGATAAAAGAGCTAATTACAAGTAATAAAATGATCACCAAAACAATTCCACTCTAGGATTGAGTTTCAGTTTCCTTATCCACCATGAATACCCGAAATCATCCTCCTCAAAGCTACCTTTCATTGCTTCTTCATACGACAAAGAAGATATAGATCTCCCCGATTGATGGAACATTGCTTCCACTAGGTTATTTTCAATGTCAGGATTGATATTAACTTGCAATATCAACACTATCAAATCATTATGAAAATAACATTGAAGCTCCTCCACATTCCAGCTACCTTCAATAGAAATAAAATGATGCAGCATCACATCCTCCAATCCCGCACAATTTGCAAGTATTGGCCAAGAATTAAGACTTCTATCTAGAAGCCAGATATCTTTTAAAACATTAATACTTTTTCCATTACCCACTTTCTATCTAACAATGGGTTTAAGATGTTTGCTGCCATCTACCAGAATTTGCCATGCAATAGAAGCACCTTTCTTGCACTCTCCCTTCAAAATGTTTTCTCCATATTTAGCAACGATATTTCTATGAAGCAAAGAATTTGTATTTTGGATGAGTCTCCACTCCAATCTTGATCTAAGAGGGCCAACTTTATGAACAATCGACTGCAATCTCAATCCTCCAGCACTTTTAGGTTTGCATAATTCACCCCAAGCAACATAATGCAAACCATTCCTTCCATTGGGTTTGTGCCAAATAAAATGCCTACTAAGTTTATCCATTTCATGTAACAATCTCTTGGGAACCAAAGAATGTGTTGATAAGAAATTTGGCAATGATAAAAAAGAAGACTTTACAGGAGTAATCCTTCCTACCATATATAAACTTTTATTTCCCCAAGTATTAAGCCTTTCCAAAACATGATCTAAAATACCTTGGAAATCTGCCATTCCCAATCTTCTTAAGGCGATGTTAATTCCCAAATAATTTATCTCCTTAACCACTTTGAATCCCAATTTTCTTGCAATTTTATTTTTTCTTGGTCGTTTAACCAACTTTCCAAACATGATCAGAGACTCGTTGGTGTTCACCCGTTGTCCCGTCCATCCACATAAATCAACAACAATGTCTTTCAAAACTTTCCAAACATGATCAGAGACTTGTTGTTGAAGCTTGAGCAAATACAAACACATCATTAACAAACAAAAGATGTGTAATGTTTTGGGTGCTTGGTAAAATCTTAATACCGAACTCTATACCCCTTTGGTTTATTGCATTAGATAACAATTGAGCACACATAATGTATAAATAAGGCGATAGCAGACAACCTTGCCGAAAACCACTCTTTGCATTAATCCATTTTGAATTTTTACCATTCAAAATGATAGAGAATCTGACATTCATCACACATTCCATGATGAGTTTGGAAAACTTAGGAGGAAATCCAAATCAATTTAAAACTTGATTTAAAGTTGGCCATCTCATGCTATCATATGCCTGCTCCATATGCAGCTTCACCGCCATTATACCTTTCTTATTTTTCGAAATCCTAAACTTGTTGAAGATCTTATGAGCTAATAAACAATGCTCTGACATGGATCTACCCGGAATAAAAGCCACTTGTTCTTCAGAAATTATCTTGGAGATACATCTTTTCAATCTCCATCATGGCTGCAACAAATTTGTGAATAGTTTGACATAAACTTATTGGTCTATAGTTAGATGGTATAGCCAGGTTCTTCACCTTAGGAATTAACACAATTTAAGTATCTTTCCACTCATGCATGGAACCAGATTTAAAGAGACTATCTATAGCTTTCGAAGTAGTTTCTTTTACTATGTTCCAATAAAACTTAAAGAATGAAGAGGTAATCCCATCCACACTAGGAGATTTACTATGTCTTTGTTGAAAAACAGCAGCTACCAATTCTTCATGACTGAATTCAGCATTCAGCACTTCAATATCTTCCTGAGTTAGTCGTTGATTTTCAGTAGTCAATGGCCAATCAACTAAATTGCAATCTTTTGCTCTCCATTTATTCATAAAAAACTTCAAAAAAACATATTCAATCAGTTCAAAGTCCTCCAACACATTGTTTTCTTCATCCTTAATATATTTAATAAAATTCCCATTCGTCCTTGCTGAAGCATAACTTTAACCGGACACAATGGCGAAAAAGGATTCATGTAGCCAACCCCACATAGTGGGACAAAGGCTTGATGTTGTTGTTCCTCCTTGCTAAAGCATAATTATGAAAAAAATTAGAATTTGTATCCCCTTCTTCATGCCACCTAGCCTTAGCCCTTTGATTCCACCAAGTAGATAACCTTCTCAAAGTAACATTCAGATCATGCACCTTACTTCGAATTAAACTCAGCTTTTCCAATGTAATGCCTTCATCCATTGCTGATGCAATAAAAAAATATAGGGGACCCTATATTTTTTGATCACAAAGGAAATGACACCGATGCAACAAAGACTTCCAACGAAATGATTAAGAATGAGAAATAGGAAAGAACAAACTCTTACCTTTCAAATAAAACTAAAAAGAAGAAATTAAAAGACTACAAACGACGATCTAACAAACTCGAATAAAAAATCAAAGACACCCTAAAGTTGCTTCACTTAGAGAAGAGGGATACAGGTGGAGTGGCACTTGCGGAGAGACGAAAGAGGTTAGAAGCCCGAGAAGAAATGTTTGAAAGAGCCCGCAGGATTTTCAGAGGGGATGAGAAAGAAGGGTGGAAAGAGCCCGCAGCAAAGCAATCCCGCAGATTATAGCTTTTCCAAAAATAACATTTCATTCACTTTTTTTAAAAGAATACAATACCCCACATATATATAGGTATGAAAGGGGAATACCAAAAGACACCTAATAAATTCCCATAGGAATTCCAAATGATAAACATTAAAAAAAAAACTAATTGCTTTTCATGGAAAAACATCCCAAGCCGAAGAACCGAAGGAGAAGCCGCGGGAAACAAGGAGGCCGCACGGATCCAAGGAGTCACGGTCACGGGAAGGAGCCCAGGCGCGGAAAACCAACAGCTGGCCAGAATCCCGAGGGGCAAATGCACAGAAAACAGTAGCTCTTGGTGGAAGCCAAGGAGCCACATGGGAAATAACATTTCTTGGAATTCCAAAAGCCGGTTTGGAATTCCAAGAGACCTACATAATTGAAACACATAAAACAATAAAGTTACATTAATAAAAAGATAACTATGAGCTAAAATCATAGCTAATAATGAGCTAACCCTTAGTTCAATAAGTGAACTAAAAACCAGCTCATAAATGAGCTAAAATTTCAGCTTAATTTTGATTGAGCTAGTAGAATCAAGGGAAGCAAAAAATTTAATTATTTTTGACATGAGTTGACCCCCCCCTTTGTCTACATCAGACTCCCTTTCTTGCGAACTCAGCTCCTGATGAGTTGGTTGTTGATTCCCTTGAGGAGGTGCATACTGTTTATCCAGCTCTTTGAGTTTCTCGCCAAATTTCTTCAAAATTTCCTCCTGTTCTTTTTCGAATTGTCATTGCAGATATCTTTTGTACTTCTCGAATTTTTGATCACATAGGAACATGTGATACTGAAGTTTGTATAGACGATCTTGAAGTGGGTCAGTAGAATCTCCTTCTGTAGGTAACCATCTGTCCAACGGGAGTGGGACATCAGGATTGTCATGATTGATCTCCTCCATGAATGAAGCTATTTTTTTGTTGTTTTCCATTATTTTGACTGACTCAAAAAATTCAAACTAAACTTAGACTCAACAAAAGGACTCACGACAAGACTTTGACTTTGACAAAACAAAACTTCACAACCAAAATAAAATTTGACAAACTACAACTTGACAAATCACAAACCTAGGACTTCCTAACTTGCTCTGATACCAAATGATGCGATTGATCACAAAGGAAATTAATGAAACCCGACACAACAAAGACTTCCAACGAAATGATTAAGAATGAGAAATAGGAAAGAACAAACTCTTACATTTCAAATAAAACTAAAAAGAAGAAATTAAAGGACTACAAACGACGATCTAACAAACTCGAATAAAAAATCAAAGACATCCTAAAGTTGCTTCACTTAGAGAAGAGGGATACAGGTGGAGTGGCACTTGCGGAGAGACGAAAGAGGTTAGAAGCCCGAGAAGAAATGTTGGAAAGAGCCCGCAGGATTTTCGGAGGGGATGAGAAAGAAGGGTGGAAAGAGCCCGCAGCAAAGCAAACCCGCAGGTTATAGCTTTTACAAAAATAACATTTCATTCACTTTTTTTAAAAGAATACAATACTCCACATATATATAGGTATGAAAGGGGAATACCAAAAGACACCTAATAAATTCCCATAGGAATTCCAAATGATAAACATTAAAAAAAACTAATTGCTTTTCATGGAAAAACATCCCAAGCCGAAGAACCGAAGGAGAAGCCGCGGGAAACAAGGAGGCCGCACGGATCCAAGGAGTCACGGTCACGGGAAGGAGCCCAGGCGCGGAAAACCAACAGCCGGCCGGAATCCCGAGGGGCAAATGCACGGAAAACAGTAGCTCTTGGTGGAAGCCAAGGAGCCACATGGGAAATAATATTTCTTGGAATTCCAAAAGCCGGTTTGGAATTTCAAGAGACCTACATAATTGAAACACATAAAACAATAAAGTTACATTAATAAAAAGATAATTATAAGCTAAAATCATAGCTAATAATGAGCTAACACTTAGTTCAATAAGTGAACTAAAGACCAGCTCATAAATGAGCTAAAATTTCAGCTCAATTTTGATTGAGCTATTAGACTCAAGGGAAGCCAAAAATCTAATTATTTTTGACATGAGTTGACCTCCCCTTTGTCTACATCAGTTGCTTCCTCCAATTGTTAACTCCAAAATATCCTTTTTATCTCTTCCTTCAACAAGCACAGGCTTTTGCACTTGTTCTTATTCGAATAAAAAAGTGCATTCAAAGTTCTACAAAGCTTCCCATGAAAGACTTCCACATCATCACCAAAATTTGATTTCTTCCAAGACTTAAGCACAGTACTCCAAGCCGAAAGATAAGACCTCCAAGTATCTTCAAATCTGATAATCTTGGACTGGTTGTACTGTTTTTCCCCCAATTTGAAAACAATAGGATTGTGATCGGAAGCCACCCTTACTAGATGTCTATTCCTTACCAAAGGCACCATTTGTAGAGCAACAGAATTTAACAAGCATCTATCAAGTCTTTCCCAAATTCTAGTAGCATCTTCCTTGTTGTTACACCGAGTATATCTTGGTCCAACAATCCGTACCTCATGAAAGTCATTATTAGTCATAAAAAACTTCATTTCTTTTGGCCCTTGGGAGACGAGAACCTCTTGCCCCCCCTCATATCTTCCTTGGATAAAATGCAATTGAAATCACCTCCTACAATAGAAGGGATACTACCCACCACACACTTTTCAAGCATGTCCCACAAATTCCTTCTCTCATGATAAGACTTATTCCCATACACGGTAGCAACATTCCAAGTGCCCATAGAAGGAGTACTAAGAATCCCAAAATCACTTGAGAAGAATGCTCAACCACCTCAAAAGACATAACATTCCTATTCCATACTACCAAGATTCCACCTGAAGTTCCCTCAGTCGAATGATGAAAAAAGTCCCAATCAGCCCCAATAACACTATTAACATCACTTCTATCAATATTGGCTAACTTAGTTTCAGTCAACCCAATAAAAAACACATAATGATCCCTCATAATCTCTCTAAGATAAAGAGAGGCTTCCCTCTTTCTAGCCTCTCTACAATTCCAAAACACAAATGAAGACATTAATCACCCAAAGGGGAAAAGTCCCCACCTATCTTGTTACCTTTCCCATCCCCCCTTCTTTTTCTATGAGCAGCTTCAACAAGACCCAAGGACTTGAGTTCTTTAGCCAGTTTGTGTTTAAACAAACTAATATTCTCATCATTATCACGTCCCATTGAATCATAAACAACTTTAGTTTCAGATTCTGGATAAGTGCCTGCATCTTCACAATCCTTCCTGCTCTCTGTATTTTGTAAAAAAGAAGCTCCCACTTCAACATTCTCCTCAACCAGAATACCATATTTGTTAGTGATGCAAGCAAAAATTAGAGAAAAGCCTAATTTTTACAAGCAAAAAGAAACTCTTCCTAGGAACTAGAAGATTACATAAAATACTTAAAAAGAGACAAAATATGACAAAATACAACTATTATAAGATAAAGACTCTTACAAACTTATGAGATAAAAACACCTAAAGGAGCTTGCATTCGTCGAGAAGAGAGGTACAATTGGAGTGTTCACATGCGGAGAGAAGAAATAGATAAGAGGCCGAGACAAATGAGGACAAGCTCGCAAGCTTTCCTAGACAAAGGAGAAGGGATGGAACAAGCTAGCAAGCTTTTCCACGAAGAAACCTGAAGGTTTTGGCTTCCAAAAATCACATCATAATTCTCTAAAAAACTCTTTAAAACAGTAACATCTCCTATATATAGATAAAGAAATGGGAGCCAAATAGCCACCAAAAGAGAGCAGACAACTTCATACACCCAAAATAGCCAACCAACAATCAGTCCAGAACAACACCAAAAGAGCCAGCATTTATTCAAAAACAACACCTGAATAGTCACACAGAAACTAGAAAAAAGCAGCCACGGGACAGCTAACCAACGGAGGAACCGAAGGGGCAACACAGGGAATCTGGATATCAGCCAGGGGAGAAACCTAAGGGGCACAAAGGGAACCAGAATCAGCACCCAGCAAAGGAGAAAAAGCAGCCACGGGAAACAACACCAGAGAGAAACTGAGGAGACACAAAGTGAGGGGAAAGGCAAGAAACCAGCTCCACTTAATGAGCTAACATAAATAATACCTTTTCATATTAATGAGCTAAAGTTTAGCTTAAGTAATAATGAGCTAGAACTAAGTAGATCCCAAGAATTTAGCTTAAAACCAAAGCAGCCAAGGCCCAACCCGAGAGGCAACCAGCAGCCCAAACTAAAGACCAAAAGAACCCAAGATGTTTAGACCCCCCTCTTTGCCTACATCAATTCTCCTCCGGTTGAAAATACTCATCTCCCGATGAGGTTGCTTCTAACTTTTTCATTTGTGCAGAATATGCCAAATCCAATTCTTTAATCTTAGCTTTGTATTTCCTTTCAATCAATTCTTTTTCAAGAAGAAATTGTTCCTGAAGTCGTTGCTTTGTCTTCTCGAATTTCTCGTGACATAAGTATATCAATCTTTCTATCTTGAAAAGTTCATTTTGAATCGGGTCTGTTGAATCTCCCTAAGGTGGAACCCCTTCTATAATTGGAATCTTCACATCCTGTATAGTTGGTTCATTTGTAAATTTAGCAGGGTCAAATTCTCCTTGGGACTCTTTCGAATCTTAACATGAATCTTCCAAAGGTTGATTGCATGGACTATGACTAAAAAAAAAACATGACTCAAAAACAAAACTCACATGACACTCACATACATGACACCAAGACACATACGACAACCTGCTCTGATACCAAATTGATGCAAGCAAAAATTAGGGAAAAGCCAAATTTTTGCAAGCAAAAAGAAACTCTTCCTAGGAATTAGAAGATTACATAAAATACTTAAAAAGAGACAAAATACGAAAAAAAAACAACTATTATAAGATAAAGACTCTTACAAACTTATGAGATAAAAACACCTAAAGGAGCTTGCATTCGTCAAGAAGAAAGATGCAATTGGAGTGGTCACATGCGGAGAGAAGAAATAGATAAGAGGCCGAGATAAAAGAGGACAAGCTCGCAAGCTTTCTTAGATGAAGTAGAAGGGATGGAACAAGCTCACAAGCTTTTCCACGAAGAAACCCCCAGGTTTTGGCTTCCAACAATCACATCATAACTCTCTAAAAAACTCTTTAAAACAACCACAAACATCTCCTCTATATAGGTAAAGAAAGGGGAGCCAAACAACCACCAAAAGAGAGCCCAAAGGACAACTTCAGCCACCCAAAACATCCAACTAGCAATCAGTCCAGAACAGCACCCAAAGAGCCAACATTTATTCCAAAACAACACCTTAATAGTCACATAGAAACCAGAGAAAAGCAGCCACGGGATAGCCAGCCAACAGAGGAACCGAAGGGCCAACATAGGGAACCTGGACAACAGCCAGGGGAGAAACCGAAGGGGCACAAGGGGGACCTGAATCAGCAACCAACAAAGGAGAAAAACAGCCACGAGAAACAGCACCAGGGAGAAACCGAGGATACACAATGGGAGGGGAAAAGGCAAGAAACCAGCTCCACTTAATGAGCTAACATAAAGAATACCTTTTCATATTAATGAGCTAAAGTTTAGCTTAAGTAATAATGAGCTAGAACTAAGTAGATTCCAAGAATTTAGCTCAAAACTAAAGCAGCCAAGGCCTAATTCGAGAGGCAACTAGCAGCCCAAAGACCAAAAGAATCCAAGATGTTTTGACCCCCCCCCTCCCTCCTTTGCCTACATCAGTTACACAAACAAATTTCAGAGGTCTTATCAACATCTGAAAGCACATTTACAGCTACAGTAATTCCTTCAGCTTTTTAAACCTCATTTTACTTTTCAGCAGAAATCTCTCTGATTTCCACATTGTCATTCCTAGATTGCTTCTGTACTTCCTCAACAAGATCTTGAGACTCAGCCACATTGTGATTTAAATTCTTCATATTTTTTCCAACTCTTGCTACTCCTATATTTATCAAATTTTTGAATCTATTGTTTTTAAATTTGACATGGATCCATGGACCATATTCATCTTGTTGTTGAGAAGACTGATTCTCTTCATTTCTATCTTGTACATCAGTCAACACATTTTCATTCTGCACCAAAGAATTTTTCTTTTGAGCAAAAATTCCATCTTCAGGGCAAACCGATTTCTCATGACCAACTTTACCACAATGGAAGCATAACGATGCAAACTTCTCATATTCAACTTTTTGAAAGAATCTACTCGATATACCATCTACCCAAACTCCATTTGGAAGTTTATTCTCCAGATTAATCCGGACACACACACAGGCAAATTCTCTTCTTCCCCATTTAAAAGAGTTACCATCAAGATACATTGGTACTCCAACAAGTGATGCAATTTTAGCAATATTTTCTTCATCCCAGCAGTACAAAGGTAGGAAGGGGAGGCGAATCCAAACAGGTGAAGTCAGACCTTTTAAAGAGTTTGGAGAAAACAAAGGAGATCCATTCCAACAATGTGTCCTCCAACATACCATGGTCCCCTACTCAACACTTCTTCCATAGCTTCACAATTTTTAAACGAACATTGGATCCAGTTCATCCCGAGTGTAGTCAAATGGAAAATTTCAAATTTTCTCCATATTCTTCTAAGCTTCATACTACAAACTGGAAAAGGGATATTATTACCTAGAACCTTAACAACCAGAGAATTTTTTGAAACTTGTGAATTATTCCAAATCAGTGTTTAACTTCATTGCAACTTCATCCTTTGACATATCAGTTGGTCCACTCTTATATGATAATCTGATGTGTTGTGATTTCTTCCAAGCATTAATAAATTCTTCTTACGCTCCTACATTCTCATTATTAACATTCCCTTCCATCATAGCATTCTCTTCACTTTCAAAATTAACCGAAATATTACGATTAATTTGAATCTGATCAGCTTCTTCTTGATTTCCCAAAAATTTATTTACTTTCAATACCAAACCAGAGGAGGAAGCTTAACAATCGAATTTACCTGGAGTCTGCAACAAATCAGGTTTGGAAATTCGACCTTTTGAAAAAGTTTAGGACATTCAACACCTTCTTTCCTTTGCCTTCTACCACTGTATCTTGGTGAATATGTGGACGAAAACTTTATCTAATCACCAAATTATTCTGAGGTTTTCTATTATCAAGAATCTCCAACTCCGACTTCGACTTGTTGCCTCTTACGCCATTTAGATTCGAAGAATACCTAGGAACATTATTTGTGGAATGTGCATTGGATGAATTTCCGCCGGCGACAGACTGCGGCGGTCAGTCACCGCCATACTCTCCGTCAGTAGAAAAACCGTGAAAGGAAAATAAAAAAAAAATGAAGAAAATTCTCTCACTTAAAACCAGACTTTCTCACTCTAGACTTTCTCACCAAAAGTTCAATTTTTTTTGTTTAAATTTACAATCTAAATTTTTTGCATTATCTCTAACTCAGAGGTATAATTATACTATTAGTTATACTCTTTTTCCTTACGGTTTGGTTGTCTTGGTAATCAATGGGTTATCATGCATGACGGTTCTCTAATCTCAGAGATCTTCCTTGTTGTATTTTAGTATTGCATTCAAGTTAGTTTGAATTGCCCTCATTTAAAAAAAAAGATGGTCTAATGCTTCTGCGTTATTTAGAGGATTTTGATGTTATTCTGCATTTAATTAGATGATTGGTTAGATGATATGCCTTGTATATGTTAACTTATTAACATAATAGTTTGTTTCTGAGAGCATGCCGGCTTTGCCTATTTGTGGCATTTTCCTAAACACTTTCTTCTTGAAAGCTTCTCTTGGAATTAACTAGACTTGTCCAATTAATAATCTACATCTTTAGTAAACACTTGGCAGAACTTTTCTCATTAAAGGGCATTAGTCTATTTTTCATCTTGCTTTTGTGATTATTGATAGTTTGACGGTTAATCAGATTGATATCAGTTTTTGTGTAAGTTGTTATTGCAAATATGTCTCTCTCTCTCTCTCTATCTCTCTCTCTCTCTCTCTCTCTCTCTATATATATATATATAAGAGAGAGAGAGAATTAAAAAAAAAAGCAAAAAAAAAGCAAAAAAATGAAATGACCAAAAAAAAAAGAAAAGAAGAGGGAAAATTTGAGTCCTTGTATTTTTGTGCATTTTTTGTAACTCATGCATTTTTGAAAATCGTTGCCATCACCGCCGTCATCGTCATCGTTCGAAGGTATAACCCCTTTAAACTCAAAACTCCAAGTGCCCCTTCGACACTTGCAGTGCGACAAAACAATCACATATATACGCTTTTCTTAGCGTGGTGAGAGGAAGTTCGTCGTGATGCTTACGACAAAGCGGGTAATCATCAAAAGTCCCATTTCGGCGTTCGCGGCGTACCGAAAAATTGCCTATACTTGTTTTTTTTAGCATGGTGGGATGGGAACTCGGTACGATGGCTACAGTGAGGCGGGGTTACTTATAAGTATCCTCGAGCTGAGGAAAGCCAACTATCTTGTAAAACAAGTACCCTCGAAGACCCCATACACACCTTTATTAGCGTGGTGGGAATGAATAATACCGTTGCGATGTCTACGGGCACCTACCATACACTCTTTTATTAGTGTGGCGGGAAGGCCTAGACTTCTGTAATTTCTCCTAAACGGATGAGACGGAGGGAGGTTGCCGAAATTTTGTATGAAAAATGACAAGGACTTGAATATATAAGGGACTTTATTTGGACAACAGGGAACTTGTTTTAGACTGAAATGAACATTAAATAATTTACACTGAATCATAAAATGAACTTAGACTCAAACTTGAACTAGATTTGAACTCAAATGAAATAAATTGAACATTAAATCAAGCTTGATTTAGACAACAAAAAACTTGGATTTGAATAAGAAAGTTGAACAAATGCAAGGATAATGAACTTGATTTGAATACAGTGATGAAAGCTTGAACTTGATGAGCAATCAATGAGGAAATGAATTTGAATAATCTTTAATGAGGGTTGAAGAGATGATTACTTCAATTGGATATCTAAAATGAAGATTCAACCAAATAGCAAATGATATTTATAATGAATTCATAAGGGACTTGTGGGATGCAAACACTAAATGTCAATTATGATCATTCGAATAAGAATCAAATGAAGGATTAATGATAGGCAAAACATCAATACAGCTTATTTGCGCATATTGATTGATGAAGTTAAAGGAAACATGCAACTCAATCATTGTCAACAAAATAGAGCCTTGGATGTACATTATAAATCACCCCTTAATATACAGTGGCCGATGTTCTCCTTGCCAATCAACTTATGGGTATAAAGGGGGGCAAGTGCAATGAATGAGGTGATATATTCATGAATGATACATATGGGAAATATGTGCAATAAATATGTCACTATGCCGTCAACGTCGGTATACAATTAGGCGTATAAAATCTTGCAAGCAATGAATGGTGGAAATTATGGAAAATATGGAAGTTAGTATGAGGAAAACAATTTGATGTTTTCTCCAATAAATGCCAAAGGTCGTCAAGGTAACATGAGCACTAATGGCAATAAGCAGGGATGTTAAACTTATTGTGCATACTATTAGTGACCGTCAAGGACAAGGGTACCTCAAGGATACACAATGACCTATCCACGAGTGGTGCATTTATATTATCATGAGTAAAGTTTGAAGATCTAGTATCTCTAGAAAGTATGACGAATACGAAAGTCATAGGGTGTCAATTCGGGTCAACCCGTCGGGTTCGGGTCGAACCAGACCCTACCTGGATCTAAACGGGTCAACCCGAACCCGAACCCGACCCGGCCGGGTTGCTGGGTTGACCCGAACCAGACGCAAGCGTCCACGCGGGTCCGGCAGCGGGTTCGGCACGGCGGCAGCGCGACACTAGCTGCCCCGCGCGTCAAGCGGGTTCGGGCGGCACGCGGGTTCGCGCGGGGCAGCAGCGCGTCGCTCGGCACGCGGGTTCGGGTTCGCGTTGTTCGGCACCGGCACGGCGGCAAGCCGGCAGCAGTGCACCCGAGCGCGGCACGCGGGTTCGCGCGGGGCAGCAGTGCACCCGAGCGCGGCACGCGGGTTCGCGCGGGGCAGCAGCGCGTCGCTCGGGGCAGGAGGGCAGCGGGCACGGCGGCACCCCGGGCAGCGCGGGCTGGGCAGCGGGAATTCAATTTTTTTAAAATTAAACGGGTTTTCGGGTCGTCCCGGCAACCCGCCTGGTCAACCCGAACCTGACCCGTTTTTTAAACGGGTCGAATCTGTGAACCCGAACCGTTTATCAAACGGGTCGGGTCCAACCCGGATTTTCCGGGTCGGGTCCGGGTCGGGTTTTCGGGTCGGGCCAAAAGTTGACACCCCTAGGAAGTCAATTATAATCGCCCACATTATTGGCAATAATACTGTGGCGAGTATTCATGTCTATTCCCTACAAGAAGAGAAGCTAGACATACAATATACAAGACAACTTAGTGTATGTGATGAAGCTTGAAATGTATACGAGAAGTTCACCATGAACATAATAGAAAATACAATTGCTATCCCAATCATCCTGAGGGTTGCAACAATTATTTTAGGAATTGATATGTTGCAAGGATCTCCTAGGCAACCTGATGTACATTCAGTTGTTGTAGTTGATAGTTCAAAGTAGTGACCACTGATCCTAAGGTGCAGGACATCAGTAAGAATGCAGTCATTCAAGGTTGAAATGATTGATTATTTATTTAAGCCATTCGTAGAAAATGATGATTATGGCATAATCGAAAAATTGCTCACTGCCCCAATAAGAGTTCTGAGAAGGGAAAGCCAAATCAAGTAATTATCTTCAGAGACAGTGAATCTAAGTTCAACTAGGTTTTGGACATTAAGTTGGATAAGATTATTGGGGTTTGCAAGTTCCTCGACGAACAGTGGTCGTGCATCCAACATACCACATACAGTCGAATGCTGAGAGACTACGACAAGTACAAGCTTCTGTGCTTTTGTAGAAGGCACGTCATATGTCTAAAATGCTCCCTTGCATGTGCATTGTAATATGTATGCACATAGGCATACAAAAATGCACGTGTAATGTTACACCTGCATGAGCCCCGATGAGCATGTTATGGGTACACGTGATGTCTAGGGATGCTGTGCAGGTTAAATGAATTTAAGTTTGAACCCGATCCTTCTATAAGGGTTAATAAAAGTCAACATGGTTCGAACTATCAAACAAGTATACGGTCACAATGTCGACCAAAATATATATTTTTAATATGTTTATGTTGTTTCTTCAAGGCCTATAACCAAGAAATTTCATTTACAATGATTTAAAGCATACAATAACCCGATTTTTTGTTGACAAATTGGAAGAGTTGACAAGGTTCAATTTCCAAATGAAAATGACCCCAGATACCCCGATGATGGCCGTGTTGAACGTAGATCTCAATCGGAGGGGTTAACTCCAATAATTTCAAATGCCTTCAAACTTCCATAAAGTTCAAATTCCCACTTAATGCAAATATTTTCAAGTGACCCCATATACCCCGATGATGACCGTGTTGAATGAAGATCTCAACCAAAGGGGTTAATTCTAACTATCAAAATGCCTCTCAAATACCCATCAAAATCCAAAAAATTCTAGAAATATCAAATTCCAAAATATTTAAAAATCAAAATTCAACCATTGATCACTTAAAGAAAATCCTATCCACCCTCCGCAATAGTTTGCCGAGGTGGGCAAACTTAAAAATACACTTCAGCTCAGAAGCTAGTGTCTGGTCGAGAATATCACTTGGATTTATTCTCAAATCATCTCTTGCAAGTAAGAACTTGACACATGTCCTCTAACCGGCGGCTTTGTTGCCAAATGACTTCACAGGTAAACAGTTATAATCGGGGCCCTCTGAACCGGGTGGTTTACCGCCAAACTGCACCACGAAATTACGGTTATGGCCATAGCTCATATGCTCCCCAATGATATCAAATCTTTGAGATATAAATCAAGAAGATATAATCGATAGGGCACAATGACCTCTATCAGCTAAGGTGTATTCAAATTTATTCCCTTAGGCAAATATTTTCTCCAGGTCTAAAATGTATCCTTAAACGAAGCAACCCATGGCTGTCGACAAGGATCCTTCTATCAGGTTGGGTTGACTATCTCCTCTAACTAAGTAGAACAGGGATCACGACGGCCCGTGATGATGAAACCATGGGATCTTTATCAGGTCCATCGTCCATTCCCCCACAATTCACTTTAAGTGCAAGATGGTGAAATTTCTAATTTTAAATATCAAGTTTCCAAATACAAATCCATGCTGCTACTATACGCCCGGTACTACGTACCTATGGATAGAATGTATCTAATCGACGAATAGCCTTAATTGAAATTTCTCTCTCATTATTGGGAGGGGTAATTAACTATAGGGGCTTGCGCCTATAGGAAATCAAAACTCAGATCATAAAGTCCGCTGAAAAATGAGGGCAAAATCTCTGGGTAGTGTCTTATCTACAAACCCATCTGCCTTCCCAAAATTTACCCGGGAACTTAATCCGTTAAAACTCCCTCGAAAAGCAAGAGAGAGGTCGGGGCTCAAATTTTTGGAACCCACAACGGGAGAATAACCTCAGTAGAGAATGACTTGGTGAGTTAGTGTAGGAGTGAGAGATACGAGGAAATTGTTTCAAAAATATTCTTTGTCCTGGACTCGATAATCTCCCAGCATTGAATCTTATTTTCAACTAACTCGATGGTTAATAAGTGAGCATGCTATGTGAGGGTACCCTTTTGTTGATAGAATCCAATGTAAGCGGATTCACCATCTTGTGAATTTTGCTAGTAATATTAGCTCAACATAACATTGCTATAGTGGGTCTCATCTTATGCCAGACTTTGTCTTTGTAGGGGTACACACCTAGACTCACCAGTTATAGGGGGTATACACCTAAACTCACCAGTTAAATACATATGAGAAAATAATCAAAATGATCTCTTAACTCTCTAGAAGGACCTAAGCGGTCCCAAACTATGTTAAATGAATATTTTGCTCTCTCAACTCTTTAAAGAGGAATGAAGATAGTCCCACCATCCAAACTAATGGATGTTGGACTTAATAGTGTTAAAATTAAGTCCTGTTGGAGATGTAAAAAATATAATTATTTGAAAATTATATTTAATAAATAGCTTATTGAAAATTTCCAACTTGCTCATGCGACTCAATAGAGTATAGAGAAGCGAGTTAGTTTAAGCAGAGATTTTCCTTCACTTGGGATTTTGGCTCTCCTAAGGGTTTTGTGCTTGAGGGCCTTGGCGCTCCTGTAGATTTGGTTACAAGCACCTTCAAATAATCAATTTTCAAATGATAAAAATAAAAGTCAGAACTCTTGTTTTAAATGTTAATAGAAAGAATATGTAGAGGAATCTTCTACCTTTCAAAATGCTTCTAACTTAGAGTTAATACTATCTCCACCTCGTCATTGTCCTCCCCTTCCTGCTAGCAATTTACATGAAATTATATTATAAGTATTACAAAATGAGAAAGTTTGAATAGAAAAACTATAGCAAATCATTACCTTCATCCTTCCTTTTAGATTGTAGTGTGAATGAACCCAATTTGATTCGCATATGAGAGCTTGAACGGTCTCAATACTCAATTTCAAATGTTAGGTGTCAACAACTCTCTCTTCTGCGCTAAATGAAGATTTAGATACAACTGTAGTAATTAGAATTGATAGGATATCAACAACCATTCTATATAAAATGCGATACTTCATTTGGTTGTTCTTCCACCACGTAATAACATCGAAGGGGCGTCCTACATGACAAACTTCTATACCATCATCAAGATATTTATCTTAATCAGACCTCATAGGTTTTTTAGCTATTCTCTCCGAAACATAAGTTGTAAAATCTAGCCAACCACTATACTTGTTTGCCCCTAACTCTTGAGTGCTTTTTGAACTATTACTTGTCCTGCAGCACTTGATCTTCCCGCTCTGAATTTACCACCTGCACATTTTATCTCTTCTTCAAAACATGTTTCATATTCTTCGTATAACTCAAACAGTATTATGCGGACATATGAGATGTTTTGTATGCTTTCATCTCTTTCGTAGATATTTGGAAATGTAAATTCTACGACAACAAATTTCATTCTCGGGTCCAAGATAGCACCAAAGGCCATTAAAATATTGTTCTCACCCTAGTATTTGTCAAATTTAGCTTTCATTTTTTTGGACATCTCCATAATAAATATATCTAAAGAATGTGCCCCGTCATCCAATACCTTTATTGTATAATTTGTGATAGGAACAAGTTTGATGTGGGATATTCTGATCCTGAAATGATATTTGTTGCCTCATTAAAAAACCCAAAGTACATAGATATTTACTCTTACTTATTGGCAGGTGTGGTTTAACTTGTTTATTATTCACTCTTTAGGCACATTACAATGTCATTTAAGTTGTTTGTTATTTCACTATTGTAGGTCACATTACCATGTTACTATGAAATCAATTGGAGTTGCCGGGACATCCCTGAAACTTTCAACTGATATATTCCAAACAGGGGACATGAGAGGAACAATAATTGACAGTGGAACAACTTTGGCTTATCTACCTGAAGATGCTTTTAAACCATTAATGAATGCCGTATGTAGCCTTTCTTTATGCTGGTGAACAGGTTGGAATTTCTGTTTTATAATTTTATTTCTTTTCCTTTTAGATCTTTTCTTATCAACCTGATTTGAGCTTCCAGACCTTCCAAGACTTTCTATGCTTCCAATTTTCTGGAAGGTATACAGCTATTCTAGGAAGTTGGACTCATTCTAAGTTCAAAATTTTTGTTTATCTAGAATCATAATCTAAGAAAGTGCATTTTTGCTTTTTATACTTTCAGTTGTTTTAGTTGTTAAATCTGCTTTTTTTCCAATACAATTTTTTCCATGTTATCATTAATATTTTGTCTTGCATTTGCAATTTATTATTGTTTTGTTTTTATATTCTCATGCATCTAAGGACTCTTTACTTCTGTTCTATTGATAATGAAATTTCACGCAGTCAACATTCTTTTTTGTTTAATGAATTCCATTTTTACTTTCATTTTTGTAAAGAACTTATATTGTTTCTGGTAATGCTTCAATTATTTGGCAATGATCAAGTATGATAAATCCATATCAGAACTTAGTTGAATTAATAATGAAATATGTTTGTTCTTTGCCTCGGAATTCTACTGAAGTTGGAATTGTGAGGAAGAATTTCAAGGTTAAATGTCTGAACACCCCACTTTCCTTGAAGCTGCAGTCCTATAAGAATTCATGCTAATTCAGATGGATTACTTGCCAATATTCCTGGACCTACCTTCCTTCTAATTTTTTCTGATGCAATATGAATTGCAGTTGTCAATAATTCGTTGATTTCTCGTATTTATTCAAGCAGTGCTAGAAGCAGCTTTTGGTTTTGGACTCCAAGAGATAACACTCAGAAATCTTTCTTCCCAAAGCTTTGTTATCATGAAGAGGGGATGAATGATTTAAAATATGTATGTTTTGCATTGATGCCCTTACACTCCAATTTATATAGCAAAATTCTATGTTATCTACATAATTTCTTCCTAGTAAATATTATTTACATACTGATGCACTATTCCTAGGATAGAATATACGAGTTTGTAAGCATATTTCTATGTCTGCATCTACAGAAATAGAAAGATATGCTATATAGCTTGCAAGCATTAATTTCACGAAAATCTGAGGGGTATTTTTGCCAACACCCATAAATCACCACATTGCACTGCCAGCTTGCAAATCCCATAGATTCCTAAATTGACATTTAGGGATAAATTGCCAATACTACTCAAGTTGTAGAGTAGATATTTTCATGCTTAACCTAGAGTTCATATTTAGGAATGTCGAGCTTGGTAGTTCTTTGGTTCGGATATTAACAAATTGCTTTTTTATTTAGACATGATATGCATATCAATCCACTTTCTTGTTTAACTTTGATGAAGTGTCGATCAATTTTTGTTTTAAATTTGGCCATGTTGAACTTGGTCATGTGTGAGATTGATGTCTAATTCATTGTTGTAGTGTAACTTCGTAGCATCTTCCCATTTTATTAAGTCATTTAGGATAATTTTAATTTATTTTAGTTTACATATTCTTTAGGCCATTGCTCGAAATTTAGTTTTAGCAGTCGATTGGTTGATTATTGATTGTTTATTGCTTCTCCAACTGATTAGAATTCACGCAGTAAATTACAGTAATCAATAGTAGATTTTCTATCTATAACAATCCTACCAAGCAATATTTTGGTATGCTTTTGGGACTGAGTTTTTTATTTCTCTTTATTAAGGTTACTTTTGTAGGAGTTCCTTTGAGGCATTGAAGAGTTTTATAAGCGCCTTTCACAAGGACCAATTATTTTCTTTTGTGCAATACCTGCACAATTATTTTCTTTGACATCTCAAGTAGGAGTCTTTAGAAGTGGTGACATGTATGATTAGTATTTCTGATAATTCTGTTAGAGTGCTTATTGATTTCGGTGTTTCACATTCTTCCCTATGTTGCACCGATACGGATTCGGCGATACGGATACGACACGATATGGATACGGGACACGCCAATTCTTAAAAATACAGGATATGGATACGGCACAGATACAATATTATAATATATAAATTTTTACATAAAATTTAAGAAAGTAATCAAAGTGTAATATTTGAAATGATAAAAAAATTGGAATAAAAATAAGCATTAAATATTTAAATGTCTAGTACAACAACAAAAGCAAGAAGATAAATTATTCAGCATATGAAATTTCAACTAATCAATAGAAGGAATAATAGGATTAGCTTCTTCAGTGGTTTGTCTTTGAGTTTTTATATCATCTTCAATAAATATCATAGCTTTTAATTCAGGCTCATCAAGTGAAAGATTAGCAATTTCTAATATTCTCATATCCTCAAGAGATTCAAATCCATCCCCAGCAACATCCCACATCCTGTTGTCTCCCTCCATATAAGTTGGAGTTTTCCTTGAGAGAAGCCGAAGGTTTGTATGCACGTAAACTAAATCTTTAGCCCGTTGTAGAGTAATTTTATTTCTCTTCATTGATTGGATGAATGAGTATGTGCTCCAATTTCTTTCACAACAGGATGAGGATGAAACTTGGTCAAGCAATTTTATGGTGATTGTTTGAAGTAGAGGTGCTGAAGCTCCTTGTATAATCCACCACATTTTCGGATCAATTCTCCACCTATCACGCAATGATTCTTGGTCACCAAAGTCCTCTAAATAACCAAAAAATTTAGCAAGCTCAATATTGACACTTCTTCTCTTCTCATTTGGAAAATAACGCTTCAAACATGTCTTACTCATATTTGAAATTTCTAAATCTTTCTGTGGAGAAACTCTTTGAGGATCCTCTTGAAGCCATTCTTTTGTTGAATATCTTCAAATAACATTAAAATAAAATAATGAAAAAAATGATAAAATTACAAAACAATAAATTGTGAATTTATAATGAAAAAATGTTGGAATTTACCTGGGATTTAGTGAGTGAGCCAAGCAATGTAAAGGTGTATTACTTTTGCTCCACCTATCTTCTAAAATAGCATAAATAACATCCTAGAAGCTTGAGTCTTCATGAAGTGCCTTTCTCTCATGTATATATATAATTTCTTTTAATTTGGTTAGCATTGAATCCCACATCTCATAAATGAGATGTAAACAAGACTTATCCGTATCAGCTACTCTCAACATCTCATAAATTGGATCTGTAAAAATTTATGATCTATTCAATCTCATCCCATCATAAATCATCTACAAGCTTCTCTTTTACATACCTAGCCTTTCTAACTTCATCTTCTCTATAACATGACAATTTGTCACTGATCACCATAGCTTGAAGAGCATTTTTTATTTTTTTGAACCTTCTCAACATCATTATAACTGAGGCAAATCGAGTTTCAACAACTGCAAGCATCTTTAAATTAGAGAAATCATTGAACATAGAGAGTCTCATGGAGTGATTTATAATAAAATTCATAATTACAATTGCATCTCCAGCAATCACTATGATCCAATGAAATTCATTATAGGTGATTTCATTTGCCTCGGTATTCTTAGCTGCACAAATATTCTTCAAAGCAATATTAAGTGTATGCACAACACATGGTGTTCAGAAAATATGAGGATATGCTTGCTCTATAAGTAGGCCTGCAGCTCTACAAACAGGTGCATTATCAGTAATGACCTGAATGATGTTTGAAGGCCCCACTATCATGATAACTTCTTTGATTAAATTAGAAATGAAGAACTTATCCTTGTACTTTCCTTCATAGTTTACAGCTTTGATAAACATAGGATAGCTCTCTGTTACAGCTATGAAGTTAGTAAGTGGTCTTCTTTGTGGATCTGTCCACCCATCACAAACCAAAGTAACTCCTTTTTCCTTCCAAACTCCTCTAGCAGGCTCGAGCAACTTCTCAATATTATCCCTCTCTCTTTGCAACAACTTCGTTCTAATGATATTATATCCTGGTGGCATGTATCATGCAAGATTGTTATTGCATGCGTATGTAAAGGCATTCTTGTAATTTGGAATCCTTGCTTGGTTGAAAGGAAGTCCAGCTGAGTAAAACATTCTAGCTATTTTCCCGTCTAGTTGTTCTCTCATTTATAAATTAAATACTTTTTCCAAAACATTATCTACAACATATTTTCTTCTTTTTGGTTCAAATCCCTCCATTCGAAAAGGCCCTTTGTTTACAGTACTGTCATCACATCTAATTGAAGAAGGTGATGAAGGATATGAAGCATGAGTGCTTTGAAGTGGAATATGTTTTGGAAGCTCTTTTTTACTCCTTTGCTCAGCTTCACTGATTTTCTTTGTAATTTAGCCATTATTGATGAGCTTATCTTCGGGCTAACTTTGATTCCATGACCACTAATCTTCAACAAATGTGCTTTCACTCTATAATATAATCCTTTGTATGTTGCATTACAAAAATTGCATTTGAATACAATATTGCCTCCCCCTTCTGATATTTTACTTATTTTTGTAACATAACCCCATAGAGTTTTGTTATCTTCAATATTAATTTCTGATGGACCATCATCAGAATCAATTCCTACTCCACTAGATTTCATTATACTACAAAAGATCTATACATATTAAAACATATGAATTTGAAACATGAAAAAATTTAAGTAAAAGTGTAGCTATGTTGCGACTTTGCCGGGGGTCCAAGGGGGCGCTACCCCCTGGCGGGGTTCGACCTGCCCGGTCAGGTCGCGGGGTCAAGGTGCAGCGCCCTTGCGGGGGTTTCAGGGGGCAGCGCCCCCGGAACAAATTTTTTTTTAAAGAGTAATTTTGAAGTGCTATTTATTTTTAAAGTTATTTTTATGAAAAGATACCGAGTGGTACCGAGTATGTTTTAGCTTCTCGGTGCCGCTTAGTACCATTCGGTACCCCTCTATACCGAGCAATACCGAATGGTATCGAGCAATATCGAGTTACAGTACCGAGCGATACTGAGTTCCAATACCGAGCGATATTAAGTTCCAATACCGAGCGGTGCTGAGTTCCAATACCGAGCGGTGCTGAGTTCCAATACCGAGCAGTACCGAGTTCTAGTACCGCTCGGTACCGAGTAATACCGAGTTACAGTACCGAGCGGTACCGAGTTCCAATACTGAGCTGTACCGAGTTCCAGTACTGCTCGGTATCGAGCAGTACCGAGCAATACTGAGTTCCAGTACCGTTTAGTACCAAGCAGTACCGAGTACCGAGTACTAAGTACCGAGTTTCGATACTGAGCCTATGATTAAGAAAACGAAGAACGAAGAAAATGAACCTTCACTGCTCACGTCGCCTTCACTATTCGCGTTTTCGAGCCGCTCCATCGACGAAGGATGATCCTATCGACTTTAATGCTCGCGTCGTCAAGCCTCTTTGTCGACAAAGGATGATCTTGTTTGCTTCTATGCTCGCGTCATCGAGCCGCTCCTTCAACTATAACGAAGAAGACGAACACTTGTGTGGAAACGAAAAACCTAGCTCTTTGAAATGTTTCAGCCGCATAAATGAATATGGATATTGAGCGGAAATGCCGGAAAGCCGAAAAGAATAGGGTAAATTGCGGTTCCATTTTTTTTAATAGGACACGCGTATCGGATACGCGTGTCCGGTCAAATTTAAATAATATTTTAATTGGACACGGCAAAGCCGTATCCGACACGTATCCGTGCCATATCAGAGGCGTATCCGTATCCGACACGTGTCCGATAAACACGCCTCGTAAATAAGAGTATCCGTGCAACATAGATTCTTCCTTTATTAAGATATTCTTAAGTAAGTTGCATGTGAAACCAATTCCTCTTAATCCTGGGTTGTGAATCCTATTACTTACTGGTGTGAGGATAATTGCATATATATATATATATGTCCAGTAGATATTGTGATCTCCCGTAGAAGATTTAGATTATAGTTAATTATATTATCACTGTCTGAGTTTGACATTATTTTGCATATGGATAGGCTGACTAATTACTATGTTACAATTGAATACTGGAAGCACATAGTTAAATTAAAATTTCTTGGTTGTAGGAAATTCTATTTTCAATGTTAGAAAGGATTTGCGTCATCTTTGATTTCTTCTATTACGCTGAATAGCTGGAGAAGGGATTGTGAAGTAATACTCTTGCTCTTGCGTAAATTAGAAGTAATTAAAGAAACAATTGGTGTTGCAGACAGCATTCGGATAGTGAATAGATATATTGGTGTTTTTCGTACAAAGCTCATTGGTTTGCATTGTGAGACAGAGGTTGAGTACAATAGAGTTACAACCTAGAATTAACCTAACTTTGAAGGCATCGTATAGAATGGCTATTAAGGAATTATTTGAACTGAAAAGTCAACAGTTAGGGTAGATTGAGAAAGGATTTATTAGATTCAGTACATCTTCATGGAGTGCTATTGTACTATTTGTTAAAAGGAAGGATGGTGCAACTAGATTATGTATAGATTACAGAGATTTGAATAGGGTGACTATCAAGAACAAATATCCACTTCTAAGATTGATGATTTATTTGACCAGTTAGTTAGTAGAAGCTTTCGTATTTTCAAGAATTGGTTTAAGATCTGGATACCATGAAGGGTGAAGGATGAGGATATTTCAATGACAATTTTTGGCACAAGGTATGAATACTAGGAATTTCTAGTGATATCTTTTGGGTTGACCAATGCCCTTGCTGTATTTATGAATATGATGAATAGAATATTCAAACCTTAACTTCATCAGTTTGTGATAGTCTTTATTGATGAAATATTGGTTTATTCCAATAGTGTGGAGGAGCATACCAACCATTTAAGGGTTGTTTTGGATTTATTGAGAGAGAATAGATTATTTACCAAATTTTTAAAAGTGAAATTTGGTTGAGAAGTATTTTTCTTGGATATATAATTAGTGGTGAAGGTATATCAGTCGATCTTGAAAAAGTAAGCTATTGTGGAATGGCCAAGGCCAACCAGTTTAACTACGGTTCAAAGTTTCCTTGGGTTAACTAGTTGTTTCAGAAAAATTGTAAAAGGATTTTCAGAATTTTTGTTGTCTTCATCTTGTATGGTTAGAAAGGATGTTAAATTTGTTGGACAAATGAATATGAGTAGAGTTTTCAAGAGCGTAAGAATTGTTAGGTTAACAAGTCTACATATTTCCCACCTATCTGTCAAACTAATTCAGTTAAAAAATTGCCAAAATTATTTGTGAAGGAAATTAGTAGGTAGCATTTAATCCCCAAAGTGATTATTTTTGATGGAGATGGCAGATTCACCTTTAAACTGTGGAAAAGTATTCATAACATATTAGGAACTAAATTGCATTTTAGTACATCATTTTATCCAAAGGTGGATGGCCAATCAGAAACAACTATTCAAGTGTTGGAAAACTTGTTGGGGCTTTTTGTTTTAGAATTTGGAGGCAGCTAGAGGATCATATATGTTTATAGAATTTGCTTATAATAAAAGCTATCTGTCACATCCAGTTTGACCCCCTCCTTAACAATCAATTTGGAGTATAACATTTAAGAAAAAAAATCTATTTAGATTCTCCTAATACTTCAGTATATCAAACTCAACACTTTTAGTAATAGGAAGCATATAATGTACCTTAAGTAACATCAAATATAATCAAAATAAATACAGAGCTCTATTAAAACTTTTAAAATTTACTTACATACCCAAAAGTCTGCGCAGCTATCGTTCAAATCTCTTTTTAGATCTTTTGTACACCCAAAATATATGTACACCCAAAAAGAACAACCACCCCTTTAATGCCCTACGGGTTCCTTTCCCTTTCCTACAATACAACCACTTCTCTATGACCCAATGAAATATACAAGGAATGTATAAGAAATAATTATAATTTTTCTTAACAATTAAGAATTTCATTACATTTATATTAACATGGAAAATAGATTAAAATTTCATACTGATCGTAAGAAATACATGGCATTATTTTCCATTTTACTATTTGTTCCACAGTTTGAAACAAGTCAAATGATGGCTATAAGCTTTCAGCTTTACAATTTAAGGTTGAGTCTATATTCCCCACTTTTAAAATTGAAGCCGCTCTCTCATTCAAGGTTGAGTCCAGATTCTCAACTTTTAGAATGGAGAGTATATGCTTATCTCGTTAGGTCTTTTGCCTTTACTTGTACAGGCTTATCCCCTAAATATGACTTAAATCACTTGCTTTTTTGTACTATCATCTTTTGAATCACTAATCTATATCACTGGAATCAACTATAACAAACAAATTGAAATAGATGGGCATAAATGGTATCACATCAAAGGCATGCTATCATAAATATGACAAATATTAATTCACAAATATATAAAATTTGAACTGTTTCTTATAATCGATTGGGTATCTCACATTGCTAGGAGTTGGTTCTCCTAGAGTCGGCTTTCGTTTCTTCTTCTACACCATCTCTACCACATTTCTCTTCATTCTACTCATATTCTTTTCTTTCCTTCAAAATTCCCTCTCTACTTCTTTCCCTTTCTTTCTCTTTTCCTTACTACTTTCAACCAACAACCACTGTTTTTTGCAGCCTGATTTTAGCAGCTAGACATTAAAAAAAATCTCTTATAACTTCCAAAAACTAGTTTAGGAAACCTTATCTTAGAAAATACTGATGTAAGTAACCCACAACAGCTCTCACCTGATTTTTGAAATTTTCAGTAGCAACCCTTACATGATTTCCTCCATAAATCTGAATTCAATTCCTATCCTAGTAGCTATATGATGTAGACAAAGGGGGGGTCAACTGATGTCCAAAATAAATCAATTTTGGCCTCCCTCGGGTTTACAAGCTCAATAAAATTTGAGCTGGAATTTAGCTCATTTATGAGCTGATTTTTAGTTCATTTATTGAACTAAGAGTTAGCTCATTTTTAGCTAGGTTTTAGTTCATTTATTATCATATTTATGTAGCTTTTTATTTATTGTTTTATCTTAAATTAAAGTTGTCTCTTGGTATTCCAAAATGGCTTTTAGAATCTCTAGATTTGTTTTGTTTTCCCATGTGTGGCTCCTTGACTTCCACCATGGGCTTTAGTTTTTTGTGCCTTTGCCCCTTGAAATTCCGGTCGGCTGCCGGTTTTTCGAGCCTGGGTGGTTTCCCGTGGCTGTGGCGCCTTGGTTCCGTGCGGCCTCCTTGTCTCCCTTGGCTGCTCCTTCGGTTTCTAGGTTTGGGCGGTTTTCCGTGAATGCATTGGGGGATTTCCATGCTTGTGATGCTTAGGTTCTTGTGAAAAAAATTGATTTTTATGTCTTTTGGTATTCCCCTTTCATACCTATAAATATATGGGGTTATGTATTATTTTAAAAGAGTTAAGTGAAATGTTATTTTTGGAAAAGCTATAACCTGCGGGTTTGCTTGGATAAGCTTGCGAGCTTTGTCCGTCTTCTTTATCATCCCCTCCGAAAATCTTGCAGCTATTTCCAACCTTTCGTCTTGACTTTTAATCTCTTCGTCTCTCCGCAAGTGCCGCTCCATCTGTATCCTTCTTCTCTAAGTGAAACAACTTTAGGGTGTCCTTTAATTTCGAGTCGATTTTGTAAGTCGTAATTTTGTGTCTTTTAATTTCTAAGTCGGTCTTAGAATTGAAATGTAAGAGTTTGTTCTTCCTCTTCTTAGTCGTCTCTGTCTTTCATGAGTTGGTGGGTCGTCGTTGTATTAGTTCGTGTGGGCGAGGGGTATAGGCTCCCTATATTTCTTGCCCCCACTAATTTGGTATCAGAGCAAGTTAGGAAGTCCTAGGGTTTGGTTGTCAAGTTTTGTTTTGTCAAGTCAAGTTGTGAGTCTTGTAAGTGTTGTCCTTAGTCTTATTGTGAGTCTAAGTTTAGGTTGTGTTTTTTGAGTCTTTTTTGAGTCAGTTAAAAAAAATGAAAAAAGACAGAAGAAAGCAGACTAGATGAAATTGAAGATCCTATGCATAGGTGGATTCCATCAAAGTCAACAAATCCTCTGGAGTATGAATTATACAAACTTCAATCATGGATGCACATACGTACAGAAAGGTACTTCAAGAAAAAGCAGCATTTACAAGATCGTTTTCTGAAAGAACGAGATGAGATCATGCATATGTATGAAGATTTGATCAATGAATTGGATGCACCGTCTTCACCTCCTCAAGAGAACCAAAAGCTAACTCATCGGGAGATGAGTTCTTCAAGAAGGGGAGAATCTGATGTAGACAAAGGGGGGGGGGGGAGGGTCAACTCATGTCCAAAATAAATCAATTTTGGCCTCCCTCGAGTTTACAAGCTCAATAAAATTTGAGCTGGAATTTAGCTCATTTATGAGCTGATTTTTAGTTCATTTATTGAACTAAGAGTTAGCTCATTATTAGCTAGGTTTTAGTTCATTTATTGTTTTATCTTAAATTAAAGTTGTCTCTTGGGATTCCAAAATGGCTTTTGGAATCCCAAGATTTGTTTTGTTTTCCCATGTGTGGCTCCTTGGCTTCCACCATGGGCTTTAGTTTTTTGTGCCTTTGCCCCTTGGAATTCCGGTCGGCTGCTAGTTTTCCGAGCCTGGGTGGTTTCCCGTGGCTATGGCGCCTTGGTTCCGTGCAGCCTCCTTATCTCCCGCGGGTGCTCCTTCGATTCCTGGGCTTGGGCGGTTTTCTGTGAATGCATGGGGGGATTTCCATGCTTGTGATGCTTAGGTTCTTGTGAAAAAAATTAATATTTATGTCTTTTGGTATTCCCTTTTCATACCTATAAATATGGGGGGTTATGTATTGTTTTAAAAGAGTTGAATGAAATGTTGTTTTTGGAAAAACTATAACCTACGGGTTTGCTTGGATAAGCTTGCGAGCTTTTTTCGTCTTCTTTCTCATCCCCTCCGGAAATCTTGCGAGCTCTTTCCAACCTTTCGTCTTGGCTTCTAATATCTTCGTCTCTCCGCAAGTGCCACTCTATCTGTATCATTCTTCTCTAAGTGAAACAACTTTAGTGTGTCATTTAATTTCGAGTTGATTTTGTAAGTCGTTGTAATTTTGTGTTTTTTAATTTCTAAGTCGGTCTTAGAATTGAAATGTAAGAGTTTGTTCTTCCTCTTCTTAGTCGTCTCTGTCTTTCGTGAGTCGGTGGGTCGTCGTCGTATTCGTTCGTGTGTGCGAGGGGTATAGGCTCCCTATTTTTCTTGCCCCCACCACTATAGCACCCACACATGACAGACCCACCTCCATCTCCTTGCTTGCAGAATACTTCATTTGGAATTCCAGCTTTACTCTCAGCCACATGAATCTGCCATACATTATAATATATATATTCTAAATTCCACCAAGTTCTTGCTCTATTGCTAACCGTTATATGAATTAAGGGAAAGATCAACCAATGCTTGCTAGCCTAAGTGGAATTAGGGAAATAAAATCTGAAATGCATTAATTGTGCATAAACCTAATAAGTAGATTTCCATTAACTGTTATAATCCTAAATATTTATTAACTAACAGTTAAATACATTAGCTATACAATTAATTAAATTAGACAATTAGATTCATACTTTACGTATACTTCTATATATCAAGATGCTCGGATTTAAAAGTAGAATTTAATAGAAATAAATAAACATTTAGAGGAAGTTCAAACTTACATTCATGTGGGCTCCGAAAATTCGGCCCCGGCTTCCACCCGCTTTGCTTTTCTTCGGGGTGAGTTTTAACAAATAAGTTCTAGGATAAATTTTGGAAGGCAGATGGGTTTGTAGATAAGTCACTACCAAGAGATTTTGCCCTTATTTTGCGAGGACTTTATGATCTGAGTTATGATTCCCTATAGGCGCAAGCCCCTATAGTTAATTACACCTCCCGATAACGAGAGAGAACTTTGGATTAAGGCTAGTCGTCGAGTGAATACATCATTTCCGTAGATATGTGATATCTGACATATAATAACAACATGGGTATTGGGATTTGAAAAACTTAAATGTTTGAAAAATTGGGTTGAAATATTTGAAAAGTTTGATATTTGAAATTGAAAATTTTCACCATCTTGCACTTAAAGCTGATGATGGGGGAATAGATGATGGATCCAATCAAGATCCCATGGTTTCGTCGTCCCGGAACATCATGGCCCCCGATCTACTTATTCAGGGGAGGTAGTCGACCCAACCTGACAGAAGGATCCTTGTCGGCAACCATGGGTTGCTTCGTCCAAGGGGACCTTGTAGACCTAGGGTGAATGTTTGTCTAAGGGAACAAATTTTAATCCACCTTAGCTAACAGAGAGCTTTGTGCCCTATCGACCATTATCCTATTGATTCATATCTCAAGAAGTTGATGTCACTAGGGAACGTGCTGGCTCTGGCCATAACTGGTATTTTGTGGTGCCATTTGGCAGCAAATTCACTCGATTTAGAGGGCCTCGTGTCATAACCGTTTATCATGCGGTGCTATTTGGCGGCAAAATCGCCGGTTAGAGGACACGTACCGCGTTCTTATTGATAGGAGATTATTTGAGAATGTATCATAGTGATATTTTCGACTAGGCATTAGCTCTATGTGAGCTGAAGTAAAATTTTATTTTGTTCTCCCCTGCAAACTGTTGCGGAGGGTGGATGGATTTTGTTTTAATGTTTGATGATTAATTTCACTTTTAAATATTGTGGATTTTAGGATTTATTTGGATTTATTTGGATTTTTGGATTTTTTTGGGTATTTGGGTGGAGCTTGAAAGACATTTGAAAGTATTTATGAAATGATGGTTGAGGATATTACAAGTCCTTGATATTTATCTTCGGATTGTTCACTTGTATTACAGGTTCCTTTCCATGCTCATAGATTGATTGGCATGAACAATATGAATTTCACATTGTTCATTTGTGAGAAATTTGTATAATCATATGCAATTGTATTATTGCATTCTCTTTTTTTGTTTGTTTTCGTTGATAAGTGCTGACTTGTGACGCCCCAAGATCTAACTTGGAAAGAATTTCAGGCGATTCATTAAAACCATTCACCAGAGCTATCTATAGTCTTCAATAACAGTCTATCAAACATCTTTAATTAAAACATCAATGTACAGTTCCAATCATACCTCAAAAGATCTTATACAATACTCAGGAGCTACACTATGAAAACAACCACATGAACTAAAATCTATCCTGTCCTTAGTACAAAAGAATCACTATAATCAAAATAACAAAAACCTGGAGATTCCTGATCAACCTCAATCTCCTGCTCCCTTGTCCTGACCTGAAAATATTAACCACATATAATGAGCTTCAAAAAGCCTAGCAGGTCACCTAATACCTACAACTGAAATCAAAGCACGGTACTGGAAACAATATGCATGTCAGTCAATCAAATCCATAACAGTCTATTTCACATGATCAATGAATCTATGCAAAAACGGAAATCAAATCAGTAGTCAATGCAGCGTAGCAGAATCAATAAACAGTAGGAATAACTCCATCAAGCTCACTCAATACACGTCAAATCTCAGAAGAATCCGTAAATAGTAGAAAATCAATCGATCAGTCAAATCAATCGTATCAATTCGAATCAATCAAAACAATACTATCTAGTCAATTAAATCGATCGAAATCAATACAATAAAGCCCAGTCTATATTAGCAATGAATCAAATGCAGCAGTATCCATAACCATAACATCAATGAATCAATTACAGTATCTATATCCATACATTATATATAACAGTAGCAATGCGCAGTGACATAATACAAATATCAATGAAATCGTACGATAATAGTAAGTCCATAAATCCGTCAGTAAATCCAAATCAATAAAGCAATAAATCCATCACGAGTCAATGCCGTACACATGCATTTCAATTCAATAGTCTTACTGAACAAGTACGATCACTGGCTATTCGATAATCCATAGTGCTGTTGTAGAAATCCATACATTGGTTCCATAAGAGTCGTCACTCTGTGCCCGTCGGCTGCCCGTCGGCATTTTAAACTCCTTATGACTCCCAATCGTTATATCAATGATCAATAGTTTAAAGGAAAGCCTATCGGCCCACCATCCTGTACAGGTCAAGTCGATCTCCAACCAATGGTTCAACCAGGCTCCACTTGTCTTTCAGTAATGATAATCAGATAGTCACATTCGTATGCATTCAAATCATCAATTTCAGAAAATCGGAAATCGTACGAAAATCCAGCGGCATAACGGCAATATACGGAATTTACACAAAAATTCCTAAAATCAGAAATTACCAAATTAATACGGAACGTGCACGACAACATTATAAGACTTCTATTCTACTGCTCAAACAAATTCCGACATCATATAAATTTACAGTCAACATAAAACACCGCCGAATCAAAACTAACCGGTCGAAATTCTCCGGAAAATAATTAAAACGTGCAGAAATACTATATCAATAACATACCAAAAGTTGTGCGGTGAAATCTTCGTCAATACAAAATACGGCGCGTTTTTCGGTAACGAAAACACAATTCTGAGCACAAAACGACCAAAACTCAACATCTTCGAAAACAGAAATAGGATTCGGAGTCCTTACTGCGAGATAAACACTTCTCCCAACAGCGGCGTCGGACTAAAAGCGCTCCGCGGCCTCCGAAATCCGGCTTTTTCCTTTGCTTTTCTTCTCTTTCTCTCTCCTCAGATATTTTGTTTTATAAAAATATCTTCTCTCTCATAAAAAACGAGCTGATTTCCTTATAAAACAAGCCTGATCGGCCCGGCCGATCGCCACATCGTCCAGGACGATGTGAACAAAATCAAATCGTCCAGGACGATATCTCAGGACGATAATAAATTTTTTTCAGACGATAAAAACCCTTACTCTCGGGATTTTTGTCTTATCTGATCGTCCCAAGACGATCCCAAATCGGCTCGGACGATCCACTCCAAAATCAGCTGTTTCACTGCACATATCGTCCTGGACGATCTCAATATCGTCCCGGACGATCCTTGGAGGAAAATCAGATTCAGCAAGGAAAATCAAAGGAACGAGCTCTCACATTACTAGTGCCTTCTAGAACTTTATTCATTACAAGTGTCATGCTTATTCATTGATATTTATTTAAATGCTTTAGGTTATCGCTTAGCCCTTTTTGTATTTTCAATTATGTTATTCATTTATAAAGTTAAGATTTAATTCATTGCTTGTCATTTGAGTTTGGTTTCTTGCTGTCCATTGTTCAAGTTCAAATATAGACCACTGTTTTTTCTTTGAGTTCAATCAAGTCCAAGTGCGGTCTTATGTTCACCCGAAATTTCGGCAGCCTTCCGGCATCTCCCCCATTTAGGAGAAACTACAGGAAATTGGGCTTTCCCTCCACGCTAAGAAAAATTTGTATGGTAGGTGTCCTCGGACACCGTGGCTCTATTTTCTTCGTCCCCCACCATGCTAAGAAAAGCATGTATTGGGTCTTCAAATGTAAGTGTCTGAAAAGGCGGTTATTTCCCCGCGAGCGGGTGCTTATGAGTGTCCTCACCTCGTCGTAGGCATCGCACCGGGTTCGCATCTCACCATGCTAGGAAAGCCGTGTATAGGCGGTTTTTCGGTGTGCCATGAACACCGAAAGTGGGGCTTTTAATGATTACCCGTTTCATCGCGAGCACCGCAACGAACTTCTGCCCACCTCGCTAAGAAAAACGTGTATATGTGGTTGTTTCATCCCGTTGCAAGCTTCGAGGTCAAGTTTTCAAAGTTAGATTTATACCTTAGCAACCGGCGAGGTGGTGCGGGCATGTGGATCGAGGCAAACATTTTCTTCTTTTCCTTTTTTTTTTCTTTTTATTTTTATTTTTATACAAAATGAGAAGGGAGATCAAGAAGCTTCTGATTTGCCACAACAACAACAAATAAAGGTTCATTTATCTCATTAAAAAAATCGATTTGATAAGTCTTCAAACCAGCATTTGAGATAGCTTTTGGTATTGCAAGTGATGGTGCTGTTGAATCAACTAAACTAGCTTCTTGCTCTGCAGTCTGCAACATCTGAGATTTTGCAATTGATGTGTCTCCCAATAGTAGGACATACGTATCTCCTCTCAGTCGCACCCCTATATGGCAACCTTTTCTTTGAACTCCCAAATAACAGGTAAGCTATAGCCTTCTTGACATTAACATGCCCATAAATTGATGAGCAAATCATAGCGCATAACTTAGCTTAAGCATCAGGCCTCTGGGCAAATTCTTTAAACTCCAACTCATCTAAAGTGAAGGTGGATGGCCAGTTCCATGCCAACAATTCCTAATATAAGGTTGTTTAACTCCAACAACTCCTTCCTGAGCTGCAGACGCTTGAAATACACTATATATGCATATAGCTTAAGTGTCTGAAGATCCCTTTGCAGCTCTATAATCCCTCAACAAATGTGGCATATAAAGCACATTTAGAGCACATAGCAGCCCTTTTATCTCTTCTTCAATAAAATAATTAAATCAACACATCTCTCTCACTTTCTTGATCAAAAGAGAGAAATCTAGAGCAGCTTTAACTCTCCATTTGATTCTTGCTCAGACGATTTTCCTTTAAACTGTTGTATGCATGAAGATCCGCCAAGCTGTCTTCATTCTGTTGCTCCAAACTAATGCAGCTTTTGTTCCTTGCTTTCCTCTTGGCCTAACAAGTGAATAGGAGAGCTGGCCGAATTTTTTATAGGGAAAAGAGGATTGGCCAAATGGAGCGCAACACGTTTTCTTCTCTTGGCAGCATAATGGAGAGCAGCATCGTTGAAATCTTCTGTTCTATCCCTCTTTACCATCCTCTCATTGCAGAATAATATTTGATAATTAGATTCCTTCTGGAAACTGATTTAGTTATTTGAAGATGCTTGGCGGCAGCAATGGCCGTGGATCTGTGGACAACAGCATGCTCGCCTGAGAGGATGATCTTTCCTGGAGCACGAGTTCTGATCTCCATTATTCCTCTCAGAGAAAATTGCAAAGGGAGCTCTCGCCCTAACTTCCGACAGGAGGAACGTCGTCGATGCTCAGGTGAGGTGGCGATGGTATCATGAAAGGTGAGTGACCTTGCTTTATGTCTATGTGTGTGAAGGAGAGACAAAGAGAAAGGTAGCTTGAATTGTCCTCTACTTGCAAAGGAGAAGAGAAAAAGAGGCATGGGTGTAGGAAAGCAGATTTGAACGACTTTAAAGAGGAGGCAGACATTTTTTTTGTGTGAGAGCTCTCCAATACAAAAAAGAACAACCTTTCTCGTTTCAAGGCAATGCTCTGCATTCATTCAAGGTAATCAGCAAGATTTATGGGATTTCCTCAGAGATTTGCACAGGAGAACAGGGAAGAACGTCCACGATTTGCATGGAATAGGATCTGATTTCTTGACCTTTGATTTTCTCTTTTTCACTTGACTTAATAAGGCTGACATTTATTATGATTTGAGTCCTGTTGACTTTCATTTTTTTTTTATTTTCAATTAATTATAATATTATTATTGATTCATCACAGCTAATATTATTACAAATTTAAAATGACAATGATGCATCATTTACACAAAATTGTTTCGATTTGCATGTCAATTGCCCCATTTTACGTGTTGATTTTGCCAAATATCAAAATTGGACAAATTATTAATGGATTTAGGGTATTGCCGATGTTTCGGTCGCAATAATGCAGTCCATTTCGCAATCGAACATCGTTTTGGCGACACCGAGGCCTATAACCCTCGAAGTGAGTGTTGTCACTTTGGAACTGCCTCGATTTGCGTGCATTTTCTCATTCGAACAAATTGGTGATGCATTTAGAGTATTGACAATATTCCGGACACAATGACGAAGTCCGTTCGTCAATCGAACGTCATTTGGATAGCACAGAGCGACCTTTTTCTTGAAATTCGTGCTTTATCTCGGGATCCGTGCCACTAATCTTGATGCTTCAAATTGAATAAACAAAATATAGTTTTTAGAGGCTGACAATGTTCTGGACGCAACGACGAAATCTGTTCATCGATTCAACATAATTTGATCAGCTGCGCGTTTTAATTTTGGGCGTCGGTCGTCCCTTTTGATCGATCTCATCCGACTTAATTGTGAGGGGCCTCAACCTAGCATAATTTGACGTCCTGATCGCAACGATGCCGTCCGTTTTACAATCGGAGGTCGTTTGACCCTTCAGGTGATGTGTGGCTCCAAGTCACGTTTTGCTTTATTCACCAGTTTAAGTCCTTTAGCGCGGGATTTGAGGTATGGGGGTCAACAATTTATTTTAAATACTTGGGTATTATACTATCAACCCAGCATTCAAATGACATCTTATGAAGTTTTATATGGTAGAAAGTGTAGTACTCCATTAAGTTGATTGGGTTTGATGAAAGACAACTTTTGGGCCTAGTGCTAGTGGATCAAGCTATTGTGAAGATTACATTTTATCAGATGTTGATTAAGGGCATCCTAGACTGTTAGTAAGAATACTATGACCTAAAGCATAGAATGATTGAATTCGAAGTGGTAGAATTTGTATTCTTATAAGTTGCTTTGATGAAAGGGATATCTTGATTTGGCCATGGAGGAACGTTTAGTCGCATTTTTTTGATCCTTTGAAATAATCGAAAGAAATTGGAAAGTCGCCTATAGATTAGCACTACATGCGAATGTGACTAATATAAATAATGTCTTTCATGTATCTATGCTTAGGAAATAGGTTATAGATGAAATTAGTGTAAAACTCGAAAATGTCAATTTTAGATATCGCACGCTTTTCGATGGGCCACGATGAAATTTAAGTGAAATTTCAAAGTTGTCGGTTTTCAATGAAATTAATTTTATAAAATTATACGTAAAATTTCGAGCAAATCAGTATAAAGGACCTGTATAGAATTTCAATTAGTTTGAGAATTAAAAATCGGTAAAGTTTTTATTACTTTCACTTATGACTAAAATGCCCATAATGATATTAAAATGAAAATAAGGCATGTAAGGGCAAGATGGTAAATTGGAAATTTCATAACCACTCAAGCTTTAAGGGGCCGAATTCTATTTAGTCATTTTATTTTTCTTTCGTATTGTTTCGTTTGGCCGAAACCCAATGAGCGAACGGAGAGAGGGCGACGGGGAGGCTTCGGCGGCGGTTTCCAGCGGCTTTCTTTGAGGGAAAGTGTAGAGAAGACTAAGAGAAGGTTAAGGTAAGTTGTAATTAAGAGATTTTTTCAAATTTTGGTGAAGTTTTCTGTAAGGGAAAAATCTCGGGTTTGACAAAACTTCACATTTCTTTAGGAGATTGATATGGAAGGTTTAAGAGATGATTTTAAGCACGAAAATGAGATTTTTCCTTACAAATTTTTTATTGTGAAAATTAGGGTTTTTTTTTATTTTCATTTTTTTCAAAATATTTTTGGAAGAATGCTTCCTAATGACATTAGAGAGCCTCTATTGAAAGTTAATGTGATTTTTATGAAAAATTGCAAGTTTAAAAAATTAGGGCTTTTACCTAATCATGAAAACCTTTAAGTGTTATGGTTTCAAATAGAGTTAGGAAAAATTTTAGTGGTAAAATTTTGGATTTTTACACAAAATGCTATTTTTTGTAATTTTAATTTAGATTAATCTGAAAATTAATTGTATTTTAATTAATTATTAGGCGTATGGGAGATTTTCTTATGCATATGTTATGAAATGGACCAAAGGAGGGTTCTCAAAAGTTAAGGTTTTGATGAAATCTAAATTTTATAGAAATTAGAAGTAAGATTAATTAGAAATGGGAATGGGTTAAATTAGGAAGTTTAAGAAAAACATATGGGTAGGTTCTTTATTCTCTTGACTAAGGGATTAAGAAAATGTTTGCAGAAGCATGTGACATTTAAGCTTTGTGTTATGTTTCTTTTAGGTATTGGATGTGGTAGAGAGAAGAATTCAATAGGGCAATCGTCAAATCACACACTGAGGTGAGTAAACATGTTTCTATGTTACGGTAATTGTATCGTTTCAAATTTTCATTTAATTGTTATTGCAAGTTATTCACTTTACTGCATTTCAAATGATTCAATATTTCATCTTTTGCATATTAAGTGATTTACTATATTTCTGCATAAGTCATATGATAGAGCATAGTATTATGATATATGAATATGATATGATTGATATATTGAGTGATTGCATGTGCATGTTGAAATGATAGAGCTCACCCCCTTATGGTACTAGCTGGGGACGCTGTACCCGTGCACATTAAAATGGTAAAAGTTATAGAAAAGTAAATAATAAAGGAGTACCTTCATTGGTACTAGACGGTGACTCATGTGACTATTGTACTATATATGAAATGAGAAAATTACAAATGCTGATGTGATGAATGTAAATGAATATGAATTGATTGAATATATGATTTATGCATATGTTTAAATGATATATTTATAGAAAATCATATTGATGATATGTTTAAATGAAAGTGACATCTAGCATATTACTTCTACTGCCTTGAATTACTGTAGTTTAGAGGCATGCGTTACTCGTTAAGTTTTGGCTTATTGTTGTTGCTTATGAATAGAAGTTTAAGATAATCATATGATTGTTGCCTTGAATCACATTTTACATGCCTCACTGTTGTATGCAATTCGCCGTTTGCCCTATCGAAATATTTTCTCTACCACTTTCAATATCTAAAAAAAAACATAACATAACACTTAATGTCATATGCTTCCATCACATAAACTTCCTTAATCCCTAAATCATAAGAACCTACACATGTTTTTTTTTTTAAATTTCCTAAATTAACCCATTACCATTTCAAAATTAATTAAATTTACTTTCTAATTTCGGATTGCCTCAAAACCCTAATTTAGGTGGATTTAAGGAATTTTGGTGTTTAGAGCTTACCTTACACTTCCTTAGACTTTCCCCTTCACTTTCCCTCCAAATTGCTCACCAGAAATCATCGGCCGCCACCGCCACCGAAGCTCCAAGTCGCGTCTCCCTTCTCTCTTTCTCTCCCCCTCTCCTATTCAGCCGAAGAAAATACAAAGGGACATAATATTTTGGTCCCTTAGGGATTTATGGAAAATGTGGGGGAAAATGACGTATGTACCCTCCTATAAATTTTCCTTTAGGGGTTGGAGGGTTATTTAGACATTTGTATTTTATTTTTATTGAAATAATCTTCGTCATTTTTAACATTAAATTTGCGTGAAATTAGGTATAAGCTCTTTATACCGTTTCGATCGAAATTTCGCGTAGAATTTAATAAAATTAATTGCGTCGAATTCCGATGACTTCAAAATTTCTTCTAATTTCATCGTGGCGCATCGAAATGCGTGCGACGCCTACGATCGATATTTTTTTCGGGTTTTATATATTGTGGGAAAAAGAGGATGACATGAGACAAAACTTCCCTCGCGTGTTTTAGTTGATTATGAGGAAAGAGGTAAAGATCCAAAAATTTTGAGTGGTAAAGATCCCCTTTTTTAAAGTACCTCATTCTCGCACATCTCAGAATTTGTAAATAATATTTTTAAAAATCCTCTTGGTCTTACCAATTATTTTGGTGTATGCATAGAAATAGGAAGGTTTGAATATATAATCTCTGATGAATTAATTTAGTTAAATTAATAATTTACCTGAGTCAATTAATCTAATTTTACTGTTCATTAAGCTTATATACTGTAGCTGGGTATAAAATTTTGTAAATCATCTAAAGCCTACATGTAACCGGTTGATTGGTTTTGATGGTAATGTCGTTGAGTGTAGATAGGTAAATTCACATAAAATATATTACCTTATATGCCAAATCCTTTACCTAGCCAAATACCTTATTTTGTATGCTATGGCTGGAAGCTCGTGGGTTCGAGTGGTGGAAGCTGTAGGATGGGGCCTGACTGTGGAAATAAGATGGAGTTTACGGTTTGTGAGGTAAAATTTGAATTTTAGTAAAATCATTCATTAATTTGGCTGTGAATGGGAGTTGAGTTTTGCAATTTTAGATGTGAAAAGATTATTTTGATGTAAAAATATTATTGTGTGAAGAAGTATAAAATTTAACTGTGTTAGAAATTAGAAATGAATTTTAACGTGCTGAACCTATTATTTAGGTAGTGTATACATGAAGGAAACATCGGGGCGTTAATTACAAAGCAACATACCCGGGGAAGGATCGTTGACACCTGCAGTTAGTTAAAGATAAGGAAATGTAACTTTCGGAATTATATTTTTTGCATGTTCATGATACTACCTTTTTTCTCAAAATCAATTTGGATTCATGCTGGATAGGTCTATTATGGAGGCTTCACATTTATTGAGAGGTTTGATGTAGAAGTATAGAGAGAATAAGGATGATCTACATATGATATTTATTGATTTAGAGAAAGCATGTGATAAAGTTTCAAGAGAAGTGCTATGGAGAGTTCTAGAAAAGAAGGGGTTAATAATGCTTATATTCAAGTTATTAAGGATATGTATATAGGAGCTGGTATTTTTGTTCATACACAAGGTGATTTGACCAAGTATTTTCTTATTTCAGTTGGATTACATCAACAATCAGCCTTAAGCCCATTTCTTTTTGCTTTAGTCATGGATGTTATCACCAGACATTTGCAAGAGGTTGTGCCCTAGTGTATGCTTTTTGCTGATGATATTCTTCTTGTTGATAAGACTAGAGAGGGAGTTGAAGGTAAACTTGAATTAATGAGGTTGAACTTAGAGTCTAAAGATTTTTGTTTGAGAATATCTAATATTTAATCTATGGAGACTAATTTTAGTTGTAATAGATTTAGTGAGAGGATTGTAACTTTGGGCGATCAAGTCATTAATAAGAGTACATGTTTTAGATATCTTTGATATTTTGTTCAGAGTGATGGTGAAATAGATGGGAATACCTTCAACAAAAAAAAAAGATGGGGATAGTAGAACTCAATTTGGATGGTTGAAGTGGAGGAATGCATCGGGCTTATTGTGTAATAGAAAAAGTCCCCCTCAAACTTAAGGGGAAATTCTATAAAGATGGAACCTGCAATGATTTATGGTGCAAAATGTTGATCATTAAAAGAGAAGCATAATATTAAGTTAATTATTGTAAAGATCAAGATGCTCATGTGGATGAGTGGATTTAATATTAGAGACAGGATATGAAATGAGCATATATGTGAAAATGTTGGAGTAGCTCCTGTGGAAGATTAGATTAGGGAGAGTCTTCTTAGATGGTTTGGTCACATAAAATGATATTCTTTTGATGACCCGGTTAGGAAAGTTGATGTATTAGATTTGACATATGTTAAGAAAGGTAGAGTTTGACAGAAAAAGAATTGGTTAGAAAATATTAAAAATGTTTATTCTTTGTTCGATTTAAATGAGAATTTAACTCTTAACTTGACACAATGGTGAAAAAAGATTCATGTAGTCTATTACACATAGTGAGATAAAAGATTAATAATGTTGTTGTTGTTTTTCATGACACTACCTATCCTAGTAATGAGATAGAACTTTTGCCTATTTTTAATTTTAGTGAAAATTGGACTCTACATTCCATCTTAAAAAATGTATGTTTATTTATAGAAGTATAAAATAAAAATGCAATATATGCATTGAAATGTTGAAAAGATTTAATGTTATAAAAGTAGCTTTATAAAAACATAACCTTACTAATCTTTAAAAACATACATGGGATAAGAAAATACAACAAAGAAGAGACAACTTCGAAACTTTAAAAACAAATTCTTACATTTCAAAACATATAAAAAGAACACATACAAACATAATGACACACTTACAACCTTCAAGACCAAACTTAAAACAACCTAAAGATGCTTTTCTTTCATTTAGAAGAAGGATACAAGTGGAAGGGATACTTGTGGGTAGAAGAAGGGATTAGAAGCCAAGATGAAGGATAGGAGTAACTTGCAAGTTATCCCAAGGTAGAGAAGAAGAAATGGACAAAGCTCTCAAGCTTTTCCAAAAAAACCGCTCAAGTTTTTATCCAAAAATTATCATCATAACCTCCTCTTTTCTTTGCCCAAACATCTTATATTTATAGAAGAAAAGCTGACAGCCAAACAGCCACTTCACACAATTATTAACCCAATAAATGATGGGAACTAGAAGGCCAAAAGACACCAAATGAAAGGCCAAAAGTCTCCAAAAACTGCAGCAGGAATTCTTTTTAGAAAACAGAGATGCAACCATTGAATTCCCCACCCAACAGCCACCAAACAACATTTAATAAAGCTATCAGATTTAGGGAAATGAAATACCAACAGCCATAACACAGCAGCCCCAAACGGTTCAGCAAAACAGAGGAGAAAAGCTACAGGAACCAAGCAGCAATCCACGGAACCAAGCAGCAATCCACGGAACCAAGCAGTCAGCTCACGATATAGAAAAACCAACCAGCTGTGGGAACTAAAGGGCTAAGGCACGGGAAAACAGCCAGCCAACCACGAGAACCAAAGGCTAAGGCACGGGAACTCGGCATCCAGCCGTGGGAACCAAGGAGACATGGAGGAAAACCAAGAGGAAGCATGGGGAATAGAAAGGGGCAAGATCTACCATAATGAGCTTCCAATAAATGAGCTAACCAAGAGCTCAAAAATTAATGAGCTAGGAAGCTCAATAAATCCCCCAATCATTGAACTAAACTTTACCTCAAACATTTATGAGCTAGAACTAAGTAAAATTCCAACATTTTGAGCTCAATACCAAGCAACCAAGGCTCACCCGAGAACACCAGAAGCCCAAGGGTCAAAACAAATTCTCGTCTTGTTTTGACCCCCCCTTTACATGCATCAGATAAACTGATGTAATTAAAAATTAGGAAAGACCCCCTAATTTTTTATTACAAAAACAGAATTAATGAGCTTGCAAGTCCAAGAGTAGTCAAAACTAAAATTTATGATTTGATTTGACCCCCCTTGCCTACATCAGACTCTCCTACTTGAAAAACTCATCTCCCGATGAGTTATCTTTAGATTTCTTCCGAGTAGGCGAAGAAGGCGCATCAAGTTCTTGAATTTTTACTTCATACCTTTGTAGAATTTCATCTCGTTCTTGCATAAACTGAGCTTGCAACAGTTGCTTTTTTTAATGTATTTCTCCATACACATATGCATTTTCAATTGTAGTTTGTATAATTCATTCTGAAACGGATTTGTTGAACTCCTTTTTGACGGCATCCATCTGTCCATTGGACTTTGAATTTCAGAATCTTCTGGGTTGCTTTCTTTTTTGACTGAATCGATCTTTTTGTGATTTTTCATTTTTTTTATAAAAACTCAAAAAGAAATTTAGACTCAAAGAAAGAACGACTCAACCTAAAGAAACCTAGACTCTCACAACAACTGTTATGACTCACCAAGACACACAACTTGCTCTGATACCAAATTGATGTAATCAAAAATTAGGAAAGACCCCCTAATTTTTTATTACAAAAACATTTCCTTACTATCTGATGCATGCAAAGGGGGGGTTCAAAATAAGATGAGAATTTGTTTTGACCCTTGGGCTTCTAGTGTTCTCGAGTGAGCCTTGGTTGTTTGGTATGAGCTCAAAATGTTGGAATTTTACTTAGTTCTAGCTCATAAATGTTTGAGCTAAAGTTTAGTTCAATGATTGGGAGATTTATTGAGCTTCCTAGCTCATAATTTTGAGCTCTTGGTTAGCTCATAATGAGCTGAAGTTTAGCTCAAAGAATTAACGAGCTAGCAAGTCCAAGAGTAGTCAAAACCAAAATTTAGGATTTGATTTGACCCCCCTTGCCTACATCAATAACAACTGCTAATGAGCTATGCTCAATGAAATATACAAGCAATTTATAAGAAATAATAATAAACAATAAAAGAAATGCTTAACAATACTAACATAGTTAAAACATATATTGAAATGTCATATTGAGCTTAAAAGTGGTTAGCAGTATTATTTATCTTGCGAAAATTTTTCAACATATCTAAATAAGTCATATAACAACTATAAGTTTTTGCACCTTTTCAGTTTTCCAATTCAAGGTTGGGTCTAACTTCCTAACTTTTAGAATTGAAACTGTTCTCTCATTCAGGGCTGAGTCAAATTTCCCAACTTCTAAATTGAGAGTGTGGTCTTACCTCATCGAATCTTTCGCCTTTTATTGTGCGGGCCTATCCCCCATATATAACTTATTTCACTTTTAATATAGTCATCCTTTTTAACCCTAATGACATATGATTTTGATGACATAACTGCGCTATAGCTGCCCTTTTGCTACCCTTTAGCTGCCATTTTGTTGCCCTTTAGCTACGCTTTAGCTATGCTTTTGCTGCCCTTTAGCTGCCCTTTTATTGCCCTTTTGCTACATTTTAGCCACGTTTTAGCTGCTCTTTTCACTGCTACGCTTTTGCTGTACTTTAGTTGTGCTTTTACTATCCTTTTTACTTATTCATTAGTTTAGGAATATTTATCTTTTTATATTTACGAAATCATTAACATTGATATAGATTACTTTATGCATAAACAATTTCATAGATATTCGTCAATGTTTATCCAAAATAAATAAAATAAACAGAAATACATGTGGTCATAAGCATAATAAAGATGAAGTGCAAGAATAAAATATTTACTAATTCTTATAACCTTGTTAGTGTATCTCACCTCATTAGGAATTTCTTCTCCTAGACTGTCTTCCTTTTCTCTTGTATACAATCTCAATTGCACTCTTTCTCATTCCCTAAAATCCTTTTCCTTTCCTTTTAAATCATCTTCTTTAATGTTTTCTGCTACCACTTTAGCCTTAAGCTATTTTTAACTACGATAAGCAAACAATAGTACTTCTATTGTTTCTTGAATTTGCATCAACTAGAAGCAATAGTCTTAGATAAATAACAAACTGCACTTGGTTTCAGCAAAATAAAATTTTCAACCATTAACTAAAATATTTGCTTAATTAACCTTATCTTAATTTGTTGAAAAATATTTCTGGAATACTTCCCATAGCATTCCACTGCATACAGCTCCGCACCTTAAGTTAGCTGATGGGAAATAGGAGAAGAATACTAATACTGCATAACTGAGAGAAATTCTATCCCACTATAGGATTAATGCCTTTTATTCAGATTACTTTATATAATAATCTCTAGTGCTTTTCGCACTACGAGCTTCCCAAAAAACTTTCAGCCGTAGGATCTAATCCATCCAATGCATGGCTTGGTTAGTTGAACGTAAAGGCTTTAGTGTAAAAAAAAACAATAATATATGTAACAGTAATTTCTTATATTAGTTATGTATATACAATTGACTTCATAAGTAACATATTCTTCAATTAATATTTAAATAAAAATAAAATTTATACGTGCCTTTACTTGAATGTTTTGTGTATTATAGGTTAGGTCTTGGTATTTTAGGTGGACAATCTTGATATATAGTTTTATTGTATGATAAAGTTTTAGCAGTTATGTCCATTTACAATTTATATGAATATTGATGATATACATAGAATCTCGAAATTGTTTTAGTTGCTTAATGTATAGTTTGATTAGTGATTGAAATTTCCATTCATGTTAGAAAATGTTCAAATGTGCTCAATGTAGTTTTCAATATTTTAAATTTTTTATAACATTTTTTTTTTCTGTTCACCTTGTGTCGACTTATAGGATTATTGCTAGGTCCCAAACTCTGGATAAGAAAAGTAGAGGGTTGTGTTAGGTGGTCGACATTTAACATAAAACTTATCGAATAATCATGATCTGTATCCTTCAATACATAGTGCTCATATTAGGGCGTTCCTTGGAAGCTACGCACTTTTTGTCCTGAATACAACAAAAAGTGTGCAAAGGTTGCTGCATCGATGCCCGGGTGCAGTGTTAAATAAGCAAGGATTTTCATATCATTGTCGGATGTGAGCAAAAAAGTTAGTCCATGAAATTAGAATTAGGATAAGAATTTGGAATATAAGATCTCTTATAGGTAAATTATTGAAATTAATAGATATTATAATTTGTAGGAAGGTAAATATTCTATGCTTTCATGAAACTAAATTGGTTGGAGGGAATGCTAAATAGATTGATAGTTTAAGATTTAAATTATGATATTCAAGTATGAGTCGTACTGGAAATGGTGTAGGTGCAATTATATATAAGAGTTTTAAGGATAATATTGTAGAAATTAATAGAATTGAAAATATAATTATAGTTTTAAAGATTGTTGTTGATATTATGATTGTTAATATTATAAGTGTTTATGCTTTTCAAGTAGATTTAGATATATGTTTTAAATTAAAATTTTAGAACGACTTAGAAGAATTAATAGAAAAGAGATCTGTTTAAGAAAGGGTTTTTATTGAAAAATATTTAAATAATCATGTTGGTAGAAATATATAAAATTTCAAAAGAATTCATGATGGATATAAATTTGGAGTGAATAATGAAGGTTGTAGAACCATATTAGATTTTTCTCTAGATTATGATTTTGTAATTGCTAATAATTTATTTAAATAAAGAGATGAGCATTTATCACTTATAAGAATTGATATAGTAAAATTCAAATTGATTATTTTCTTATAAGTAAAATAAATTATTTAGATTGCAAAGATTATAAAGTCATTCTACTAAAGGAAAACACGCGAGTACCGTCGGATGTTCCGGCAGAATTTTTTGCGTCGGTAAATACGATGTTTGTACCGGCGCATAATACGAAGGAATATTAACGGCGTTTATTCTGGCGCATCTTGCAACGGAAACTTGCCGACATCCATTGCGCCAGTAGTAATGTTAGAAATTAGCAGCTTTTCATTATTACCGGTGGAGTTTACAGTGGAATATGTCCGGCGCATTTACCGGCGGAGAATATGTCGGCTATTTTAAACTCAATGACTTGGAACCGACGAAACTTGCACCGAAAAAAGTTCCGGCATCCGGGATGCCGGAAAGTCCACCGGCGAAAGCCCTATTTCTGAACACGACCCGTCTGTCTGCTAATTTCATTCCGATCTTTCTCTCGCATCTTCGGTCTCTCTCTCGTCGCCCCAGCATCGCCCACCCTAGATCGTCGTCGCCGGGCTTTGTAGACGTTCACGAGACGTCGCCGAAGATCACTGCCTTCGTCGCCGGCGAAAGGAGACTGGTTTCCCAAAATTCGACTGTGAATTTCCGCCTCCACCCAATTTTCCGCCGCCTCCAAATTTTGTCGATTGTAAGATTTTTTTTCTTCGTGTTATTTCTTATTAGACATTTGCTAGATGATGCACATATTAGATATTTTTTTGTTGATAAATTTTTCAAAATCAATTTGGTTTCATGCTGGGTAGGTCTATTATGGAAGCCATACTTTTATTGAGAGGTTTGATGGAGAAATATAAAGAGAATAAGGAGGATCTACATATGATTTTTGTTGATTTAGAGAATGCATATGATAAAGTTCAAAGAGGAGTGCTATTGAGAGTTCTTACAAAAAAAAAAGAGTTAATAACGCTTATATTCAAATCATTAAAAATATGTATGCATGAGCTATTACTTGTGTTAAAACACAAGGTTGTTTGACAAAGTAATTTCTTATTTCGGTTGGATTACATCAAGGATAAGCCTTAAGTCCATATCTTTTTTACTTTAGTCGTAGATGTTCTCATTAGACATTTACAAAAGGTCCGGCGCAGTTACCGGCGTATGTTTTTTGTTGATGATATTCTTCTTGTTGATAAGACTAGAGATGGAGTTGAAGGTAAACTTCAATTATGGAGGTCAACCTTAGAGTTTAAAGGTTTTCCCTTAAGTTTGAGGGAGATTTTCCTACCGCACAACAAGCCCGATGCAGTACAAAATATCCCCATTAATTTCCCCATCACTTGAATTCTACTATTAATATCTCCATATATTCAGTTTTAAATCTACTCAAGCGAAAATCTTTATACAAAATATGTATGCATGAGCTATTACTTGTGTTAAAACACAAGGTGGTTTGACAAAGTAATTTCTTATTTCAGTTGGATTACATCAATTTTAAGCCTTAAGTCCATATCTTTTTACTTTAATTGTAGATGTTCTCTTTAGATATTTACAAAAGGTCCGGCGCAGTTACCGGCGTATGTTTTTTGCTGATGATATTCTTCTTGTTGATAAGACTAGAGTGGAGTTGAAGGTAAACTTGAATTATGGAGGTCAACCTTAGAGTCTAAAGGTTTTATCTTAAGTTTGAGGGAGATTTTTCTACCGCACAACAAGCCCGATGCAGTATAAAATATCCCAATCTATTTCAATATCACTTGAATTCTACTGTTAATATCTCCATATATTCAGTTTTAGATCTATTCAAGCGAAAATCCATTACTTATCTACTCTTATATGTATGTTATGGATATTAGAAATCAAAGAAGTTGGAACTATAACCGATTGTCTTAAGGATGAAAGACATTAACAGATGAATTCATTAATGGGGTGAACATTTTCATTTAGCAAGCGAAACAACTACCCAGCTTCATATCAGATGGAATGTTTCGATGTCCATGTTCTAAGCATAAAAATCTAGTGCACCTAAAACTAGATGATGTAACTGTTGATCTGTATCGCAGATGATTCATGCCACGGTATTGGTATTGGACTTCTCATGGTGAGTACGAGCCACATTTTGATTTTCAATGCGGTTCTTCTACAAGTACTAATGTAGCTGAGGCTGAAAATATCCGACCAAATCTTGAGGAATTAGTTCATGATACAATTGGAATACAATTTGAACAAAATACAGAAGAGTTACCGAATAAGGAGGCACAGAATTTTTATGATTTGTTGCATGCTGCCCAGCAACCAATCTGGAAAGGGTGCACCACTCACTCAGAGTTATCTGTTGCTGTGAAGATGTTAAGCATCAAGGCATAATATAATGTTGCTCGTGAATGTTTTAATCAATTCATTGGGCTGCTTAAGGAAACCAATCCAATAGATAATTTAATTTCTACAGATCTATATTGGATAAAGAAGTTAGTTTTTAAACTTGGTTTGACATGCACAAAGATAGATTGTTGTGTCAATGGATGCATGTTATACATTAAAGAAGATTTCTCAGAGATTTCACGCCGTCATTGCAGTGCACCAAGGTTTAAACCAAAATATTTAAATAAAAGGAAATAGAAGGATGTGACTGTCAGTAGGATGTTCTACTTACCAATAATTCCTAGACTACAATGGTTATATGCATTCATGAGATCTGCTGCACATATGAGATGGCATAATGATCACATTCCGCAAGGTGTTATCACACATCCATCAGAAGCAGAGGCTTGGAGACACTTTGATCGTACACATCCCACATTCGTGGCAAAACCAAGAAATGTCATATTAGGTTTATGCGCAGATGGTTTTACTCCATTCAGTCAGTCTGTTACATCATACTCATGTTGGCCTGTGATACTCACTCTTTACAATCTTCCTCCAGGGTAGGAGGAAAGCTTTGGAATTGAAGGATGGAGGTGAAAAATTTCTCAAATCAAAAGCTCCATTCACATTAACTTTAGAGCAAAAACGAGCATTTTGTGAATGGGTGAAGACCCTACGAGTACCTGATAGATATTCTTCCAATCTAAGCAGGTATGTTGACATAAGATCAGGGAGATTATTCGAATTGAAAAGTCATGATTGTCACATCTTTATGCAATGTATACTACCAACTGCTTTTAGTTATCTGCCAGATCAAATTTTAAAGCCGTTGATCGAGTTAAGTGTATTCTTCAAAGATTTATGCTATTCTAAATTAAATGTAGAGAACTTGATTCTTATGGAGTAGCAAATTCTTTTCATTCTGTGTCAACTTAAGAAAATATCTCCAGGATTTTTTGAGTCTATGGAGCATCTACCAGTATATTTACCATATGAGGCTATGGTTGATGGACCTATCCAGTATAGGTGGATGTATCCTTTTAAGAGATATTTAAATAAACTTAAGAAGACCGCTAAGAATAAAGCACGACCCGAAAGCTCTATCTGTGAAGCATATTTAACATACGAGAAAACTCAGTTTTGCTCGTATTACTTTGAAATAATGTCTCAATCAGGTGAAAGTACAGCACCTCAAAATATTGATAAATCCTCTAATATATCTGTATTCGGTGGAAGTGGTGAACCTGTAGGCGCTAGCACCGAGCGCTATTTGACCGATAAGGATGAGTCCACAGATTCAGAGTAGTTTAGTTTAGTCATATGAACTTGATTATTTTTTTGAATCCGTGTTATTGAACAATCTGTGATGTTTTTAATATTAGTTGGTTGATGCTATTGAACAATCTATTTTAATGGATATTTATGTTTTTATTATATGTTGAAGTTCTTGAGATCTGTGATGTGTAAATCTATGTTGTGGAACTGTTATTGTATGTATTTGTATATGTTTGCAGGTGTGGAAATTCGATTGTTGGCTGGGAAGACATTTTTTTTATTATTGTTATAGGTTTCCGGTGGATTTGGCGTCGGAAATACGCCGGAAACGACGATACAACGAATCGGTGCAATGATGCGGACGTTTTATTTCTGTCGGAAATACCGGCGAAAAATGTGCCGGAAACAAGTCGTAGCTTCAGTTACGGCGCACCTTATGGCGTCTTATCCGCTGGAGTTTCCGGCGACTAAAGGGTGTCGGAAACAAGTCGTAGCTTTAGTTACGAAGAACCTTACGGCATTTTATCCGTTGGTATTTCCGTCGGATATGTACGTCGTAAATTTTGACGTATATAACGTCGGAATAATCTGTTAAAAAACGATGTTTTGGCCAACACATTTTGCACCGGTAATGCGTCGGAGAGTGCACCGGAAAGGTTTCCGGCGTCTTAGAAACGTCGGAAGATATTTTTCGGCGCACACCAAACCGACGTACAAAATTCCGACAGAAATGCGCAGGAAGCCAAGGATTTCCGTCGTATTTTTCGTGTTACCGGCAGATACGTTCCGCCGGTAATACCGGGTTTTCCTGTAGTGTTATGAGTGAAAATTTATGCACCGAATATTATTTACTAGTTTTGAGCATTAAGATGAATGGATGTAATATAAAAAATAAAGTAAGATATTGTATTAGGATTAGTTGAAGACATTTAAAGAACACCCACAAAAATATTTTTGAGAATAAGATTTAAGATTTTGATTGTGCATGAGTTTGCAAATGTGATGTTGAAAAAAATAGTTAGTAATATTAAGAATATTGTAAATGATGTTCTTGAACTTTCAGAAGGGAAACTCCTAATAGTAAATAATGTTGATAGTGGAGTCAAAATGTGTAAGAAAAGATAAAAAAATAAACTTTGTTATAAAAAATGGTTTAAGTTTATAAGGAACATTGAGAAAGATCTAAGGAGGTCAATAAAGAGTTTAAAAAGGTTATATGCAATGCAATAAATTTAGCTTTCAATTATTTATATATTATATTACATATTAAGGAAGACATAATATATATGTTTAAGTTAGTCAAGCAAAGTGAGAGAAGTAAGGATTTAGTTCAAGTGAACTGCATTAAGGATAAATATTAAGAAGCATTTTTTATTTGAAGCGGATATTCAAAAAAGATAAATGAAATTTTTTGATAAGTTTTTTGTGAGAATAAAATTGATTTTAGTGACCTTACCATTCAAAATAGAAATAGAGTTTTTTATTTTTATCGGCGTATTAGTAAAATCGAAGTTAGAGAAGTTTTAATGAAAATGAAGCGTTGAAAACTCATTGGATCTGATGATATTCCAATTGAAACTACTGTCCAAAATTTCTCCAAGCTTCAATTTGCTGTCCACTCATGTATGATGGATCCAAAACTTGATCATAGTTTTGTTTACAATGATCAAGAGCAAACTGACATCCTCAAGTCGCCATTCTTCGATGTCAATTTGGAGGTTAACCATACTGTTGAAGACTAAGTCGAAAGGATTATCTTCTCCCTTGCCGTCGCTATCGACGAACAACTCTCTCCCTCTCAGTGGCACATTGTTTCCAAATCCTGATAAGGGTAAATTTCTCATCTAAGCCTTTATTTTTTTAAGTCTTCCATAAAGGTTGTGCAACTAAGCTTGATTGGAGTTGATTATTCATGATTCTAACTCTTATATGTAGTTTGGCGTAAGCTTCAATCTCATCTTTATTATTTTAATATTTGTTTAACTCGCTAAAATTAAACGTAATTATTGTTACTCTAACTAAAGGCGTGCATTTTCGGCATTACATAATTACCTACGCATTTATTTCTACATCATAGATCCAACTTAGAGTTTCTCCACAATCTAGATTGCATTTTGCCTAGTTTGATTTTTGCCCCTGTTTAACCCATCAAAATTTATTGGAACTTCATAAAAGTCTCTAGAATTTATTTGAAGCCTTCGGGTGACTACTTCGCTTCCTCCACACAGAGCTCCCGTCGCTGCTCTCGATCTCAAGAAACTCCGCCTCCCCTCTCAACTCCGACCGCAAGACCCGCGCCACACTCCTCTTCACTCAGCCACACTCCTCTTCACTCAACCGAGTCCACTCAGACCACCTTCCTCTTTCCCATAGCCGACTCCTTGCTCTAGGCCCAACCGAACTCCTTTGCCATCACTTGAAAGCCCTAACCTCTTCAAGCCTTTCAACTGAACCTTGGCCGATGCCTTCGCACCTTCGACAAAGTTCCCTTCCCGTCAGATCGAAAGCTACAACATTTTTAATCGGAGGTGATGATGGGGAGTTCGCTGGTTGTGAACGTAATTTCCTCCCTCACGCGTGCTTCTCCGGCTCTTCGTGGCTATTCTCTTCGCTCTTTGGAGAGAGAGGTTTTAATTAATTTTAATTAAAATTAATTTTAATTATAACTATTTTAATTAATTATTGCTATTATAATTAATATTAATTAAAGTTAATCTTAATTAATTATAATTAATTTTTTTAAATTACAGTTAATTAGTATTAATTATTTATTCAGAGATTAATTAATTTTAATTAAATATAATTAATTATTTTAATTAATTATAATGATTATAGTTAATTACTTTAATTAATTATAAATAACTTTAATTATACATAATTAATAAAAGATAATTATAATTAGTTATAATTAATGTAAAAAAATCACTTTTCTCTCACCTCGAACTACGTGCCATCACCCTCACTGGTCCAATGTATAATCCCTTAACCTTAAAACTTTGAGAGCCCACTTCGAAGCTTGCAGCACGATAAAACGACCACATATATACGTTTTTGTTAGTATGGTGGGAGGAAGTGCGTTGTAGTGCTCGCAACGAGGCGGGTAATCACCTAAGGTCCATTCCGGCGTTTGCGGCACACCGAAAAATCGTCTGTACACGCCTTTATTGCGCTTTGTAGGATGGGAATCCGGTTTGATGCCTACGGTGAGACGGGGTTACTTATAAGTACCTCTGTTTAAAATTGCGCAATAAGAGGCGCGCCTTGAGGCGCGCCTCTGCGCAATTCTATCCAAAAGCGCCTCGAGGCGCACGCAATTTGGACACTGATTGAGGCGTACGCCTCACCCTGTGAGAGGCGCGCCTCAATTGCGCAATTATGGGTGAGGCGTACGCCTCATCCAAATGGTCTTACCTACTTAAAATCAACCATTAAAAAAGCGGACGAGGCGTCCGCATTGAGTCGTGTATTCGCGTATAGGATTAGGGCTTCCTGTGAGAATTGAAAGACGAGCTAGAGAAGAAGCCGTGAGGGAAATAGACGAAGCTGTGAGGGAAGGAGACGAAGCCGTGAGTGTAGGAGACGAAGTCGGAAGGAGACGACGCAGGGAAAGAAACGAAGCCGAAGTTGTGAGTGCAGGAAACGTTCAGGCATCGGTTAGGTCGGAAGAGCAGGTACGCGGTGTTGTGGCCTTGGCTTTGACGTGCAGTAACGAAAGCTTGAATAACTCCTGATTCGGCTTTCTTTCATTCGTCCGCTCAGTACAAGCTCGGTATCGCTCAATACATGCTCGGTACCGCTCAGTACATGCTCGGTACCGAACCAGTACAGCTCGGTACTGAGCGGTACAAGCTCGGTACTGAGCGGTACATGCTCGGTACTGAGCGGTACATGCTCGTTACTGAGCGGTACAAGCTCGGTACTGAGCGGTACATGCTCGGTACTGAGCGGTACAAGCTCGGTACTGAGCGGTACATGCTCGGTACTGAGCGGTACATGCTCGGTACTGAGCGATACATGCTCGGTACGCTCGGTATTGAGCATATACAATAAAAAGAATTTCAAAATTACTCTTATAATATAATTTTGTTCCGGGGGCGCTGCCCCCGGAAACCCCCGCAGGGGCGCTGCCCCTTGACCCCGCGACCTGACTGGTATATTTTTGTATTCATGTTTTTTTATTATTGGTAGTACAAATAATTGTTAAAAAATATGTCATATTGTTAGTACAAGGAATTAGGGATCATGGTTAGAGGCAAGGAAAAGGCGTCTGCGTCATTGCGGAGGGACCCTTCTTGGAAATATAGTGTACAAGTTGACATAGGTGGTGGAGAGAAAAGCTATGTTTATTTGAAATGCAATTTTTGCGAAAAAGTGGTGAAGGGACACTTATCATGCTCGCATAAAAATGTAGCACCATGTGCAAATGTGCCGGAAAAGGTGAAGGAGGAAATTATTGCTTATATGAAGAAAAGTACCACGGCAAAATACTTGCAACAGGAGCAATTTGATGATAGGGTCGAACATGGCGCTTATTTTGGGAGCGAGAGTGGAAAGGGCTCTTCCTCCACTATACATAACAGAGGTGCACGGGGTCCTATGGATCAGTATATGACTAATCTAGAAGAGGATAGAGGACAAGCACAAATGATGCTTGCGGCCGGTACTAGAGAGGGTCGACGCCAAGTTTGTATGGATATTGGGAGGTTTTTTTTTGAAAATGCCATACCTTTTAATGTTGCTACGTCGCCTGCCTACTTCAATATGCTGCGGTCTGTAGGGTTGTATGGGAGAGGGTTGAAGGCACCTTCTATTCCGGAATAAAGAGGGTTTTTTTGGTTTGAATGCAGCAAAAGCAACCATTTCCAAACGGTCTCCAGGTATAGTTATTTTTGATAAATGCAAGACACTTTATTCAGTTCTAATTATATTTTTTCTTGAAAACAGTTGAATGGTGGATCCAATTTGGTGATTCCTCCCCTGAGTTACAGAGTTTTGCTGTAAGAGTGTTGGGCCTTACTTGTTCTTCTTTTGGGTGTGAGCGAAACTGGAGTACATATAGTCAAGTGCAAACAAAGAGAAGAAATCGGCTATCTACACTCAGAATGAACTCCCTCGTATATATAATGCACAACAAGAGGTTAAAAGATAGGAGGTTGAGGAATAAGGGGTTGAAGGATGATGAGGACCCGTTGGTGTGTGATGATGTGTCATCTGATAATGAGTGGCTCATAGATGATGAGACAGATTTGCCATTATCAGACTTACAGCTAGAAGATCTAAATGTTGATGTCTTGAGAAGCGAAGCAGATCAAATGGGCACATCTACTAGTACCACACCACACACATCCACTAGCTCTGCAGCACAACAATCAAGTAAAGGTATTCCACAACTTCTTATATGCTATCGCAGTATATTTATATCAAATGAGCAATTAACATGCTAATGATCTTTTCTCTTATTGAACAGGGAAGAGAAAAGTGAGTCATATTAAAGATGATGATGACATGATATTCATAGATATAATTGGAGAAGAAGATTCCCTTGAAGACCCATTTAGTGATGGGATATGATTGCATTTTATATGTTTTTTGTAATTTGGGAGTTTTGTTAAACTAATATTTTGTGATTTTGTACATTGGCACATGATTTTATTGCATCTACTTTCTTACTTTCCACTATTTTCATATATCATTTAGATGTTTTTATTGTAAGATACAATATTGCCATTATTTTCCTACTAAAATCTTTAATTTTTCATTTACGCAATTCTATGTCCGTGAGGCTTACGCCTCAGACCGCCTCGAGGCTTACGCCTCGCCTCACGGACGAAAATCGCCTCGAGGCTTATTTACGTAATTTTAAACCTTGATAAGTACCATAGAGCAGGGGGAAAGCCAATTGTCTTTTAAAACAGGTACATTCAAAGACCCCATATACGCATTTTTTGCACGTGGTGGGAATAAGGAACACGGACGTGGTGTCTAAGGACACCTACCATACATGCCTTTATTGCGCGTGGTGGGAAGTCCCAAACTCCTGTAGTTTTCCCCTAAATGGGAGAGACGTCGGGAGGCTGCCAAAATTTTGTCTAAAATAAGACAAAGACTTGAACACTCACAAGGCACTTGGACAAAGATTTTGGAACTTAACTTGAGCATAATTTGAGACAACATCAAGCTTAAATCAGAACTTAATCAAATGATATTGAATGGAAGCGTTACTTGGACTCAAACTAGATTTGAGCATTAAACAAACTTAAACCTCACTTAACTTAAATAAGTCATAACTTAAATGATTTGAACCTAATCAAAGATTTTCAAATTAACTACAGGGTACTTAAATGAATGTTGTAGATTCATATTGGTCTCAAACTAAATGAGACCTCAGTGGACATGACTTGAACAACCTGTGCTCAAGTGAAAAAGGTTGAAATTTTAGCTTGAACTATGATAATGTGAATTCAATTTGAATTTGAAGATAATCAAGATAAAGGAGCGAGGAAGAGATTTGATGTGAATGGCAACATAAAATTTTAAATGTTAAGAAGATTATCTTTTTAATTGGAATGCAAAATCATGGATTGTTACACTCAAGCCTCATGCAAATAAGCCAAGACTCATATGCAAATTCATTACAAGTATGAATATGAAATTTATGTGACTAATAGCGATCTACACGTAGTAATCATTCCAATCAGAGGAAAGAGACCGATGGGTTTGATATCAAGTTCATTGCAAAGAACTCGCAAATGTAAGTTGGTTACAAGTGACGAGAAAAGTATAAAGAATACGGTTCTATACTAATTCATGGTACAAGAAGGGGGCCATAAGATCTTAATGGGTCATTTACAACACTAGACACAATGTATCATCAAGCAACGATATATAAAACTCATAAAGAGTGTGGAAACTTGCCTACGAGCTATAATGCAAGATCTTTGATGGTGGTGTAACTGATGCATGAAAGTCATGACAGTTGAAGTTCAAATGTTCAATCAACAATAGCATTTATGTTGTCACTCGCATCATGGATCAAGTGAGGATGTGATGAAAAAGTTGTATTACGCATGAAGAGTTGTTTGGAGGTGACAATAAGGAATGTACAATCAGTATGTATATGAAAAATGGATACTTGCAAGCAAATGATGGAAGACCCTTCGAATGAAGAACAATATACACATAGACGACAATCATCAATCGACAAACAAGTGTACTGTTTCTTTTATGAATAATGATGGTAAACAGTCTACAAATATGGAAATCTCCCTATGACCGACATCGACTGTCTCACAAATATACACATCCGACTTTGCAAATAATGAAAGATACACAAGAGACCCATGCTACAGTTAACATGTTTGATGCAGCCAAAAGAATTTAACATGCATCAAAAGTGACAATGCGATATACTCAGATGCATCTAAATGAATGTCAACACATAATGCATGATGCCCACTAGGGTTAACGATCAATATTTGACAAATATGCTGTTCAAGATTAATGCAAAGCTTGGTTGCTTGAACTCACAATTACAAATAAAAATACACAATCGTCTCAAGGGCTGCAACAATCATTTTAGGAATGAATATATCGTATGCTTCTTCTATACGATTCAATGCACTTTCAATTGCTACGATGACTGCTCGAGGCAGTAACTGTTGATTTCAACATATAGGACATTAGCTAGGGCAAAATCATCCAAGGTCGAGATAATTGATTCTTTATTTAAGCCAACAGTAGAAAATGATGATGATGGTCTAACCTAGTAGTTGCATATCGATCTCTAAATAAGTATGGAGAAGAGAAAGCTAGATCAAATCATTATGAAGTGAATAAATCTCAGTTCAATCAGATTCTGAACATTGAAGTTGATAAGGCTATTGAAGCTTTCAAGTTTCTTGAGCAATAGTGATCGTACATCCAACATACCTTCTACATGTAACTATTAAAGTACTACAACAAACACTAACTTCTAGGAGTCATCCTAGAAGACTTGTCAAATGGCCAAAATGCCCCTCCCGCAGATGCACTATAATATGTATACACATAGGTACACAAAAGGGCTAAGGGCAATCACAAAACCCGTATGGGCCCCGACGAGCGTGTCTTGGGTTTACACGTGACGACTAGGGGTGCTGCGTGGGTCAATAAATTAACGTAGTTTTAGCCCGATCCTTCTATATGGATACATAGGAGTTAACACGACTAGAATTATCAAGTAGATATATGATCAAGGTGTCGACCAGAATATCTGTTTTATACGTTTATATAAGGCCTTCAAGGTCTATAACAAAGGAAATTTATTAATAAAATATAAAACCTACAACAAACCTAATCCTCTATCGGCAAGTTGACAGAGTCGATAAGGTTCAATCAATGTAATTCAAATGACCCCATACTCCCCGATGATGGCCGTGTTGAATGCATATCTCAACCAGAGGGGTTAATTCCAATATATTAAAATGCCATCCCAATTACCTGATTTTCAAAAATTTCAAAATCCAAATATTTAAAATCGAAATAAATCACTTGATGCTTAAAGCAAAATCTATCCACCATCCGCAATGAATTATTGGCTTGGGATGACAGAACCATGGGATTTTGATCAGGTTCATCCATTCCCCCACCATCCGCTTTAAGTGCAAGATGGTGAAATTTCTGTTTTAAATATCAATTTTCCAAATTCTCAAATTCTCCATGCATTCCAAATATTTATGTTGTTACGATATGTCAGATACTACGTATCTCTACGTATCTGATTGTTGACTAGCCTTAATCGAAGGTTCTCTCTCGTTTTCGGGAGGGGTAAATTAACTATAGAGGCTTGCGCTTATAGGAAAGCAGAACTCTGATAAAAAATTCCTCGCAAAATGAGGGCGAAATCTTTGGGTAGTGTCTTATTTACAAACCCATATGCCTTTCCAAAATTTACTCCGAAACTTAATTCCGTTAAAACTCCCTCCGAAGAAAGTAGCGAGTGGAGGTCGGGGCCAAATTTTCAGAGCCCGCAGATTTCTTGCAACTCCACTAGGGAATGATTTCTCTTTCTATTTTTGGTTAATCGTCTCAATGCTATAGTAGCAGCTAATCAATATAGGCTTAAGAAATTATAATTTCTGAAAATGATTATTCATCAAGTTAAATATTTTTTTAATACTCTATAAATAATTGTTCAACGTATTCATTGAGATAACACATTTAGTAGGATTTTTAAATTTGTATTATTTTAATTGCTTTCTAATGTTTATCGTTTTTATTTCTTGTTTTTTGCAAGTCACTTCATTTTAAAAGTGTGAGGTGATGTTTTTGATACTGATTACTAAATCTTGCCTTTTATTTATGCAGATGGATCAACATAACGCATCAGTTACTGTCCAACTATGATGTGGAGCTAGTATTTAACTGGCAAATGCTGTGATCAACACTGGAAGCTATTGAGCTTCCATCCAATTTGGTGGCCTCGACTTTCTATGATTCGTTGCAAGGACTGCCGCTGTTCCTGAGAATGACATGGAATATGCAGGGCTTGCCAGGAGGCCCCACTCCACTGAAGCTGCCATGCGTCGTGTGTATCTGCCAGCGCTTACTACTGAGGAGACTCGTAGGAGGATTTCTGTATCTGAATGGTTGTCGCAGCCCGAAGCCCCGACTACCATAAGGGTTGTAGCCGGTAGAAGGATTGTCGTGGTGACTACAAACACCACATCTCTACCGGTCGGGTTACCTGCACCCGTGAAGAATACTGCTAAGGTTTCCTCATCTGGAGGAAAGTTAATAAGAAGCAGAGAAGGAAGATAAATGCTGAGCTTCGAGATAAACAGCAACTAGTGCCAGTGCACCCATCAAACATGCTTGCCCAAGAGCCCGAAGCTAATGTTCCGACTTGGAATAAGTTTATTGACCTGAGATGGGTCAAGAGGAATAACTCTACTAGGGAGCTGAAGAAATTCTTTCGGGACCAACAACCTGAAGTCCCAGCCCCTCCAAGGAAGAAAGAGCCTGAAACCTTGTCAGCCCGGGTGTATAAGGTAGTGAAGACAGTAAAGGATAGGGACTGAAGAAGAAGAAATTCTAGCGGCCATTAACAATTAAAGCCAAAAGGCCCCACCACGGGAATCATTGCCTGTAGAAGATCGAAGAAAATCCAGGCCAGCCTTATGCGGTGAGCATTGGGGCATGACGCTTAAACCTTGGGTTCAGGGATTAGTCGCCGAAAGGTCACGACAAAAAGGTAAGCAAGTTTGTAGGCCAAGGCCTCGTAGAGAAGAGAAGAACAAAAGAAGATTTGACCTGGGAGTGACATCCGGTATGGATTCCAGGAGATCCTCCCCCCAATAACAAACAACGTTAGAAATGGGTCCCAAGGAAGGCCTACGACGATGCCCATTCCGGCGGTCGACACATTGGAGAATCCTCCGGGGGATCCTGTCATTTACCAAATCCATTCAAAGAAATGACCAACTTCGATCGCAGCCAACTAGTCGAAGAAATCTTCCTTCCAAATCTAGAACCGGAGATCCAGTGGCGCCGCCGCTCAGAGATTCAAGAACTAGAAGAGGAAGAAAATATAGTAGAAGAACAATAAAATTTAGAAGAAGGAGAATATATGGAAGAAGAAGAGGAAAAACTGAACGCCGCCATAAACATTGAGGTCGTCTACATGGTGAGGCACACCAATACTAATAAAGAGGCTTACTATGATGACGATGAAGATGAGGACGATCAACAACCACCGGTTAGGCAAGTATATTGATTTTGTTGTGAGGCTTTCCCATCCCTCAAGAAAAGATAAATAAAGAATATTCATTTAAGAGGGAGAGTGTCGCCAAGTTATTTCGACAAGCATTAAAAGCGGGCTTGGAACTGCGGAGTGCAAGAGGCCCAAGGAGTCAAAACACACTAATGACCCAAATTATTGCCCCTGCCATCGAGTAATCAACCATCCTATTGAAGATTGTTACATCTTCAAGGATTGACTCGAAAGAAATACCGGAAAGGAGAACTCACACTGTCAGATAATGTGTTAATTAACCCTAGAAAAGATTCAACTCGGGTAGTTATGACTTCTTCCCTTCCCCTAGTTGAAGAAAGAATAATTAAAAAGGAGCTGATTCTAGAAGAACAGTGAGTGATTGCGGTCTCCAAGAAGGCTGTAAAAATTTTGAAACAGCTCGAAAGAGTTTCAGGGGTGAAGTGGAAATTTCCTACGTAGCCAGTGCTAAATTTGAAAGATCTGCCTATGATAGGAGCATCTACTTCTGAGGAACTCCCTAATCAAGCTGGTTCTTCAAAGGTTGGAAAGATAAAGTCTTCTAAGAAGAAAACCAAGATAAAAAAACTAAGCAGAAAACGATAGCAACCCAAAGGGTTATCGACAGTTTGGATGAATACTACTAGATTGTGAGGCGACCTATCAAGCTCATTGACTTCATGTTTGAGCTTAAAATAGATGAAGTCGAATAAAATGATGAGAATTCCTTTCCCGTAAAAGTATGTCGTGTTATCTCAGTGGCACCAAATACTCTGTCAAAAGAATGAAATGAGGAGGCAACCCGTGAATCCTGTATGACGGTATCGCTAATTGATTACATTTCGGAGCAAAATCTGTATTTTCCAAAAACAGATGAGTCGGACCCCGACATAGCATCATGGGACATTTAAACCTTAGTGGTGACTCTATGTCAACAGATGAATCTCTAGATACAATAATGATTAAATCCAAAGAAAATGCATCATTAAATGAGTTTAAGCCAGAGGAGGTCACTCAAGTGCAGCTAAGAAGTACCGAAGAAAGGGATCTCCAATAAAGATGAGAGAAGAATATAGTTGTTAATGAAGATATCATCCTGAAGAACTCGAAGAAGAAAGATACTTCAGTCAAAGGGATAAATTATAATAGTTTATCCCATCTAAGAAAAATCCTGACGCAACTTAGCATATACGATGCTCTATAATGTCTAAAGACTTTCGGTAGACTTTAATTCACGCCCTCAAAGCCCCGAAAGGTTTGAGGCATATTTTGTTGAGTGCAATGTGACTGAAGTCGTACATGCTCATAATGAGCCATTTATCACCTTCACTGAAGTAGATATGATGCTCGGAATGACAGATCATAATCACCCACTATATGTTAAAGCAAAAAGCAATGGAATGATTATCAATCAAATCTTAATCGATCCAAGGTCCTCTTTAAATCTAATGAGCTTGAAAGCTCTAAGATCGTTGTGCCTCGACGTGGAGCATCTTGGGTCAGATAAGCTGATGGTACATGGCTTTAATTAGAAGGGACAGAAGACCCTAAGTTCGTTTACGCTCTCTCTTGTATTTGGAGAACTTCATATAGACAGCAAATTTTATGTGATTGATGCAGATATTGCATTTAAGTAGCTTCTTGGTCGCCCTTGGTTTTTTGAGTACGGCATCGTCCCGTCAACACTACATCAGTGCATGAAGTACCTCAGGGATGGAGAAGAATTTATGATATCTGGTGACTTTCAGCCCTTTTTAGTCCATGAAGTAATGATTTATGAAGATGCCAAATACTTCATTTCAAAGAAGCTGAAGCCGTCGAGCTTTCTTGAGGCCCAGGCATCTGATCCAGAGATTGCAAAGCACTTAAATAAGAAATCAAGAAGAAGTAGGTGGGGAGAAAGAAGGCAACGCCAACTCTTCCCAAACCACCTACCATTTCGAAAGAAGAAAGTATGTGCCTCATCCAGGTAGTGACACAGATGAAAGTGATGCCACTCCTACCAAATGTTGGAGGGTATGCCAGTCAACTGCCAAATGGAGTAGTGAGGTTGAATATTTAAATGATGATTATAACTACGACTCTATCTACATGAATATGGTGTAGGGTGTGTTCTCCAGAAGAATAAACAACATTTCGATCTCAAATAGCGTACTTGTAGTCACGCGTATTTTCTTGTAACACTTTAAAGAAATCATTTCGTGAGAGGTGCATAATGTCGAAGCGCTCGTAATATTTCATGTACCTCCCCCAAGAGAAAGAGATGGGTCAATAAGTCTATTTTATTCAATTGAAAAACTCAAAGAAGAAATAAACCGTGACTGGTTCCGTGCACTCGTTGATTCCGGGGAATTAGTACATATGAGATTTCCCATGTATAATATCAGAAATATTCAAAGAATGTTACGGATACGAGGTAAAACTCATTCCTCTAAATAATAAGTTCGTTTTTGCTTGAGCCTCTGGTATTGAAAAAATCCTCACTCAATAAAGAAAAAATTTATTTTTGCAAAAAAGGGTTTAGGATTTATCGTACGGAAGTACCCCCGAAAAGAGATTTGCGGAGCAATCACATGCGAGGAAATCAAATCCGATGACGATGGTGATGAGGTGTACGAAGTTGATACATATGATGATCAACCCATAAAGGCTAAGCCTGTACCAGAAGATGGTGGATAGACAACCACTATAGATGAGTTAAAAGAAGTCAACTTGAGAATTTAGGAGGACCATCGCTCAACCTTCATTAGTTCTCTCCTACCCGAGGAATAAATAGAAGAAGTAAAAAAACTTCTCTGTGAATTCAGGGACTGTTTTGTTTGGACATATGTTGAAATGCTTGGCTTATCCCCTAATGTAGCTGTTCACAGATTGACCATTAAACCTGACACATTACTTGTCAAGCAAGCTCCAAGGAGAATGAGATTGGAGATTGAATAACAGGTGATTACATAAACAAAGAAGCTTATAGAGGTAGGCTTCATCTGAGAAGAAAAATTTGTCGATTGGATCGCCAATATCATTACGGTAAAGAAGAACGATCAGATTCATATCTGTATCTATTTTTCGGGACCGCAATAAAGCGTTCCCAAAAGATGACTTTCCGCTCCCCGTGTCCGAACTCCTGGTGGACAACATATCAAACTATGACTTGTTGTCGTTTATGGATGGATCATCAGGCTACAATCAAATCAAGATGGCACCTAAAGATGAAAAGCGCACATCGTTCAGAATGCCCATCGGCATTTTTTGTTATACGATCATACCCTTTGGCCTTAAGAATGCTGGAGCCACCTACCAGCAGGCAATGACATGTATCTTTGATGAATTAATATATCAGATGGTCGAATGCTATGTAGATGATCTCGTCGTCAAGAACATGGACCGAAAGATCATTTAAACACCTAAGGATCGTATTTGAGAGGATTATAAAGTTCGATTTGAAGATGAACCCTCTCAAATGTGCTTCGGGGTCTCCTCCGGTAAATTCGTGGGATACATCGTTTGACTTCGACCCTGAAGTATCGGGATCGACCCCAATAAGATCATGATAATTTGGAAATACCACCTTCAAGAAATCTCCGTTAACTTCATTCTTTATAAGGACAACTACCTTTCATTCGACGATTCATATCGAACTTGTTGGGTAGGTGCTAGCCCTTCTCCAAATTAATGAAGAAAGATGTTTGTTTCAAGTGAGACGAACAGTGTTAGGAAGCATTTGATAATATTAAAAAAATATTTGTTAAAATCGCCCATTCTCGCAGCACCAATTCCGGGGAAGCCTCTTATACTGCACACGGAAACACTAGAAGAGTCCATTGGAGCATTATTAGCCCAATACAATGAAGAAGGTAAATATAATGCACTTTATTATATTAGTCGGAGATTGATCAAAGCAGAAGTGCGGTATTCCCCAATTGAGAAGCATTGTTTGGCATTGATTTTCGCAGTTTAGAAACTCTGTCATTACATAATTTCTCATAGGGTTGCATTGATATCAAAGATCGATCCGCTGAAGTTCTTTTTGACAAGACTAGCGTTGACAGGTCGTTTAGCCAGGTGGGTTGTGATATTATTGCAGTTTTATATCACGTACATGCCGCAAAAGGAGGTTAAGGGACAAGCTTTGGTAGAATTCATCGCCGCCCATCCAATCCCAGCAGACTCTTCATTCAACGATGATTTGCTTGAGCAAATCATGCAGATCGAGGAAGATGAAAAACTACGATTTTAAGTGATGTGCTTTGACTGGATATCGTTGATTAAACATGCTCGACCTCCATATCTTGTAAGGGCTGGAGCCGACATTGGTCTCATTTTCGTAGCACCTAAGGGAGGTATAATGAGATTTTCATTTAGTTTGATAGAACCTCAAACTAATAATGAAGTCGAATACCAAGCTCTAATATCAGGATTAGAGATTACGATCAATGTCAGAATTCAAAATTTCCAAATTTTTGGCGATTCTCAACTTGTGATAAATCAGGTCCTCGACATTTATAAAGTTGGTAAACTTGAATTGGCCCATTATCACCAACGAGCTCTCAAGCTTCTGAAACAAATGCCAAATGTTAAAATAGCCAAAATTTTTCGAGGTTATAATGCCAAGGCAAATTGCTTAGCCAAATTAGCCAAAGATGTGGGGAATACCGACGAGGAGATGCCTATACCAATTATGGTTCACCGCCGTCGGGTCTTAAGAGTCGGCAACCTTGCAATTTCTTGCAGGCAGAGAGAATGCTAGATTCAAGCCAGCAGGATTCAACCCCGATTGATTCTCAACCTCCTAGACAAATCACTATTGAAAATCAACTAGAAGAAAGTCATATAGTCAAGAGACGTTAGACTAGTAGATACTCGGAATCGTGGTTGCATTGTCTCGATGTTAAGGAGGAAGATGATTGGATGCAACCCTTCATCGACTATTTAAAAGAAAGTAAACTCCAAATGGATAAATCTCTAGCCACACAAATTCGAAAAAGGGTGTTGTGATACGTGTTTGTCAATGTTACACTATACCGATAAGCTTTTGATCAGATGTGGCTAAGGTGCCTAGGGACCAAAGAAGTTGATAAATTAGTAGCAGAAGTCCTGAAGGATTTTGTGGAGCACATCAGTCAGGTTCCAAGTTTGCTGCTAAAATAAAAAGGATGGGTTATTATTGACCGACTATGGTAAGAGATTGTATTGACCATGCCAAGAGATGCCATAAGTGTCAGATCTACGATGATGTTATACATTAGCTTCAAAATCCACTGCATCCAACAGTAACATGCTGGCCATTTGAATGCTGGGGCACATATATAATTAGGCCGAAAGATCCACCATCATTCGCGGGATACCGCTTTATTCTGGAATCAACATACTACTCGAAGTGGCAGAAGCAGCTCCATTTGAAGAAGTCACATTCGAGCATGTGATCAATTTTTTTACACACAACGTTGTCTACAGATTTGGTGTGCCATGTCGCATATCTCGGATAACAGTACGAATTTTAAAACTACAAATATTTACAAGTTTTTTGATCGGCATAAGATTGATTGGTGGTACTTGTCAATATATAATCCAAGAACAAATGGGCTAGCAGAGGCTTTCAATAAAACACTGGTGAAATTGCTGAAGAATATTCTCACAAAAAATAAAAGAGAGTGGTATACGAAGATGGTAGAAGTGTTGTGGACGTATCGTACAACCTACAAGATGCCAACCAAAATCACTCCTTATTCATTGGTGTTCAACGATGAAATAGTATTGCCACTAGAAGTTGAACTACTATCACTCCGGGTTGCAATCCATAATGAGCTCACTCAAGTGCAAAATGCTCGCTTAAGAATGGAAGAACTCGACACACTCGATGAAGTTAGATTGCAAGCTCAACAAAACATCAAAATCTACCGAGGAAGAATAGCAAAATCCTTCGATTGTATGGTGTCTTTTGGCATTTCAAGAAGGAAAATTAGTCCGGTGCTGAGAATACCAATCATTCCACACTAAATAATTGGTGGTAAGTTTGTATCCAATTTGGAGGGTCCCTTTGTCATCAAGAAGGTGTTTCAAAGAGGAGCTTATCAATTATTCAATTTGGACAGTCAGAGGCCTATGTCGCCAATTAATGGTCGATATCTGAACAAAATACCAATTAATGGTCGATATCTGAACAAAATACTATAGATAAAAATGACTGTGTTAAACTATCATGTACTATATATACATTTTCTGATATAATTACATCTTATATTTTGAAATTCTCTTGTGTTAAAAGAATGCATTTCAAAAATCTTTAATAAAATTAGGGGTTTTTTAAATATTTATTTGGATTAATATCGCACCACGTGTTAAGATTCCTAAATAAATATTTAAAATTTTGAAGCACATTGCCTATTCAAAATCTCTCTCTAAGACATGGGTTATTTTAAATATTTATTTAGGTAGACATCATGCTACACGTTGAGATCCTTAAATAATTATTTAAAATCTCAAAATTCTAAATTTATTCTAATCTGAAACGTCTCTGCAAGCAAAGAGGACATTTTAAATATTTATTCGGGTCGACATCGTGCTACATCCTGAGATCCCCAAATAAATATTTAAAATCTCAAAATTTCAAATTTATTATATTCTGAAATGTCTCTGCAAGGCAGAGGACATTTTAAATATTTATTCGGGTCGACATCGCGTTGCATGCTGAGATCTTCGATTAAATATTTAAAATTATTCATACATATGTTTTTTCATGCTAAAGAATAGAATGAATCTTTTCAAAGTATATACAGGTGATGTTCCAAAAGTTCGAGACACCATCTTTCCCAACAAACCTAGATTCAAAAGCTAGAAAAGAGACTTTTATGACTACGCACTTAAACAAGTTGAGCCGGAACAGCCTGAAGTCTTTTGACAGCCTGAAGCTTATGCTTTGAATGGGTGTAAAAATCCGGATCCAATACGCCCAAATATGGCCGGATGACTGGCAGCTATGTCTATTCAATATGTTATAAGAAATGCCGCATTAGAGGAACCCCCACTTCGTCAACCCGTTAGTAGGGACCGTTGGAAGTACAAAGAGTTATTTGACTCGACAAATTCAAGTGATCGTAGTCTACCAAATTCTCATAATTGACTGGAGAATCAAAGTTCTAGTGGGAGGGATGAATCATGAACAATTACCGAATGTGCGTAGGCTTGAAATCTTCAACCACCAAGGAAGATTCCAAATCTATCAACTTTAATAGATTCATCATTGGGAAGTATATTTCCCATAGCTCGAGTTTGAAGCCTGAATGTGTATGAAAGGTCGAATTCAATAAGCTCAAATATGATCAGATCGCTGGCAACTTCGTCTACTCAACATGCTATAAGAAAGATCGTAGTAGAGGAATCCCATCTCCACAACCAGAGGACAAAGAGCTACTAAATCTTAGCGCCCCCAATTTGATAAATTCAAGTGACTAAGATTAAAGTCTCCTCAACTGGTTAAGGATTAAGATACTACCTACGTTTGGTACTATCGATTAAATCCGAATCATACAAATCCTTCAATAAATTCATAAAGTACAAAATGAGGATCTAAGTAACTTTTCTCCAACAAATCCCTCAAAGCATAAAGGAATGGACCGAAGAAAATATCCTAAAATTCACACAAAGCTTAAGGTTGAACTAAGATAATTTCATCACTCGCATCATGATTTAAGTGAGGATGTGATGGAAAAGTTGTATTACGCATGGAGAGTTATTTGGAGGTGACAACAAGAAATGTACAATTAGCATATGTATGAAAAATGGATACTTGCAAGAAAATGACGGAAGACCCTTCGAATGAAGAATAATATACACATAGGTGGCAATCATCAATTGACAGACAAGTGTACTGTTTCTTTTATGAATAATGATAATAAACATGCTACAAATCTGAAAATCTCCCTATTACCGACATCGACTGTCTCACAAATATACACATCTGTCTTCACAAATATCGAAAGATACGCAAGAGACCCATGTTGTAGTCAACATGTCGGTTGCAGCCAAAAGAATTTAACATGCATCGAAAGTAACAATGATATAATTAGATGCATTTAAACGAATGTCAACACATAATGCATGATGCCCACTAGGGTTAACGATTAATATTTGATAAATATGCTGTTAAAAATTAATGCAAAGCTTGGTGGCCTAAACTAATAGTTACAAATAGAAAATACACAATCATCTCAAGGGCTGCAACAATCATTTTAGGAATGAATATATCGTATGCTTCTCCTATACGTCCTGATGCACTTTCAATCGCTACGATGACTGCTGGAGGCAGTAACTGTTGATTTCAACGTATAGGACATCAGCAAGGGCACAATCATCCAAGGTCGAGATGATTGATTCTTTGCTTAAGCCAACAACAGAAAATGATGATGATGGTCTAACATAGTACTTGCCTATTGATTCTTTATAAGTTTCTTGAGGAATAATGGTCGTGCATCTAACATACCTTCTATGTGCAAGTATTAAAGTACTACAACAATCACAAACTTCTACAAGTCATCGTAGAAGACTTGCCAAATGTCCAAAATGCCCCCCCCGCCCCCCTCGCGTGCACATGCACTATATATGAGTGCACACAGGTATACAAAAGGGCAAGGGCAATTACAAACCCGCATTGGCCCTGTCGAGCATGTCTTGTGTGTACACGTGACATGTAGGGATACCGCGCAAGTCAATATATGAACGTAGTTCCAGCCCGATCTTTCTATATGGATAGATAGGAGTCGATATGGCTTGAAGTATCAAGAAGATATATAATCAAGGTGTCGAGCGGAATATCTATTTTATGCATTCATACAAGACCTTCAAGGTCTATAACTAAGGAAATTCAATAATAAAATATAAAACCTATGACGAACTCGATGCTCTGTCGGCAAGTTGACAAAGATGACAAGGTTCAGTCAATGAAATACAAATGACCCTATACACCCCGATGATGTTCGTGTTGAATGCAGATATCAACCGGAGGGGTTAATTCCAATATTTTCAAATGCCATCCCAATTACCTGATATCCAAAAATCCCAAAATCTAAATATTTAAAATCAAAATGAACCATGAGATGCTTAAAGAAAAATTCATCCACCATACGCAATAGTTTGCCGGGTTGGACAAATTGAAATTTACTTCAGCTCACATATATCTAATGCCTATTCGCAAATATCACTAGGATCCATTCTCAAATAATCTCCTGCCAGTAAGAACGTGATACGTGTCCTCTAACTAAGTTGTTTTGCCGCCAAATGGCAGCACTAGATAGTGATTATGGCCAGAGCCAATAAGTTTTTTAGTGTCATCAAATCCTTGAGATATGAATCAATAAGATATAATCGATAGGGCACAAAGCCCTCTGTTAGCTAAGGTGGATTCAAATTTGTCCCCTTAGGCAAATACCCACCCCAACAAGTCTACAAGGCTCCCTTGGACGAAGCAACCCATGGCTGCCGACAAGGATCCTTTTGTCAGGTTGGGTCGACTACCTCCTCTGACTAAGTAGACCAGAGACCACGATGGCCCGGGATGACGGAACCATGGGATCTTGATCGGGTCCATCATCTATTCCCCCACCATCCGCTCCAAGTTCAAGATGGTGAAATTTTTGTTTCATGTATCAATTTTCCAAATTCTAAAATTCTCCAACCATTCCAAATATCTATGTTACGAATATATGCCAGATATTACGTATCTCTATGTAACTGATTGACGACTAGCCTTAATCAAAAGTTCTCTCTCATTATTGGGAGGCGTAATTAATTATAGGGGCTTGCACCTTAGGAAACCAAAACTCAGATAAAAAATCCTCGCAAAATGAGGGCGAAATCTTTGGGTACTGTCTTATTTACAAACCCATCTGCCTCCCCAAAATCTACTCCGTATCTTAATTCCGTTATAACTCCCCCTGAAAAAAAGTAGTGGGTGGAGGCCAAGGTTGAATTTTCGGAGCCCACAATTAAATATTATAAGAGACTATTTTATGATGATTTTGAGTTGTAGAAGCAATTAGAAAGTGAAAATATAATTTCCAAATTTTTGAAAATTTGAATTTTGGATTTGTAAATCTTAGAATTAATGGATAATTTTTTATGTGCTTATGTTTAGTTGAATGAGTTAATTAAAATTAAACATTGGCCTATGCATGGTCAGCCAGCTATGACAAGGAGGGAGTAGTTTTAGCAAGTTACAGACTCGTTTCTTCACTAGTAATGCTGTCCCCTCCCTATCTCCTTTTCTCTCTTCTTAAATAATTCAAATGCAATGTTTGAAACTAATTAAGCCTAATGGAATGAAGAGAAAAAAAAGATGTCATTTGCAATATTTGGTATTTCTCTTAAGAATAGGAGGCTTAGTAACCAACCCTCATTTGAAGAGACAAGTATAAATGCACGTGCACGTGCACATATACGTAAATAAAACTTTTTAAAATAAAAAATTAATTTATGATATGCTATATCAATGATATTATCTATAAAAAAAGAATATATGAAACTATTTTTTGAAAATCAAGCACCACTACATAAATATCCAAGCAGAGGATCTCATTAAATTGCAAATTTTGCAGAACTATAGAAGATGGAATAAAAATAATAAACAAAAACAACAAAGTTGACTAATATAATCCCTAAATATATTTGAGCCAGAAGCCTAATGACCATATGAAGAGAAGCAATCGCCTAACAAATGGTTGAAAGAAACTTTATTCATACATATTTGAAATATCAATATTAAGGAGGTCAAAAAAATTTTTTTTTTCTGGACCTTGAATCTGCTAGGAAGTACCAATATTTAAACCGCACAAAAGAAAATAAAAAACAGATTACTCATAAAAAATATGGCTATAAGCCTACTAAATCTAGAGCTTGGATATATTCCTCCTTAATGTCTAATACCAATAAATCATCATATTCTTGAACTTTTCTTTTTAGCTCAGCCATCTTAATTTGATCCTTAGTCTTGTCTATCAAAAATCAAAAAGCTAGACGGGTTAATTCTTTTAGACTATAAAGACACATAAATAATCAAATGAGAACTTGCATAACTCAAAACTTCCAGAATAATCCATTTTTAAGTAAGATAGAAAAAAATATCTTTGTATTTTAAATTTCTGCTTAGCCATTTCCAAGAAAAAAATATCAAAGAATGGAATAACAAAGAAACACCATCACAAGGACGTTTCAAAAAAAGAGTTCTAATGGATTTAGGATTAAATCAAGAGAAAGTCTACAAATCATTAAAAGAGCTATATCACAGGAAACAAAAGCAGCATTCTTGATAATGAACTGAAAATTCCACATATCGTAATGAAGAAATTACATAAAGTTTTAACTCAACAACTTTAATAGGCAACAAAGATGGTTGACAACAACATATATGAAGCCCGAAAAAACCAACTATTTTCTTACAAAGATTTAATTCAAATAGGATGTAGTAATTCTAGTCAATTCAGGTTTAGTAAAATTTCGAGGTGTTTAATTTTTAGACCTATATGACATCATATAAGTTAAATCTGATTAAATTTTAACATTTTATTTGACAAAATTTTGAGATTTTGATTTAAATATAGAAGAAGAAACATAAAAGTGATGCAAATCTAAAAAACCATGCTTAAAAAAATTACTGAATCCGATATTAAATAGTAGAATTTGTATTGTTATTATTATTATTATTTTATGAAAAGTACTCCAATTTATTTATAATTTAAGTATCAGGGACTCGATAGGATAGAAGATGATAAGCTCATGAGAAACCATAAATCAGAACATAAAAACAGAGATCGAAGCAGAACAAAACCATTATAAGATGATATCACAGTTGATATAAGTGAAAGATCGTGAGTAGAAGTTGAAAACATTGGGATAGGGTTATTAAAGGCCGATCTTCATCGAGAAGCATCTAAGAGATCTGGCCGCAGTCAACGATTGTAACTGTCTTCAAAGTTCGTTCAGACGAAGATCTGACCTTCTCAACGAACTTAATAACATCCAAACCTTCCACAACTTGCCCAAAGACAATATGCTTCCCATCGAGCAAAGACGTCTTCTCCGTTCAGATGAAGAACTGGGACCCGTTGGTGTAGGGTTTGGTGTTAGCCATGGATAGGACACCGGGGCCTGTATGTTTCTTCACAAAGTTCTCATCGACGAACTTGGCACCATATATTGATTTGTCGCCAATTCCTTTTATGGCAGTGAAGTCACCGCCCTGACACATAAACTGAGGGATAATGCGGTGAAAGGTAGAGACCTTGAATATTTGTGGCAAAACTTAGCTTAGAGCAACATCAATACAATTGCCAGTAACTCTTTCTTGATCCCTAAAGAAAATAAAAGAAGATATCAAATAATGTGTGTGCATACCTGTTCAAATCTCCCGAAATTTAGTAGGAATCCCGCCGAGACACTATAGCACGGTGCCGTTGACGTCGCTTCTCTAAAATCCCTCGCAGACCTTGATCATTGCTCTTCGATGGCTTTTAAATCCAACCAAACGAAGACTTCGGTGGCTCTTCTCCCTCCCACATCTTGCCTCCTAGCTGCCAAACCGAACGGAACTGAGAGCTTCCCGTCGCATCCACCTAGATCCGACGACCTCCTTGCCCAACCCTCTGTTTTCCTGTGTAAGCTTCCCACAAAAGCCGAGAGAGAGAGAGAGAGAGAGAGAGAGAGAGGGAGGGAGGAGAAATCGACTTACCTCCCCATTGCTGTTCGACTTCGCTTTATCTCCGATGCTCTCCTGTCGTTTTGGAAGCCACGACATTTTTTTTATCGAAAGCAGGGACTAGAGGTCGCTAGGTGTGAAGTTAATGATCTTTCTCCCTATCGCGAGCTTCTTGGGCTAAATCCCATAAATCCATCGAGGACTACATGTGAAAACCCGAAAATGCCGTTTTAGACCTCGCACGCTTTTCGAAGCGCCGCGACGAGTTTTAAGAGAAAAATTCAATGTTGTCGGATTTCGATGGAAATGATTTTGAAAAATTCTGCGCAAAATTCTAAGAAATTTGATGTATAGAACTTATATTTAATTTTGCTTAATTTAGGAATTTAAAATTAAGAGAAGTCTCATAATACCCAAAGTACCCCTAATGTTTATTAAAGCATGGGTTGTTTAAGTGAGGGCATAGGGGTCTTTTGGCATTTTCCCTTCCTCTCTATTAAGCAAACCGAGCCTCACCCTCTCATATCACGCACGGTTTGGCCGAACGAAAGAGGCGCGCGGAAGGGAGAAGGCGGACGTACGCAAGGCGAAGGGCGGCGGCTCCGGCGAGTTTTCCGGCGAAGAAAGCTAGGGGAATCGTAGGGGAGACTAAAGGAAGGCTAAGGTATGCATTAGAATAATGATTTTCCATCTCTTCCTCTAGATTTTTGAATGAGAAGATTTCTAGGGTTTTTAGAAAACTTGAATTTTCTTTGAGAAAAGTTAGAGAATGATTAAAGGATGTTTCTAAACCTTAATGCTAGTTGATTTCTTGAAAATATGGATTTTGAAAATTAGGGTTTTGCTTAAAATTTATCTTCTTGGAAAATGCCTTTACAAAAGATCTTTTTAAGGGTATGGGGAAGTTTTTATGTGAAGATATTATAGGGTTTAAGCAAAAATTTTGAGTTTAGGAGTTTAGGGTTTCTCTCTAATGAAGGAATTTTTGATCCTTATGGTTTTTATTAGGGTTTGGGAGGATTTTAGAGGCTACCTTATGGATTTTGTTTGAAATACAAGATTTTCTAATTTTGGATTTATTAAATTCCGAAAATTAGATATATTTTATTTACAATGTGAGAGTAGGAAAGGTGTTGCATGCTTAAAGATCTTAGGAATGTTGACTAAACTTTAATTGAGAGAGAATGTGAGGGGCTTTATAGAAAAACCAATGCTTGATGGGTTAATTAACTACATGCTTTGCCTAGGGTTTATTTGGAATGTGTAATGCGTGTAGGGATTGATGTGCATGTTTCTTTTAGGTGTTGGACAATTGGGGAAGAGAAGTTTGTAAGGATTCTTGGCGGATCACGTTCCTTTGAGGTAGGTAAATGTAATGCCTTTAAAAATTAGAAGAAAATGCATTTATTTTCCTCCAAAGCATGTTTTACATTATTATGCAAGCTCTAGCGTTCTTCTAATCACATTGCTTATATATTCTTTTATGCTTTAAGTATCATGTTTATGTTTCTATGATTGCTTAATTGTTAAGAACTCCTTTGGAAATGGTTTAGAGACATTTGAGCTTATACTTGTTACCATACATAAGCCTTTACTCATGCGCTAACTCACATTGCAAGTTCATCTTTTATGTAATAGTATTTAATGCATTCGTTCTTTCTAAAGTGATGAATCATGATTGCATTTGACTCTTTTCTTTCCTCTTGCTATCATGAAACCATATAGCACATTAGAAGATAGTTGACCATATGCATGAATAAGAATCTCCTTATGAGTAATTAAAGAATGAATGTATGTGCTTGTTGATGCGGAGGTATCTTTGATAAAGGGATGCTCTTCCGAGCATTGGTAAAGGGATGCTCCTATGAGCATTGGTAAAGGTGGTTCTTATGAACCAAATGGAAAAGGAATGGCTAATTATGTTGTACCTGATCAGTACAAAAAGGATACCTCTGAGACGGGTGATTATAGATATATGTTACTTTATGTATATGCAAAACTTCATGGTTCAAGAAAGCATTTCATGCGTTATGATAAGTGATGGATCATAAGCTCATTTAAGGAAAAGGTTTAATGGGTCACATTGAGGCATACTATTTAAATTTATGATTGGTTCAATGTTCTTTTTACCTATAGTATTTTCATTTATGTTCATCTCATTCATATTGTTTTCTCTAAATTTTATTTGGTAAAGCATTTGCCTATTGAGTTTAAGACTCACCCTCGTTATGGGAATACTTTTCAGGAGGAACTAGGAAGGGTTAGATGGCTGACCAACCTCCGCGCACTTACCGTCGTAGGGAGACGACGGGCGGCAGGTTCTTTTGTATTTTGATGTTTTGTATAGATAGATTAGAATTGGATTGTAAGAGGAAAAGGTTATACTTGTGGATCCCCTTTTGTATCTTTTTGTAAACTTAATGCTAAATCCTTTGATTGGTGATTTTTAAATGAAAGGAAAGAAAAAGTTTATGTTGGATATTGTAGTGGCTCTTCTTTATGTTGATGAATATTTTGGAATTATATTTATTGTCTTGTAAAGTTTTCTTTTATCTTCTTTATGTCCGATCTCTGTTCCCGCCTCGCACTTGCGAGCTAACCGGGCCGGGTCGTGACAAGAGTGGTATCAGAGCAAAGGGATTTGAGGATATTGATTTTTATGAAAGAGCCAATAGGTTAGGGTAGGTATAAGGTGCTTGTGTTATTTAATGCTTAGATTGCTTTGTTGATTTGTGTCTCAGGGTTGAGGAACCTGAACCTGATGCCACTGATGGCAACACAGGGGAGGTCAGGAGGGAATCACCATCTGTAGTAGAGCCTCAAGGCAGTAGCATTAATGCTACTTTGGACTCTTTTACCCAAATGATGGCGGCTATGACGGAGATGATAAAGAGTACGCAGACTCAAGCTGGAGGTAGTGGAAGTGCTCCAATTGACAAGTATTTAAAGTTATTCCAGGACATGAAGCCACCATCATTCGTGGGAGGTGGAGCTATAGAAGCAGAGGATTGGCTAATGAAAGTTGAGAAGATTTTGGAGGGAATGCTATGCCCTCAGGATAGAAGGGTTGCCTTAGCTGCATATGCTTTCAATGGGGAAGCAGAAAGATGATGGAAAAGTCAATTGGAAGGAACTTTTGGTGGGAGACCTTGCAACCAAATAACATGGGAGGAGTTTGTCAAAGTGTTTAGAGATTGGTATGTACCAATGACTGCTAGGAGGTCAATGCAAGACAAATTCAATAGACTGGTGCAGGGAGATAAGACCATTATAGAGTATGAGACTGAATTCACGAAGCTTTCTAGGTATGCCTCCCATCTAATCCCTAATGCAGAAGAGAAATGCCACCGCTTCCTTTGTGGCTTGAGGGATAGCATAAGACAGCCATTGGTTCCTTTGGGTATTGAAGACTACTCTACATTAGTTGATAGAGCACGAAAGGTTGAGCTGGATTATCAGAGTACTCTAAGGAGAAGAGATTTTCAGAAAAGGAAGAATTCTGAAGAGGATATTCAAAGCAACCAGACTGAGGGGTCAAATGGGAAGAAGCCCAAGTTCAGTTCTAGTGGAGGCAGTGGTGCAACTGTAAGTAAAGTCACTGAATCTTGTGCTAAGTGTGGCAGATTGCATAAAGGTGAATGTCTGATTGGTTCCAACACTTGCTATTGGTGTCATCAGCCCGGACACATAGCAAAATATTGTCCTTCTTTGGTTCAGAAGACTTCAGGAGGAATGAGATCAGTTGAAGCACCTTCACAGATGACTTATGAAAAGTCCAAGATGATAGAATCATCAGTTGCGGGTTCAGTGCAAAATCAATCCAGGCAGAATGTTAGACCACGAGTTTACAGTTTGACTCAGCAAGAGCCCGATGGATCTTTAGATGCTGACAATGACAATTGAGATGGCTTTATAGTTTATTTTCAGTAACTTGTAATGATAAATTTGATATTTTGATGTTTTGGATTTAGTAGTTTATCTTGTTATGTCATGTCAGATGTTTTGGGATTGATCAGATTATTTTGCTAAGATATTTCAGATGTTTAGTTTGTTCTGTTTCAATGTTGAGGTTTATGTTAATGAAATGGAAGCTGTTGGGTTATTTTGCAACTAGAAGTTATGTAAATTTCGGGGACGAAATTTTTATTAGGAGGGAAGATTGTGAAAACCCGAAAATGCCGTTTTAGACCTCGCACGCTTTTCGAAGCGCCGCGACGAGTTTTAAGTGAAAAATTCAATGTTGTCGGATTTCGATGGAAATAATTTTGAAAAATTCTGCGCAAAATTCTAAGAAATTTTATGTATAGAACTTATATTTAATTTTGCTTAATTTAGGAATTTAAAATTAAGAGAAGTCTCATAATACCCAAACCCCTAATGTTTATTAAAGCATGGGTTGTTTAAGTGAGGGCATAGGGGTCTTTTGGCATTTTCCCTTCCTCTCTATTAAGCAAACCAAGCCTCACCCTCTCATATCACGCACGGTTTGGCCGAACGAAAGAGGCGCGCGGAAGGGAGAAGGCGGACGCACGCAAGGCGAAGGGCGGCGGCTCCGACGAGTTTTCCGGCGAAGAAAGCTAGGGGAATCGTAGGGGAGACTAAAGGAAGGCTAAGGTATGCATTAGAACAATGATTTTCCATCTCTTCCTCTAGATTTTTGAATGAGAAGATTTCTAGGATTTTTAGAAAACTTGGATTTTCTTTGAGAAAAGTTTAGAGAATGATTAAAGGATGTTTCTAAACCTTAATGCTATTTGATTTCTTAAAAATATGGATTTTGAAAATTAGGGTTTTGCTTAAAATTTATCTTCTTGGAAAATGCCTTCACAAAAGATCTTTTTAAGGGTATGGGGAAGTTTTTATGTGAAGATATCATAGGGTTTAAGCAAAAATTTTGAGTTTAGGAGTTTAGGGTTTCTCTCTAATGAAGGAATTTTTGATCCTTATGGTTTTTATTAGGGTTTGGGAGGATTTTAGAGGCTACCTTATGGATTTTGTTTGAAATACAAGATTTTCTAATTTTGGATTTATTAAATTCCGAAAATTAGATATATTTTATTTACAATGTGAGAGTAGGAAAGGTGTTGCATGCTTAAAGATCTTAGGAATGTTGACTAAACTTTAATTGAGAGAGAATGTGAGGGGCTTTATAGAAAAACCAATGCTTGATGGGTTAATTAACTACATGCTTTGCCTAGGGTTTATTTGGAATGTGTAATGCGTGTAGGGATTGATGTGTATGTTTCTTTTAGGTGTTGGACAATTGGGGAAGAGAAGTTTGTAAGGATTCTTGGCGGATCACGTTCCTTTGAGGTAGGTAAATGTAATGCCTTTAAAAATTAGAAGAAAATGCATTTATTTTCCTCCAAAGCATGTTTTACATTATTATGCAAGCTCTAGCGTTCTTCCAATCACATTGCTTATATATTCTTTTATGCTTTAAGTATCATGTTTATGTTTCTATGATTGCTTAATTGTTAAGAACTCCTTTGGAAATGGTTTAGAGACATTTGAGCTTATACTTGTTACCATACATAAGCCTTTACTCATGCGCTAACTCACATTGCAAGTTCATCTTTTATGTAATAGTATTTAATGCATTTGTTCTTTCTAAAGTGATGAATCATGGTTGCATTTGACTCTTTTCTTTCCTCTTGCTATCAAGAAACCATATAGCACATTAGGAGATAGTTGACCATATGCATGAATAAGAATCTCCTTATGAGTAATTAAAGAATGAATGTATGTGCTTGTTGATGCGGAAGTATCTTTGGTAAAGGGATGCTCTTCCGAGCATTGGTAAAGGGATGCTCCTATGAGCATTGGTAAAGGTGGTTTTTATGAACCAAATGGAAAAGGAATGGCCAATTATGTTGTACCTGATCAGTACAAAAAGGATACATCTGAGACGGGTGATTATAGATATATGTTACTTTATGTATATGCAAAACTTCATGGTTCAAGAAAAGCATTTCATGCGTTATGATAAGTGATGGATCATAAGCTCATTTAAGGAAAAGGTTTAATGGGTCACATTGAGGCATACTATTTAAATTTATGATTGGTTCAATGTTCTTTTTACCTATAGTATTTTCATTTATGTTCATCTCATTCATATTATTTTCTCTAAATTTTATTTGGTAAAGCATTTGCCTATTGAGTTTAAGACTCACCCTCGTTATGGGAATACTTTTCAGGAGGAACTAGGAAGGGTTAGATGGCTGACCAACCTCCGCGCACTTACCGTCTTAGGGAGACGACGGGCGGCAGGTTCTTTTGTATTTTGATTTTTTGTATAGATAGATTAGAATTGGATTGTAAGAGGAAAATGTTATACTTGTGGATCCCCTTTTGTATCTTTTTGTAAACTTAATGCTAAATCCTTTGATTGGTGATTTTTAAATGAAAGGAAAGAAAAAGTTTATGTTGGATATTGTAGTGGCTTTTCTTTATGTTGATGAATATTTTGGAATTATATTTATTGTCTTGTAAAGTTTTTTTTTATCTTCTTTATGTCCGATCTCTGTTCCTGCCTCGCACTTGCGAGCTAACCGGGCCGGGTCGTGACACTACAGGGGACATAGAACTTGAGCTTGCTACTTGAACTCAAATAGAGGACTTGTGGACATGCACTTGAACTTGAACTGGACTTGGAACTTGAACTTAAGCCAACAAATAAACAAGAGATCTACTCAAATCAAAACTTGAACTTAATTGGAGTTAAGCTTGAATCAAACCCAAATCAAATAATGAGTTAATCTAGCACAATGTACATGAGCTTGAGCTTGATCAAAGGACAAGGAACTATACTCAAGTGAATTTGGACGAAATCTTAAAAATCAAATGAACTACAACTGTGGACAATTGGAACCAAATTGAGCTCAAACTTAACTCATATGACGAGACCTTGGACCTCATGGTTAATGAATATGCAGAGATGCTAAAAATGTAGGGTCATAAGTGACAAGTTTTGGATTTTCATAATAAATAACAATTGACAAAGTCTTCAAATGAACATTAATGAACAAATGAAAGGCTTGGGGCACAATCTACTTGTAAGTGGATATTGACAAGAATTATAAAGGATACGAAGACATACATGCGAATGATGGCTTGAAGCTACCTCAAGTTCAACCGGTAGCGTAGACCATCCTCGAGGACAAAGGATTTGCAAGTCCAAAACTAATAAGAAGTTTATGAAAGATGTAACTTAACTATGGAGCCATGATAAGGAGCCTTCGGGCCATCATAATAACTCGTAGTGTTCGATGCACTCAAAAGCAACATAAAGCCTCTAATGTTTGTATTAGTTGGCTTGTAGATCTACGAAGAGAACTTGTGATGTAACTTGCTTGTAAACCACAATAAGAAGTTCGTCACAATCATAGTAACATATTTACAAGTGATGATTATTGAGAGGCAGTGGACATTATAATATTCTGGAACCAACACTGATCAACATATAAGTGACTACAACAATCTCTTACAAACATGAGACCAAGATGCAATGAATGACACTTTGTGTCATAGAAGAAGGTACAATAATCCCTGCAAACAATGAAGTTTCTCGCCGACATGCTCAGTACAACATGCAATGGTTACAAAGATACTTCTACAACTATTTAATGTTGAACAAATACATTGGCCCTATCTATAAGCAACGATGTCAAATGTATCGGAAGAGACACAAGCAAATATACCAAATTTCAGCAAGTTATGGTGATTAGCATGCAATAACGTATAAATGTGCTCACAGTCAATATGTTGGGAGAGATAGATGACAGATGCGAGCTCCTATTAGTCAACGTAAGAAATTTCTCTCATATGCAAAATACTTATGAACTGTTCTAGCAAGGATATTGTGACGTCTCTACAGCTAACAACCATCTAATGGAAGACATACACTTAAGTGGTATGAAGTTAAGGTTGCGATATCGCTATAACTAAGTAAGTACAACAAATCCTCCGTGGAATTAGGCACACATGTTCTCTGCAAGCAATGATATAAGGTTACTGCAAGTCCAAATTCCTACAAGTCGTCGTAGGAAGCCTCTCGTGTATACAAAGTGCCATCTACAGGCAAAGGGGATCGACGTGCAATAAATGCAGGCCTCTACAATCCAAAACAGGAGATTCGTTAGTGCACTACAATCTACCTTCATAATCATACAAGTAGTGCACGACAGTTCTACCTATATGCAACTAGCAAATGACTAAATTATAATGCTACGCCACCGGATCAACAACATCCTTGCAAGCGGACAGAAGGCATTTACAAATATTTTAAAATACCCCCACACATGCACCGTAATTTGTATACACATAGATACACTAAAGGGGTAAATACAATCACAACCTGCATGTGCCCCAACGAGCGTTTTATTGGTACACACGTGAAGTCTAGGGATGCTGCGCGGGCTAAATGATGAATTTAAGTTTGAACCCAATTCTTCTCGACACGATTCGAATTATTAAATAAATATGTGGTCATGAGGTCGACCGAGATATTTATTTTATACATTAATATTATGCCTTCAATGTCCTTTATAAGAAAGATTCATCGATAAAATCATTCACGCGCATGAGCCCCGTCGAGCGTGTTATTGGTACACGGGCCGTCTAGGGATGTTGCGCGGGTCAATAAGTGAATTCAAGTTCGAACCCGATTCTTATATGCGGATCAATAGGAGTCGACAGAGTTCGAACCATCAAACAAATTTATGGTTGCAGCGACCAGTATATTTGTCTTAATATATTCATATTAGGCCTTCAAGGCCTATAACAATGAAAATTCACTAATAAAGACCTAAAGCCTACGAAACCCGATCCTCTATCAATTGTTTGATAGAGTTTACAAGGTTCATCCATAAAATGCAAATATTTTCAAATGAAAATGGCCCCACAGCCCGATGATGGCCATGTTGAACGAAGATATCAACAGGAGGGATTAATTCCAAATATTCAAAAAGCCACTCCAAGTACCCGAAATCCAAAACCACTGAAATCCAAAACTCACAGGAAATTCCAAAATCAAATGTTTAAAATTGAAATCAAACTATTAAACACTTAAAGTAGATATCCATCCACCCTCTGCAATAGTTTACCGAGGTGGACAAATTCAAATATAACTTCAGCTCACATAGAGCAAAATGCCTGGTCGAAAATATCACTAAAATCCATTCTCAAACAATCTCCTGCTATTAAGGATGTGGTACGTGTCCTCTAACTAGAGATTTTGCTGCCAAATAGAACCGCAAGATAAACAGTTATGACATGAGACCCTCTGAATCGAGTGGTTTTGCCGTCAGATGGCACCACGAAATACCGGCTATAGCCAGAGCGAATACGTTCCTTAGTGGGCATCAAATCCGTGAGATATGAATCAATAATATATAATCGATAGGACACAAAGCCCTCTGTTAGCTAAGGTGGATTCAAATTTTATCCCCTTTGACAAACATTCAGCCTAGGTCTACAAGGTCCCCTTGGGCGAAGCAACTCATGGCTGCCGACAAGGATCCTTCTGTCAGGTTGGGTCGACTACCTCCTCTGACTAAGTAGATCAGGGACCACGATGGCCCGGGACGACAGAACTATGGGATCTTGATCGTGTCCATCGTACATTCCCCCACCATTCGCTTTAAGTGCAAGACGGTGAAATTCAAATTTTAAATATCAAATCTTCCAACCTTCCAATTTTCACATTTCTAAACCCATGCTGCTACTATATGCCAGGTAACATGTATTTATACATATCTGATTAACGACTAGCCTTAATCGAAAGTTCTCTCTCGTTATCGGGAGGGTAATTAACTATAGGGGCTTGTGCCTATAGTAAATCAGAACTTAGATCATAAAGTCCTCACAAAATGAGGGTGAAATCTTTGGGTAGTTTCTTATTTACAAACTCATCTGCCTTCCAAAATTTACCCCGAAACTTAATTCTGTTAAAACTCCCTCGCCGAAGAAAAAGCTACAGTGGGCGAAGGCTGGTGCCGAATTTTTGGAGCCCACACTTATATAGGAACATGCAACAGATTAAGATACTAAAACAATCCGTAATAAAATGCTTGTTGTTATTGAGCGCCAAATGGAAGTTGAAGAATACATGGGAGAGCTACCGGAGGAGACCTTGGCGATTGGAAGGAAACGAAGTTTTCCTGAGAGATCTCCACTTGGCAACAGATGTGAACCCGTCTGAATGCCAATAAAGCCCATTACTTTGTGCCTCTCCCGTTGAACTCCGCCTATGTCAGTGTCACTATTCAGGCCTAGATGGTTAGATAAGAAGTCACTATGAATACGAACCAACATGTAGAATCTTAGGAAAACGAGCTTCGTTCGAACGCAAGGAGCCGTCAGCTGTATCTATTAAGAAGCACGTGAGACGAAGAGTTTATGGAATGCTAGTAGGATTTAAAGAGCCTTATTATTAATTAATTTAATTATAATAATTAAAATGAAAGGTTGAGGTTTGATTTGAATAATTAAAATTAATTAAAATGGATGGTCAGGATTTGGTGTGGAAAGAAACTCAAGCCCCTTTTATAATATTAGTATAGATTTGGTGACTTGTTCAACCTTGCCACTTTAGTGAGTAGCAAGTGCTTTATATATTTATTTTAAAAAAAATATTTTGCTATACAACTCTTCTAGAATCATACCCTTGCAATTCCACACTCATTTCCTAGCATTCTATTCAAAGTATCCCATCCTAACTTATATTTATAGCTGTTGGCTAAACCTAAACTGAATTTGACCTAGTTTTATTCTTGTCCCCATTTGACCCATGAAAGCTCATTAGAATTTCATGAAAATTTCTTAAATCGTTCTTAAGGAAACTCTTCCATCTCAAAGAATTTTCATGTCTTAGAGTGTCCACCATTTGACGACCTAAATGCCTAAAGTTCACTTGTCATAATTTGATTAGATTTCTAGCACTCTTGCATATTACCTTATCTTTGCATGAAACTCGAACACCACTTAACTTCAACCCCTCCCAAGGCTTGCACATCATTCATAACACATTTTAAGAGACTTCTAGTCCAAATCAACAACCTATTAGGGACTAAGCCCGTGGTGGCCACACCAAATTAATGATTAAATTGAACACACTTTTAGCCTTATGATTAAAATGATCCCATGCAAATAGTCATAGAATCATATTTACCTTTTTCACAATTATTCACATATAGCCTTACCAATTTTCAACTTAATTATTTGTTTAATATGCAAAAAGTGAGCATATTTTGTCGGTCCATCAATTATTATTAAAATACAATTATGATATCGCCTAAATTGGCTCTAAAATGATGTTATTGAATTTTGTGAAATCAGTAGGATTTTATAGAGTTTTTCAAAAGGCTTACAAAGATTTCTTTGTTTCTTATTAGATCAAATGCAATAACTTTTCTTCATAATTATAGGATAATTATGAAAAAGAGATCTATAATCACATTAATTTCCAAAACTCATTATAGATTAATTCCTGCTAATTTTCGTTAAAGTAGAGACTGTAAATTATAACTTTTGGTGTATTTCATTAAGGATTTCATCCTAGGTTGCATTAGTAAATTCTAAACTCTCAAGCACCACAACTATATATGTGGATTGCATGGTTATTTGAAATTCAGCACTCCATCAGTTATTAGGTTATCATCTGTTATAACTTCTTGAAGCTGTTATAAATCATGTAATATAATGTATATTGATTTTCACCAAAGAGTTCTAAATAAAATCTATTTCTCTGAATATTGAGTTGTAGACAAGCAATTAAAACAAAGTGATTAAGCAACTTCAAATGAACTTGGTAATGTTGAAGTGTTTTGAATAGTTCGTTCCGGTCTATTGAGATTGCTTGATATGTATGGTAGGGCTTTTATTTGATAGTTGCATGACATTTTCTTAGTGTTTTTGTCACGACCAGGCCCGGTTAGCTCGTATAGGTGAGGCGGGAACGAAATCGGACGTTTAAAACATAAACCTTTCTTCTTTACGTATGCATTTAATTAATTGTTTCTAAATAATCCACAAAAAACTAAAAGCGCCTCTAAAATTTTCCAAATATATATAAAAACAAACATTTCATATCATTTCATGTCATTCAAAATTTACATAGGTGGTTTTAAAATTTCTAAAACATGCTAAACCACCCAAAAAAGTGTATACTATAACTAAAAAAATATCAAAAGAACCTCTCAGCTGGTACTCGACGACTGTAGGTGAACCTTTGGTTGTCAGACATTTCTTGCAGCAGGTTCTCCTAAAAAGTATCCCAACACGAGGGAGTGAGCTAATGCTCAATAGGAAAACTCTAATCCTAACATTTTCACATGCATTCTAAAATGAAAACTTACTCACATACTAGTGGTGAAATGCCTTGCTTGTTTTGCTACACATGCTAATTTTTCATGTCTTATGAATATTTGATGCTTTATGAATGTCATTTGTCATATGTATGCCATGTGTCTTATGAATGTCGTAGCGTATATCTATCATAGTTATATGTATTCTCATATTTTATATAATCGTACCAGGAGTGTACTGATCAGGTACACAAACATCTTTTTGGCCATTCATTTCTTTTCCTCTTTTGCCCCAAAGGGCCATATTGTTCCGTATTACTCATAAGAGTCATATTTGTGCTTTCGCACCATATTTGATACCTCGCCTTCAACATGCACAATCAATTACATAATCGTTCCATATAGACATATGTATGTAATGTAGCCTTTTTATAACAACCATTTATTTTGAACATGAAGTGCATGAAAGGAACTTCTATGAATGCTTAAAGTGTTAAATATAAATAATGTATGTGTTATGTATCACATCAACTAAGGATTTCACTTGCCATGTATCAATTAAGTAAAGATATGCAATTCTCATAAATCAATTAAGTAAAGATATAAAACATAAAAGAATAATAAAAACATAAAGGAATATGATCATGTAGGATAAGAGATTCCTACCTCAAATGCACTTTGAAAGCTTCCACTTCACCAACCTATACTTCCTTCTTCTTTTTCAAACCTAAGGGAAATATCACAACATAAGCCTTTTAGGTAAAATTCAAACCACTATGACACACATCCTACACATGCCATATCTAAAAAAAAAACTCCCCTTAAGCTTATTATATTCTTCCTACCCATATCCTCAAGGTTAAATAGATACAACAATAACAACAACATAAAAATGACATTTATACATCATCACTTACATAATTTATGATTTTAATTAAATTATTTTTGGATTTATTCATAAAAAATTAGGAAAATTATTTTTTTCTCAAAAAGTTCAATTTCTCCTAATTAGAGAGCTCACATAAATCTTAGGAATAACTTTTGTTCACAACCTAGTTCAAAAACCCTAGTTTTGGAAAAGCCCTAGTTTTTAAAATCTAAAATTCTTGAAGAACAATTGCATTTTTCTTCAAACAATTTCTTTCCCTAATATCTCCTAGCATTCCTTACAAAAATAATAAAAGTTGGAGAAACCCTAAATTTTGAAAACATGAAAATATTGAGTAAATTCCTTTTTTTATGACTTAGTACATGCTCCTAAACAAGTCCTATCACTTTTCTAAAAAACAAACTCCAACAAAAATCCAAACCCTAACAGTTTGGGTCATGAAAATCTGAAGAAAAGAACAACATTTTTTCAAGTTTAAACTTACCTCTTATCTTCTCCAAGCCTTCCTCTAGCTTTTTCTTAAAGAATCTTGTCGGAAAACCAAGCCGACCGTTGGCTTTCACATGTCCCTCGCCATTCCCCCCTTCTCTCCCGTCCGCTCTCCTCTCTCACGGTCGAAAGAAACACAAGGGACCGAAATATCCCTTAAGGCTTTAAAATGAGTAATAAGAAAAAGGACGCATGTGCCCCTCTCCCCAAAGTCTCTCTATTGTTTCATGAAGGGTAAAAAGGGAAAGAAAGGCTAAAAATGACTTAAACCATCTTCGGCAAATTTTAATTCTCAAACCGCATGAAATTTGATATAAGTTCTTTATACCATTTCGATCGAAATTTCGTGTCGATTTTAATAAAATTTATTTCGTTGAATTCCGACGACTTTGAAATTTCACCTGAATTCGTGGTGGCGAATCGGAATGCGTGCGACACATTCAAGCGAGAGTTTCGGGTTTTACAGTTTTGTCATTGACATCGAAACCAATGTTTAGATGGATGCGATATGATTTCCATAGGAAAACATTTAAATTTAAGAAATTCTAGCTTCTTCTAGCATTGACACATCTTTCCCAGTTTATTACTTCAAGATGATAGACCCTATTCAGTTCTACCTTTGTCTGCCTTGTTTGCAAACACCGTCAAAATGTGTGTCAATGTTGAGCACATGTTGAGTTAGTATTTGTTCTTTCTCTCTGATTGATGGCTTTGCAGAAGTATGTTGTATGAGTTTGAGAACTGATAAAGAAGGAATCAGAAATTATGTGACAGTTTGACTTAGTTTTACTACTGATATGGCTTTCTAAAATCAACTTTGACTATTTCCATTGGTGGTATGAGCGTATAAAGTGCTGAACCCAGGATAGTGATGTGGTGAACATTGATGGAATGAAGCTTGAACAAAATAAAACTTTAAATCCCTCCGTAACATTCTTCCTTGTATTTTTCCCTCCGGAGAAAACTGAATAGAAAAGAGAATAGATATCTTGAATCCATTTACTTGAGAAGAAGTGAGCTTCATATATAAGTCCTATATGATATAGTCGGGTATAATATTTTTAGGATGGAGTCTGGACTATTGTTAGAAATTTTTTGACATATCATGCATTGAAGATGAGCAGCTTTGGAGGGATTGGTGTAGAACTGTAGATCATGCTCATCTGTACTTGCAAGAGTGAAGCAAATCCATTATTCTATTTTCTCTCTCTCCTTATTTAACCTTTTTTTCACTTTCCCTAAATTGATAATACAGTTTTGAGACTTTGTTTTCTGGAATTTTAACAAGATATTGTTGTGAGGCATTTCCTGACATGCTCTTTCTTTTTATTTTCAGCATAGATGCTGCATTTCCAAAGATTACTTTCTTTTTTGAGAATTCCGTGGAACTGCAAGTTTATCCTCATGATTATTTTTTTGAAAATGGGGTAAGGTTCTTGGAAATGGAAATGTTTGACTGCATCTGTGACATGCTGAGATGAACAGTTCCCTTTATTGATGATAATATTTTACTATTGATGTGTAATGTAGATTTCTCAACGCATTTTGTTTAATGATTTCTAAAATTATCCTTGTTGCCGCTGCAATGTGGATTAGGAGAGTATACTTCATCATTGATAAACAGTCTTTTTTTATTTTGCTCGGATCTTTTGATTCAAAAGGAAAAGCTCCTAAAAGTAAAAATAGTTGGTAGTTGAATTAAAATGTGAAAAAAAAGTAAAAGAAGATTTGTTATAAAAATTTGTTTAGATGTAAAAATTATGATAAATTAGAAACATATAAAGAGGCCCGTAAGAAGTCTAAGAAAATAATATGCGATGCAAAATATTTAGCTTTTAATGATTTATATAATAGATTATATACTAAGAGGGTGAAAGATATATGTATAAGTTAGTCAAACAAAAAGATAAGGGTAGCAAGGACTTAGTTCAAGTGAATTGCATAAAGATGAAAATAAAAATACTTTTATTAGAACAGGATATGCAACAAAGATAAGTTATTTTGCCAAATGTTTCAATGATGATTGTGATAATATGATGGACTTTACTGACCTTTGATACTTAAATTAAAATAATATTTTTGTTTTTTATCGGTGTATTAGTAAAACTAAAATTAGACGGGCTTAAAGAAAATTATGTGTGGAGAAGTTGTTAGACCTGTTGATATTCTAATAGAGGTGTAGAAATGCCTAGGAGATGCATGAATTTCTTGGCTTACTAAAACTTCTAATATTATTTTGAAGACTAAGAAGATGTCAGGTTAGTGGATAATGAATGTGTTGATTGATATTTTGAAGAATAAAGATTATGTACAAGATTGTACGAATTATAAAGGAATTAAGTTAATGGGTCATACTTTAAAACTATGGGAGAGAGTTATGGAGCATAGGTTGTGGCGTGATACTAATGTTTCTTAAGATCAATTTGGATTCATGCTGGGTATGTCTACTATGGAAGCTATACATTTATTGAGAGGTTTGATGGAAAAATATAGAGAAAGGAGGATCTTCATATTATATTTATTGATTTAGAGAAACCATCTGATGAATTTTCAAGAGAAGTGCTATGGATAGTGTTAGAAAAGAAAGGGATTAATAATGTTTATATTCAAGTTATTAAGGATATGTATGCAAGTGCTGTTACTTGTGTTCAAATACAAGGTGCTTTGACCAAATATTTTCCTATTTCAGTTGGATTACATTAAGGTTTGGCCTGAAGCCCATATCTTTTTGTTTTAAACATGGATGTTCCCACTAAATAGTTGCAAGAGGTTGTACCCTGGTGTATGCTTTTCGCTCTTGATATTTTTCTTGTTGATAAGACTAGAGGAGTTGATCGTAAACTTGAATTATGGAGGTCAACCTATGAGTTTTGAAGTTTTCATTTGAGTAGATCTCAAACTGAATATATAGTGTAATTTTTGTAATAATAGATTTAGTGGTGGGATTATGACTTTGGGCGATCAAGTCATTAATAAGAGTAGACGTTTTAGATATCTTTTGCTTATTGTTCTGAGTGATGGCAAAATAGATGGGGATATTATTAGAAGAATTAAAGTTTGATGGTTGAAGTAGAGGAATGCATCGGGCTTGTTGCGTGATAGAAATGTTTTCCTCAAACTTAAAGGGAAAATGCTATAAGATGGCGGTGAGACTTGCAATGCTTTGTGGTGTAGAATGTTGGTCATTAAAAGAGAAGCATAATATTAAGTTAAATATTGCAGAGATGGTTTGGTCACATAAAATTGTGGCCTTCCGATGACCCGGTTTGGAAAGTAGATGTATTAGATTTGGCTTATGTTAAGAAAGTTAGAGGTAGACCTAAGAAGACATGGTTAGAAAATATTAGAAATGACATTTCTTTATTAGATTTAAATGAGAATTTTGCTCTTAATGGAACATAATGGATAAAAAAGATTCATGTAGCCACCCCATATAGTGGGATAAAAGCTTGTTGTTGTTGCTCCGGATCTTTTGATGATCTATGTTTTCTAAAATCCTCTTACATGTATACTTGTTATTTTGATGCAGAAGAACTTAAAAGAATCTTTAACCTCAGCTAGGTGCTATACCTAACCTTTTCCAGTTTGGAAATTGTCAATAATGTTTATTGACTTCATTTTGATTAGAGTTGTAAATGATCCAATTCAAGCAGAGCATTACCCCAAATTGCTCATATTGGATCATATTTGAGTGATAGCCTAATTTCTCTGTTTTCGCAGACTATAAATTGATTAAAATATTTCAGCAGAGAATATGATTTCTCTGAAGTATTCTATGTACTGATATCTAAACTATGTGAACCTTTAAGAAGTATTTCTTATTTTCTACCAATTAAAACTTGCATCTTGAAAGTTAATTAGGTATACAGTTCAACAAAGTTATATTGCATAAGTTAACGTTTCATTGAAAACTCCTTAGTGTTGTAGGTAGTATCGTATTATATGAATTTAAGAGGATACATCCAGTGAGTATTTTGGGCTGTCTTATTACATTCTACAAGATTTATTTATTTATTCTGATCTCCAGCTTATTCTTCCAAAATTTATTGAGAAACTTTTAGGTTATATATATTTAACCACCAAAGTAATTTGTATAGCGTTCTTTTCTTAGTTTGTAATGTTATATCTTCTCTCATATTATCATCCTTCAACCAATTCTCATGATGTAATCTTTTTTTCCAGGATGGTATCTGGTGTACTGGTTTTCAAAACAGTGCCTTGCAGTCTAAAGATGGGAAGGATATATTTCTTTTAGGAGGTAATGTCTTCCATTTAGCTATTCTACTGCTGGACTTCAAATATCGAATATTGTTGAGCTGGTAAAATCGATCTAATTAAACTAGAATTAATTTCAGACAATGATAAGGAAGATTTGAATAAACTGGGCTTGCCAAGCTGAAGCTTAGTTGGTAGGGTTTGTTGATGATTATGCTTCATAGAGATTCTTCTACTTTTTGAAATTTTAGGAATCGAATTGACCATCATTAAAAATTTTGACAACAGAATGATAACCATCTTTGAACATGCTGCTAATTCTTCAAGACTTTGCTATTAAATTTTGGTATCTGGCTTCCATATCATGGAATCTGTTCCAGAAATCACTTTTTGTTTCATTGCTTGAATTTATGAAGAATTGCAAATATTAACTGATCCTTCATTTCCATGGAAAGGAATGAACTTAATATGAACTTTTTGTAAATTTTATTGTTAGGTAATTGTTGGATTCAGGTGAGTTCTGGAGATGTTATCTCTAAAGTGAGAATAGAGTGAGAGAGGGAAGATAGGGAAAACATTGTAGAAAATAATCTGCTAGTTTATATATCTATAGTAAAAGGACAAAAAAAATCCAAAATGTTCATCTTCGCTTCCTTTTTTTTTATAGGAATTTGAGGGCTACAAGGTATGATACATCAATAAAGAAATAAGAAAAATAGATGAATTAATGACTTTTAGTACTTTCCCTAGGCATGTATCACACCTTGGCTAATTTGATAGATGATTACCTTTCTTAATACTGCTTCTCTTTCCCAAGGTAAGTTTTGTAGTACCGAGTGCATGAGAGAGAGTAGGTGTAGGCTAGTGATGAGCCGAGATGGCTGTCATTGCCAAACATCTTGAACTCATCGACGACCTATTCTGGAGAGTGGGAGGAAAGTAAATTTGATTGCGGGGGATGATAAGCTCTGGAGTGAACTAACTATGATGGTACAAGTTGGAACCCTTTTGAAAAGGTACTTGTATGTAGTTGAGATGATGAGCATGGTTGGCGATTCTCCGTCATTGATAGTGGTGAGTGGCCTCGATTGTTTTTCTATTTGGGAGGTTAAGTAGTCTGTGATAATCATTAATTGTCCTTTTGAGGGGTGACACCCCTTTGGGTGTCTTATTGAGTTTTGTTTATGGGAAAATCTCTAATGAGTCCACAAGATACGAGTTTACATGTTATGATCGGCTAATTACCTGTTGAATACCTGAAAAGGCATATGCGAGTGTGTATTCAGTGGCTTGATTCTCTTGACTTTTTGGAGGGGAAGTGATGAAAAAGACAAGTGAACTTATAGCGAGATTAAAAAGGATGTCTTATTGAGTTTGGTTTATGGAAAAATCTCTAATGAGTCCACAAGATACGAGTTTACATGTTATGACCGGCTAATTACCTGTTGAATACCTGAAAAGGCATATGCGAGTGTGTATTCAGTGGCTTGATTCTCTTGACTTTTTGGAGGGGAAGTGATGAAAAAGACAAGTGAACTTATAGCGAGATTAAAAAGGATGTCTTATTGAGTTTGGTTTATGGGAAAATCTCTAATGAGTCCACAAGATACGAGTTTACATGTTATGACCGGCTAATTACCTGTTGAATACCTGAAAAGGCATATGCGAGTGTGTATTCAGTGGCTTGATTCTCTTGACTTTTTGGAGGGGAAGTGATGAAAAAGACAAGTGAACTTATAGCGAGATTAAAAAGGATTACCAAACAATTACAAGATACAAAAACAAAAATAATAACATAAAGCCTTTATCCCACTATGTGGGGTTGGCTACATTAATCTTTTTTCTCCTTTGAATCCTATTAAGTGTTAAATTTTAAATCTGATAAAGAAAAGCCATTTCTTATATTTTCTAAGTCTTTTTAGGTTTATATCTACCTTTCTTAACATAGGCCAATTCTAATACATCTATTCTCCTAACTTGGTCATTGGAAGGCTGTCGTTTTCTGTGACCAAACCATCTAAGGCAACTCTCTCTAATCTTATCTTCCATTGGAGCTACTCAAACCTTTTCACGTATATGCTTGTTTCATATCCTATCTCTAATTGTAAAGCCACTCATCCACCTAAGCATCCTCATCTCTTCAACAGTTAACATAATATTATCCTTCTCTTTTAATGGCCAACATTCTGCACCATAAAGCATTGCAGGTCGCTCCACCATCTTATAGAATTTTCCCTTAAGTCTGAGTGGTATTTTTCTATCACACAGCAAGCCCGATGCAGTCCTCCACTTTAACCAACCAACTTGAATTTTACTAATAAAATCCCCATCTTGTTAACCATCTCTTTGAACAAAGGACCCAACATATCTAAAACGTGTACTCTTATTAATGACTCGATCGGTTAAAATCACAAACCCCCTCACTAGATCTATTACTACTAAAATTACACTCAATGTATTTTTTTAGATATAGTCAAACGAAAACCATTAGACTCTAAGAATGACCTTCATAATTCAAGTTTACCTTCAACTGCCATTGTAGACTTATCATCAAGAAGAATATTATCAGCAAAAATCATACTCCAAGGTACATCCTCTTGCAAATGTTTGGTAAGAACATCCATAACTAAAACGAAAAGATATGGGCTTAAGGTTGATCTTTTATGTAATCCAACTGCAATAGGAAAATACTTGATCAAACCACCTTGTGTTTGAATACAAGTAATAGCTCCTGCATACATATACTGAATGACATGAATATAAGCTTTATTAACCCATTTCTTTTTTGGAACTCTCCATAACATTTCTCTCGAAGCTTTATCATATGCTTTCTCTAAATCTATAATAATCATATGTACATCCTCCTTATTCTGTTTGTACTTCTCCATCAAACCTCTCAATAAATGTATAACTTCCATAATAGACCTGCCTGACATCAATCCAAATTGATTTTGAGAAACATTAGTATCATGATGATACAAGATAGTAATTAATACAAAATTATTTCCCTATTTTTTTGTAGCCTTGATTTCCAAGCATTTTCTTTATTATGAGAGTGATGTGATGCCACTCAAGACTATGTCCTATAAGGAGTCTTGTGCAGAAGCTTCTTCATTTTGTTGAACACTTTAGTAGAATCGTAGAGCCATATAAGTGCAGTAAAAAAGTAAAAATGGACCTTGTCTTGTTAGCTTTTTTATCAAGAAACTAATAATAAAGGCGACATTTTTCTTTGGGAAGGTTGAGAAGATTGATAAAAGGGTAAGTGCCCCCTTGATGAGCAAAGATAAAGTGGTTGATGTTGGGCCTTAGTGTCACGACCTGGCCCGGTTAGCTCGCAAGTGCGAGGCAAGAACAGAGGTCGGACAGAAAAAAGATAAAAGAAACTTCACAATAAACAGTTAAAATATCTCCAAGTTGTATCAAAATAAAGAAAGAGCCACTACAAAGTCTCCAAGCAAAACTTTTCATTTCATCCATTCAAAATACCAATATAAGGATTCCACATTGAGTTTATAGAATACAAAAGGGGATCCAATAATCATTTTCTTACTTATCATTTCTAAACCTTCTATACAAAAATCAAAACTCAAAAGAACCTGCCGCCCGTCGTCTCCCTACGATGGTAAGTGCGCGGTGGTTGGTCTGCCATCTATCCCTTCCTAGATCCTCCTGAAAAGTGTTCCCACAACGAGGGTGAGTCATAAACTCAATAGGTATGAATGGGAATTCAAATAAACTTAGAATCAAAGAAGAAAACTATATCATGCTTGGATATTTTAACAAAAGAAACATCAACATAAAGAAACTTTTACTTAGAGCAAGTGCATACCTTTACCTCAACTTTCAAATGCTTTTTCCTTCATAACATTTCCGTTTTGCTTTTAACATTTTGCCTCACATGATAGTTTCAAATGCATAACATGAATATGAAATGTTCTTAATAGTTTAATATGTAAATATAACACCCGTCTTGGGAGTACCACTTGTACTGATCAGGTACATAAAATTTGGCCATTTCCTTTATCATTGGTTCATAGGAACCATCCTTTACCATGGCTCATAAGAGCCTCCTTTATCATGGCTCATAAGAGCCTCCTTTACCATGTGATACTCCCGCGTCAACATGCACATGCACTTAATACTTATATAACCATAAGAGATGCTTTGTATAAATTATTCATAAACTAATCAAGTGTATATTTCCATAGGGATGTGTATGGTTGCTATGCTCATGTGTTCATTTGCATGTAAATGAAAAACATGTGTATTACAAGTAGAGAAAAGAGTATGGGGATCATTCATGAGTTGTCCATTTGCAAAAAGAGAAATCTTTGCCTTTGCTTTGAGTGTCCATGAACTTTTACAAAGAAGCAAGAGTCATAAAAAGATATCATAATAAGCATGAAAGAATTTATCATTTTTATGTAAATGCAATGAAAGAAAGGTTGGCTAAATTTATAAGAACTTCCATTCCACCTACCTTAATTCGTGCACCACAATGCGAACCTTCAAAAATCCTTACGCCCCTTTTCCTCTTACGAAATCAACTCTACAAATGACAAAACATAAAGTCTAAGCATAAGTTCCCTCCCTCAAACCTTAAAAGAAAAATCCTAGGCAAAGCATGTAGCTAATCAACACATCAAGCATTGGTTTTTCTATGAAAAACTCACTTAAACCATGCTAAATCCAATTTATCTTCACTACAATTAGAATTTCATCATAACTCTAGATTTTGGAAAACCCTAACTATTAGGGCATGCAAAATATCTCCCAAAAAGAAATCCGTCTACACAAAAAAAAGTTACTAATCTCAAATAGAAACTTTTCTACAAAGGCATTTTTATAGGAAAACAAAATCGGATAAACCCTAGATTTCAAAAATCCATATTTTTATAAAAGTAACTCACATTAGGGTTTTAAAAACATCACATTACCTTTCTCTAATCTTATCCCAAAGAAAACTCTCATTTCTACAAAACCCTAATTTACAAAACACAATTAATTCTTATAAAACTTAAATCAAATTCCATAATTATCTTCCAAGAATCATTAGGAAACATCTTTGTGAATGTACTTTGAAAGAAAAATCATTTTTGAGTGAAACCCTAACTTCTAAAAATTCACATTTTCAAGAAATCAACTCGCATTAAGGTTTAGAAACATCCTTTAATCATTCTCGAAACTTTTCTCAAAGAAAATCCAAGTTTTCTAAAAACCCTAGAAATCTTCTCATCCCAAAAATCTTGAGAAAGAGATGGAAAACCCTAGTTCTATTGCATACCTTTGCCTGCCCTTAGTCTCCCCTACGATTTTCCCCAAGTTTGGCCACCGGAAACCGCCGCCGGAGCCAATGCCGAAGATGCTGTCCGAGCCTTGCGTCCGCCTTCTCCTTGTTCTGCTCGGTTTGGTCGTGACATGCGAATGGGAGAAGAGTGAAGGGTTTCGGTTTTAGTATAATGGGAGAATGAGTTTTGCCAAATGACTTAATTGCCCCCACTTAAGTAATTTCGGCCTTCATATTGCATAGGGGTAACATTGGCATTTCTAACCTTCCAAAATTTATAATGCTCAAAATACAAATAATTAAACATAAGTCCTATATATCAAAACGATCAGAATTTTGCACTCTAATTTTTAAAATTATTCCCGTCGAAATCCGACAACTTCAAAATTTTTACTTAAAACTCGTCGCGGCGCTTTGAAAAGCGTGCGAGGTCTTAAACGGCATTTTGCGGGTTTTACAATTCTCCCTCCCTTATAAAAATTTCGTCCTCGAAATTTAAGACAATCATAAGAAATCATACCTTAGTCAAACAGGTGAGGGTAGCTCTTCCTCATCTCAGATTCCTTTTCTCAAGTAGCATCTTTTTCAGATCCATGCTTCCACATAACTTTAACATAAGGAATCTCTCTGCTTCGAAGCTGCTTAACATTATAATCTATGATCTTTTCAGGCTCATCTACAAAAGTCAGATCTGGTTGGATATCTATTGATTTAGTACTGATCTTTTGAGCTTCATCTACAATGTACTTCCTTAAAAAAAAGATGTGGAATACATTATGTACTCCACTCATGCGAGACGGCAAAATCAATCTGTAAACCACACTGTCAACTCTCTCTGATATCTCAAAAGGGCCAACATACCTTGAACTCTGTTTTCTAACTTTGCCAAATCTCTTCACACCTTTCATAGGACTAACCTTGAGAAATACAAACTCTCCAACATCAAACTCAACAGATCTATGTTTGGCATCATAGTACTTCTTCTGTCTATCTTGCACAGCCTTCAATCTGTCACGAATCAGCCTTATCTTTTCAGTAGCATCATCTACTAAATCAGCTCCAATGATCTTTCTTTCTCCTTTCTCAGTCCAACATAAAGGAGTTCGACATCTTCTTCCATACAAAGCTTCATAAGGTGTCATACCTATACTTGCTTGGAAGCTATTGTTATAAGCAAATTCAATCAGTGGGATGTGTGTCTCCCATTTGCCACCAAAATCAAGTACACATTATATGAGTAAATCCTCTAAAGTCTGAATAGTCCTCTCCGATTGACCATCTGTTTGAGGGTGAAAGGCTCTACTGAAAGTAAGTCTAGTACCCATTGCCTCTTGAACCTTCCTCCACAATCTAGAGGTGAATCTCCCATCTCTATCTGATACTATCGATCTTAGTACACCATGAAGTCTAACAATCTCATTAACATAAACACTTGTCAACTTCTCAACAGCATCAGATTGCTTGATAGTTAAAAAGTGTGCTGACTTGGTCAACCTATCAATGATCACCCATATAGCATCATGACCAGTTCTTGACCTGGGTAAACCAACTGTAAAATCCATGACTATGTCTTACCACTTCCATTCTGGTATAGGTAAAGGCTACAATAAACCTCCTGGCTTTTGATGTTCTACCTTAACCATCTGGCAAACTGTACACTTAGCCACCACTTCTGCTACACTTCTCTTCATGCCTGGCCACCAAAAGTATTCCTTCAAGTCTTGGTACATCTTGTTACTACCTGAGTGAATGGTATAACTTGAATAGTGAGCTTCTTGAAGAATGTCTTTCCTCAAATCTCCAACATTGGGATGCAAATTCTACCTCTATACCGTAGTAGCTCATCCTCATCAAGCTCAAACTCCTCCACGTGACCAACCTTCACCAAATTTAGGACTTTCTCAAATTCTGCATCTTGTGGCAAAGCTTCCCTTATCCTATCTTTCAATGTTGACTGAATAATCATCTGATTCAAAGTCACCAACTCTGCATCATTGGGCTGGACTATAGAAATCTCTAACTTCTCCAAATCTCTAATCAACTCATGTTGTTGTGTAATCATCCAACTGGCACTAGAAGTCTTCCTGCTTAAGGCATCTGCTACCACATTCGCCTTGCCTGGATGATATTGGATATCCAAATCATAGTCCTTGATAAGCTCCAACCATCTCCTTTGCCTCAAATTCAACTCTTTATGTGTGAAGATATATTTTAAACTTTGATGATCCGTAAATACTTCACACTTCACTCCATACAAGTAATGTTTCCATATCTTTAAAGCAAAAATCACTGCAGCTAACTCCAGATCATGGGTTGGATAGTTTCTTTCATGATTTTTCAGTTGCCTTGAAGCATAGGCAATGACCCTTCCGTTCTGCATCAGTACACAACCCAACCCTTTAAGAGAAGCATCACTATAAAGCTGAAATCCATCCGTCCCTGAAGGAATAGTGAGCACTGGAGCAGTCATCAAACACTGTTTCTACCTTTGAAAAGCCTCTTCACATTGATCTGTCCATACAAACTTCACTGCCTTTTGGGTCAATCTAGATAATGGCATAGCTATTCGAGAAAACCCCTCAACAAATCTTCTATAGTAACCAGCTAAACCCAAAAAGCTCCTGATCTCCATCACAGTCGTGGGCCGTGGCCAATCTACTATACCTTGTACCTTGTGCTGATCCACAGAGATCTCTCCATTGCTAATCACATGACCCAAAAAGTTCACGTTTTTCAACCAAAACTCACATTTGGAGAACTTAGCATACAAATCATTCTCTTTTAAGGTATACAATACTAACCTTAAATGATTTGCATGCATCCTTTCATCTGGGGAGTAAACAAGTATGTCATCTATGAATACAATCACGAATAGATCTAAAGAAGGCTTAAAGATTCTATTCATGAGATCCATAAACACTGCAGGGGCATTTGTTCAGCCAAAAGGCATCATTGTAAACTCAAAATGCCCATATCTAGTGTTGAATGATGTCTTTGCTATGCCCTCTTCTCTGACCTTGAGCTAATAGTATCATGATCTCAAGGCTATCTTGAAAAACACAGAGGCACCCTCCAACTGATCAAACAAATCATCAATTCTCGGAAGAGGATATTTATTCTTTATAGTCAACTTGTTCAATTCTCTGTAGTCTATACAAAGCCTTAAACTCCCATCCTTCTTCTTCACAAAAAGCACAGGAGCACCCCATGGAGATGCGCTAGGCCTGATGAATCTTTTCTTAAGCAACTCTTCCAATTGATCTTTCAGTTCCTTCAGCTCTTTTATTGCCATCCGATAAGGGACTTTAGCAACAGGATCTGCTCCACTAACCAGTTCAATGGTAAAATCAATCTCCCTACTTGGAGGCATGATAGGTAAATCATCTGCGAACACTTCTGGATACTCTTGCACAACAGGTATCTTTTCTAATCTCCTATCTTCTTTCTTCTCCTCCTTAACATAAGCTAGAAAGCCTTCATTACCCTTCCTCAACAATTTGTATGCCACCAAAGAAGAGACTATCATGGAAGTTATGCCTATTTCTCCTATGAATTTAAATTCTTTCTCCCCTGGCATACAAAATTTAAGTTCTTTCTTACTACAGTCTATGGTCACAAAGTGACTAGACAACTAATCCATACCTAGAATCACATCAAATTCCGTTAAAGGCAATACCATGAGATCTGCTCCCAAATTTTTATCACCAATAACCAACTCCACATGACACCCCTTGTTGGTTTCCAACTGACTCCCATTGGGCATCAAAACTGATAAAGGTTTGAGCATACATGAGGAAGACAAACCAACAGACTTAATAAACTCCTCTGAAATGAAAGAATGCGATGCTCTCGTATCAAATAACACCTTAATAGGCTTGTTACATACAAAGATTGTTCCTAAATACCATGCATGTAACATAACATAAAACTCATCTTACTCATAAATCATAAAGGAATTCATTGACATTAAATAAAGTCCATACCTGTGATAACATCAAGAGAGTCTTTTGCTTCTTGTGGGGATAGACCATAAACCCTCGGCTGAACAGGTTGTCGAGCTTGGCCTCGACTTGGAGTTGATGCAATAGACTCCACCATCCTAGGCCTTCTAATTGTCCTCTGAGGAGCACTACCTGTTCTGGCCTCTGGAGTAGACTTTTGTCCCAAGATAGGACAAGACTTTGCCATGTGCCATGGCTGATGGCACCAGAAACAGGTGTTTGTGCCAGAAAGGCACTCTCCTTTATGAGCCCTCCCACACTTATTGCACATAGCAGATGGAGTGCTGCTCTCTGAAGTGTTGGGCTTGGGCTTCTTCCAAATAGGCCTTCCAGATTGAAAAGTTTGGGCAGGTCTTGATTTATCTTCATTCTTCCTCTTCTGGAAATCTCTCCTCCTCTGAGTACTCTGATAATCCAGCTTAACTTCCGTGCTCTCTCAACTAAAGTAGAGTAATCTTCAATACCCAAAGGAACCAATGGCTGTCTAATGCTGTCCCTCAAGCCACAAAGGAAGCGGTGGCATTTCTCTTATGCATTAGGAATTAGATGAGAGGCATACCTAGAAAGCATCGTGAATTCAGCCTCATACTCTGTAATGGTCCTGTCACTCTGCACCAGTCTATTAAATTTGTCTTGTATTGACCTCCTGGCAGTCATTGGTACATACCAATCTCTAAACACTTTGACAAACTCCTCCTATGTTATTTGGCTGCTAGCTCTCCCACCAAAAGTTTCTTCCAACTGACTTCTCCACCATCTTTCTGCTTCCCCATTGAAGGCATAAGCAGCTAAGGCTACCCTTCTATCCTGAGGGCATAACATTCCCTCCAAAATCTTCTCAACCTTCATTAACCAATCCTCCGCCTCTATAGCTCCACCTCCTATAAATGACGGTGGCTCATATCTTGGAATAATTTTAAATTCTTATCCTTGATAGTGCCTCCACTGCCTTCAGCTTGAGTCTGAGTATTCTTTATCATCTGTGTCATAGCCGTCATCATTTGGGTGAATGAATCCAAAGTAGCATTAATGCTACTGCCTTAAGGCTCCTCTACTGATGGCAATTCCCTCCTGACCTCTCCAGTGTTGCCATCAGTGGCATCAGGTTCAGGTTCCTTAGCCCTGAGATATAAATTAACAAAGCAATCTAAGCAATAAATAGCATAAGCACCTTATACTTACTCTAACCTATAGGATCATCCTATTGGCTCTTTCATAAAATCAATATTCTCAAATCCTTTGCTCTGATACCACTCTTTGTCATTACCCGGCCCGGTTAGCTCGCAAGTGCAAGGCGGAAACAGTGGTCGGACAGGATGAAGATAAAAGAAACTTCACAATAAACAGTTAAAATATCTCCAAATTGTATCAAAATAAAGAAAGAGCCACTACAGAGTCTCCAAGCAAAACTTTTCATTTCATCCATTCAAAATACCAATGTAAGGATTCCACATTGAGTTTATAGAATACAAAAGGGGATCCAATAATCATTTTCTTACTTATCATTTCTAAACGTTCTATACAAAAATCAAAACTCAAAAGAACCTGCCGCCTGTCGTTTCCCTACGACGGTAAGTGCGTGGTGGTTGGTCTGCCATCTGTCCCTTCCTAGATCCTCCTGAAAAGTGTTCCCACAACGAGGGTGAGTTATAAACTCAATAGGTATGAATGGGAATTCAAATAAACTTATAATCAAAGAAGAAAACTATATCATGCTTGGATATTTTAACAAAAGAAACATCAACATAAAGAAACTTTTACTTAGAGGAAGTGCATACCTTTACCTCAACTTTCAAATGCTTTTTCCTTCTTAACATTTCCATTTTGCCTTTAACATTTTGCCTCACATGATAGTTTCAAATGCATAACATGAATATGAAATGTTCTTAATAGTTTAATATGTAAATATAACACCCGTATCGGGAGTACCACTTGTACTGATCAGGTACATAAAATTTGGCCATTTCCTTTACCATTGGTTCATAGGAACCATCATTTACCATGGCTCATAAGAGCCTCCTTTACCATGTGATACTCCCGCGTCAACATGCACATGCACTTAATACTTATATAACCATAAGAGATGCTTTGTATAAATTATTCATGAACTAATCAAGTGTATATTTCCATAGGGATGTGTATGCTTGCTATGCTCATGTGTTCATTTGCATGTAAATGAAAAACATGTGTAGTACAAGTAAAGAAAAGAGTATGGGGATTATTCATGAGTTGTCCATTTACATAAAGTGAAATCTTTGCCTTTGATTTGAGTGTCCATGAACTTTTACAAAGAAGCAAGAGTCATAAAAAGATATCATAATAAGCATGAAAGAATTTATCATTTCTATGTAAATGCAATGAAAGAAACGTTGGCTAAATTTATAAGAACTTCCATTCCACCTACCTTAGTTCGTGCACCACAATGCGAACCTTTAAAAAATCCTTACGCCCCTTTTCCTCTTACGAAATCAACTCTACAAATGACAAAACATAAAGTGTAAGCATAAGTTCCCTCCCTCAAACCTTAAAAGAAAAATCCTAGGCAAAGCATGTAGCTAATCAACACATCAAGCATTGGTTTTTCTATGAAAAACCTCACTTAAACCATGCTAAATCCAATTTATCTTCACTACAATTAGAATTTCATCCTAACTCTAGTTTTTGGAAAACCTTAACTATTAGGGCATGCAAAATATCTCCCAAAAAGAAATCCGTCTACGCAAAAAAAGTTCCTAATCTCAAATAGAAACTTTTCTACAAAGACATTTTGTTAGGAAAACAAAATCGGATAAACCCTAGATTTCAAAAATCCATATTTTTATAAAAGTAACTCACATTAGGGTTTTAAAAACCTCACATTATCTTTCTCTAAGCTTATCCCAAAAAAAACTCTCATTTGTACAAAACCCTAATTTACAAAACACAATTTATTTTTATAAAACTTAAATCAAATTCCATAATTATCTTTCAAGAATCATTAGGAAACATCTTTGTGAATGTACTTTGAAAGAAAATCATTTTTGAGTGAAATCCTAACTTCCAAAAATTCATATTTTCAAGAAATCAACTCGCATTAAGGTTTAGAAACATCCTTTAATCATTCTCTAAACTTTTCTCAAAGAAAATCCAAGTTTTTTAAAAACCCTAGAAATCTTCTCATCCCAAAAATCTTGAGAAAGTGATGGAAAACCTAGTTCTATTGCATACCTTTGCCTGCCCTTAGTCTCCCCTATGATTTTCCCCAAGTTTGGCCGCCGGAAATCGCTGCCGGAGCCACCGCCGAAGATGCCGTCCGAGCCTTGCGTCCGCCTTCTCCTTGTTCCGCTCGGTTTGGTCGTGACATGCGAATGGGAGAAGAGTGAAGGGTTTCGGTTTTAGTATAATGGGAGAATGGGTTCTGCCAAATGACTTAATTGCCCCCACTTAAGTAATTTCGGCCTTCATATTGCATAGGGGTAACATTGGCATTTCTAACCTTCCAAAATTTATAATGCTCAAAATACAAATAATTAAACATAAGTCCTATGTATCAAAACGATCAGAATTTTGCACTCTAATTTCTAAAATTATTTCCGTCGAAATTCGACAACTTCAAAATTTTCACTTAAAACTCGTCGCGGCGCTTTGAAAAGCGTGCGAGGTCTTAAACGGCATTTTGCGGGTTTTACACTTAGACTATGTAGGGATCCATTGGGCTAGTCACTTCTCCCCCAAAGAAGAGCTGAAAGTAGAACAAAGAGTGGCGCAGGTGGTTGTTTCTTTACTGATCGATGCTATTATTGGGGCTGGAGATACAACTAGGGGAGAGTGACACTCTCTTCCAACTCTAAAGATGTGTCGTTGAATATGAGGATGTAGAGGCGAGTACCTATCATGGTGTAGTGGAGGCAGCACTTATCGAGGGGGTAGCTTCCACGGAGGTCATGTCAACCTTCATAGGAGCTGAGTTGACTACTCTGACAATGGAAGATAGGAAGAATTATATACAATCTTTAAAGCGAGTCATGTTAGGTGGGTGTGTTTTTCTGCAAATAACCAATTATATGTCTCTCCTTGAGCGAGCTATAGGGACATTAGCCGAGTGAGTTTTAGTTGTTAACATTAATGTCTGGCATCTAGCATCAATACAACGACGATGATTCTCAACAATAGACTCTGTCATACTCTATTTTGACCCCATTAACCAGCCTGAGGTGTAATAGGAACGGATAATCTAATAAGATATATTTTCCACTAACATCATCTTGAATTACACTCATTAGGATCAAGTAGAAAATTAATCTCTCAAGACTATCAGAACATAAATATTGTACCTCCAACTATTATATTATCCCTCATAATTAAATATTTGGAAGCATGCAACATATTTATCAATACAAAATATGAAGCTTTACTAATAAACTTCAAATAAATTTTTGTTTACCGAAATTTTTAATTTATAGCTTATTAATTTGCCTTCTATCTACTTTCAAAAGTATACACCTATAAAGGACTATCTGTTAGGTGTAATGAATCATCCGCTCAATGCCCTATTGGCTTCTTTTCCTTTCCTGCAAAATATCAATTAGTGAGCTAAGTGTTCAGTGGGATAAATAATTGTAGCATAGGATTCAACGTATAAGAATAAGATGTAATTAATATACATGTTGTTCTTTTGAGCTAATATGAGTGTCATAAGCAAAAATCATATCATGTATTAGAAGCTTAAAAAATATATTTTAAGCAGTACACATATGTATAACTGAAGGAATGAATAAATTATATATCATCTTAACAAATGATCAATGCATAAAGTAGTTAATTACTATAAACACGTTCCTTAAAGGCCTTCACCTAGCCGGTGGGCTAACCATTAAATAATAGCCTTTCACTTCATGTCTGGATTATAACATACTAATTTTTTAGACGAGAGAGTTGGGTACCTCTCATATGATCCTTACTAACACTTTTATGGCCAGATTTTTTGTCTTCCCCTATGCAAGCCATCACTTGTTGGCCTATCCCTCGTAACATGACTTTTCATAAACTTTCATTATTCTGAAGTTTTCGGTGACCTATGCTGGAGCTCTGGATTGTCTATAATAGGAGGAGAGTGTACTTGAGTTGTGGGGGATGATAAGCTCTAGGGTTGATCGATTGTAATGGGATGAGCTGCAACCCACTTATTCCTATAGTTGAGATGATGATCATGGTTAACGGTGCTCTGTCATAGATTGCGACGAGTGGCTTTGGATGCTAGTCATTATTGGTGGGTGAGTGCTAAGTTCAGTAATTCGCGAGAACCATTGATTGTCTGTTTGAGGCACGACTTCGCTCTGAATGTCCTGTTGAATTGGGTCTTGACTCTCGGTGGCTCTCAGGCAAGTTCCCTGTGGGTCCATGAACTACGAGTTTACATTTTATGACCCACCGACTACCTATTGAATACCTGAAAATAACATATGTGAGCATGTTGAAAGAACGTTCTTATAAAAAAAGAGCTGTAAACAAATGAACAAAAGTGATCAATGTGCAGAACAAATGCTGGAGTTATCAAATTTGGTTGCTAACTTTATTATGTCCCTGTTCTATTTTTGCGTTTTATAACTGTACTAGGAAAATAAAATGAGAAAGGTAAAGTTTTATTCGGGGAGAGCAATGGGCCTACTCAATAAACCTTTATATGGTAGTATAGATGTTGTTTAGTACTGTGACTTGTAATGTCATGTAATATTATTTAAATATATTAATTGTTTGATTCACTAATATTTCTAGATAGCATTTATATAATAAAAATCATTTCTTAATTTTTATGAACTTTAGATGGCAGCCTATTTGACCTGCATATCATATCATGAAGTTTGAAGAACCATCTTATTATGTTTTAATATAGATAGTCAATATAATAACTCTAAACCTAAGATGATATTGGCAAATATATTGACATTATTGCGAATCTGTTTTCAGGTAATATGATTTTGATGATAACAAACACTTATGTTCTCTACGACTGTCTTGGCTACTAATATTTTAGGTATACAAGATCAGATTGCAATTTGAACCAGCTCAAGATTAGGGTAGACTAGGTCTGAGTCAGTTTGTAAATTTTTTCCTTTCTTGAGTCTATTATAAACGGTGTGGTTCCTGATGCTAAGTAACCTTACACACACACTTGGGGGAATTTTTCTGTCTGATTTAGATTATCTGTTTTTTCTCACATCGTCCGGGACGATCTGAAAATTGGCCTGGACAATAAGCTAAAAACAAAAATCCTAATTTGGGCATCCTAGTTAAGGCAGTCGTCATTAAGCACATCGTTCTAGATGATCTTTGTATCGGCCGGGACGATAGGCTCAAATAAAAAAGAATCAGCCGTCAGATCTATTTATATATTGTTTATTTTTGGACATTGTCTAGGACATCGTCCTGGACGATGCAACACAATTATGCCTAAATTAATCTGGTAATTAATGAAAGCATTAAAGGTTTGATTGCTCGATCATATCATCCAGGACGATCGCAGGATCAGTCGGGACGATCAGTTCACAAACCTTAGTTATCCCTGGATGACCAAATATCAGCCAGCTTCTATTCATGGCGATGCTCTGGACGATTTTCATGGACTTTAACCAATCATCCAGGACGATCATGAGATCGTCCTAGACGATCAAGCTATTTTTTCATCGTCCAGACATCCATTTAGTGCGATTATCTGGACGATATTCACCGATTTGTACTAATCGTACAAGATGATTTTATATCGGCCTAGACAATATGAACAAAAAGCTTCTAATCGTCCCAAATCGTCCTGGCTGATTGAGCTTAATTTACACTGATCGTAAAGGATGATAAAGTCGGTTTGTTACAATAATGAGCTATTCCGAAGCTCTTCTATTTAAGAGCACTTGTTCTACCCATTATAACATCCTTTGCTGCTGTTCTGACCTGAGAGAGCCAAAAGGAGAGGGAGAGCAAGGGGGAGAGAGAGGATCTTGTGAGGGGGTTCACAAAGGTTGCTCCAAGCAAGGATCTGTCGTTCTCTCCAGTCATCATCCTTAGTTACTTGGGGGTTCTAGAGAGGTCTACTTCAGTATCTGATCAAGGTTCTCTACCTGCTTCAGGAGGAAGCAAAAGTAGTTGGGTTCTTTGCCTGCTTTTGGAGGAAGCAAAAGGAATTGGGTTCTTTGCCTCACTTGGGTTGGTGAAAAGGAGGTTTGTAAAGGCTTCTCTGCCTTGCTGTAGGGGCAAAAGGAGAGACACTAAGTTTGGTGCAAATACTCGGAGGGCGCTTCCGGGGAGTGGACGTAGGTCGCGTTGACCGAACCACTATAAATTTATATGTTCTTTATTACTGCTTTCACATTTAATTTTCGCACTTTGATTTCTATGCTGAATCTTGGTTTTGTTTTAAGATTGTGTTTTGATCGAAAGATTTTTTTAAAATACCAATTCACCCCCCTTCTTAGTTAGCTTTGGGACTAGTTCATAAGGGCTTAACATCCCTGTCAAACTTTCTAGTGCCATTAGAGCACTTTCAAGTGGTATCAGAGCCAGGTTCATAAAATATAGTTTTAAAAACTTTTGAATTTTGATCGATGGCTAACTTCGTAATCGTAATACAACAGAAGGATATTTTATTACATGACCACATTTGTTTGACAATATTCCTTTTGATTTTTAGAAAACTCGCATGTCTACGTTTTTACAATCGCTTGATTATCGTATGTGGATGCTTCTTAAAGAAGGTTATACACCACCTTCTCGTGAAATTAATGACATTAAAATTGAACTTACTTTTACTGAATGGACTTTTGATTAAAGTGATTTAGCATAACTTAATGCAAAATGTTTGAATTATTTTTTCTGTGCTTTGAAATATGAAGATTATATGTGTGTTTCAACTTGTGCAACTGGTAAAGAAATTTGGGATAGATTGTATGTAACTTATGAAGGAACCAATGAAGTTAAATAATCTAGATTGAATATTCTATTACATGATTACGAACTTTTTCGTATGAATCCTTCTGAATCAATTTCTAATATGTATATAAAGTTTACTCAAATTGTCACATCATTGCATGCTTTTGGAAGATAATTAATTATGAAAAGGTCAATAATATTTTGAGATGCTTACCTTTTTCTTTTGATGCTAAGATCACTGCAATTATTGAATCTAAAGATTTAAATATTTATTATGTTGATAATTTACTTGAATCACTCATTGCTTACGAGCAAGTGATGAATCAAAGAAATCTTGATGCAGGTCAGAAAAAGGAGAAAACTGTGGCACTAAAGACCAACAACACAGACACTAATTTTTCCAGATCTAAAAACGATAATGCTGCCTTCATCATCAGGCAATTTAAAAGCTTTTTAAGAAAGAACAACAAGTATCATCAGAAGTGCAAAATAGGTAAGGATTGCAAAAATTATAAAAGTTATTCTGATGTTGTTTGCTTTGAATGCAGGAAGCCTGGACATGTTAAAGCTGATTTTCCTATACTTAAGGAGCATCCAAGCAAGGAGAAGGGTAAAGAGACTCAAATACAGGAAGGGCAAGAAGCAGTACCAAAAAGTTTTCTGGGCGGATTCTGCATCTGACTCATCTGAGACTGAAGCTGAAGATGAGATAACAAATTTGTGTTTAATGGGTGATCATCTTGGTCAATCTGATCAAGAAGAGATATGTGAACTATCCAATGATCAATTACTTGAATTTTGTGAGAAAATGTATACATCATATAAGAAACTAACGAAAAAGCATGCTAGTTTAAAATTGAAGTTTTTGAATTTACAAAAGAGCATGAAAGTTTAAGCAAAGATCACACTCTAGTTGATAGCAATCACATGTCTTTACTTGATGAATTTGATGATTTAAATAAAAAGAATTCTGATTTGATAATTGAGCATGATTTACTAAAAATAAATCTCAAAGCTTTTGAAAATAAATCAATATTGCATGCATAACATAATATTATAAAGAAGCATCACCGCCCAAGTAGATTAGTAAATCATTTTCTAGGGTTAGATGTTTTTCATGTGACATGCTATGACACATTTCACACAATTGTACTGTTCGCCATAATACACATTAGGTGTGGAGACCCAAACTGCATGATTCACATCATAACACACATGTATTACATTCTTCTTTTCATAATAAGAGACCCAAACCTATTTGGGTTCCTAAATCCAACATTTGATATTTTGTAGGTAAACTTTCACAAAAGATCTCGTGAGAGCATGTGGTACCTGGACAGCGGATGCTCACGACATATGACTGGAGATACTAATCAATTCATTTTGCTGGAGACCAGGACATGAGACAAGGTTACTTTTGGAGATAACACCACCAGGAAAGTGGTGGGCTCAGGTATAATAAAAAATTCCAAGAACCTTTTGATTGAAAATATTTTGCTTGTAGATGGACTGAAACACAACTTGCTCAACATCAGTCAGTTTTGTGATAAGGCTTTATCATAAAATTCTTGGCAAACACTTGTATTATAAGTTTAAATAACAACACTGTTTTGCAGGGAAGGCGGATCAACAATGTTTACATACTTGATTTAAGTAATATTGAATGTGTTGCTTCATTTTGCTTAAAAATTATTGCTGATGATTCTTGGTTGTGGCACAGGAGATTATGTCATGCTAGTATGAAAACCCTTAGGAGAGTAACCCAAAAAGATCTAGTTAGAGGTGTCCCCAAGCTTAATTTCTCTAAAGACAACCTTTGTAAAGCCTACTAACTACGAAAGCAAGTCAAATCCTCTTTCCACTCCATTAAGGACATTAACACCTCTAGACCTTTAAAAGTCCTTCACATGGATTTGTTTGGACCCATTAACACTGCCAGCTTGAGAGGAAAAGTCTATGGATTTGTGATTGTTGATGACTACTCGAGGTTTACTTGGATTAAATTTTTGTCACATAAGAGTGAGTCTTTTGCTAAGTTTAGATCCTTCTCCACGATCAGAAAAAATTAGGTTGTGAGATATTGACCATCCATAGTGATCATGGGGGAGAGTTTGAAATGAAAGATTTGGAAACTTTTGTGAAGATAAAGGGATTAGTCACAACTTTTCAGCTCTTAAAATCTTCAGCAGAACGGGATAGTTGAAAGAAAGAATAGGACTTTAGGTGAGGCTGCTAGAATCATGCTTCATGAGTATTCACTTCCAAAATACTTTTGGGCTGAAGTGATAAATATAGCTTGTTATGTGTTGCATATGGTGAATGTTTGAGCCAAACTTGATAAGACACCCTATGAGATCATTAAGTATAAAATACCCAACCTTTCCCACCTCCATGTCTTTGGTTGTAAGGTTTTCATTCATAACAATGGGAAGTGACACTTAGAAAAATTTGACCCAAAATCTGATGAAAGAGTATTCTTAGGTTATTCAAGTGTTGGGAAATCCTTTAGGGTGTTTAATAAAAGGACATTGGTGGTGGAGGAGACTACACATGTAGTGTTTAATGAATCTGATCTTAAGGAGTCTAGAATTGAGGATGAAAATGGCGTTAGAGAGATTTCCAAAGGAGTTGAAATTTTGGAGAAGAGAGTAGGATTAGGAGAGATTACCCAAGGAGTAGAAAATTCCAAATCTAGAGAAAAGGGTTGATCCTACACACACTTTGCCTAAGGATTGAAGATATTCTTTGTGTCATCTTAAAGAACTGATCTTAGGAGACCCCTCTGAAGGTGTTAAAACTAGGCATAAACTTATGAAGGAAGTGAACCACTCTGCCTTTATCTCAATGATTGAACTCACCAATATTAATCAAGCCTTATCTGATGAGTTTTGGATCTTAGCTATGCATGAGGAATTAAAATAATTTATTAGGAATGATGTTTGGGAGCTTGTATAAAGACCAAAAGGACAAAGTGTAGTTGGAACCAAATGGGTCTTTAAGAATAAGATGAATGAATATGATGTGGTGGTTATGAATAAGACAAGATTAGTAGCTAAGGGGTACAACTAAATATAAGTGATTAATTTTGAGGAGACTTTTGCCCCTGTAGCTATATTGGAAGCAATTAAAGTGCTACTAGCCTTTCCCTGTTATAAGTGATTTATTCTTTATAAAATGGATGTGAAGAGTGCTTTTTTAAATGGGGTAATAAAAGAGAATATGCTTGTAGAGCAACTCCTAAGTTTTGAGAGCTTCTAATTTTCAAATCATGTTTTCAAATTAAAAAAGACCTTATATGAATTAAAATAGGCATCAAGAGCTTGGTATGAGAGGCTTAGCGTATTTTTACTAAAGAGGAATTTTGTTAAGGTAAGTGTAGACACCACCATTTTTTTAAGGAAAGTAGAAGATAAGTTACTCATTGTTCAGATCTATGTTGATGATATACTTTTTGGATCTTCTGATAAGACAATTGAATGATTGAACCTTTATAAGTCAATCAAAGTACATTAAGGACATCTTGAAGAAATATGAAATGGATAAAGCCAATCCAATAAATACTCCCATGATTTCTAATATTCAGTTGGATAAAGACACAAGTGGAAAACATATTGATCAAAAGAAGTATAGAGGGATGATTGGATCTTTACTTTATATGATCGTTACTCGACCTGATATAATGTTTAGTGTTTGTCTCTGTGCTAGATTTCAAGCTGATCCTAAATAATCATACCTGACTGCAGTTAAGAGAATTTTTAGATATCTTTTAGAGATCCAAAATTTAGGAATCTGGTATCTTAGGCACAACACTTCTTTTGAGATTATTGGATATTCTGATTCTGATTTTGCAGGATGTAGGGTGGATAGAAAGAGCATTTCTGGAACTTGTCAATTCATAGGACAGTCTTTAGTCTTCTGGTCTAGTAGAAAATAAAACTGTTGCACTTTCCACTACTGAAGCTGAGTATATTGCCTTAGGAAGTTGTGTGGCCCAAGTCATTTGGTTGAAGCAATAAATTCTGGATTTAGGATTACCTATAGACACAATTTCAATCCTTTGTGATAACACTAGTGCCATATGCATTTCTAAGAATTCTATCCAACATTCAAGGACCAAACAAATTGACATAAAGCATCACTTTATTAAAGATCATGTGACCAAAGAAGACATTGAGTTACACCATGTGACAACTGAGAATCAATTGATTGACATCTTTACCAAATCACTGGCTTTTGACACTTTCAGCATTTTAAGGCCCAAATTGGATGTGATTGATATAAATACATGAACTTGTTGTTTACTTATTTCTGAATATTCTGTTTTATTTCTTTTTGTTTTATTTCTCTTTGCATACTAATTTTTGTCTCTTTTTAAGTTTTTCTTCTTTTATGGTCACTGCTGAAATGATATTGTATATCATGATTTTGCTTTTTGAAAATTTGTAATAAATGTTTTACATCTCTTAATCTATTAAAGAGTGAAAACACCATTGATTTTATCTCTTTCTCTAACCTAGTTTAGTGGTGTAATTTTCTTTTTTAAATAAAAGTCTATCTCAAATTAACAACTAGACTTTGCGATTGAGATCTTTTCTAACTTTCTTCAAGATTTCTCGTTATCCTGTCATTACATTTATTATATAATTTTTTATTATTTTTTGTGATTTGTTCTTCCTTATATTAAAGAGTGTGTTTTTATTCTCTAATATTTAGAAGATATACTCACAGCTAAAAATATTTAAGAGTTTTAAAAAGGGAATCTAGCTTGCAAAAATAAACAAGAAAAAGTGATCAATGACGCCAAAACAAAAGATGCGCAATGACGGCAAATTTAAAAATATACACGGTGTATCAAAAATCAAAAGATGCGTAAAGTGTGCCATTCAATTAATAAGCGACATAAAATGAGCCCAACAAAAGCAAGTTCTCTTCTCTTTTTAAACTTTTAAATCTTAAAAGAATTCATGTATCACTTGAGATTTTCAAAGGCTTGATTTCGAATTTTACAATTATGACAAATTACTTTGATACATTATTTTATAAAATATTTTTCTGAAGCCAAGTCTTGAACGGATCTCTTTTTCTTATCCAATTAGTTTTTTTGAGTAAGGTCTTTTGATTTCAAAAGATAGTTTTGCCCTGAGAGAAGTCCGAGCTAAGAGTTCACAGGATTAGATATTTTACCATTTTTCGAATTTTGGCGTTGTTAACTCATTAACTTACAAGCCTTTAAAATCAATCACATGGAGACTGTCATATTCATGCCTTGATAAAAAAAATAAACTTTACATACATTCCTTTTTTCTTTCTAGCTTTTTCCTCTTTTTTGTGATGTCAAAAGGGGAGTAATATTTGTAGTTGTTTTCATTTTATTTAATTTTAATTGTTTAAATATTTGTGATCATCAAAAAGGGGGAGATTGTTGCGAATCTGTTTTTAGGGAATATAATTTTGATGATAGCAAACACTTCTGTTTCTCTTCGACTATCAAAAGATGCGCAATGACACTAAATTGAAAAATATATACAAATTGTATCAAAAATTAAAAGATGCGTAAAGTGCGTCATTCGATTGAGAAGAGATACAAAATGAGTCCACCAAAAGCAAGTTCTCTTCTCAAACTTTTAAATTTTTGAAGAATTCATGTATCACTTGAGATTTTCAAAGGCTTGATTTCGAATTTTGTAATTGGGAGAAATTACTTTGATACATTATTCTATAAGATATTATTCTAAAATCTAAGTCTTGAACAAATTTCTTTTTCTTATCCAATTTGTTTTTTTAGTTAGGTCTTTTGATTTCAAAAGACGATTTTATCCTGAGAAAAGTTCAAGCTAAGAGTTAACAGGATCAGATATTTTACAATTTTTTAAATTTTGATGTTCTTAGCTCATGAAATTACAAGTTTTTAAAATCAATCACATGGAGATTGTTATATTCTTTCCTTGATAAAAAAAAACTCTGCTTACATTCCTTTTTCCTTTCTAGTTTTGTCTTCCTCCTTTTTTGTGATGTCAAAAGGGGGAGTAGTGTTTGTAGTTGTTTTCATTTTATTTAGTTTTAATTGTTTAAATATTTGCCATCATAAAAAAGGGGGAGATTGTTGCGATTCTATTTTTAGGGAATATGATTTTGATGATAGCAAACACTTATGTTTCTCTACGACTGTCAAAAGATGCGCAATAACGCCAAATTAAAAAATATATACAAAGTGTATCAAAAATTAAAAGATGCGCAAAGTGCGCCATTCAATTGACAAGAGTCATAAAATGAACCCACAAAAAACAAGTTATCTTCTCTTTTTAAACTTTTACTTTTTAGAAGAATTCATGTTTCACTTGAGATTTTCAAATGCTTGATTTCGAATTTCGTGATTTTGACAAATTAGTTTGATACATTATTTTATAAGACATTTTTTTGAAACCAAGTCTTGAACGGATATCTTTTTCTTATCTAATTAATTTTTCTAAGTTAGATCTTTTGATTTCAAAAGACAATTTTGCCCTGATAAAAGTTCGAGCTAAGAGTTAATATGATCGGATATTTTATCATTTTTCGAATTTTGACGTTATTAATTCATTAACTTACAAGTCTTTAAAATTAATCACATGGCACTATCATATTCATGCATTGATAAAAAACAAACTCTTCTTACATGCTTTTTTTCCTTTCTAGTTTTTTCCTCTTTTTTGTGATGTCAGAAGAGGGAGTGGTGTTTGTAGTTGTTTTCGTTTTATTTAGTTTTGATTGTTTAAATATTTACGATCATAAAAAAGGGGGAGATTGTTGCGAATCTATTTAAGAGAATATGATTTTGATGATAGCAAATATTTCTGTTTCTCTACGACTGCCTTGACTACTAACATTTCGGGTCCACAAGATCAGACTGCAATTTGAACCAACTCAAGATTATGATAGACTAGGTTTGAGTAAGTTTGTAAACTTTTCTCTTTCTTGAGTCTATTGTAACAGTGTGGTTCCTGATGTTAAGTAACCCAGTACACACACACTTGGGAGAATTTTTTCTATCTGATTTAGAGTGTCTGTTTTTTCTCATATCGTCCGGGACGATCCAAAAATCGACCTGGAGATCAGCTAAAAACAGAAACCTTAATTAGGGCATCCTGATTAAGCCAACCTTCATTAAGCACATCGTCCTAGACGATCTTTGTATCGGCCGAGACGATAGGCTCAAATCAGAAAGAATCATCCGCCAGATCTATTTAGGTATTGTTTATTTTTGGACATCGTCCTAGACGATTGAACACAATTATGCCTAAATTAATCTGGTAATTAAGTAAATCAATTAAGATTTTTTTCAACAAGTCCGCCAAAGCACAAAGGAAAGGACCGAAAAAAATTATCCCAAAGTTCACACAAAGCACAAGATTGAACTAAGTGGATTATGTTATCAACAAGTCCATTATGCACAAAGTTCTAGACCGATGACTTTTCACCATCAACCTAATACAAACCTAAGGGTTTAGGTCACCTGCATCTATTTCTTCATCAAGCCCGCAAAAGCAAGAAGCATAGGGCCGAAGGTACAAATCTTCTGTTAAGTCACCAAAGACAAATCAGATAATCCTTCAGCAAGTCCGCATCACATAGTGCAGGGCAGAAAGAATCAAAATCTCAGGACTCAGGCTAAAACTGTGAAATGAGCACCCTGGATGACATCTACAAATGTCTCTAAAGACTGGGGGCATTTTAAATATTTATTTGGGTCGATATCGCGTCGCATGTCGAGATCCCCAAAAAAATATTTAAAATTTAAAGATACAACTAGATGATGAAAGAATCTTGAGCATATGCTATCCACTAGCATCAATCTACAAAATGATACTCTAGGAACCCAAGTACGAAGTGTTATATTACTATCCTAGAGTTCATTGACTAAAACCAGTACATCAATCATTTATGGATACATCTAGAAAAGCAGTGGAGGAAGAAGACTAGTGTGACATCCAAACAAAATTTTGGAGATCCACTAAAAGAAAATCTTAGTTTGACATTTAAATTAAATATTGGAGATCCACTAAATGGAGACCCTAATGTGACATCTATAACAAATATCTAGAGATCTATAGGGTCAATCAACATACAACAAACCTGATTCGCTTTGGATGAGTATCACATTTGTTGGGGGGCATTTGTTAACCTATGTACAATAAACAGAAGAGAGGAATATAGAAATCCTATGGATTCACGATTTCTACCAAAATCTTGCTGAAATCCCGCTGAATTCGGCGTCGCTCTCGTCAAGCCCGCAGCTATTCCTGTGATCTGCCTCGATCGTTGCTTTCCCACACTTATAAAATAAGGCCGAAGAGGAGAGCTTGGGAGATTGCTGAGTCACAAGCTTCAAAACGCAAATCCCCAACCCATCGCTCTCCCCCTTCGTGAGCTTTAGCCGGCCTCCCCCCCTCGTCGAACCGACCTCCTCCCTCTCCAATCACATCTTCCCCCGTTCGCCACTTCCCCATTCACGAACACCTCCCGAACCCGACTCTTGCACCAAACCCGACGCTAGAACTCCGGTAAAGCCTCTTCTATGCCCTCTAAATATAATTAGTTGTAAGTTAAATAGAACTAATTATAATTAATTTATCATTAATTATAAATTAAATGCTCGCCTCGATATATGTGCCAACCTCGTCATCGCTATTTGCAAAGGTATAAACTTCTAACATGAAAATCCTTCTTCAATGCTAGCGACGAGTCGGTAAACCCCCTACGCGCTCATGTAGCGTTGTAGGGAGGGAAACCGGTGCGGCGCTTGTGGCGACCCAAAATCCTTCTTCAGTGCTAGCGACGAGCCGACAAACCCCCATACGCGCTCACGTAGCGTTGTAAGAAGAGAAACTAGTGCAGCGATTGCGGCGAGGGGGATAAAAATATATATGTTTAATAAGTACCCCTGAACGCTCATGTAGCGCAGAGGGGGAAAAATTGTGCTCTTTAATAAAAAAAAAAAAAAAAAAACCCTTAAACTCTCACGTAGCGGGCGGGGATAAAACAATATATTTATTTGCAATCGCGGTGTCATTTTGACACCTACCTGAAGCGTTCACGTAGTGTCGAGGGGAAGGCTGCCTCTTGGTTTTTCCCCTAAACGGGGGAGACGTCGGAAGGCTGCCGAATTTTTGTTCGAAAAGGACAAGGACTTGGACAATAACATGGGACATTATTTGGACTTGGACTTGTAAATTGAAGGAACATTAAATGCACTTAATTTGAACTTAAAGTTGAATATAAATGAACTTGAACTCAAGTGAAGTTGAGTTTGATACTTGAACTCAAATAGAGGACTTGTGAACAAGGCTTGAACTCGATTGAACCCAAAGGTCCGCAGGGGACATAGGACTTGAACCGAGCAAGACGACATAGAATTTGAACTTAAATGAATTAAGTGCAAAGAACTCTAACAATATTTGAATTTCATTTCAACGTCAAGAAGAAATAATGTGAACATGAACCATGGCTTGATAATTAACAGGAATGTGCAAATTGAATTTTAACTACTTGAACATAATTGAGAATTCAAGTTAGATTTAAATGAATTGAGCTTGGATACTAACAGCTTGAGCTTGATGGATTGGAACTCAAATGATTTGGACCCATTTTTGAACTTGATTTCAAATGGCACATTGGACTAAAAACAAAGCTTAAATAGAACTAAATCCAAAGGGATTTGAGTTGAACTTGAGTTTTATTGGAGCACTAGTCAAGCATGATTGATGGTTAAATAGATACGTGACATATGCATTCTATTAACAAGCAAAGACTAATCGAAAAATGCAACACATCTAGCAGCCAAGTCAATCTATGTCAATCATGCAATCAAATATGACCAAAAGAAATTCAACATGTAATTTAAGTACATGCAAATGTCAATAAGCGATATGAGCAGAGTGAATGTGACAATGTTCTATGATCAATGTCAAGACACAAGAAAATGCAATCAAACCTGCAAGCAATGACAATCAACATGCATGAAGAAATGAATGAACACAACTAAGTTACCATACACTCAATACCGATATACGAATACATATATCCCTTGCAAGCAGAAGGTGATTGATTGGCACATCAAGTGCAAATGCCTATGAATGTGAAATGACCACATCAAAGTGTAAATTCCTCAAGCTACTATAGGGGAACCCTTCGCTCTTATAATGATCCTATCTATAAACAACGATAGTGAATGCATCACTAGTGTGGTGGATCCTTTATAGGCAAAAGATAAAAGATCATGGTGAATACAAGGATCTACTATTCCTGATGGAAAATGCATCTCATGCACAATAATATGCATAGGCGGGTGATGATCAATAGATGTGGATGTCATAACACTCCTATAATCAATCACCATTCGACGTCCAATAAATCTATCACCCTTCTTTGCATGTATAGCTACATATGTTGTGTATTATGCATCGATAGTATAGGAGATCTTCTACAAATAAGAGATAAAAGATGACGACGAATACGAATAATCACTATTAATGATGAGGGAGTCACCATATACACAAGAATGCTTCTACGGGTGATGATCTATAACAAATAGTAAAGGTTAAAATCTCTTTGTAGCCAACAACCACACAATTGAGGTTACATATTGGCTCGCTACAAGAAGAGGTGGGACACATTCAGCAAATGCAAACACCTACAGGCTGTCGTATGATACTTGCTATACATGCCATCCATTAATTAATATAGAAGACTTCCAGCGGTCGTCATCATTTGTAGCAAAAACAGGAGATTCGTTAGTGCACTACAATTTACCTACGCAAATCATGCAAGTAGTACACAACAGTCTACCTGTACAAAGCAGCAAATAACTGATCCAGAAGTTGCTACTTCACGCCACCGGATACGCAGTATCCATGCAAACGGATAGAAGGCGTTCACAAATATTTCAAAATACCCCTGCACATGCACCGTAATTTGTATACACATAGGTACACAGAAGGGGTAAATGTAACCAAATACCCGCAAGGACCCCGACGTGCATGTTATTGGTACACACGTGACGTCTATGGATGTTGTGCGGGTTATTAAATTTAAAACAGATCCTCCTAGGTAGGTGAAAGGAGTAGACATGGTATAATTATAAAATGCTCCCAAAGACCCGCATGGGCCCCGACGAGTGTGTTATAAGTACACACATGACGTCTAGGGATGCTCCCGGGTCGACAAGTGAATTCAAGTTCGAACCCGATTCTTCTATGCAGATTAATAGGAGTCGACAGGGTTTGAACCATCAAATAAATATACGATTGTGGCGACTGATATATTTGTTTTAATACATCCATATTAGGCCTTCAAGGCTTATAATCAAGAGAATTCACTAATGATTGCCGTGTTGAATGAAGATCTCAACCAGAGGGGTCCACAAATTTTTGCAAATGCCTACCAAAAGTTCATTCAAAATCCAAAAAAACTCCACAAAATCTCAAAATCCAAAAAATATTTAAAATTGAAATCCAACTATCAGATAACTTAACGCAAAATCCATCCACCATCCGCAACAGTTTGCCGTGGTGGACAAATTAAAATTTACTTCAGCTCACAAAGAATTAATACTTAGTCGAAAATATTATTATGATCTATTTTCAAACAATCTCTTGTCAGTAAGGACGTGGTACGTGTCCTCTAACCGGCGGTTTTCCCACCAAATGGTACCGCAGAATAAACGGTTATGACCCGGGGCCCTCTGAACGGAGTTGTTTTGCCGCCAAATGACAGAACAAAATACCGGTTATGGTCAGAGCCAATACGCTCCTTAATAACATCAAATCCTTGAGATATGAATCAATAGGATATGATCGATAGGGCACAAAGCTCTCTGTTAGCTAAGGTGGATTCAAATTTGTCCCCTTAGACAAACATTCACCCCAGGTCTGTAGGTACCCTTGGACGAAGCAACCCATGGCTGCCGACGAGGATCCTTTTGTCAGATTGGGTCAAGTACCTCCTCTGACTAAGTAGACCAGTAACCACGATGGCCCGGGACGACAGAACCATAGGATCTTGATCGGGTCCATCATCCATTCCCCCACCATCCGCTTTAAGTGCAAGATGGTATAATTTCTATTTTAAATGTCAAATCCTCCAAAATCTTCAAATTTCCAAATTCTGATTGCCCATGCTGCTACTATATGCTTGATACTTCATATTTATGGATACAACGTATTTGATTGACGACTAGCCTTAATCGAAAGTTCTCTCTCGTTATCGGGAGGGGTAATTAACTATAGGGGCTTGCGCCTATAGGAAACCAGAACTCAGATTTTAAAGTCCTCACAAAATGAGAGTGAAATATCTGGTTAGTGTCTTATCTACAAACCCATCTGCCTTCCAAAATTTACCCCGGAACTTAATTTTGTTAAAACCCCACATCATGTTGACCGAACCACTATATATTTCTGTGTTTTTTATTATTGCTTCCGCATTTAATTTCCGCACTTTGATGTCTGTGGTGAATCTTGATTTTTTGTTTTAAGATTGTGTTTTGATCGAAATATTTTTTTAAATACCAATTCACCTCCCTCTCTTGGTTAGCCTTGAGACTAGTTCATAAGGGCTTAACATCCCTGTCGAACTTTCTAGTACCATTAGAGCACTTTCAGACATAAACACTAATATCTTAGTAAGCTTGACATCTCAAAAACATTGAACCAAACAGGTAAAAAACATCTCAAAAACAGGCTCTTAATATATTCTTTAAGGCTAAACAGATATTTTTGGTTCTAACTGTTTTCACCTTATTCACATATTTACCTTAAGCTCATTTTGCAGATTTGGTCTTATCAAATAAGCTAGTTGTCTATGATCTTGAGAATCAAGTTATTGGTTGGACTGACTACAACTGTAAGTATCTATGAATCCCACTGTTTTTTGAATTTGCTTCTTTTAGGAAATTCCTTATTAAAGAGAAGCACTGGCTTTATTTTGTTCCTTGCTTTCAGCCGTTATTTGGGTGAACGTAGTTTGCTGGGCATCTAATAGTGCAAAATCACTTTGCTTTATCTCGTCTTGGATTTCTATAGCAATAAGAAAAAGAAAGTTATCCTTTATATACATAAGTATTTATAATTACATGTTTAAAGCAACATGTATCAGTGTACACGTGCACTTCGCATTTCTTCATAAACTTGTCTATACCTAGATACCTGCGTCCTAGTGTTCACGCATTTGTACATGCAAGCACATATTGATATATACTTTCATACATCCATGCATGTATGATGCTAGGATTGCTTCCTTTTATAGAATATTATACCAGAATGATCCAAATATAAGTGATGATATTTTAGGCATTTACTCGATAGGATTGATTTGAAGGAGCTAATAATTTTGTTTTGTTGAAGCTTTGAATGGATCTGCTATGCTGACCTTAGGGCCATGGGAGCTTGGTTTAAGGAATATTTAAATCTATGGTCTAAGGGAGGTTTAGAGGGTTTGGAGGAAGCTTGCAGTCATAGTGAATTAGGATCCAGCTCTTTGTAGATGTAGGGTAGAATAAAGATTGACTCTAGGGTTTATGTATGAGTTTTAGCTTTTATTTGAACTGCAAGTTGTTTAGAAGAATTAGGAGATTGTGGCTGACATCCAATTGAGGAAGAGAGGTTAGGAATTTTGGTTTTCATAAGAAAAGAGAAAATGAGATGAGTAGTTAAATTCTAATAATATTCCTCTTAGTAAAAATGTTTTTGTAATTGTCTATTCATTTATGTCTGAAATGGGATATCTAATGTTTTATGCAGTGTAGTAAACCACTTGTTCCTGAAACATTATATTTTTTAAATATTTTGTGTTACTAACTTTAATGTTCTCATGTGTCTTAATAATCTCTCTTTATAAGAGAGCTCTCTAAATTTATTACAATTCTCCTTGAAATGGAAGCTTTTTAATATCATCAAGTATAATTTATCACAAACTCACTCATCCGTGCAGATTCATCATGTATTTTCTGCTCTTGATCTTTTTTAGGTGATGATAGAAGTTGGTAAGGTTCGACTCATCCATCTCAACTAAATTATGTGATATGATACGAGCGTGAAACCAAATGGGGATCAAAAGTTAGGCATGATTTACCAATAATCAAATTAATTATGACCCAAATGTTTAAACCAATAGTTGAGGACTAACCATTTGTTTTTTTAAGATCAACATTAATACAACACATTGAGGAGCTCTGATATTGGCAAGGCTTGATAATTTAATATTTTCTTTTGCTTCGTTGTTAGCAATATGAGTAATTAATTTTGAATAGTTGTTAAAGTCCTCTAGGATACTTTGAAGTGTGTTTCATAGGCAATATTTGGATTCCCTTTGTTGGCTTTTGGTTTCTCAAGGATTTTGGTTGGCTGATCGTATTCTCTATGCATATTTTGTTGGTTGTTCATGTTCCCCATGCAGATTTTGGTGGTTCATGTTCTCTATGCAGATTTTGATGGTTGTTCATGTTTCCCATGCAGAGTTTGGTGGGTATTTCATGTTCTCCTTGCAGTATTTGTTTCCCTATGCTGGCTATTTTTTTCCAACGTACTGCCCCCTTTTTCCCTACTGTTGTTTTCATATTATAGGTATATTAACTCCTTATTAAAGTGGCTAACTTGTGAGGCTTCTATTGGCTACTTTGGATGATACATTTATGTGTCTGTTGGGTTATGTTCCTCCTATATGGAGCCATTTTTTTGCAAGTGAGGAGTGTGTGATGATTTTTGGAATGTATCTTGTGGGTTTTATTCTAGCTTGTGAGCTATCCTCCTTTTCCCTTTTCGTCTTCTATTTCGTCGCGGTTTTCCACTTCTTCTTTATTCACGGTTCTCGCCCCATCTGGATCTTTCTTCTCTTAAATTATTGTAAGTCTTAAATTGTGTCGTGTCTTGTTCTAATATAAATTGTAAGTGGTTTTTATTAGAAGATGAAAGCTTTGTTGTGTTTTATTTGTCATATTAAAAGGAATGTCTTTTTTTATTGTAATTCTATTTGGTATTTTTTTCCTTTGCATACTTAGTGCTCTCTTACTAGACTTAGGATTCCTAGGTTGCATCAATTTGATATAACAGCTTTGGTTTTTGTGATTCTTCCTTTCTTTTTCTTTATAAAAATAAAAGAACAATCATTTACAAGCCGAAGTTTCAAGTCTTTCTTTTTCTTTAGAAGAAAAAAAGGACAATCATTTGCAATCTTTTCTTTTTCTTTTGAAAGTCAACCTTCTATGTCAGCTATTTCATAAGAGAAAATTCCAACAATCAGGATGATTTCACAACAAGGATGTTCTGTTGATACACTTCAGAATGAATTTTGCAAAGTACAAGAGATAATGTATTTATGTGCAGAACGATATAAAAATAGGAAGCTTCTTCTTTTCTCTTAATTTGATCAAGAGAAGGAGACCATATGAAGAAAGTACGATGCGCTAATTCAGGAAACAGAAATATCGCATCTTCAAAGTTTTGAGACGATCTCAACAGGAGAAGAGAATTCTCCACCAGGGGAGAATTGATGTAGGCAAAGGTTGATAAGTTTGTATTTTATTTTGCTTCCTTGTTAGCAATATGAGTATTTAATTTCGAATAGTTGTTGGAGTCCTCTAGGTTGTTTTGAAGTGTGTTCTCTAAGCAACATTTGGATTTCTTTTGCTGGCTTTTGGTTTTTCAAGGATTTCAGTTGGCTATTCATGTTCTCTATATATAGATTTTGTTGGTTGTTCATGTTCCCCATACAAATTTTGGTGGGTTGTTCATGTTCTCTATGCAGATTTTGTTGGCGGTTTATGTTCCCCATGTAGATTTTGGTGGGTTGTTCATGTTCTCCATGCAGCTTTTATTTCCCTATGCTGGTTGTTTTTTCCACGGTGCTGCCTTTTTTTTCCCTTCTAATGTTTTGATATTCTAGGTGTATTAACTCATTAAAAGGGCTAACGTATGAGGCTTCTATTGGTTACTTTGAATGGCACAGTTATGTGACTGTTAGGTCATTTTCCTCCTAAATATGGAGCTATTTTTTCTGCAAGCGAGGAGTATTTGATGATTTTTGGAATGTAACGTGCTGATTTTATTCTAGCTTGTGAGCTAACCTCCTTTCCCATTTCCCTCTTCTATTTCGTCTCAGTTTCTACCTCTTCTTCTCTATCAGCGGTTCCCTCCCCATCTATATCTTTCTTCTCTTAAATTATTGTAAGCCTTAAGTTGTGTCGTGTCTTGCTCTAATATAATTTGTAAGTGGTTTCTATTAAAAGTTGAAAGCTTAGTTGTGTTCTATTTGTCATATTAAAAGGAAGGTCTTTTTTATTGCAATTCTAGTTGGTGTTTTTTTATGTTGCATACTTAATGTTCTCTTACTTTGGCTTAGGATTCCTTGGTTTCATCAACTTCGTATCAGAGTTTTGCTTTTTTTTTTATTCTTCCATTTTTTTTTAGAAAAAAAAAATGGACCATCATCTACAAGTCGATGTTTCAAGTCATGATGTAAAGGAGTCAAGATGAATTTGATCCTGCAAATTTTGAAAGTCAAGATTCTATGCTAACTATTCCAAAAGAGAAAATTCCTACAACCAGATGGGTTTCGCCACAGGGATTTTCTATTGATCCACTTCAGAACGAACTTTACAAAATACTAGAGAAAATGTATTTATGTGCGAATGATATAAAAATAGGAAGCTTCAACTTTTATTCGAATTTTAGAAAGAAAAGGAGATCATCCGAGGAGAGTACGAAGCGTTAATTTAGGAAATAAAAATGCTGCATTTTCAAAGTTTTGAGACGATACTAACAGGAGGTCAGAATTTTCCACCAGGGGAGAATTAATGTGGGCAAGGCTTGATAATTTTATATTTTCTTTTGCTTCATTGTTAGCAATATGGGTATTTAATTTCTGCTAGCTGTCAGAGTCCTCTAGGCTGTTTTGAAGCGTGTTCTCTAGGCAATATTTGGATTCCCTTTGTTGTTTATGGTTTCTTAAGGGTTTTGGTTGACTGTTCATGATCTCTATACACTATTTTTGTTGTTGTTCGTGTTTCCCATGCAGATTTTTTTGGGTTGTTCATATTCTCTATGCAGATTTTGTTGGTAGTTTATGTACCCCATGCAGATTTTGGTGGGTTGTTCATATTCCCCATGCAGATTTCGGTGGGCTGTTCATGTTCTCCATGCAGTTTTGGTTTGTTTATGCTGACTTTTTTTCCAAGGTGCTTCCCCCTTTTTTCCTGCTGCTGTTTTCATATTTTAAGAGTTTTAACTCCACATTAAAAGGACTAATTTGCGAGGCTTCTTTTGATTATTTTGGTTGGCACATTTATAAGGATGTTGGGTCATTTTTCTCTTATACAAAGAGCTATTTTTTTCTATAAGAGAGTAGTATGTGATTATTATTGGATTGTAACCTGCGGATTTTATTCTAGTTTGTGAGATAGCCTCCTTTCCCCTTTCCCTTTTTTAGGGCTGCAAACGAACCGAGCCGAGCCGAGTATGTGAGTGTTCATGTTTGTGTTTGTTTAACATTAGCTTGTTCATGTTTGGTTCGTGTTTGATTCGAGCTTTATTATTTGTGTTCATGTTTGGTTCGTTTAATTTAAGGGTGTTCATGTTTGGTTCATGTTCGTTTGTTTAGTGCTTATCGAGCTTTAAACGAGCTATGTTCGTGAACATATCTCGCAAACAATCTATTGAACAAGCAAACATTAAATTTGTTCATGAACATTCTAAACAAACAATCTAACAAACATTGACAAATATGAAATATTTCTTGTTCATGAAATGAAATTTCTAAAATAAAAGCAGTTGTATATTTAAAATGAAAATATGATTACTTTATATGAACATATGTTATAATATTTTATTACTTTAAAATTTATTAATAAAAAATAATTATATTATATTATGGTATAATTAAAGTTTTTATATTTAATCGAACTCGAATCGAGCTTTTTATCGAGCTTGTTCATGAACATCAACTGATGTTGTTCGCGAACATAAACGAGCTGAACGCATGAGTGTTCAAGCTTGTTTATTTAAGAATCGAGTATTTAAAATATTGTTCAAGTTTGTTTGTTAGTTAATTAAACGATCACGAACGAGCTTTAATCGAACCGAACAACGAGTAGTTCGTCGAACGTTTGGTTCGCTTGCAGCCCTACCCTTTTTATTTCATCTTGGTTTTCAACCTCTTCTTGTCTATCCATGATTCTTGCGCCATCTGTATCTTTCTTCTCTTAAATTATTGCTTATCTTAAGTTGTGTCGTGTCTTGTTCTAATATAATTTTTAAGTGGTTTCTATTAAAAGTTGAAAGCTTTGTTTTGTTCTATTTGTCATTATTGAAAGGAAGGTCTTTTTTATTTGCAATTCTAGTTGATGTTTTTTTTTTTCTTTTGCATACTTAGTGTTCTCTTACTTAGCTTAGAATTCCTAGGTTCCCTCAAGATCTTAAACCAACACATTTTCAAGTTTCAATTTTCTGCTTTATGTTTTTTATATCAGTATTATTATAACTTTTAATTAAAAAATGTTAGTTAAAAGTGAAAAAACGACTGAATGTTTTTTAGACATTGGTTAAAAATTTGATGGGAGTTGATTGCTTGGTGTTGACGTAAGGATGATTGACTTTCTTTACATAGGACTCACTCATGTGGCCAACCAATGCAAGCTCAAACAAGCTTAAATTTGGGTAGTTGTACCATTCAAGGCATGATTTAAGGCTTCTAAAACAAATCAAGATCAAATCCACAGAAAATAAGGAAGATTTCAACAACTTAAGCATATCCCATGCAGGAATGATTAGCTCCTCATTTCTAGCTTTAGCTTTAAAATTTTTTTATTTGTTTTAAAACTAAGATGGTTGCACTCTTATTTCAAATTATTGAATGTTTAATGAAATTTTACTCTGTCAGCAATCTTTAGTGAAGTTTGGCGGACCTCCTTGAAAATTTATTGTGTTTGAAGTTTTTTTTTTTCTTTTCGTTTACAGCCTTGCTACTCGTGGTTTTAGCATACATTAAGTCTAGCTTACATCCTGAACATCTTCATGATCATAGAAACTATCCCACAGGGCCCCAACGGCATCTGTGATCATCCATGCTCTCCACCCAACCTCAAATCCCACATTAGGTCCTCTTGATTTTGGACCTCACTGCAAACCAATAGCTTCTAACCTTGCCCTCAGTGGCCTCCCTCTTCCCTCCAAGGTCACACAGCCTCGACCTTTCTATGTCCACCTCTTGACCGTGCCTCCAACAAGTTAAACTTTGGCCCTCCCTATTGCCAAGACTCTATAATTAAATCGCCTTCCACATTCAGCTCTCAACTTACACAAAAAACTCCTAAGACCTAGGCTTTATTTGGGGTTTTGATTAAGCTTTTCTATTTTTATTTTTAAAGTTCGTTTCTCAGCACATTTTCAAAAATACTTTACCAAAAATAATTTTTTAAAGGCAAAAGATTGAAATAGTATTGAAAAAACTATCTTCAAAACACATTATGTTTTATGACTTTTCTTACCACAGAAACAATCGAAAAGTTGTTCGGAACAAAACCCCAATGCTAATTTCCATTACTTCTACATTCCATGTACCTTAACACCATAAATCATTATGAAGCCATGATTTTCTTCTACACATAAATGATCTTTTCACTATCATCCCATCAAATTTGATATAAATGCTTTGGAGAAACTGGCATAGCAAAAAGGTGCAACTAAATTATTTAATAAGGCTCCTTGATTTGGCATTAAAAGTGGTGATTTGCTCTCTACTTATCAGTAACCTCTTTTAGTTTCTTTTTAAGTTTGTTCGTATCTTTGCAATTAAATATTTAGGTAACATACATGTCTGACAATTCAAAATATTAGCATGACATCGAACTAGTGAGCATCACTTAAAAGCCAAGCTAACACTAGCATTAAAGCTCATATAATCCATTGATATTTTTAAGGGTAATATGTTTGTCATTTAGATCATAAGAACTAAAAGTATATTCTTTTTATTGTCTTTATTATTATTATTATTATTAATATTATTATTATTATTATTATTATTACTTCAATGTTTTATGCATTCTTATCTGTGCTTTTGGAAATTTATCGCTAACAAGTGCTTGAAAGCTAAAAAATAAACATACACACACTTGCATCTTGTTTTATTTAATTGCATCAGAATTATTTTCGTGGAAAAAAATATAATAAGCACATTATTACATTCTCGAATTTTCTATATCATGCCTTGATGCAACCTAGGAATCTTAAGCCAAGTAAATAAACACTAGGTATGCAAAAGAAAAAAATACCAACTAGAATTGTAATAAAAAAAACCTTCATTTCATATGACAAATAGAACACAACAAAGCTTTTAACTTCTAGTAGAAATCACATACAAATTATATTAGAACAAGGCACGACACAACTTAAGACTTACAATAATTTAAGAGAATAAAGATATAAATGGGGCGAGAATTGTGGATAGAGAAGAAGAGATAGAAAACTTAAATGAAATAGAAGAGGGAAAGGGGAAAGAAGGCTATTTTGCAAGTTAGAATAAAACCCGCAAATTACATTCCAAAAATTATCACATACTACTCTCTTGCAGAAAAAATACCTCCTTATATTGGAGGAAAATGATTCAACAACCACATAAATGTTCCAACCAAAATAACCAATAGAAATCTCACAAGTTAGCCCTTTTAATGTGGAGTTAATACACCTAAAATATGAAAACAACAGTAGGAAAAAAAGGGGGCAGCACCTTGGGAAAAACAACTAGCATAGGGAAACAAAAAATTGCATGTAGAACATGAACAACCCATTGAAATCTGCATATGGAACACGAACAACTAGCAAAATTTATATAGAGAACATGAACAATCCACCAAAATCTGCATGGGGTAAATCAACAACCAACAAAATCTGCATAGAGAATATGAACAACCAATCGAAATCCTTGAGAAACCAAAAGCCAGCAAAGGGAATCCAAATATTGCCTAGGGAACACACTTCAAAATAACCTAGAGGACTCCAACAACCATCCAAAATTAAATACCCATATTGCTAAAAAAATAGATAATTATCAAGCATTGCCTACATCAATTCTCTCCTCGTGGAGAATTCTCACCCCTTGATGAGATCGTTTTAAAATTTTTAAGATGTGACATTTATGTTTCCTGAATTAACGCATCGTACTTTCTTCGGATGATCTCTTTTTCTTGCTCAAATTCGAACAAAAGTTGAAGTTTTCTATTTTTATACGGTTCTGCACATAAATATATTTTCTATTTTATTTTATAAAGTTTGTTCTGAAGTGGATCAATAGAACATCCTTATGGCAAAACACATCTGGTTTTTGGAATTTTCTCTTCCGAAATAGTTGGCATAGATGGTTGACTTTCAAAATTTGTAAGATCAAATTCATCTTGAGACTCCTTTAAATCATGATTTGAAACTTCGGCTTGTAAATGATTGTCCATATGTATATTTTAATTTTTTTCTAAAGACAAAGAAAAGAAGACTCAGAAAAAACAAATTCTCTGATATCAAATTGATGCAACCTAAGAATTCTAAGCCAAGTAAGAGAACACTTGGTATGCAAAAGAAAAAACACCTACTATAATTGCAATAAAAAAAGATCTTCCTTTCAATATGACAAATATAACACAACAAAGCTTTCAACTTCTAATAGAAACTTCATACAAATTATATTAGAACGAGATACAATATAACTTAAGACTTACAATAATTTAAGAGGAGAAAGATATAGATGGGGTGGGAACTGTGGATAGAGAAGAAGAGGTAGAAAATAAAGATGAAATAGAAGTGGGAAAGGGGAAAGGAGGCTAGCTTGCAAGCTAGAATAAAATCTACAGGTTACATTCTAAAAATCATCACTTACTACTCTCTTGTAGAAAAAAAACAGCTCCTTATATTGAAGAAAAATGACCTAACAACTAGCCACATAAATGTGCCAGCCAAAGTAACCAATAGAAGCCTCACAAGTTAGCCCTTTTAATGAGGAGTTAATACCCTAGAATATGAAACAACAACAGGAAAAAAGGCGGCAACACCTTTGAAAAAATAGTCAATATAGGGAAACAAAAACTGCATGAAGAACATGAACAATCCACTCAAATCTGCATAGGGAACATGAATAGCCCACAAAATCTTCATAAAGAACATGAATAGCCCACCGAAATCTGCATTGGGTACATGAACAACCAATAAAATCTGCATTGAGAACATGAACAACCAACCAAAATCCTTGAGAAACCAAAAGCCAAGAAAGTAAATCCAAATATTGCCTATAGAACATACTTCAAAGCCTAGAGGACTCCAATTGCTATCGAAAATTAAATACCTTTATTGCTGAAATGAAAATATAAAATTATCAAGCCTTGTGTACATCATGCCTCCATAATCAGCATCAATGAATCATATGGAGTTTTAAGTTTACTTGTAGAATATTTGTCTACTATGGTCATTGCCAATTAAATTGAAACCCAAGATTGGATTGAAAAAAAAAAAAAGATTCAAATGCAAAATACGATGGATGAACATTGTTGCAGAACATGTTGGGTTATGCAAAAAATATTAACTATTCAATTATGAAAAAATTTCCTAATGTTGAATTTATTATGTTGCCATCATCATTATCATCATCATATAAGGAGTTGGTCATTATCATCACTAATATGAAGATATGATGAAAATTTATTTATCACCATTAACATTCATTTATGGAGATCTTCATCATCATAAAAAAAATAAAGAATGTATTATTTTTATTTCAAGTGAAGGTGACATAATTTAGATATCTTGAAAATAACTACATGGTCATGCACTCTTTTGAAGTGGGCTTGGTCAATTTGTGTAATCATGTTAACTTTCTTGTGACATCTTTCCCTCCCTCTCCACATTCCATGAAGGTTCCAATGGAAACAAAAGTGTGAATAGTAATTTAAATTTCCGGTTCCAAGGGAATCAATCAATTAAGTGCTTAAATATGGAATTCAATAGACCATTGATTCACGAGATAGCTGATCCCTCCCTTATTGAAAGGATTTTTATATTATTTATATTTTCATGCATTTCATGCTTAAAAATATATATAAATATGTGAACAAGTTGTATTGGAAAGTAAACTTTGTTGATTTCATGCAATGTAAGAGGAATAGTAAAATGCTAGAATTTGGTGGAATTTATCCATCTTATCTTCATTATAATATCATGGGTTATCTTCCCTCTATTTACATCAAACATAATAATCAAATATATAATTTAATGAATCAAATGTACCATAAATCTTAGGAAAAATGCATGATCTCCTGGCCTTGCACAACTTGCCTCTATTATGAATCTTGAGTTGGAAGCTAATTTCCTGCAAAACCATGAGAAAAACCATTGGGTTATGAGAAAGCTATGATGGGTTTAAATATAATTGTTGATGATTCTAATGATCCTTTTAGAAGAGTTAAAATAGAAACTCTTATATTTGGTAGTTTTTATGGTCTTACTAAGTTCTTAGATTGACTTGGATTATTTTTTTTATTGGTATGATATGTATGACTTTCAAAGAACTAAGTTTGCTAAGATGAACTTGATTAGACAAGCTAAGATATATTAGTTTAATTTTGATGCCAAGGAAAAAAGAATAAAGTGACATACATTAACTTGGGTAAAAGTTAAGGAGATGGTAAAATCTAAATATTACTGAAGACACTATGAAAAGCAGCTTCATAGCCAACTACTTACTTTTGGCCAAGACATGATTTAAGTAACTTATTATTTCAGCCCCATTGAGAATGTTCTAGTTAGAGTTAATTGCATTGATCCAGATTGGCAAGTAGCTAGCAAGTGTGATTTTATGAATGATGCTCATGGTTTAGATCCATATACTTTAAAGGATGCCTTTAATCATGCTTTTCTAATAGAGAAACGTTAAAAGTTATTTCCTAGCTTAAAAGCTAGAGATTTTACCATCTGTGCAACCCCTTCTAGTACTATTGATATACCCTCAGCTTCAGTATCTGCTTCTACTAGTATTGCTCATCATAGGGCATCCACCTAGATGTTACATAGGTACATTTAAGGACACTACTTGTTTCAAGTACCACAGGAAGGGAAACATGGAAAATCAACGTGAGGAACAAATTATATTCTTGGATGTAATTGAAACCCCCGAGGGTGATGGTGCTAAGGAAATTAGAGAAGGGTGCCCTTAATTTATGATGAGTAAACTAATACCTCTTTTGCTTGTCATTAGATGTATTTATGTTTCAAAATCTAACTTAGCACATTGGAGACGAAATAATAATTTTAAGCATTTGTTATTGGATTCAAATTTGTCTCTGAGTGACACCTGACGTTCCTAATAAATTTGATGAGCTAAAGCAAGGGATTGGGAGGGGGTATATTAGTAAGTATGGAAAACATATGAACTAAGTAGTATCTATGAACAATAAAAATGGCATGAATTGCAAAATATGCCTCTTAACATCTTATGTACAGGGTTTAGAGGGTTATAGCAAAGGCTAGTCCTATTAAAAAAAAATATTCATGATTTGACATGTATAGACTGATACAAACGTGTGCATAGGCCAAAGTATACACGTGTTGCCATCTTTCCCTGTCATTGCTCTGGACACCTCTGGTTATTGTGTTATGTGGGCGATGAATCCTCATGTTCCAGTTCTCGAATGTGAGTGCCATGAATGAGTCCTTCAGGATGTGTTGTGGGTTATTCTATGAAGGCATGCTTCTCGGATGAGTGGTGAGTCTCCCTCGGGGTGAGCGACGAGTGGTTTTCGCTATGGGCTAGTGATGAAAATTGTTGATAGTGCCATTACTATGGGCTCTGTCGGTGCTTGCCTCCAGTAGCTTGAGAAGGAATATCTGTGGATGATGAATAACCTTTGTTGAGGAGAATTGTTTTGAGAGCCAAGTCATCATATGTGAGTGCCTCCTCGAGTGAAGGCTTATTGAGGTGTTTTCTTTGTTTGAACTCACTCGGTACATGTCCATCCTTAACCGACTTCAACGGGAGAGAGCTCCAATAATACAAGCTTCAGTTGGGTCTATTAAGATGAGTGAAAATAAATCATTTCTCCGGTCTTTTACAGGCATCTTCTCTGCTCACCTAAATGGTTCTAGTAGGATGAGTTGTAAAGTCCTCAACTAGGTTTCGGAGGTGCTCGAACTCTGTTGTATCATGCTTGTGGTCTTGTAGAATGTGCAAAATTTGGAAGTGTCTCTAACATTGTGTCCACCTTTGTTGGCATCGGGCACTTAAAAGAACTCAATTTGAATGCCTCCATCAACTCGGCTATGGATACTTGCTGGGGAGTGATGATCAAGTATTCATGAGTAAGGTGTACCCTTTCATCTCTATATGGGCATGCTATGTGATGCACTTCTTCCATATTTGGTGCATGTAATCCTACAATCATCAGCAGCCTTATTAATACGGGTACTTTCCATTGGTTGTGATGATATATGTCCTATTGTGTGTGCTGCTTTCTTTCTGCCCTATGAGCCTTTAGGCAATTCCTATTTTGCTCATGATGTTGAGGGTGATATCATATTATTTCCCTCCTTTAGGGTGTTTGCCCCAAGAAGACTCATCCATACTATTGTATTCTTCTGCACTGACATAGCTACTAGTAAATTCTAACAACTCGACCAATGTTCTCGATTCATGTAGATTAAGTGCATACCTAAATGTCCCTTCCCACTGGTTTAAGTCAGAGGGGTTTGTGCTATAGCCGGATCAAGATCTTTGACTTCTAGTATCTCGTTGTAGTTTCTAATGATAAAAGCTCCCTTACTGCTCACTTGATTTCCTCATCTTTCAAAGAGCCTTTGAGCACAGAGCACTTGCTAATTATGCGATGAACAACCTCTTGAACTCAGAGAAGGACTTAATTATGCCCAACAATAGGTGAAGAATGTAACACCCCATAGTACCCCTTAACAGTAAGGTAGAGTGTAACAAGAATAAACATACATTTCAATCACTAAACATCTCATTATGATTTCATTACATTAAGACTTCATATAAAAGATCATATAAACTTCATTTAATACTATAAAGGAAGCATGTACCAATTTCCAAGTTTCATCCAAAACCCAGTACAGAGCCACTAAGGAAAACCAAATAATTTCAAAGTAATACATGTCTAATTTGCTTTCATACCTTGAAAATTAAACTTGCTAACAAAAGTTAACCTAACATAAAAAGAAGAAACACTTGCATAAATTAGCTTGCGTCAATCTTCTCTTTTCCCTTTCCTGTAACAACAGCCAGAAGAAAGTTCTGGTGAGCTATGAGGCTCAACAAATAATGCAGGATTAATTAGCAATTAAAATAATATAACATGAATAATTACAACTTTGAAAATAATTATTGAAACATTATAAGTCTTGATCAATATTATGCTTTGCTATCTTTTGAATCTTTGTTGAATATAAATTTTATGTGAAAGATTTGGCTATATTTTTCATAACATTATTCAATGGAGCCCAGGTAAACCTGGTATTATCGCCACTGAATTACATAGAGGTCCCTTTTGCCTCTTTTGGGGTCCCTTTTGCCCCACCTTATATGCAGGCTTCATAATTCTCTGGGGTCCCTTTTGCCCCACTTATCATGTAGTTCTGATATGGGAACCCTTTTTTCTCAACTACAATGATAAGGTATACATTATTCATAGCCAAACTTTACATTAATTTAATATTCAACATTCTTTCATAATTCATATCATATCAGTCTTCACTGTCATTCTTGACATATCTTGTGTAAGGCTAATATACATAAGTTTTTCAAGAAAGATCTCCTTAGAAAACTTTCCAATGACCTTACAAAACATTGACTTGGAATTATATCATAACAAAGATATAAACATCATGTCATATTTAAAGGTATGAAGAAAACATTCTAAATCAAAACAAATGAAAATAACATATAAGTTTATTTAAACATTAATATTTGCTTTACTTACCTTCGTGATGAATTTCCTCTCCTAATTCTACACCATGTAATCTTCTCCTTTGATAAACTATCTCAAAACTTTCTTTCTGCATAAATCTGATTAATCCTACAATTACGATTGATATACACTTCTTGAAAACTTTCTTTAAAAATAATTTAAAGAAACTAATTTACATACCTTGATTTCTTCCTTTGATTTTCCTTTGATTCTTACTTCACATATATTCTTCAGATCTTATGGTCACAATAAACTATAATTATAATTCCATCAATTCATCATTCTCAATCTTTGATAAAATTTCTAAATTGAATTTACCAAAACACTTCAAATACCTTTACTGATATCTCTGAATTTTCTTCATTGTTAATTGCTACAGTTTTTCACTAAATTGTTCTTCTACCGCAGTCTCTAGCCACCCCAAATTCTGAAGAAATTCACTGTGCCGAACCAAGGAATAGTAATTCCTGCATCAGGCCGAGATCTTCTCAGTTAATCCAATGAATTTATCTATAGGAATTCACTGTTGAACTCAGCACTTTGTCCGCAATATGCTGTAGTCTTTCACTGCCTCTTGCTACAGAACTTCTCCACTTCTTCTATAGGACTTCTCTGCTTCTTTCTACAGAATTTCTCTGCATTGCTTTAACAAAAACAGCAGCATTCCCATGAAATGATTACAGGATAAGGATAGAAGAGTAGGTCCCACTCTTCAACCGACATCCAAAAGTCTCCTCCCCAAGGCATCTATTCGGCTGTTAATTTAATCTCAGTTAATTATATTAATTCTACTATTTAACGAATCCTTTTATTTTAAATAAATAGTTATTTCACAGAACTTTTCACAAAAAATATAAGCACATACCAAAGTTGGGTCTTTGGATATTACAAATCTTCCCTCCTTAATAAAATTTCGTCCTCGAAATTCATCTTCTCATATTTCATCAAAAAGATGAGGAAATTTTTGTCTCACGACAGCCTCTTTTTCCCAAGTAGCATTTTTAATTGAGTTGTGCTTCCATTTTATCTTAACAAAAGGAATAATTCTGTCTCTCAATTTCCGAATATCCCTTTCTAATATCCTTTCAGGTTCTTCAACAAAGGACATATTCTTCTGAAGTTCAATGTCCTTATGAGAAACTCTTTGACTTTCATCTGTAACCCACTTTCTGAGCATTGAGACATGGAAAACATTGTGAATATCAGACGTATCTACAGGTAACATTAGCTTGTAAGCTACTGGCCCCACTCTTTCAATAATTTCAAATGGCCCAATATAACGAGGACTAAGTTTTCCACCGTGACCAAATCTTAAAACACCCTTCGCTGGTCTCACCTTCAAAAATACAAAATCTCCCACTTCAAATTCTATCATTTTATGCTTGGGGTCATAATATTTCTATTGGCGGTCTTGAGCTGCTTTTAATTTGTCTCTGATCAATCTTACCTTTTCAGTAGCTTGATCCACTAATTGTGGACCCAACAATTGTCTTTCACCAACTTCAAACCAACTCAAGGGAGTTTTGCATCTTCTGCCATATAAAGCTTCATATGGATCCATCTTGATACTGGATTGGTAGCTATTATTGTAAGTGAATTCTATTAATGAAATGTGGTCCTCCCAGCTACCTCCAAAATCCAATATACATAATCTTAACAAATCTTCCAATATCTGTATCAGTCTTTCTATTTGACCATCTGTCTGGGGATGAAATGCAGTGCTGAATTTTAATTTTGTACCCAAACTTACATGTGTGCTTTTCCATAACTTAGATGTAAAACGACCATCTCTATCTGATACAATAGCCTTAGGAATTCCATGTAATATAATGATTTCCTTCACAAATAATTTAGTCAATTTCTCCACTGAATCAGTCTGACGGATAGGTAGAAAATGGGCAGACTTGGTGAGTCTGTCAACTACCACCCATATACTATCTTGTCCTTGTCTTGATCTAGGAAATCCTGTAACAAAGTCCATAGCTATTTCCTCCCACTTCCATTCTGGAATTGGTAGAGATTGCAACATTCCAGTGGGTTTCTGATGCTCAGCTTTAACAACTTGACATTTTTCACATTTAGCCACATAATCTGCCACATCTTTTTTCATTCCTGGCCACCAAAATAAAGCCTTCAAATCTTTATACATCTTTGTGCTTCCAGGGTGAATTGAATAACTAGTATTATGTGCTTCAAACAATATGTCTTGAATCAAATCTGACTCCTTTGGTATCCACAACCGCATATTGCACCTGATTCTTCCTTGTTCATCAACATTGAGTTCCTTTTTTTTAATCCTTCTTGAGCTTGATCCATAAACTTCTGATAGTCATTGTTTTTCTTCTGAGCTTCCTTAATTCTTTCCTCCAATGATAATTGCACTGTTATTTGATTAATGTTCAATATATTCTGATCTCCTTGCATTCTAACTTCTAATTGTAAAGCTTCCATTTCTTTAATCAATCTTTCCTCACTAGTCAACAAATTCAACTGTGTTTGGTTCTTTCTACTCAATGCATCAGCTACAACATTAGCCTTTCCTGGACAGTACTGAATGTCTAGATCATAATCCTTTATTAATTCCAACCATCTTCTCTGTCTCAAATTCAATTCCTTCTGAGTGAAAATATATTTCAAACTATTATGATCTGTAAAGATCTCACATTTTACCCCATATAAATAGTGTCTCCAAATTTTCAATGCAAATACTACTGCCGCCAACTCTAAGTCATGAGTGGGATAGTTCTTTTCATGTGGCTTAAGCTGTCTGGAAGCATAGGCAAACACTTTTATGTTCTGCATTAACACACAACCCAATCCTTTTAAAGAAGCATCACTGTATAGCTGAAATCCCTCCGTTCCAGAAGGAATTGTTAGCACTGGTGCAGTTGTCAAACATTGCTTCAATTCGAGAAAACTCTGCTTACAATCATCAGTCCACTCAAACTTAATATCCTTCATAGTTAACTTGGATAAAGGCAAAGCAATTTGAGAAAAGCCTTTAACGAATCTTCTATAGTAACCTGCCAACCCCAAGAAACTTCTGACTTCTGCTACATTTGTTGGTCTTGGCCATTCTACTACCGCTTTAATCTTTTCTGGGTCAACAAATATTCCTTTACCACTGACAATATGTCCCAGAAATGAAATTTCTTTCAACCAAAACTCACACTTAGAAAATTTGGCAAATAATTTATGTTGTCTCAATAATTCAAGTACAACCTTCAAATGCTCTGCATGATCCTTATCATTCTTAGAATAGATCAATATGTCATCAATAAATACAATAACAAATTGATCTAGATAAGGTCTGAAAATTCTGTTCATCATATCCATAAATACTGCAGGGATATTGGTTAACCCAAAAGGCATAACCAAAAATTCATAGTGTCCATATCGGGTTCCAAAAGCAGTCTTCTCCACATCACATTCTTTTACCCTAACCTGGTGATAACCGGATCTCAAATCAATTCTGGAGAGCACCTGCCAACTGATCAAATAGGTCATCAATTCTGGGAAGAGGATACTTGTTTTTAATTGTCACCTTGTTTAGTTCTCTATAATCAATGCAGAGTCTCATTGAACCATCCTTCTTCTTGACAAATAATACAGGTGCACTCCAAGGGGATGAACTTGGTCTGATAAAACCCTTCTCAATCAGTTCAGCCAACTGACCTTTCAATTCTTGTAATTCTTTGGTTGCCATTCTATAAGGTGCCTTGACAATAGGACTTGTGTCAGGTTGTAAATTTATTGAAACTTCAACCTCTCTCTCAAGAGGTAAGTCCTTCCATTCCTCAAAGAAAATATCTATAAATCCGTTCACAATAGGAATGGAATGAATATCATTACTTTCCTCTTTTGTAGCTTCTACCTTTGCAAAAAATTAAGTCACTTACTCTTAGACTTTTAAGCACTTGACTAGAAGCAATTAATGAAGAAATTACTCTTCTTTCACATTGAAAATAAAATACTTCTTCTCCAGGTAAATCAAATCTGACCTTCTTCTTCCAACATTCAATAGTTGCAAAATGTTTTACTAACCAATCCATTCCCAGAATTATATCAAATTCTACCAATGGAAGTACTATCAGATCTGCTTGAAATTTTCTACCAGCTATCATAAAATCAACTGAACATGTTGTACTGGCATTCAAATAATTACCCGCAGGTAATCTACCATGCAAGCCAGGAGTAAAAGAGACAAGTTCCAAATGCACTTTCTTACAAAATATCTCAGCTATGAAAGAATGCGATGCACCAGAATCAAAAAGTACTCTAGCAAATAAATCTGAGATATTTAAAGTACCTGTCACCACTTCAGAAGAGTCTTTGGCCTCCTGGGAATATAAGGCAAAAACTCGAGCTAGTGCTGATCTGGTTGCTTCACTTGAGATTTCTCCTTTAATCTTCAAAGCAGATTGATGCATCTGTGACCTGGCACCTCTGTACTGATCTGTCCTCTGACTGCCTCTAACTTTTGTACCTCTTTGAACATTCTTTGGACAATTTCTCTTGATATGACCTGATTCTCCACATAAATAACACTTTCCTGAATTCATCATGCATCTTCCTGGGTGAGATTTTCCACAGGTTGGACAAATTGGTATTGTAGGTAATCTCAGTGGCTGCTGATGTTGACTTGGTTGGAATTTCTGTCTTTTTGTAGATCGTCCTCTGTGATCGATTTGTCTCTTTTTATCATTAATATCCCATTTCTGCTTAACCATCTCTATGTCATTTTCTAAAAGTCTGGCGCTTTCTACCAATTCAGAAAATTCTTTTATGCGAAGAGGGATTAAAGGCTGTCTCAAAGAATCCCTCAAACCCTTCAAAAATCTGTAGCATTTTTCCTCTGGAGTACTGATGAGCTGTGGTGCATATCTTGAAAGAGCTGTAAATTTTGCTTCATATTGAATGACAGTCTTAGATCCTTGCTTTAGGTTTACAAAACTTTCCTGCATTGCTTGCCTTGCTGATGGCGGAACATACCATTCTCTGAAGATCTGCTCAAATTCTTCCCACATGATTTGTTCATCTGATCTACCTCTGAATTTCTCCAGTTGTTGTCCTCTCCACCATCTCTCTGCTTCACCCTCTAGCATAAAAATTGCTAGAGATACTCTTCTATTCTCAGGACATCTCATTCCATTTAAAACTTTCTCTATTCTGATGATCCAATCCTCAGCACTTCTAGCATCAACTCCTCATTTAAACAAAGGAGGTTTTAGGCTTTGGAAATGCTTTAAATGCTTATCCACTTATGCACTAACAGGATCACCCGCCTCCATATTTGTACTACTACCAGGAGTGGTAGGAGTAACTGGTGTAACTACAGGTGGAACACAAGGTGTTGTCGATCCCACTATAGACTGCATCTTTTCCATCATCTGCATCATCATATTCATCATCTGCAGTTGCATCATATTCCCTGACATTGCATTCATAGCATCCATTCCTACCGGTGCAGGATTTACATTTGGTGCAATGCCTCCTATTGGTGCCACATTTTCAGGATCTTCAGAGATCCTAATAGATTGGGATGACTGACCTTCCTCTCTTTCAGGTATTCTTTCAGCCATTAAATCTGTAACACATTATATCAGAGTTATGCATTTATATAATCATGAATTCCCATTTAGACATTACTTTCATATACTGACATATTAGTCATATTGAAAATTAAACATGGCTACCTATAAATCAATGAAATTAGACTCATTATGATTTAGAGTTATTACACTCTCCTAGGCTCTGTAATAATTCCATCACATTCAATCTTATCCTCATAAATAATTCACTTTTCTTATGCTTCCTTACTAAATCGTAAGAATCCTAAGTCTTTGCTCTGATACCACTTTTGTAACACCCCACAGTACCCCTTAACAGTAAGGTAGAGTGTAACAAGAATAAACATATATTTTCATCACTAAACATCACATTATGATTTCATTACATTAAGACTTCATATAAAAGATCATATAAACTTCATTTAATACTATAAAGGAAGCATGTACCAATTTCCAAGTTTCATCCAAAACCCAGTACAGAGCCACTAAGAAAAACCAAATAATTTCAAAGTAATACATGTCTAATTTGCTTTCATACCTTGAAAATTAAACTTACTAACAAAAGGTAACCTAACATAAAAAGAAGAAACACTTGCATAAATTAGCTTGCGTCAATCTTCTATTTTCCCTTTCCTGTAACAACAGCCAGAAGAAAGTTCTGGTGAGCTATGAGGCTCAACAAATAATGCAGGATTAATTAGCAATTAAAATAATATAACATGAATAATTACAACTTTGAAAATTATTATTGAAACATTATAAGTCTTGATCAATATTATGCTTTGCTATCTTTTGAATCTTTGTTGAATATAAATTTTATGTGAAAGATTTGGCTATATTTTTCATAATATTATTCAATGGAGCCCAGGTAAACTTGGTATTATCGCCACTGAATTATATAGAGGTCCCTTTTGCCTCTTTTGGGGTCCCTTTTGCCCCACCTGCTATGCAGGCTTCATAATTCTCTGGGGTCCCTTTTGCCCCTGGGTTCCCTTTTGCCCTACTTATCATGTAGTTCTGATATGAGAATCCTTTTGTCCCAACTACAATGATAAGGTATACATTATTCATAGCCAAACTTTACATTAATTTAGTATTCAACATTCTTTCATAATTCATATCATATCAGTCTTCACTGTCATTCTTGACATATCTTGTGTAAGGCTAATATACATAAGTTTTTCAAGAAAGATCACCTCAGAAAACTATCCAATGACCTTACAAAACATTGACTTGGAATTATATCATAACAAAGATATAAACAGCATGTCATATTTAAAGGTATGAAGAAAACATTCTAAATCAAAACAAATGAAAATAACATATTAGTTTATTTAAACATTAATCTTTGCTTTACTTACCTTCGTGATGAATTTCCTCTCCTAATTCTACACCATGTAATCTTCTCCTTTGATAAACTATCTCAAAACTTTCTTTCTGCATAAATCTGATTAATCCTACAATTACGATTGATATACACTTCTTGAAAACTTTCTTTAAAAATAATTTAAAGAAACTAATTTACATATCTTGATTTCTTCCTTTGATTTTCCTTTGATTCTTACTTCACATATATTCTTCAGATCTTATGGTCACAATAAACTGTAATTATAATTCCATCAATTCATCATTCTCAATCTTTGATAAAATTTCTAAATTGAATTTACCAAAACACTTCAAATACCTTTACTGATATCTCTGAATTTTCTTCATTGTTAATTGCTACAGTTTTTCACTAAATTGTTCTTCTACCGCAGTCTCCAGCCACCCCAAATTCTGAAGAAAGTCACTGTGCCGAACCAAGGAATAGTAATTCCTGCATCAGGCCGAGATCTTCTCAGTTAATCCAATGAATTTATCTATAGGAATTCACTGTTGAACTCAGCACTTTGTCCGCAATATGCTATAGTCTTTCACTGCCTCTTGCTACAGAACTTCTCCACTTCTTCTATAGGACTTCTCCGCTTCTTTCTACAGAATTTCTCTGCATTGCTTTAACAAAAACAGCAGCATTCCCATGAAACGATTACAGGATAAGGATAGAAGAGTAGGTCCCACTCTTCAACCGACTTCCAAAAGTCTCCTCCCCAAGGCATCTATTCGGCTGTTAATTTAAACTCAGTTAATTATATTAATTCTACTATTTAACGAATCCTTTTATTTTAAATAAATAGTTATTTCACAAAACTTTTCACAAAAAATATAAGCACATACCAAAGTTGGGTCTTTGGATATTACAAAGAAACCATCGAAGGATGTATTCCTTGAAGGAGGTTTAGAGAAGTTTGCATTTCAATGAGTCACTGATTTGCATCAATGTCGTTGTTTACTCATAATACGTGATATAGTTGGCAGGGTCAAATCTTCCATGATATGACTTTAGGTAAGACATTTTCAACTTTACATGTGGCTTTGCCTTTGCAAGTTCCCCAAAAAAATGTATTGGTCAACTCTGGCTGTCTTATCCTTACTTGCTTGGCTGGAGGAGTATACTCTTCATCATTGGCATGAGTGTCTCTGATCAACAAGAGGTATTTAAGTTAATTCTCTACTAGTTGTTGAGCCAAAGGATCCCTTGGGAGTACTTGCTTTTAGTACATCCCTCTCAGATCGCCTCAACACCTTTTGATTCATTTTTGCTAGTCTCTTTATGTCATCATCAAATCATAATGAGTTGTGAAGGTCTAGATTTCCATATTCATGAATGGCTCTTGATTTTGTCTCATCAAATAGTGCGCGTCTTCTGTGATATCCCATAATCTAAATTGGAAGAATTATTTATCCTTTAAATAAACAACAATCAGAGCTATCTAATAAACAACAAAATATATTCTATAATTTAAAACATCAATATTCACATTTATATTCATTCCCAAAAATCATATACAACACTCAGGATATGCATAATAAAATTATAACTATTCTATCATCAGTATAAAAGAATAACTAGAATAAAAAAAATAGAACATGAAGTATACTGACCAGCCTCACACCTCTGCTCTCCTGCCATGACCTGAAATCATTTAATCACATATAATGAGCATAAAAGGCCCAGCAGGTTACCAAAACCTTCAGCTGAATTCAAAGTACGGTAAAAAAGCAATATGCTTGTCAACAATCAAATTATAATAGTTGCATTCATGTGATTATTGAATTAGTTCAAAAATAATAAAATTTATATGTAGTAATAGTGAAATCTATAAACAACAAAATACTATAGCACGGAAGCTTGTAAAGTAATAAATCAGTATGAGTATCAAATCTATAAAGAAATTGTCGAATCAGTAATACCAATCAGTACAAGAATTATATAAAATATCAAATTAAAATATCGGTAAAGACGGTCGAAATCAAATCAATGTAATAAAATCATATAGAAATGTATACATGTTATCAAGGCATTCTATATCATGTGCTTAATATATCAAATGCTTAATATCAGTACATTGAATTAGTAGTATCAAATAGTATCTGTATCTACACAATAACAACAACAATCTAGTGACAGAGGCAGTAAAATAATGCAATAATGATAAATCCGTACAGTAATAATAAATCCGTACTATACAAATCATTTGCTTCTATACGATCTTTTAAATAATTGCCTAATTAGATCAATTAATTAGGCAATCAAATAGGATCTGATTGATTATAGATCGTACTATACGATACATATATCATGTTGTACAAGTTACCCAAGGAGTCTTTGGGCAAAGTATTGTTTGTCCAGTACGATAAAAAAATTGTACTATACAAATTACCTGAGGACTCTCTATATGATTTTTTGTTCGTCTTATATGATTTGATAATGAGTCATTCTAACCATACTGTACTATTGTTCAATTGTACAATATGATTAGTTAACCGGCTTTAACTGATCATCCTGTGTACTATTAATTATACAGTACTATAGGAGAATTGAACTAATCGTACTGTACGAACAATGACATCTGAATTGAAAATTAGCTTTTTCTTAGAGCCTAATGTTTAACATCGCTAATTTCATTTGGAGAAGTCTTTTGGAAGTCATTTGGTTATGTATTATGTGAGAAAGCGTTGAAGAGAGGGTTTTGAGTTAGGGAGAGAAAGATTGAAGTTTAAGAGAGAGGGAGAAGATCCATGTGGGTTTCAAGGGAGTGTGAGAGGGTGTTTTCACATGGTTACTCTAGCAAACTTGCACCTGATTTCCTCCATGAGTCAAGGTCTATCTTGAGGGAAGCTTTGGGAAAAAGACATCTTTGTTGTTAAAGGGCTTGACTATTCTACCGCATCAAATTTGGTGAAATGGATTCGACTACTCCGCCGCACCGAGAAGGTGAAAGGGATTCAGTTATTCACCGCACCGGGTTGGTGGAAGAAAATCTTGTATAGGATTCTCTGCCTTCTGTGGGGGCAAAATAACATACACTAAATGGTTTAGTGCAATTCTCGGAGAGAACTCTGAAGAGTGAATGTAGGTCAAGTTTGACCGAACTAATGTAAATTTGACATTTTTTTTCTTGTTTTTCAGTACTATATTTTTTTGCATTTTTTTTCTTGCACGATTGCCTTCTTGCAAATCCGAATTTAAAATCTTGTGATTGGTTTTTATTTAAGTTTTGTTAGTAAAGAAAAATAAGCAAAAATCTAAAAAAAGGAAGAAAAATCTTTTGCTATTTATTTTTCTACCAAATTAAAAAAATTAGTATTTAATTTTTCTTATTGTTCGCTTCCACTTGAGAAAATTTGTTTTAAAGTTATAGCTGTGAATTTGGTTTAAGTTTTCAAAGAAGAGATTCTTGGAAAAAAAATAAAATACCAATTCACCCCATTTTGATGTGCTGTTGTAGTTCAAGTGGGCTTTAACAATCACAATGTTGACCTCATATTACAGCTAAAAGGAACAAAATAAATAAATAAAAAATGCTTGAAATGATTACCTCTGACATACCTGCTCCTGAATCCTGCGCAAATTCAGCCCATACCTGCTGCAGCTACAGTACGTACCCTCTGCAATACCGAAGAAACATCGTATCACGCGTTCTCTCTCTCGACTCTGCTCTTCTTGTTGTTAAAACCCAAGCAAAATGAAGCCTTCAGGTTTTTCCTCCGCAGACCTCAAGCACACAAACGACTTTCCTCTTCTCGCCTTCTCTTACACGAACCTCAACCCACGTCACCAGCTGTCGAAGCTTCAACCTGTCGCTGCTTTTGATTCCCTAAAGCCGCAGACCTGACTCCATAGCCGCAGATATATCTGATCTGATGTCTCAATCCAACTCTACAAGCCTCCAACCACCTCCATTCCCTCTTTCTATAGCTTTCAGAACCTCACGCCTATAGCTGCCGCTCTTCTCTTCCATTCTAAGCCCTCACCTATTTGAATAGCAGAACCGACCAAGGCTTCAAGCCGCCGACTCACCTATATGATTCGGCTCAACCCCGATCTCCCTCTATGCCCACTAGAAGCCGCAAGCATCTTGAGGCCTAGCTCGATTTCTCATATCCTCTATCATCCTCCTCAACTGAGCTTTACAGCAAGCGGATCCCCCCCCCCCCCCCCCCCCCCCCAAGGCTTCCTGCTCACGTAAATAGTCGAGCCCCAACATCCTTGCCCTAGCCCTCTTTAAACACGATATCCCTCTCCCTATTCACATCTACTACACCGAACCCAAGACACCCAGCCCATCCAAAATCCAAATCAACCCGAACAGTTTCTTTTTTATTTTTATCCTCATTTATTCAGTTCATTATTAGCATCACTCATCAATGCTAATCAGTGTGTTTAACATTATTAGCATTTTATTAGATGATTATTGTTGTTGTCAAATTAGTATGTTTATAGGAAGAGAAATGAAAAAAAAGCAAAAAAAAGAAGAAAAAAATAAAAATGAAAATCCAGAAAAAAGAGAGAAAAATATATTTTTGTCCCTTTATTCACGTGCACATTTTCGACGTCGTCGTCACCTCTCGCAAATGATATAACAGTCTTTAAACTTCAAGATCCCGCTTTCAATGCTTGCGTCGCAGCTAGCAACCACCTATATATATTTTTCTTATAGCGGTGGGAGAGCTTGTTGCAGTGCTCGCGACGAAGCAGAAAATCTTCAAAAGTCCTTTTGGCGTTCAAAGCACGCCGAGGGACCCCCTATGCACGCTTTTCTTAGCGTGGTGGGAGGGAACTCGGTGTGATGTTTACGGTGAGACAGGTGAGCCTTGTGCGCACTTTTCTTAGTATGGCAGGGAAAAATTTAAGTACCCGTATACGCTCTCATAGCATGGCGGGGAAAGCAACTGCATTTTCAAACAGGTACTTTCAAATGCCCATACACGCCTTCAGTGGCGTGTTGGGGGTTGAATACTAAAATTGCGGTGTCACCCGACACCAACCGTCACATCTTTCTTGACTTGGCAGGCAGTCTAAGACTCCTGTAGTTTCCCCTAAACGGGAAAGATGCCAGAAGGTTTTCGAAATTCGATCTGAAGACGCACAAGACTTAAGAAAATTACTTGGAACCATATTCGAACTCAAGTAAATAGCAGGACCTTGCAAAATTGAACTGAATGAACTAACAAGAGAACTTAAATAAATAACATAGGACATGGATTGAACATTAAGTGAACTATAGGAACTTGATTTGGACAGGTGGGAATAGGACTTAACACTTGGAATGAAATTTAAGCTTACAATGTAAATCAAACTCAAATGTGCAAATGAGAAAATCATGGTGAATAAAATTACGTATAAAATTCGCTTGCAATAACAGTCAATTGAACTAAATGTGATGTACGTCATGAATGCAAACAACGTACCTCAATCATGCTCTTACGTAAATAAAGAGAGAGTTGGATGGGTGGCACTTTCATAAATGAGATGTGAGGGACACATGATGAATGAGAAACTTGTGTTGAACATAATCCCAAGCAATTAAATCAAAACTTGTGGTGAGATTATCATGATAGTTGAAATGTGAGCATCCACAAACAAATGCGTTGTGAACTATAAGCTATTTTTTAAGACAACGGAGGGCATGTTATTTTAAACATCATTCGCTTACAAGCAACGATCAGATGGAAACGTAATCCCATGCTTATAATCAACGACACAATATTTCAATCAACACCGAAAGATTATTATATTATCTCAAATGTTCACTGCATAAAAAGAACAATATATGCACAAAGAATTACAGTCGCGTGCACACATGGTTTAAAATTGCGCAATATGAGGCTCGCATTTGAGCAATTCCAGTAAAAAACGCCTCAATGCTTACGCCTCTAGTTTTTTTATGAGGCTTGCGCCTCAACTTGGTTGGTGCCTCACTGGCATGAGGCTTACGCCTCACTGGCATGAGGCTTACGCCTCACGCTAAATATATTAAAACTTACATAAATCTTTTAGTAAATGTTCGACATTGGACTCTATAGGAGAGGAGGAAGGGGAGAGAGCAGTTTATCATAATGATGATTCAAATGAAGAACCCCTTAGTGATGACAGTGCTGATGATTTATGAGTTCTTATGTGATATGTCATTGCTATTTATTTTTTGAAATTTGAACTATATGTTAATGAAAAGAATATTGGGATTTGGGAAAGATAGAATTTTGAGTTGAACTATATTTCATGTTGTCTTATATTGGGATATTTTGATTTCACTTCATATCTTATGGTTTTTTATATTTTATAGTATTCACTCATTAGTATATAAAAAATTTATCATTTTAGGTTTACGCAATCTTTTGATTTTGAGGCTTACGCCTCAAAACGCCTTGAGGCTTACGCCTCGCCTCACGAATGAAAAACGCCTCAATACCCGAATACTCAATTTTAAACATTGCGTGCACATAATCCTAAGCACGAACACGACGCTTGCATGAGTGAAAAAGTTCATCAGAATGAGGGGGATGATTATGAGGAACATATAACTCCATTTGCTGACAATAAAGGGGAATGAATGATTGCAATAAATCTCGTAGTGTGTTTATGGATAAGAACACAAAAGTTCATACACAACTGATGTCACCTAAGTGTAAATAAGTAAACTAGGCCTCCATAAGCGACGGCAATCAGCATGTATGAAGAGATGGATGACAAGGAATATAACTCAATTAACAGTCAATGACGACATGCGAATGGAGGCACCAAAATCTGTATCGCCAACAACAATTTAGCTTTGAGCAAATATGGTAATTTCTTACAAGCGAAAAGGGTCAATTTACAATGAATATAATGATTCCACCCGTACATGATGCATGCGATGCATTGTCTATAATTTGAGGCTACGAATTATAATGAATGCAAACCCTTACATGCAACAATAGAAAACTGGAATCACACATAATAGCATTACTCATAGTCGATGCTAGAAGATATTGCAATGGACATAATTTTCCTACTGTCAGTATTTACTTGCAAGCAAATGCATCGGGTTAGTGCAAGTAATAAAAGGTTGTGTATGATGAATGTGATTGATCCCCTTTGCATGCATAGCTACACATGCAGCATGCTATGCATAGATAGGTATGACAAATCTACAATACTTACAAGTTTCTACAAGCTACTATAAGGGGACTCTTCGTTCTTATAATGACCCTATTTGATAAGCAACGGTGGTAAATGCATCACCAGTGTGGTGGATCCTCTATAGACAAGATATAGAAGATCATGGTGAATACAAGGGCCTACTATCAATGATGGAAAATGCATCTTATGCACAATAATATATATAGGTGGGTGATGATCAAGTGATTGTGGATGTTACAACACCCCTACAATCAATCACCATTTAATGGCCAGCAAATAAATCGACCCCTTTGCAACTAGAAGCGAGCGGCATGCAACAAATGCAAGCGTCTACAAGCTACTGTAGAAGACCCGTTAAATATTCTAAAAACACCGTCGCACGTGCATTACAATATGTAAACACACAAACAGAAAGAAATGCATATGCAATTATAACATGATGGGCCTCGATGAGCGTATTGGCACTCCCGAAAGTTAATCTGTTAAAACTCTCCCGAAAGAAAGGGGAGGTCGTGGCACAAATTTTCGGAGCCCACATATAAATTAAACTTTTAATTGGTATCAGAGCAAGTTCTCCGAATTAGTGGTCTAATAACCCTGAGAAAAGATCTATGGCACAATTTAGGAATAAAAATACCACGGAGGGTTATTCAATAAGCCGTTCACTATTATTTGATACCTCGTTTGATTTCTTAAAAATTTGCATGTCTACATTTTTATATTCAATTGACTATAAAATGTGCCATATGATACAAATTGTATATTATGTTTCTTTTCGCATTGTTAATGGTGTTAAAATCGAAATCACATTTAATGAATCAAGTATAGATGATAGGGATCTTACACAATGAAATGTGACGTGCTTGAATTATTATTATTATTTTTTGCTTTAAATTTTGAGAATTATATACGTTTTCTACTCATTCTACTCGTAAGGAGATATAGGGTAGGCTTTGTATTACTTATGAAGGTACAAATGAAGTGAAATAATCTCGTCTAAATTTATTGTTGCGTGAATTCGAACTCTTTCGCTTGAAACCCAGCGAAATTGTATTTGACATTTATACTAGGTTTATCAAGGTAGTGATATATTTGCTTGCTTTAGGAAGGGAACTATTTAACTCTGAGAAATTAAGATTTTACACTGTTTGCCTGATAATTTTGATGCTAAAGTCAATGGAATCTGTGAATCCAACGATTTGAATGTGTACTCTATTGACAACTTACTAGGCTCTTTCGTTGCTTACGAGCAAAGTATGTACCAAAGATTTTTGGATGTAGGTGACAATAAAGAAAGCTCCAGTGGAATATAAGATTAGAGAAAATCATTTTAGATGGGTTTGTCATATAAAACGACAGGCTTCTTATGACCTGATTAGGAGAGCAGATATATTAGATTTGACTTATGTTAAGAAAGGTAGTGGTAGACTTAAAAAGACTTGGTTAGAAAATCTTAGAAATGACATTTCTTTATTAAATTTAAATAATTTAACCGTTAACTGGATACAATGGAGAAAATAGGATTCATGTAGCCAACTCCACGTAGTGGGATAAATACTTATTGTTATTGCTGTATGATATGATTAAAAAATAGCCTTCTGAAACATTTGGTGATATTCATTGCATATATGTACATTGATATAATTATTTGAATTACTATTTAATATGTTTGGTGTTGATTTCAGGTTCATCAAGCATTAAAATTCATGATGAGAAAACCGGAGCAATTTACACTGTTGATGCCCATAATTTATCTTCCACTGCCAGAAGCTTGGATATTGGAAAATTTATCGCTGTTCTCATTATTTGCTTGATGTTTCATTTATTCCATTGAATCGGCAAAAATGATTGATTAATAACATTTTTTTTCTCATGTTGGGTTCATATATATAGATGTCATTACCGAAAATAATGTGTACAATCATTTTCTCCATCCTAGCTGACGGATTTGGAGTTCTTAATTTCTCATTTTCATATTATGCTTTGTAAATGGTGAGGGATGATGGAAAGCTTTAGTTTCAGGATGGCTATAAATATTTAGATATTAGCTTAAGTTGAAAAAAAGTATTAACAACCCAGGACGCTTTAGCTTTTTTTTTTTTTAATAAATTTTCTGCTATTCTAATCTTTGATTAGGGAATAATAAGGTTCACTATATTCGAAATATTTCTCTCTTTTTTTTTTTTAATTATGTTCCGACAATGAAGAGACCTCATCCAAAGCTTTGCCCGCAGAACGTTTAAGCTGAATATTTATTTTTGGATAAATTGCCAAGAATTTTTATTTTAGACTAGGTATACTATGAGATTTACTAATTTCCAAATTTCAATTTTAGTTGACTCATTTCTTTGAAATTATTTTGTAGAATGCGCTGTTTGGCTGGATATGTTTAAAATTAAAATGTTTGTATTTTAAAAATTTATAAACTATTTGGTTGGATGCAAATTGAATGGTTTGTAATATTTTTAAAATATTTATCATGATATATTTTAAATGTATTGAACTATGACAGATAATGGTAGGTGGAGGTTTGTGCTAGAAGAATATTATGGAGTTGTGGGCGGCAATGGTAGTCGCAATTGGGTGATGTATATTTATGCATGTCATTTTTAATGTCTTGCAATTATTTAATTAGTTTTCATAGAAGAACCCATACCCAAAAGCTTAGCAAGAAATACTTGTCCAAGATTAGTTGCTCCATTGCTACGTGACAATTAAAGGAATTAATCAAAGTTTGTAATCCAAATTAAGAAGATTGGCTTTTATGGAAAATTTAGTGGTTCAAAAAGGAATTTTTAGACTTAGAAATGATGTATTGTATGAAACTAGAGTAATAATGTGTATATACTAGATTTAAATTATTTTAAATTTCCTAATACTTTTTATTTGAAAGTAATTTCTAATGAATCTTGATTATGGTATAGGAGATTTTGTCATGCTAGCAAAAAAAATCTTAGAAAGATTTCCCAAAAAGAACTTATTATAAGTATACCAAAATTAGATTTTACTAAGGATCACTTGTATAATACATGTCAACTAAAAAAATAGGTGAAGTCCTCTTTTCATTCCATTAAGGATTTTAGAACTAACAAATCATTGGAGATTATACATATAGATTTTTTTTAACCTGTTAGCACTATATGTTTAGGAGGTAAGGTATATAGATTTGTGATTGTTGATGATTTTTCTAAATTCATTTAGGTTATATTTTTATTTTAAAAGAGTGAATCATTTATGGAATTTAGAAATTCTTTGACTTGGATTCAGAGAAAATTAGGATGTAAAATATTATCAATTCAAAGTGATTATGGAGGTGAATTTTATAATAAAAAATATGAAGAGTTTTGTAAAGAGAAATGAATTGATCACAATTTTTCAGTACTTAGGACCCCTTAACAAGTAGAGTAGTCAAAAGAAAGAATAAAATATTAATTGAAGTCGTTAGAGCCATATTGATAGAGTATTCACTTTCAAAATATTTTTGGGCTGAAGTGGTTAGTACAACTTGTTATGTTCTGAGGTGAATAATAGATAAAAATTGAATAAGACATCCTATAAGCTTCTTAAGGATAGAGCATCAAATTTATCACATTTGCATGTTTTTGGATGTTAGGTGTTCATTCATAATAATGAAAAATCTCATTTAGAAAAATTTGATCCATAATGTGACGAAAGAATTTTTCTTGGATACTCTAGTGTTGAAAAATCTTATAGAGATTTTAACAAAAGAACTTTCGTTATTGAGGAGATCACACATATTGTGTTTAATAAATCTGGCAATTTGGAAGAGCCATGTTTGAAAGAGGATCATATTGAAAATAACCCCCAAAGAATAAAAATGATTGATTTGGAAGAGAATATGGAAATTGAAAATCTTTTGGCTAGAGAATTGAAATTTTCTAAAAATTATCCTAAAGAATTAATTTTTGGTGAACCTAGTGAGGGTGTTAGGATTAGACATGGATTTAGCAAGAGGTTAACTATTCTATTTTTATATCAATGATTGAACCCATAAATATTAATCGAGCACTTTCAGATGAATTTTTAATTTTAGCATTGTATGAAGAGTTCAATTAGTTTATAAGAAATGACGTTTGAGAATTGATAGAAAGGACAAATGATCAAAGTGTTGTTGGAACTAAGTGGGTGCTCAAAAAGAAAATAGTTATTTTTCAGTGTTCAACCAGCCTCCTCCATATTAGGGCCCCTCTAAGTTCTGGATGTACTTCATTGATGTTGTTTCTACCACAAAGAATTTAATACTTAGTCGAAATATTATTTGATCTATTTTCAACAATCTCTCCGTCAGTAAGGGACGTGGTAAGTGTCCTCTATCCGGCGGTTTTTCACCAAAATGGTACCGCAGAATAAACGGTAATGACCCGGGGCCCTCTGAACGGAGTTGTTTTCGCCAAATGACAGAACAAAAATACCGGTATATTTGGGTCAGAGCCAATACGCTCCTTAAATAACATCAAATCCTTGAGATTATGAATCATAGGAATATGATCGATAGGGGCACAAAGCTCTATGTAGCTAAGGTGGATTCAAATTTGTCCCCTTATGTACAAACATCACCCCAGTCTGTAGTAAACCGGACGCAACAACCCAGGCGGCCGGCGAGATTCCCTTTTGTGCAGATTTGGGTAACTATCCTCCTCTGGACAGTAGACCAGTAACCAAGATGGCCCGGGACGACAGAACCAATAGGATCTTGATCGGGTCCTCATTCTTCCCCCACCAATCCGCCTTTTAAGTGAGACTATGTGTAGAATTTCTATTTAAATGTCAAATCCTCACAAATCTCTCAAATTTCCAAAATTCTGATTGCCATGCATGCTATTATATGCTGATACTTCAAGTTTATGGATACACGTAGTGATGACGACTAGCCTACATCGAATAGTTCCTCTACTCGTATCGGGAGGGGTATTAAACTATAGGGCTGCGGCCTATAGGAGACCAGAACATCAGATTTTAAACAGTCCATCACAAAATGAGAGTGAAATATAGTTAGGTGTCTATCTCACAAAACCCATCTTAGTCCTCCAAAATTTTACCCCCAGGCACTTATCTTTAGTTAAAACCCCACATCATGGACCCAACCACTATATATTTCTGTGTTTCTTATTATTGGCTTCTAGCATTATATTTCCCGCACTTTGTGTCTGTGGGAATCTTGATTTATTTGTCGGTTATTAAGATAAGTGGTTTTGAACGAAATATTTTTTATCAATACCTTCACACCTCCTCCCCCTCTTGGTTACGTAAACTTGAGACTATTCATAAGGGCTTAATACATCTCCGTAGCACGCTAGTACCTGTACGAGCACTGTTCAGACTTAACATAATGTAATCGTAGTTACTCTGACATCTCAAAAACCATTGAACCAAACATAAAAAACATCTCAAAAAACAGTCTTATTGATATGTGTTAAGCTAAAACCAGAGAGTGTGGGTGTCTACTGTTTTCACCTTATTAACACTTATGTACTCTAAGCTCATTTGTCGAGATTTGCGTCTTATAATAAGTACTAGTTTGCTATTGATTCTTGAGAATCAAGTTTTGGGGTCCTGACTGCAACTGTAATAACTTTGAATCACTTCTTTTTGATCAATTCGTTCTTGATTGCGTATTATTTAAGAGAAGCACTTGGCTTATTTTGTGTGCCGTGCTGTTGCAGCCGTTATTTGTGAACGAAGTTTGCGCTATGTGCATCATAATAGTGCAATAATCACTTTGCTTTATCTCGTCTGGATTTTCTATAGCAATAAGATAAAAAGAAAGTTTAGATCCTTAGATAATACAGAGGTATTTATGAATTGAAATGTTTAAAGCAACAATGTATCAGCGTACACTGACACTTCGCATTTCTTCATTAAACTGTCTAGACCTAGATACCTGCGTCCTAGTGTTCCACGCATTTGTACATGCACAGCACATATTGATATATACTATTCATAATCATGCCAATGTGAGGATCTAGGTATGCTCCGTTTATTCCTTTTTAGAATTATATCGTATGATCCAAATAGTATGATGAATTATATGAGGCATTTACATCGATGTGATTGATTTGAGGAGCTAATAATTTTGTTTTGGTGATGCTTTATTGGGTAGCTGCTATGCTGACCTTAGGCGACATGGGAGCTTGGTGTAAGAATAGTTTAATATACTAGTGGTGCTAAGGGAGGTTTAGAGGTTGGAGGGAAGCTGTGCGTCTAGTAATTAGGAGTGCCAGCTCTAGTGTATGAGTATGCGGTAGATAAATCATGAGGACTCTGGGTTATGGTATGAGGTTTTAGCTTTTATTTGAACTGCACGTTGTGGTAGAAGTATTAGCATTGTGGCTGACATCCAATTGAGGATAGAGAGGTTTAGGAATTTGGTTTTCATTAAGAATAAGAAAAGAGATGAGTATTAATTATAATAAATTCCTCTTATAAAATATGTTTTTTGTAGTGCTAGTCATTTATTCTCCTGAAATGGATATCTAATGTTTTATTCAGTGTAGTAGAACCACATGTTCCCTGAAAACATTTATTATTTTAAATTATTTTGGTGTTACTAACTTGTAATGTTCTCATGTGTCTAATAATCTCTTTATAAGAGAGCTCTCCTAAATTTATTACAATTCTCCTTGAAATGGAGGAATTTTTAATATCATCAGGTATGAATTTATAGACAAACCACTATAACCGTGCAGATTTCATCATGTTTGTTCTGCTTTATGCTGCATGTGTTTAGGTGATGAACTAGATTGTGTAAGGGTTCGACTCATACCATCTCCAAGCGCTAGAACGAGCGAAGAGCAATGGGAAATCAAACAGTTCAAGCCTAGAGTATTGAACCATAGGGTGACATAAGACTTAATGCATGGACGCCAATATGTACTTATTAAGAACCTAATAGTGTAAATGTGAGGACTAACCATTGGTTTTTTAAATCAACTTTAATACAATCACACTGAGGAGCTCTGAATGGGCATGGCTTATAAATTTAATATGTGTTCTTTTGTTCGTTGTTTAGCAATATAGTAAGAATGTTGAATATTGTTAAAGCGCCTAGGAGATACTTTGAGGTGTTTTCATTAGGCAATATTTGGATCCCTTTGTCTGGCTTTTGGTTTCTCAAGGATTGTTGGTGCTGTCGTATTCTCTATGCATATTTTGTTGGTTGTTCTGTTCCCCATGCGATTTAGGTTGGGTTCATGTTCTCTATACAGATTTTGATGGTTGTTCATGTTTCCCATGCAGATTTTGGTGTGGTTTTCATGTTCTCCTTGCAGATTTTGTTTCCCTATGCTGGCTATTTTTTTCCAAGTACTGCCCCCTTTTTTCCCTTACGTTGTTTTCATATTTTAAGTATATTAAACTCCTTATTAAAGTGGCTAACTTGTGAGCTATCTATTGGCTTACTTTGGAGGATACATTTATGTGTCTGTTGGGTCTTTTCCTCCTTATGGAGCCAGGTTTTTTTGCAAGGAGGAGTAGTGTATGATGATATTTTTTGGAATGTATTCTTGGGTTATATTCTAGACTTGAATAGATAGTCCCCTCTTTCCCCTTTTCGTCCTTCTATTTCATAAGTTTTCACTCTCTTCTTTATCACATTCACGTCTCTCGCCCCACTGATATCTTTCTTCTC